>OX459052.1:2235022-3435022 GCA_949775005.1 Orthosia gothica
TTTATTTTAGTGAGCTATGCTTTAAGGCTTGGGTAGAATGAACTAATGAAAGCTTTATCGAGCTAAAAAAAAGCTTTTATTTTAACACATGTTGTCTTTAGATAAAATAACTTCTCAGTTCTTATTTAAATAATATTTTCGCACTGCAGAATATGCGGCGTTGATACGAGTACCTTACTCCCACAAGGTAGACCGGTGACCTGATGAAGGCCTTGGAGTTCCGTTGGATATTCGTCCCGATCGGAAAGGCCACCCTTTCCGTTCGGGACGAATATTCAACGGAACTTTAAGTTGTTAGCCTCAACGGAAATTTTCCAAATATGCAGGAGTATTATATTGGACAAGCGTATGCGCAATCACAGGTGCACCTCCATCTGATGGAACAGCAGCCCTACACGACCGATGAGAGATCAGGGGTACGACCAATTAATTTAAATGTTTTTCAAAGGCCGAGATATTCTTAGTGGTAAAACCAAACTCTTGGCAATATAGCACTTCCAATCACGAAGTCCACGGAACGGTCACAATTACACTTTGCTAGACATGAACCCCAGTCTTGGCAATAGTGCTTGCGATCACCAAACTTACGGGACGGTCACAATAACACTTTGCTAGACCTGAACCCCACTCTTGGCAATAGCGCTTGCGATCACAAAAACCAACGGGACGGTCACAATAACACTTTGCTAGACCTGAACCCCACTCTTGGCAATAGCGCTAGCGATCACGAAACCAACGGGACGGTCACAATAACACTTTGCTAGACCTGAACCCCACTCTTGGCAGTAGCGCATGCGATCACGAAGCCAAAGGGACGGTCACAATTACACTTTGCTAGAGCTGAACCCCACTCTTGGCAATAGCGCTTGCGATCACGAAGCCAACGGGACGGTCACAATAACACTTTGCTAGAGCTGAACCCCACTCTTGGCAATAGCGCTTGCGATCACGAAGCCAACGGGACGGTCACAATAACACTTTGCTAGAGCTGAACCCCACTCTTGGCAATAGCGCTTGCGATCACGAAGCCAACGGGACGGTCCCAATAACACTTTGCTAAAGCTTAACCCCACTCTTGGCAATAGCGCTTGCGATCACGAAGCCAACGGGACGGTCACAATAACACTTTGCTAGAGCTGAACCCCACTCTTGGCAATAGCGCTTGCGATCACGAAGCCAACGGGACGGTCACAATAACACTTTGCTAGAGCTGAACCCCACGCTTGGCAATAGCGCTTGCGATCACGAAGCCAACGGGACGGTCACAATAACACTTTGCTAGAGCTGAACCCCACTCTTGGCAATAGCGCTTGCGATCACCAAACCAACGGGACGGTCAGAATAAAGTTTAAAGTCGAATTGTTCGAAAACCACAAAAATACTTGTAATTAAATAAATCATACTATACTCGTATTTATTTAAATAAGTACATTATTTACAAACTAATATTAGACTAAAATAAGAATTAAAATAATAGGTACAATTACGGGGCGTCAAAAAATTCGTCCACATCGCTGTCAACAGGAAAAGTGCCCAGAAGGCTGGCAGCATTGCCACGTTGGATGGCAATGCTGCTTTTTTGGTCAAAAAAAGGCCAGCCCTCTGTTCTCGAGAAGAATCAACCAGCCGTTTGGCGATATCCCGAAATAATAGGTGTGCACTCGGACCCTAGTGTTTCAACCCCAAACGGCTCAAACACATAATTAGCAATTAAGTTGTTGTATTTGCGCCGTTTGAGGTAATAAAATGAATACCCGATTACCCTTAGTCTAACTAGCACTCAAAAGAAACACGACACATATTATCTCATCGCGTGACAATCAACCGATAAATTATCTCGCCATCTTAATGAGTGTTCATCATCATCATCAGTCTTTTTAACCAACTTCAAAAAAAAGGAGGAGGTTCTCAATTCGTCGGTTTTTTTTTTTATGTATGTTCCCCGATTACTCCAAGACGCCTGGACCGATTTCAAAAATTCTTCTTTTGTTTGAAAGGGTATACTTCCTAGTTGGTCCCATAGTCATCAGGTCAGGATCTGATGATGGGATTCTAGAGAAATCGAGGGAACTCCTGAAATATTATAGGCAAACATATAGTGATTTTGGTATGTTCATCAACAATGCAATCATTTGCACTCAGAAAGTATCATTTGGTGAAGTGGAACTGATGAAGAAGACCACAGATGGCCACTAGAACTCCTACATGCTAGGTATGTCTTATGGGCATAAGATATCTCGAATAGTTAACCGACTATAATGAAGCAAATACTTGTAAATAAATGGTACTGATGAAAATGGCACCATCGAACTGATCTGATGATGAAGCCGGCACTGGAACTCTAAAATAAAACAATGTATCCTAGTCGTGTTTGGGCTTATTGGAATCGCCATGAGATGTACTTTGACCATAAATTATAATCATGTTAATTGGAGGTGCCTACCAAAACTAAAAAGAGCAAAATAAAACTTTTTAACAAAAAATCAAACCGACTTCCAGAACAAAAAACTACAAAGCAAAAAATAATTTTATTTACCAAAGTCGGTGTCAAAAAACGGCAAACAATGGGTACAATAGACACCGACTTTGGAAAATAAATTTATTTTTTGCTTTGTAGTTTTTTGTTCTGGAAGTCCGTTTGATTTTTAATGTTCCCACTGCTGGGACACAGGCCTCCTCTCTGTGAGAGGGAATGTGCCGTAATCCATCGCGCAGGCCCAGTGCGAGTTGGTGAGTGTCACGTGTCTTCGAATTTTTGGTTCTAAGACATCCTCACGACGTTCCTTACGATGTTTTCCTTCCCCGTTTTGAGAGCAGTGGTGATGAAATAATTTATACAAAGTAAAGCGCCTGCCTGGGTTCGAGCTCACGAACCCAGGCAGGTACAGGCAAGGCTACAACTTGTAACTCGTGGCCACACGTGTTACCACTGGGCACCACTGCTAATAGCTAAAAAATATTTGTCAAACCCAATTACCCACAGCCTAACTAGCACCGTAAACAAACACAACACATATTATCTCACCTCGTGACAATCAAACGATATATCTCGCCATCTTAATGAGTGTTACGGCACAAATACCTATGTCGCGGGATAAAATCACAGAGTAACCGAGACCGGGGGCTGTGGCTTGGCGTACTGCGATCCTATCGGCTGATATGTTCTGATTGTGAGTGCTCTTAATTCGGTGATCGGAGATATAGTTAAGGGAGGGTTGCTATATTTCTAATGAATGGTGTTTTTTTAAAGATAGTATTTTTTTCTTTACTTTATAAGTTGGTACGTAGTACGTAAGAGGAGCTCGTGGCTAAATAATAACAGCCGCACGGGTCGATCTTTAAGGTTAAGCAACGCTTGACGAGGTCGGTCCGTGGATGGGTGACCATTTCAACATACCGAGTTTCCTCCGTGCCTCGGCAAGCACGTTAAGCCGTTGGTCCCGGCTGTCATTTGAAGATCTTTGACAGTCGTTACGAATAGTCAGACGCTTGAGATCTGACACCAGTCTAGCCAAGGGGTACCGTGTTACACAGTTATTAGGGTTGTGAAGGTCAGATAGGCAGTCGCTCCATGTAAAACACTGGTACTCAGCTGAATCCGGTAAGACTGGAAGCCGACCCCAATATAGTTGGGAAAAGGCTAGGCAGATGATGATAAGTTGGTACGTAACTGTAAGTATTAGGGCAGCATCAGAAAGCTTAAAGTCATCCAAAGCCAAAGGGCAATGAATAGGGTTATGCTCGAAGTTTCCTTGTGTGATCGGATCAAAGAGAGGAATAAATCCGCTGGAGAATCAAGGTTATCGACATAACCCCTGTGAGGATATATTGCTCGCAGAAAGAATGGTTGATGAGGCCGAAAAATTCAGGATTGGCGAATTGGATAGCTCTGCTATATATCAACTTGCCGCGCTTAACTCGCTGGTACGTAGAGCTAACAGGCTCATTGGCGACGTTAAGCTGGAGGATGCAAAGCTTCACAGCTTGGCTCATCGCCGCAAGGTTGCCTGGTTATCGGTCTTCTATAGACTGTACTTCCGTGAGTGTGCTCAAGAACTCCACGACCTCATCCCACCAGCCCCCTTCTACCATCGGAAATCTAGACGCACTGCAAGTTACCATTCTTACCTGGGTGCCATTCCACCAATCCGCACCAAGCGCTTCTAAATAAACATCCTTCATATTGCGCACAGCAAAAGAGTGGAACTCACTGCCTGCGTCTGTGTTTCCGAACGAATTCTACCCGAATCTCTTCAAAGTTAGAGTGGGCTTCTTCTGGGAAAGTTCACTCCATCGTCGACTTTGTCTATCTTATCTCTGTCCTAGATTAGAGACAAGAGCAAACCCAACTCAGATATAAAAAAACGGTTTTACTGAAAGTTATATCATTCACGCTGTTTTTTAATCCAAGGCTGAAATGGGTTTTACTGTCTACATATATGTAAGTAAGGTAACAACCAAACAAACAACAACTTTGGTTTAACATTAAATTTTATTTATAACCGACTTCCCGAAAAGAAGGAGGTTCTCAATTCGAATAGTTTTTTATTTTTTTAGGCTCGCGCTTGACCACTATTTCACCTGATGGTAAGCGATGATGTGGTCGACGGTGAAGCACGCTTGCCTAGAAAAAATGCATTCACTCTTGACTTAAAGACCCCTAGATTGTAGCTATCAGGAAAAACTGACTCCGGAATTCCACTCCTTAGCTGTACGCATAATAAAAGTGTCCCCAAAACGTTTTGTGCGTATGGGTGGGATGTCCACCATGTACCGATGACGCATCGCCGTGCGTCTGCTAGTCTGATGATGGAACTGGCTGGGCGGCATTAAATCAAGCAATTCCATCGCACACTCCCCGAAATGTAACCGATAAAATAGGCAACTCGGCGACAAATCAAATCAAAGGCAGTGGTCAAATCAAAGCTCCAGACCCTTGAACATAGTCATGTTCAAGGGTCTGGAGCTTTGATTTGACCACTGCCTCATTGCCGATGAGTCTCTTGGCCTGCTTTTCGATCGACTCTAGTGCATCAAGCTGGTATTTGGCAGATCCGTCCCAGAGGTTAAAACAGTACTCCATCGAACGATCGCACGATCGAACTTAATGTATACGTATACTTAATGTATGTACGCTGGTTACTCAAAGGCGCCAGGATCGATTTGGAAAATTCTTCGTTTATTTGAAAGGGTATACTTCCCATTTGGTTCCATAGTCATCGAGGGAACTCCTCAAATATTATAGTATTGCACACAGAAAGTATCATTTGGTGAAGTGGAACTGGTGAAGAAGACCACAGATGGCCAATGGAACTTCTTAATGCTAAGTATGTAGACCCGTGAGGTCTACGATATCTCGAATAGTTAAACGACTATGATGTAGAAAATACTTATAAATAAACAGTACTGATGAAAATGGTAACATTGAACTGAGCTGATGATGAAGCCGGCAGGTAAGCACTGGAACTCCGAAATAAAACAATGTATCCTCGTCTTCTCGAACTCTTCTTCTTCGAACTCTGGGACTAATGTTACAGCAACTATCCGATGAAAGTGTTAGGGCCGGCCTGACAATGAACCTCACTAAGACGAAAATAATGACAAATTCCCAACAAATAGATATAAGAGTAAATAAAGAACAAATTGAATATGTAAATGAATATATATATTTGGGCCAACTTATAGCTACAGATGATTGCATGAACAAAGAAATGGAACGAAGAATAACTAATACTTGGAAACGGTTCTGGTCTCTTAGAGAAATAATGAAGGATAAAGCTATGCCAATGAAAGCAAAAAAGAAAGTATACGAAATATGCATTATGCCATGCTTACTATACGGGTGCCAGACATGGGCGTTAACAGAACTACAAGAGAGTAAATTGAAAGTCTGCCAGAATTCAATAGAAAGGAGTATTTTAGGTATAAGAAGAAGGGATAGAGTGAAATTACAAGATATTAAAAAGAAAACAAAATTTAAAAGTGCATACACAGCCTACAGACAGCTCAAATGGCGTTGGACGGGACATATGTTGAGAGAAAGTATAGAGAAATGGACTAAGTTAGTAACAGAATGGTATCCAAGAGATAGCAAAAGAAATAGAGGCAGACAAACCAAAAGATGGGAGGATGACCTCAAGAAAATAGCTGGTCCGATGTGGACCCGTTTAGCAAGAGACAGGAGTAGGTGGAAATCTTTAGAGGAGGCCTTTGTCGATAGACAAGCTGTTTCACATAAACTCCCAGTTACCGATCACGCAAATTCAAGTTAGAATATATGAAATCAATTTAGTTTTAATAAGTAGGCATGTAATAATTAATTGTAAGAAAGAAACAGCAATAAAGGCTATTTTATTTTATTTATTTATTTTATTTTATCCTCGTCTTGTTTGGGCTTATTGGAATCGTCATGAGATGTACTTTAGCTATATTTGATTTTTATGGCAAAAATAAAATAAAAAGTAAAAACTAAAAAGAGATAAACAAAAAAAAACTTTTAACAAAAAAAACAAACCGACTTCCAAAAGAAACACTACAAAGTGAAACATAATTTTCTTTCCCGAAGTCGGTGTCGAAACACGGAAAACAATAGGTACGTTTTTTTTTGGAAGTCTGTTTGTGTTTTTTTTTTGTTAAAAGTTTTTAAGTTATTTTTGTGTTGTGACAGCGCCTTAACTGATTATCATGTTTTGCTAACAAAATTATTGTTATACAAACGGTCGTAATTATGAATGATCATAATAAGACACGAAAATATGCACTACTGTTTGTACAGTTCAAAGGAAATTCAACCGTAACACACTTGGAATACAATCTAAAACATGCGTGGGAGTCTTGTATAATGGATTGCCACGTATTTTGCGGTCGAAACAGTATATATTGGAGCCTATGCTGGTTGTAATAAGGTATATGTAATGTGCACGATATTGTAGTGTAGTTGTGAAAGGTACAATGTCGCTATTGTCACTAGAGCGACATTGGGGAAGGTCGGTTTAATGCGGGATGTAGCGTCGGCAGAAAAACTGTCACTCGCAGATGACTAATATTATAAATATGATAGTTTGCATGGATGGCGTGATTGAGTAAGAAACATACAAACTTCCATATCCTTATGGATGATTTCCGGGATTAAACTATACTATGTCCTGCCCGAGGTCTCAAGCTATCTCCATACCACATTTTATCTAAATCGGTTCAGCGGTTTAAGCGTGAAAAGATAACAGATAGACAGACAGACAGAGTTACTTTCTCATTTATAATATTCAGCATGGATTTTACACAAAGGGACGGGTATACCTATACTTATCGAATTCATGGAGCTATGCCACTTCGTCCTTAGTACTAATTTATGTTCTGTGAATTGGCTGAATTCCATTGTATTTTTAGGAAGAGATGGAATATTTAGAATAATTCTTTACACTACATTGAATCAATCTACAGATTAAATGTAACGGTGCGTAACCTTTGTTCGTATGTAACGTAACCTTTCTTCATTCACTTTGTTTTACTTCTTAGGAGGCTCCCTTGCTAAAAGATATAATATTGACTACGACTTTGAACTAAATGGAATAAGCCCGTAAACGTGACCTAGCCGGCAATTTAATTTGGTCCAACAGGTTCTCTAAAACGAAGCCTACTTGTGTTGCTGTCGGTACGGTTATCTTTCACCGGTAGTGCGACTGCGAGAGGTCGCGTCGTGTCGCACTTACTGTGTCAATGACGCCCTTATCGGGCCCAGCGGTGATATGTTACCGACTTACTAGCAAGCAACTGGTAAATTTGTCAATTTGATGGCTGATGTCTCAGCCAATATGGTTATTTCTGGAAAGAAGTTTTTACGCAGAATCCTGCTGAATGACGGGAGAATGGGGCCGGTATGGCGATGCTTGACAGGCTATCATCATGTCAGCCGAAAGACGTCTACTGCTGGACATAGGCCTTCCCCAAGTTTCGCCACATTGGCCGATCCTCTGAGTCTCACACCCAGTGGATTCCTGCAGCCTTAACCAGAGAGAAAGAGTAGCGCACAGTAGGCTTTCCGTCTACTCGACAGCTTAAAACACGGAATGAATACTGTTGAGTTATCTAAATGAAGGGAAGGAGTGTGCTTCGTACTGTTAAAACAAATACGCTATTACAGTTGTAGGTCATCGGTCCACTTCTTCTTAGCGTGATGTTGACAAACTTTTTAGTTAAATCCCTCGCCTGGCCCAGTTTTCGGCGACGGCAACGTCATCCGCTGACGGCCCATAAGGTCCTTACAAGAGCACGCAACAGGCCATGCAGAGCAAGATAAAAGGTGCTCCATAGTCTGCGGAGAGACGCACTACACAGAGGTCCACTTAAAGGGAGGCCGTCACTCCAGAACTTTCCAGCACCATCAAGCAATGCACACTGCTCACTGGCATTGGCCTTGTCCAGTAAAGGAAATTTTTCGGTTGAAACATGATAGTGGTTTGGCAAGTATATTGGTGCTGTTGCTGTGGTTATAGGAAGTTGTGGCAGGTTTGTGACTACTTTCCGTTCTCTCCTAGAAAGCGGATACGTCTTGTAGTAGAAAAAGAAAAACAACCGACTTCCAACTCATAAAAGCACTACATAAAGAAAATTGACTTTAATTTCGGAAGGCGGTGTCAAGAAACGAAAACAGGAACACCGACTGCCGAAATTGAAATTATTTTTCACTTTGTAGTGTTTTTATTTCGAAGTCGCTTGAATTTTTTGTAAAAAAGTTTTTTTTTTTTTTAAGCGTTTGATTCTTAGGGCTTTTAAAAAGTTTTCGTTGAATATAGGTCTACAGCAACTACAATGTGGCATTCGGATGGATGACAACAATTCTTGGCCATACGAGTTTGAAGTTTTAAATGGATAGATTCTTCTTTCTTTCACTGCACGTAAAAGGCCCTTTAGTTATTTTCTCTTACTTTCAAATAACTGTAATTTTGTGAACTATTCGTGTTTTTGAGTTGTAATCACAGAAATCTTAATAATAAGGTTTATAATAAGATTTCTGTGGTTGTAATACTAATAAATGGGCGTCACGTCCTTCTTTTCGCTTGTACACACAAGGTTTTTTAATAACTTTCTGTTAAGATTCAATTTTTTTTTTATTGTATTTCACATGGAAATACGCCAGTGATCCAAATAACTAGATAAATTAACACAAATCAGCTCAATCGTCTCAATGTTTACGCACAGATCGCCAGGCCGGAAGGAAAGGAAGCGACCTTGACCGACAGACCAACACATCCACGGCCACTGAGACAAAACAAGATAATTAGCTGCTCATAACAGTGCAATAACAAGATAATATACATTATATACAGTACTTAAGACGGTACCCTGACCAAAAAATCGGCGTGCGATATGAGCATTCCTATTGGTCTAGCGGCACTGGTGGCGCATGAATTACAGTAGTGAATACGCCCAGATTTTAGAATAAAATCTTTATAAAATCGAATTTTGGTCTTTTGAAAAAAATAATTCTACAAAAATGTTCGTTATTAAATTGTCTATCCATTAGTGTTAGTACAAAAAATAATTAATGAACACTTTACGAGGAGATGCATAATATCAATAATTATTTCTCATTTTTATGTTTTTTTGAAAGGATATTAGTGAAATATATACAACATTAAAAAAAAAACTAAATCTACCATTTTAGAATCAATATTATGTAGAAATTTAATGTATTTTTATTAATTGATATTTCTTTTTAAGTAACGAGTAGATAGCTCCTAAAATCAGCACAAAAAATGGCTTGCGCGGCGTTTTGCTCGGGGAACCGCCTTAATATAATGTCACTATCGGAGATCAAACAATTATAAATGGCGCGTAATCTGTGATCGTTACACGAGTTGTTTTCGTTCAGTTGACACTGTAAATAAGTGCGGAAGTGGAATACTTTAATACCTATTTAGTTTCAATTTGGGAGCATAGGTACTATAAAAACAAAAAAAGAATTTTCAAAATCGGTCCACAATTCACGGAGAAATCGGTGAACACACAAAATACAAACATAATGTCGAATATAGAAACTCCGTCTTTTTGGAAAGCCGGTTTAAAAGAAAAGACAGTAAACATGGCGCCAAATATAAACTTTACACCAACAATAAAGCCTCTAGAACACACAACAATAAACTTAAAGCCCTCAATACTATAAATAACACCGTTTATCCTTAATAGAGATAATTCTAGACTCACTTCCTCCTGCGACTTTCGCAATGTTGTCTACTCGCAGTTATCTACTTCCTGAGACATACAGGGTCGCGTATTATTAGCAACAGATGCTGGTGTTTGTTTTATTTACATGTTTCTAAGTACTATGCATGACTGTCAAGGGTATCTCTACGGAAGGAGTTTATAGAAGGCAGAAAGTTTTAGAACAAACAAAACTTTACACGAAACCAAAATTGTAATTTTTACGTCATCACCCATCCTTACGTACGAAATGATTTGTGAATACTATAATTGTGCATACAGCTAAGGAGTGGCCTGTCTTTAAGTCAAGAGTGAATAGGTTACTTCTAGGTAAGCGTGCTTCATCGTCGGCCTTATTATCGCTTACCATCTTTGACGATGTGAAACAGCACAGATTTTTAGACTAAGAAACACCTAAGAATCGATCTATGATGATAGAAGGTTTACTCTCAAAAGCAGCAGTGTAGGATTTAGATAAATTTGGTAACGAAACTGGACAACTTCGGGAAAGCCAATTCCCAATACCTGTGCCTAGATAACTTGGTGTTTACCAATCACTCACATTCTAAATGGGCAATACATTAATTGCATGCAGTTTATTTAAATCAATCCGATCGTTGTGGAGTCGTACACCTAGCTTTCTATTGTCATTCAAGTACCTAAACGTATTTCCTATATCCTATTCCTCTATATAAGCAGTTGTAAGTCGTGGAGTTGGAACATACATCTGGTTTTGGTCAGCCAGCTCGCGAATTTGTATCCTCCGACTGCACAGCATGATTTTCTTCTTGTTTATCGTTTTTTTAGTTCGCTTCTTAAGCAGTCGGGTTTTTTTGATTTTTTTCATCATATTAGCCGAAAACGTCCATTGCTGAACATTGGCCTTCGCAAGAATGGCCAGAATGACCAGTCCTATCCAGTTTATCAACTCTAATTTACCAATTGCTATTGGTATTCCAATCAAGTATTGATACATCTATTCCCTCCTAGCTCTTCATTCCACTTATTACTCGTAAATGTTAGTTTATAAGAATATTGATGTAAATAATTGCGTCGCCGGCGCCGTATGCAACAGCGGTCATCCCTACTAAGTGCAGACCTTGTAGTAATGTTATATTTGCTTCCGTGTTGCATTTCCTGCTTCTAACACGCTTCTTGTTTACTGGGTCGCGTGGAATAAGGTCTTATGTCCTTTAAGAGCAGTGCTAGAGTTAACACCCTTTGGTTTAAGTGGTGGAGTCGTCAAGTTTGAGTAAAGTCTTTGTTCTTCCTTGGGAACGAAGTATAAATCGACTAATTCTGAAACTCAAAGCATTTATATCAATTTAAACACTTACAGGCACTTTTGAACTGTCAAGGAGTTGATCAATCATAAAGATGAAGCTAATTAAACATTTGAAAGTGTAGAAGAACGTGCAAGAAAAGCTATGGATTCAAAATAAATAAAATGGAAAATATAACAAAATATTGGTAAGATCAATTTATATTGAAATTACACTAATCAAAATTGTCTCTTGCTAATAATAGATCTCTCAATTGATCATTAGGATAACGATCGAGCGTTTACTATTAATAGTTGTAGATACAATTGTACGTACTAATGAGGAATATTTCATTGCCCGTCGTTATGAGAATATCCTCCTTTACAAACAATAAACTGAGTCAGCTGGTATGGTTTTCGTCACACACATGTTCGCTCTAGGTCACAGAAGGTTTCCCCCCGTAAACAAAAAAAAAAAAGGTCACAATTACATAAGGTTTTTCTCCTTTATCATCATCTCTTCTTATTATTACCATCCTAAAGTCTCCATCATCATCTACAGTCCAACTTCGAACACTGCTGCAGTATAAATCTTTCTTCTTGTGTCAATCACCATGCTTGTCCTCCATCTTGTTGCAGGCAGGTGGGGTCTGACAGACTCCTACTTCAGCACGTCTTGCTGGATTACAGGCACATTTCGCATTCTCCACAATCACCTCAGCAGTAATATCCTCATTCCTGTGAAAACCTCATCCAGGTTCTACTTGCGATAGCACTTATTTTTATCTGCCAAAAGAGCTCGTAGGCAGCTACTATTATAAAATTGACATAAAAAGATAGGGGAGGATTATAGGAGGGGCCTATATCCAGCAGTGCTCGTCTTTCGGCTGAAATGATGATGATGTTGATGATGATAGAGGTAGGATCGGATGTAATATATCAAGTCTGAATATAGGTAACTATTCTCAACTGATAAAGGAACAAATTATTCACACATAGAGCCCTATAGTTAATAACATAACATCGACCATGACCATGTACCCAGAAGCCATATATTAACACTGTGAGAACACGGAACCGCTACATATAAAAAACACGCAATAAATTAATATGTAGTATTTTATAGTATTGTGGCAGGTCAAGACACGTGAGCTATTATAGCGCATCTATTAATAGCTTGCTATGCGTACGCACATCGTGTTGTTGGTATTGGTGAAGTATTTTTGGAATATAGGGTAATGGACGAACTAATTATGTTGGAGAACAGTTAAGACAGAAAGTTTTTGACAGTTGGTTGATTAAGGGTGAGCGCCCACGAGCGATTTGGTTGCCTAGCAACGTTTTAGTCTTTGTCGCGAAAAAAGTAAATCTCTTAACTTTATTGTAGACTAGTTGTTTCCCGCGGCTTCGCTCCCGTGGGCCACCCCACTGGACCCGTTTTCGGGATTAAAAAATAGCCTATGTCACTCAGGAATAATGTAGCTTTCCATTGGTGAAAGAATTTTTTAAATCGGTCTTGTAGTTTCGGAGCCTATTCGGTACAAACAAACAAACAAAAAAAAAATCTTTCCTCTTTATAATATTAGTATAGAAAAAAAAGATCCGCGTTTATCGACAAGGATTTCGAGACGATTTTGGTCTGTCTCTAAGAAATCGAAGACGACAGCGAACTTATGTTTTAGATTATTGAATTATATCTCATCATCATCAGACTGTTTAATGTCCCCACTGCTGGGACACAGAAAGCCTCTCTGTGAGAGGGAATCACGCGGGCCCAATTCGAGTTGGTGGATGTTACATGTCTTCGAATTTTAGTACTAGGACATGTTGGTTTCCTCACGATGTTTTCCTTCACCGTTTGAGAGCAGTGGTGATGAAATAATTTACACAAAATAAAGCGCCGCCACTTCTATTACTGTAGAATCAAAACATGAATATATATTTATTATGACAGTCATGACATATGAAAGATATCCTTATCCCTCCCTTTTGCTTCGCCGTGGTCGGGTAAAATTTCGAAGACGTGACATCCACCAATCTGCAATGGGCTGGCGTGGTGGTTTATGAATTTACGACCCTTTCCCTCTCACAGAGAGGAGGACTATGTCCCAGTAGTCATCATCTTCCTGCCCTTGTCCCATGTTACTTGGGGTCGGCGCAACACGTTTTCTTCTTCCATACCAACCTGTACCCCGTCACTCCATCACTGACGCCTTTTTCTTTCATATCACTCCTCACACAGTCTATCCATCTTATCTTTGGCCGTCCCCTCCCTCTCCATCCATCCACATTTATATTCATTACTCTTTTAGTAACATGCGTTTAATCCCTCCTCATCACATGACCATACCAGGACAAACGGTTTCCTTTATTTATTTATACTTTATTGTACACCGGAAAATACAGGAACAAAAGAAACTTAAAACTAAAAATATACAATGGGCGACCTTATCGCTTGCCGCGATCTCTTCCAGGCAACCTGGAATGGACAGTGATTGCCTGGACATCACATGGGGTTGTCAGTGGTGTAACAATACCAACAAAGAACTTAAAGATACAATTATACTTACTAAAACACAAATAGATAATTAAATATGCTAAAAAATATATACATAAATACATACATATTTAACTTATAAACAATGACAAAAAAATACGTATGACAATCATAGTCAAAATATATGGCAACAAACTAAGAGCACGATTACAGCGATAAGTAATGTTCCTTGATGAGTCTTTTAAATATAGGCAACGACTGTGCACGTTTAATTGGATCAGGCAATGCATTCCACAGACGAGCAGCCTAGACAGTAAAAGATTTGTCCATGAAAGTTGAGGAATGCATTGGCATTTTGAGTCGCAAGTTAACTGATGACCTTAGAGATTTCGTGTGGGAATCGCAGATAAACTGAAAACGATCTTTGAGGTAAAGGAGTTGGAAGGAGTAAAGAGCACATTAAACAAAAGAGAAAGAATATGAGTATTCCGGCGAAGGCGAATTGGCAACCACTTGAGCTTTACACGGAATTCAGAAACATGGTCATATTTGCGCAAACCGAATATGAACCTTTCAACTTTTCTGTCACTGGTGCTACTTTCAAACTTCCTCTAATATACTCATTTCTCACTTTATCCATTCTCGTCACTCCGCACATCCATATCAACATTCTTATCTCTGCTACATGCAATCTCTTCCACAGCCCAACGTTCTGATCCATACAGTACGACAGGTCTAATCATGGTCTTGTACATTTTCCCCTTTAACTTGAGGGGCATCCGTGGGTCGCAAGTTGTTCCAGTGACCTTCGCCATTTCATTCATCCCGAGTTGATCCGGTGCGTTACGTCTCGTTCTACCTCGCCATCCCCTTTGACAAGTGTCCCTAGTTACTGGTACCCAGTAGTGAGGTCATTAAAAAGTAGATAAAGTAGCATTTTGTACACTCGCAATTCACTTCTTAATTAATAAAACTATGTATCCGCCATAGTATTTTTTCCTGTTTGCCCACATGAACAACTCAGAGGTCAGAGTGTTTACAGTGAAATGAAATGACATACAGCGGTTCACTTTTAGGCGAAGGTCACGCAACCACGCTGTATGTATGTCAATCGATTTCGAGAAAAAAATAACTGGTTTTCCGCAAACAAGATAGTCTAAGTTTAATGAATTATTGTAATAGGTGACATTGCATTTAAAACTGTTCAGACTATTTGAAGTATTTAATAAATAATAGTAAAATAAAACTAAAAACACGCTTTAATAGAAAACCAAACTAAAAAGAAGAAAATAATTTCCAATAAATTTAAATAATAAATAGTTATATTACCAAAAAAAAAATAAAAAAAAAAGCGTGGGGTGCTTGATGTTTATTGTTATAATATTTTATTGACGGATATTGAAAATATCTTAAAAAGCACCCCGCGCTTTTTAATAATATTATATTTGTTTTTGTTAATATTACTATTTTTAATTCAAATTCATTAAAAAATATTTTCTACTTTTTAGTTTGGTTTTCTATTAAAGCGTGTTTTTTTTGTTTTCTTTAACCATTATTTATTTTTTACTTTTTAGTTCAATTGCTAATCCTGAAGATCCTTGTAAGGATAATGGGTCAAACTATTTAAATTATTGCATTGTCATCGGTCCTTGATAAGTGTGCAAAGTTTCTAACAAATCCAACGTTTTGAAGGGAGTGAAAATCACGTTCAAAGAATTCGTTACATATAGATACCTAGAATAGAATAGAATAGAATAGAATACTCTTTATTATGTAGATTCATAGATACATAACTACCAAGCTAATAAAAGCGTGTTAAAAAAGAATTTTTTTTGGGAAAGATAACCAAACATCACGCCTTTATTCCCTGAGCGGTAAACAAGGGTAGTCAATTTGCTAGTATAAACTCATAGCTTTTCATACACGGACGCGGGTTTATGAGTAACTACTGGCTTTTTTGAAGAACATCATCAATAAGATCCGTGTATCCTCCCGGCATTTCAACTCACGTCTTCCTTTTGTTAATCACTTTTCATTCATACACTCTTGACATGATCAAACCATCTAAGCGTCATCATCATCATCATTTCAGCCGAAAGACGTCCACTGCTGGACGTAGGCCTCCCCCAGGCGTCGCCACATTGACCGGTCCCGTGCGTCTCGCATCCAGCGCCTTCCCGCAACCTTAACCAGGTCATCGGCCCACCTAGTGGGAGGCCTTCCAACGTATCGTCTTTCGGTTCGCGGTCGCCACTCCAGAACTTTTCGGCCCCATCGTCCATCCGTTCTGCGAGCAATGTGCCCTGCCCACTGCCACTTAAGTTTGGCAATTTTTCGGGCTATGTCGGTAACTTTGGTTCTCCTGCGGATATCATCATTTCTGACGTGATCACGCAAGGAAACTCCGAGCATAGCCCTCTCCATTGCTCTTTGGGCGACTTTAAGCTTTCTAATAAGCGTACTCTCATCTAAGCGTACTCTTTGAAAAATTTGACACTACATATTCTTTTATACCGGACCGTTTTCTAATCCAGAGGAAGAAAATTAAACCAATTTGCCTAACTTTGGATCGAACCAACGTCCATGCTTGCGAATGATAAACCAACGAAGAAACCTTTGAAAAATATTAAAGCAAATATTTTGAAAAATATTTTTAAATAGATTAATTTAAATTATGTAGATAGATTAATTACCAGCTTCCTTGGAAACAAAATATAATGATGATGATATTGTTATGGGTTTGTTAAACATTCCACTAATTTTAAATGACTCCAAGGCCTAAACAATTAATATTTTGAATATAATTATAATAGTTATATAATATAAAAACTGGCCAAGTGCGAGTCGGCCTCGGGCACTTAGGGTTCCATACAAACAGCTACATTCACATTACTGTAGTTCACAAACTATGTGGGCACTGAACGTTGCTGGAAAACTGTAGTCCCTATACATCGACATAAGTGGCGGTCACAACTGCAAATAAGTTAATAATCTTGTGACGTGGTCCTTCCTTCCATACTCTTTCGATCACTTATTACTGGCAACCTTTTTATAGCAGGCCACATCATCATTTACTTTTCACATTATCATTCAATTTAAATTCAAATTCAGAACGCCACAATCTTTCCCCCATGCACTCTCATTCCGCCCAGTCGCCCACTTCATCTTCAGAGCCCGCAGAGGCTTGTTGCTTTCTGTGACTTTAATCATCGTCTAATCTTGTTTTAATCTTTTAAAAAGCTGTGTGACAATACTATACTTGTGTATTTAATAATGCCGGTGATAAATAAATATTCCCTAGTGTTTTCGCTGTGTCTGTTTTCTCAACCAATTGTAAATGTGGTCCGGTAAGCTACCCTCAAACTGAGCTAGCTAAGAAGAGGGGCGGTTGGTGACTGACTACTAAATAAGCCACTTATAATTTAACTAATTATAATTTAGGGTTCCTCTAAGTATCCTTACCCGATGAGGAATAAAGACTTTGAATGATGATGAATGCACGAATATGTATGAAAGCAGTATGCATTGGGAATTTAATCTATTGTACATTCACATTGTACAAAACATTCCCCACCTACAAAACTAATCAACCATCAATCATTTTTAGATTAATTATATTTTTCATCTTAAACCTATATTCTCAACAAAAAAAAATCTTCCATACTCACTCGATCACTATCTTTTTATTGATGTAGGTACAAATTTACGGTTTACGGCGTTTTTCCTTTACTTGTGCTATAAGACAATGCTTATTGCCAAATTTCATGTTCCTAGGTCAACGGGAAATACTCTATACATTTTAAAAGTAAAATATGCGTCATTAACGGCTGTATCTCTTGATTGCGTTGATCTAGAAATTTGATTTTTTCAAAGCTGCAAGGAGTTGCAAATTTGAGTATGCGATATTAATTTCAACTCGATACCTCCACGCGTTTCTGAGATAAAGGTTCTTGACAGATAGTCAGACAGACGGACAACAAAGTGATCCTATATGGGTTCCGTTTTTTCCTTTTGAGGTATGGAACCCTAAAAACACCAAAACAGCTGATTCACGAGGAGATACCGCTACAAATAACTTAGTTTCCTATTAATTAGAATTACATAATTGAGACAACAAAAAACTTTATGAGTAAAAACTGTAAACAAAATATTTAGCGGTAAACCTTGAGGAGACGACTTCATGTTTACTGACGGAGCTTTAATTTTTAATTGTCTTCGTCACAACCGGCTAAATAATAACAGCAGCTTGGGGGCAAAGGTTATGCTGTGGGTTCCCGTTTATATTTAAGGGAATATATTACGTTTTTTTTTAATGAATCCGCCGCATTATTCCCAACCACTGCGGCGCGTTCCTGAGGAACGATCCAACGGATACCGTTACGAAATTAATCAGAAAAGATTAGAAAAGAATTTTCCGCTTTATCAAGGAGGATACAAAACACAGACAGGACTATAGGCACAAATGGACATATACAAATGGGTATGTTGGTATATATGGTAAGACTTGTACAAAAAAAAAGTTAATCCAAAAAATCCGACTGTTTAAGAAGCGAACTAAAAAGACGTAAACAAGAAGAAAATCATGCTGTGCAGAGGACACACCGAGGCTGACCAAACCAGATGTGTTTTGTGTGACCAACCCAACACGATGGGTTCAGAAGAAAAATAATTGGGCCACAATATGGCGCCCAAAATCCGCCATTTTCTATTTTCAAATTTTAACGTAGCCAGTGTAAATCGCAAGGTTAAAACGAATCGATTGACGTAAGAATTTTGGACGTTTGGTCTCTGGAACGCCACATAGGAACAAACATACCTAAATAGACTGATAAATACATTACCATCCTTCGGCAGTCGGGTAAAAACGCCGCCATTTCAGTCCGTTTTCAGGATCTCTCTTGATGATCCAGATGTCTTCAAGGTTCTGGACTGGAGAGGGCTTGACATCAACGTTAATGGCGAGCACATAAGTCACCTCCGGTTTGCCGACGACATAGTGGTCATGGCTAAGAAGTGAGATGGGCCTATATTCCTTCAGTAGAGCATGATCACCCTTCTTGAAGAAGAGTACCACCATACCCCTGCACCATGCTTGTGGCATTTTCCCCTCGAGTATAACGGAATCAAACAGCTTCTGAAGGGCCTTCAATACTGGTTTTCCACCCGCCTTCAGGAGTTCGGTCGTGATTCCGTCATCACCCGGTGCCTTGTTGTTCATAAGGTGTTTAAGAGCCATCCTAATCTCGTACAGCCTGACGTCCGGAATGTCTTCGGTAAAGTGTAATGGGACAAACTATTTAAATTATTTCATTGTCATATTGCCCTTGATAAGTGTGCAAAGTTTCAAATTATTCCGACGTTTTGAAGGGGGTGAAAATCACGTTCAAAGATTCAGTTTCATAGATACATACATACATACCAAGCTAGTAAAAGCGTGCTAAAAATGATCACACCTTTCCGTTTCAAACTGTGTAGCTTAGCTCAGCTTTGCCTCTATTTCATGCGGATTACCACTTCTGAACGAAACCAACTGCGACTGTAGTCGTTCGATGAGAAACGGACATATATATACCCTTCGTTATGGCAAGACAAAGCTCTCCATGATGTGCTGGACCCACATTGGTTTAAAACGTTGATTTTTAATCTATGTAACCTTTTGCCACGTCCTGGTAAAAACAGAATAGTTTCCTCCGAAGATACAGAAGCTAATATCTAACGCAGGAATATATTGTCAACTTTCGCTTTAAACTTTAAAAGTTGCAAAACATGGCGCGCCTCGCTTCGCAAGAGGTCGTATTCACTATTAAATTGATGTGCCTACTATTAGCATTAAGCATGTTTAACTAATTGTAGAAGTTGCCAAGAAAACTAGTTATATTTAGAGCTTTACTTCTGAGCAGGCCTTCGAGTCAAACCACTTCGATCGCAGCGGCAACTAGTATCAGCGACGACGGAGCTGTTCTGCTCGGAAGTGATTCTTTAACCACAACGCTAGTAAGACAAAATAATATAAAAAGAAAAGAAAAGAAAGAAAGAAAAATATTTTTTTGACACCCGCACAGGAGACACGAGAAAAGCAAAAGAAAAACAGGAATAATAAAAAAACCCTGTGTGAGACCAAAAAGGCTCCTATCTCAGCATGATAGACTAGGTAACATTTTTCGTTGGCCCAGTCGTCGCAAGCTCGCAAGCACTATTGCAGTCGTGAGCATGAGGTTCAGGATTGGATTCCCGAATCGGCCAGTGTTATTTGGTTTTTCCATCTAGAATTATTCAACAGTAGTTTGGACATTGGATTTGTGCTCGATTGATGGCAATATCTCGATAAATAGGCTCGCTCTTTTTTTTTTTTTTTAGAAAAACTTTGCCCCACACTAGGAATTTCTTCCTGTATCATGGGTGCGTTTTCAAACATATAAACTCACATACATTACATGGCGGAATCGCCAGTTACCCTTAGGGGAGTACAGGCCTTAAGGCCGCCTGTTGTATGTTTTTATCTTGGTGTACAATAAAGTATATAATAGTATGTATGTAAGTATGTTCAGTTCAAATCTTGCAACTGAATTTTAAAGCAGTTATCCTCCACCGATTGAGATGAAATTTTACATACACATTTAGTTTAGATGACATGGTTAGCTAAATGACGTCATTCAAAATCCAATATGGCGGACGGCCCAATATGGCGGACTAGTTGTTTTTTGTGCACTGCCATGATATGGGTATCAAATGAAAGAGTTTGCTGAGAAGAATACGAAAAATCCTTGTCCTAAAAAAAATATTTTAATGAATAATTTTGTTGTTTGTAAAATTGTTCGTTTGTAGTAGTAGGTCATCTGGCGTCTTAATGAACATTCGATTCTAGAAAACCATACAGTCTCTGCGTCCCATCTCCAACAAATTCCCGGTTCCCATGGGAGTGAAGCCCCGGGCTAAAGCTAGTCTTTAACATTTAAGTCAAAAACACCTCAATTAAATCCAGCAAATAACCATAATTGTTCAAAATGTCAGTAGCCAATTCATTATATTGTTGAAATCCTTCGCTCGGGTGACTTTTAGCCGCCGTTAAACGATAAAGCTCTAGCATACATAAGAGTAGCCTATGGCACATACATACATACGTACATACATTCAGACTCACTTGATCACCTACGGCGACCAGTGCCAGCGAAAACTTTAAGCCTTTCATTAATTCGTTGATTTTAAGTCACAAGCGGCAACGAGAATATGACTGTTCTCGAAAAAGCCATCTTCCCGAAAAAGAGGAGGTTCTCAATTCGGATGGTTGTATATTTTTTTGTTATGTTTTTTCGGGCATAACTCCGTCAATATATAAACGGATTTACAAAATTTTTGTTTGTTCGAAAGAAGTTTATTTCGAAACGGTTCCATTTAAATTTGGTAATGATCTGATGAAGAACTTCGGCGATATACAACAGGATTCTTCAATAAATGACGGCGAATCTCTCGGGATTGCTGCAATCGCATGTCTGTTTATTGTTTACACCATTCCATAACATACCATCAAGCCAGTTTCCTCTAAACGGGTACGCAGATGTGTTCACCCTGGTACACGCTCATTCCACTGGTTATGTTCAAGTTACATGTTATTCGGGTAATCTATTCTGGCATCAGTGTGGGCATTATAGGTACCTTACTATAGAACTTGTCCATTATGTACAACAAAAAAACCGGCCAAGTGCGAGTCGAAATCGCGCACGAAGGGTTCCGTACCATTTTCGTAAAAAACGGCAAAAAAATCACGTTTTTTGTATGGGAGCCCCCTTAAATATTTATTTTATTTTGTTTTTAGTATTTGTTGTTGTAGCGGCAACAAATATACATCACCTGTGAAAATTTCAACTGTCTAGCTATCACGGTTCATGAGATACAGCCTGGTGACAGACAGACAGACAGACAGACAGACAGACAGACAGACAGACAGACAGACGGACCGCGGAGTCTCAGTAATAGGGTCCCGTTTTTACCCTTTGGGTACGGAACCCTAAAAAAACGGAAAATAAAATTCATTTTACAAAAAAATACAACAAAACACTACAAAGTGAAAAAAATATTTCAATTTCGGTGTCAAAAAAAGAAAAAACTAAAACAGGGACACCGACTTCCGAAATTTAAGTTATTTTTCAATTTGTAGTGTTTTTATTTGTAAGTCGGTTGTATTTTTTTTGTAAATAAGCTCTTCTTATAATCATTTGTAGTTGATTCTACTGAACTGCTTCTTAAGGCCCACCTACTGGAAGGAATGATGACAAAATTAATGTGACAATTTGTACAGCTGCTGTGATTCATCAACCAATCGCATAACTTGACAGAATTTCTTTCTAGGGGACGGGGATTACTTTTGCGTCAATAACTGTTTTCTTTTTAAATCTACAACTGGGTCAAGATTCGCCATACTTGATGACTTATAACTAGTTAAATTACACAGATCTTTTAGATATGTGCGTAAGAAAATATCAATACTAGAGTTTAACATAGTTATATTAAATGGTATATTTGAAAAACAAAAGAAAAAGAAAGAAAAATATTTATTTGTGACCCGCACAGGAGACACGAGAAATAAGCATACGCGAGTTCGATGATGTTGACCAACACTACTACGATCCCCTTTTGTTTTGCAAGCCAACGGCCTCCCTCCATTCCGCCCACCTTTCACGATCTCATAGTCCTGACAAAATCCTTATCCCCGCTGCCGCTTACCTCTTACACCACACCGAAATCCTTTACATTACTGACATAAGTACACAGACACACACGAGATCTTGACCCTATTATATTTTGGCATTGAAAGTATCGTGAGTGACACATCAGGTCACCCCCCTCTCGTCCTCAGTCCCCTCGCCACCGGTAATCCCTGCACCTGATGGATGATATGTGGCAGGGATGGCACACCTTTTTCAAATTCTTCCTTCTTGTTTTGTTTTGATTTGACACAAATGTTATACGGCCAATATCACAGCGATTGGTAAATGTCAAAAATATATACTGCCCTATTAAATGCCACTTGATCAATTCCTTACTTTTTGTCATTTCGACCATCGCTGGTAATGACAGAGTGACACTTTGTCGAGTCTCTGGAAAGCTCTGACGTTGCCTTCGTTCAAATCACGGATGATATGTATGATGGGCTGTAAAGGAGGTGACACATGTCTTATGAAAGGGGTTCCAAACTGTCACTGTGTTTGGGATTGGTCTATGATACTCCATTTGTCCAGATTAATAATATAGCAACTAACATGGGCCCGCAATCGGTTAAGACATTTACAGTTTGGTTGTTTGTTGCCTTTTTAAATTAATGTTAGCAGTAAATTAAGGCCAAAGTAAGGATATTATTTGAGGACGTTTGGCAGTCGTTATGGGTTGTCAAGAACCCGAAAGTCCAACGAACAATGTTACCATTACTCAGTAACTCGGTTCACTTTTTTAAAATGGCGCCGCGAAACTTCACTCCATGGGAAAAGTATTGTATTATTTTATTCTTATTATTTAATTATTGTATTGTGCATCTGATTAAACTGCAACAGCCATAACATATTTGAAAAAAAATGTAAAAGGATTAATCACGTGACGCTTTTGCAGTGCATGTCAATACATTTTTGACTTTTCTACAATCGCTGTCACATATAGAATGTCAGTTTTTCAAGAGCCTCTGCCATTGGTTTGTCATCTCTGACAAATAGTGTGCTCTAGGCTTAACAGTGGATGATGAATGGCGGATGAAGGAGGCAATTATTTTGTATTGTGTTTGACTGTTTCTTATATTGCGTTCGTTGATTTATGTGGTACAATTGTAACACGCTGATTGGGTTGGGTTAGGCCGACAAGTTGCGCTAATTGATATATATTCTAGATTTGTTTGTCTTCTGTTACTAAGCCAAATAATCCATGTGCTACAAAAGGATTCCAGCTCAATAGTGCGTCTCGGGGGATTGAACTTAAACCCAGTCAAACTACTGTTTATTTATTTATTTATTAGGAAACTCAACAGCTTATTACTAATAAAGATGAATAGATGTTCACCTCACTGTCAATGAACAGCCCAGTGCTGTTGTATCAACGTTACTAGCATCTTAGTAATTAGTGAACACACACACACTGCACAGTGACAGCGAGATGATGACAATTATCTCTTAAGCCAATAACAGAGTTTCACGGCATGGATAAAGCTAGGTTAGGTTATGTTAATTAGCTACACACTAGTGCAGCTATTAGTGATCATGTGGGAATGAAGACTCATTGATCACATAAAATCAGAGTTAGTAGTATGTAAAGTAAACATGCAAATATGGCTATATTAATTAGACAAGGGGAAAACAAACAAAAAAACAAAATATTTGCGAAATCTAACATTATGAATGCATCTAAATATATTACACATAATCCTTAATCCTAAGAGTTATGAGAGTTAAGAGTTATGGCACAATCAGTTTACTAAACAATGTTGCTTTGAAAACAATTATTCTATACGCATCTATTTAAAAACCTCCTTCTCCATTTTTCCTACGCATCTGTCCTCTGCGATTACAGGAAATTCTTCAATGAAATGAGCATCTAAACAGTTTTTGTCTGACAGGAGAGTTCTTTGATGGCTGCCCTCGTTTTCTAACATAGACAATAAGTCTGCAGGCCACAATACCACTCCGTAGCCTACGGTATAAATTTCTATCGAAACAGTACTTCCCCGAACCAGATCGTCTCCTTTCACCGAAACTCTACCAAAAAATACCAAAACCCCAAAGAAAAAGCTTTTAACACCAAAAGTAAACATTGAAGAAGTCACGTACGCCCTTGACTCAATGACCCCAGGTAACACGAGATGTTCAGGTGTTGGGGAACTTGGAAATACCCGGATATTACTTAGAAAATGATGCACTTTCGTTGTTTTAGACTGGTAAACATGGGTTGTTTTGTTAGGTCAGACCGTTAAGTTTCAAGTGAAAAGCAATGTCATTTGTCAAAGGTCAACTTGTGACCTAGTGGGCAAAATTAAAGACAGTGTAGGCCATCGTGAGGGACCCGGCATGTCCTAGGAACAAAAATTCGAAGACATATTTATTTATTTATTTAGACTTCATGCACAAAGGTACAAAGGCGGACTTAATGCCTTAGGCATTCTCTACCAGTCAACCAAGCCACAAACCACACTGGGCGCGCGTGGTGGATTACGGCCTCTTCCCTCCCACAGAGAGTTTACCTATGTCCCATCAATGGGAAATTTATAGGCAGACTTTTTTATGTTTTCATGTTATCTAAATCTAAATGCGCAAGGTTGGCGCAGTGGTGTAGCAATTGACTGCTGCGCTGCGTGTCGCGGTTTCGATTCCCGCACGGAACAAATATTTGCATGACCTACAGATAGTTGTTTCGGCTCTGGGTGTTTGTGTATGTGAGTTTATATGTTTGTAAACGCACCCACGATACAGGAGAAATTCCTAGTGTGGGGATTTAAAAAAGAAAAAAGAAATAACACAGGTAATGGACCAGATAATCAAGAAAATAGCACAGGAAATCAAAGAAGAATCAAATGAAGGGAAGAGAATAAGAAGCAGAAAACGGATCAAACTATAAAAAATTTAGCAGAGCTATACTTTGAAAGAGGATTAAGGGCCAATTTTAAATTCAATTTCCGTAAGTATTTTGAAAACACGTAAATTTAGCTATTTGATTTCCAGACTCTGCTGTTTGTAATCCAACGAATTGTTTTCGCGACAGACGCACTCCTGAACACCATAAAGCAAACATTGGTGACCACCAGAAAAGAAACGAGGCAATGAAGCTCGACGAAATACGTAAACCTTACGCCTATTTCAAATGGGGGTAGGCAGAAACTACAGAACGCCACCAGCTACGATCCTTAGATATTCCAAGCTGGACGAGTCTTGAAGAAATTATTAAACAGTATTTTAACGAAAAAAAGGGCAATAGAAAAATATTAAATATATGTTGCATCACGGGTGGCCAATTGGTGCAAACAATCGGGAAGTCAGGATTTATTCCCTTTGGTTAAGACATCGTGTGTGGCCAGGTCGGTGGGTACAATTGTGAAAATGAAATCACACAAATTATTCGATACACTTTTTTATTTATTTGTTTATTCAAATAGTCACAGTTACAATCTTGCTTAATAATATTACGACGTCTTAGCTTTAAGGCGGTCAGTACTCAACTGCCAAATTCTGCTGTCCCCACCACGCAAGCGTTTATAAAAAGCGCGGCAATGCGAAGTTGTTCTTGATTTGCCACCAGGTGGCGTGCTTGTGATTTGTTTTGACGTCCGTACTATTGACTAAACACGACATATATAATAGCAAATGCTATTATGTATTCGGCTCCCAGCATTTCCGACTGTCTTTCCTTATATTTTTTCCGCAAACAAGCATTACAATTCCAGTCACGTATTGGTAAATTCTAGATGTATCTATTACCTACTAGTATGTGAACGACCTTATAACTACCAGGTTTTAATCGTTCACTCATCATTGATCACTGGGAGGTCCATGTTTAAGGACCTCCGAATGATCGCTACTATGATGGACGATAGAGATTGTCACAATCAATCAATCTGTCTAGCCTTTTCCCAATTATGTTGGGGTCGGCTTCTAGTCTTACGGATTCAGATGAGTACCACTGGTACTGATACTCTTTTACATGGAGCGACTACCTATCTGACCGCCACGACCCAGTAACTGGGTAGCACGATACCCCTTGGCAAGACTGGTGTCAGATCTCAAGCTTCTGACCACCCGTAACGACTGTCAAAGATCTTTAAATGACAGCCCGGACCAACGGCTTAGCGTGCTTTCCGAGGCACGGAGGAATATCGCTATATTGAAATGGAACCCATAATATGGCACCCAAAATCCGACATTTTTCGATTGTCCAATTTTAATGTAGCCTATGACACTCGCAGGGTTAAGACGCATCGATTGACGTATGAATTATCAAAATCAGCCAACGCGTTTGGTCTCTGGAACGCCATATAGGAACAAACATACATACATACATACATAGACTGATAAACACATTATCCTCCTTCGGCAGTCGGGTAAAAAGCGAAATGTCTATCCTTTAGTGTTCGAGTGCCTCGTTGGCTCAGTCGTTAGCGCGATTGCCGGGTCTGGGTTCTTGGTTGTGATGTCGAGGTTGGGTGAAATAGTTATTAGGTATTTCCATTAGGATTATCTAAGTAGCAGTACTTACAGAACTTGGATTGGTCTCAATTGATGTCATAAATTCACCCTCTATTCCCATGGGCAAGCCCGATCTGGCAACTTCGTCGCTCGGGGCATAGACAATATTTGCCTTCCATGGCGCCCTGTAAAATGACGCCTTATAAGCAGGTTAATGGTTCAGGATATTATCTTTTGAAAAATGCGGTTTTAAACCGTCGGCTTTTTAAAGACGCTTTTTTGGCAACATCGAGCGTAGTGAAAAAGAAGTGAGCTCAAAAATTTCACCTAAGCATTTTCGCAACATTATGAATGTTAAGTTGTTTAACGGTGGGTTTACAACAAGAACCAATAACATTCGACAGCGAAGCGAGCTTGAAAATTTAAGCACCATACCACGAATAATTTAGGTTTTCTGATGAAATGAAAATAGCTATTAGTTGAGTTTGGCCACCCATCATTTATGCCGCTCTGGGCATTTGCCCAGCTCGCTCCCCTCCTAGATCCGACCCTGCCCATGGGAATGAAACTTTAAGGCGAAAAGCACGCGGGTGTATTAAACTCTTCTTTGGAAATATATTTGTAGTATGACACCCACATGTAAAAAACCAGCCAAGTGCGACTCGGACTCGCGCACGAAGGGTTCCGTGCTTGGTACATTGCGGTTTACGATTTATGACGTATTAAAAAAAAAAACTACTTACTAGATTTTGTTCAAACCAATTTTCGGTGGAAGTTTACATGGTAATGTACATCATATTTTTTTTTGTTTTATCATTCTCTTATTTTAAAGTCACAGGGGGGGGACACACATATTTTACCACTTTGGAAGTGTCTCCCGTGCAAACTATTCAGTTTAGAAAAAAATGATATTAGAAACCACAATATCATTTTTGAAGACCTATCCATAGACCCCACACGTATGGGTTTGAAGAAAAAAAAATTGTTTCAGTTTCAAGTATGGGAACCCCAAAATTTATTGTTTTTTTTCTATTTTTGTGTGCAAATCTTAATGCGATTCACAGAATACATCTACTTACCAAGTTTCAACAGCATAGTTCTTATAGTTTCGGGAAAAAGTGGCTGTGACATACGGACGGACAGACAGACAGATAGACAGACATGACGAATCTATAAGGGTTCCGTTTTTTGCCATTTGGCTACGGAACCCTAAAAATGACGTAAGCGACTCAAAACAAACCATTTTTCTTCAACCATTATCACCCATTAAATAATTATCCATTCCCTACCGCATTACCCATATGATCTCACCTCTCCAATGTCACATAACATATTATTGCCTCCTGACATTGCTGATCTTACCCCATGGAGACAACAACATGACACTACTATCAAAACGACCTTATTTCCTTCCGCTTTGTACGGTGACCATCGTAAATGGCAATGTAATTTATAAAACAACATACATTTACAATTACCAAACCGAAATTTACTGAAATTGGACTTTAAGATGTTGTTTTAAGATCGGTTTTTAAGTATCACTTATAACTTAAACAAAATTTAATGAAATTGGACTGTAAAAGGTTGTGTTAAGATCGCATGTAGAGTGGTAAGTGTTTAACGATATGTAATAATAATTTTGTCGATATATCGCTTACCGCTAAGCGATAGAGTTTACAGGATGTTTGTTAGTCAATTAATTCGGTTAATATAAAATGTTTTATTACGAAAATAATGATCAATAAGGAATTGATTATAATCTGATATTATGGTCAATATGGTCATGTATCATATTGGCCTTGTGTAAGATATATTTATTGATCTAGTTCTGAATACCATGGGTGGGGGTTTTTAAATTAATTGTTTTTTTTATTGAATATCCGTTTGGCATTACGAAATAGTTTATTTTAGAATTGACCTAGTAGCAATAAACGTGACTGCATGGTAACTAAGGGAATTACCGGTTTTCGGATTAAAGCAGACCTTTTTTTTTTGCGTGGATATATGCTCATGCATACTGCACTACCACGGGGAGATAGTGCAGTTATGTGGGACTCTTACCCACTAAAACTCCACGGTGTCCTCCTGTGCCGCTTATGGCGGGAACACGGGCACGCGTTAGCACTCACCGCGAACCCGCCGCGGCTGTCCGTCACCGGACCCTCTTCGGGGGAGTACCCCCATCACCGGCGCACCAGAACACAGTGTACGCCGTGACCACCCCAGGGACCAAATCAGCACATGGATGCCAGACGACCCCGTGTATGGCACCCTTGGTCCCCCTGTGACGGGTCAAGGTCAATGGCCCCGCCACCTACCATTTTGCGGCCGCAGAGGATAGGGAAAGCGGCTAACGCTGTACCGACACTCCTCCTCCCCTGCGGCCCCACCGCGTCCGCCATCAGACGGTGGCGACCCCGTCTAGGCCGCGGAAGGAAGGGAGAGCGGCGCATCGCAATACCGCACTTAGACTTGCATTTGGACCGTTGTGCGTGCTTCTCTCTGTGAGAGGGAATGGGCCGTAATCCACCACGCGGGCCCAGTGCGGGTTGGTGGATGTCACATGTCTTCGAATGTTTGGTTCAAAGACATGCCGGTTTCCTCACGATGTTTTCCTTCACCGTTTTGAGAGCAGTGGTGATGAAATAATTTACACAAAGTAAAGCGCCTGCCTGGGTTCGAACCGACGACCTACAACTTGTAAGTCGCGGCCGTTACCACTGTGCCACCACTGCTGTTAAAGCAGATACCTAATACTCGGTTTCAAAGTCTGTTGGTCATCATTTGCGGTTAACACAACCTTGATGCATCCAATGCGAGCATCTTGCCATTAACTGAGCACAAATTTAGACTTCAGGTTGCTACTGAGAACTTCCAGATGTAAAAACCCAGTAACGCTATGCCTGACACAGGATTTAAACCCAGGACTTCATGCCCAGCAGTAGCTTTTGCGAACACTTCACCAAAAGTTCGATAGATTGAAAAGGTATAAACTACAGTAGCTACTTTATAAGGTTCCGTACCCAAAGGGTAAAACGGGACCCTATTGCTAAGACTCCGCGGTCCGTCCGTCTGTCAGTCACCAGGCTGTATCTCATGAACCGTGATAGCTAGACAGTTGAAATGTCACAGATGGTATGTTTCTGTTTCTGCTATAACACCAATTACTAAAAACAGAATAAAAAAAATTATTAAGTGGGGCTCCCATACAACAAACGTGATTTTTATGCCGGTTTTTGCGATAATGGTACGGAACCCTTCGTGCACGAGTCCGACTCGCATTTACCCGGTTTTTACTATGTGGTCAATATGTACACTGTTGTTCACATTTAGACATGGAAATGGCTTCTTCCAAATATAGCTAAATAGCGTAACATATCGCTGGCTGATATGCATTGCTTACTCAATGAATTCATTCAAATGTATTAAAACTTAATAAATTCAATAAGTCATTATTTACATACATACTAATATTCTGTCTGCACCAATTTTGATAAATTTTGGTAAAGAGATAGTTTACAACATCATCATCAGCGTTTTAATGTTCCCACTGCTGGGTCACAGGCCTCCCCTCTGTGGGAGAGGTTATGGGCCTTGATCCACCACGCGGGCCCAGTGCTGATGTCACATGTCTTCGATTTTTTGGTTCTAGGAAATGCCGGTTTCCTCAGAATGTTTTCCTTCACCGTTTTTAGAGCAGTAGTGATGAAATAATTTACACAAAGAAATGTGTCTGCCTGGGTTCGAACTCCCAACCCGACACGAAAGTCGGGGCCGTTACCACTGAGCCATCACTGCTCCACCATTCATACACTAAACCATAGATAAGAACATAGGATACTTTTTATCCCGAGAATTTTCCTTTGGAATAATTTCCTTCTTCATAGGACTTTAGAGAACATAATGAACGTTACTGCAATTAACAGTGCCACCTACTGAACCCAAAATATTAAAAAAGTTTTCCATCGGCTCGAAAAGATGAAGCAGAAAAACGAGCCGAGCCGCTGGCGTAAGCTAGCTCATAAAAAAAAATACTCTCATTCAACCAACAACAATCAAAATTATAATTAGACAGTGATTTTGACACAAGAGCATGCAATAATTCATTTGAATGATAAAGTATTAAACTGCGCTTGATATTATACATACCAATTTATATAATTAGTTTAATTACATTAAAACATGAGTACATACTTCCAGAAGGCTCACTTGATTGATGGATTGATAAAATGATAACAATTAGTGGCCGTTTGATTGACAATGATTTAACTATCTCATTTGTTAATCAATGAGCTTTTTAATTTAATGTAAATGTATTATTGAGTGGTATCTAAGGGTTTCTTATTGTAATTACTAACTTTTAATAATAATTAAACACAAAGATATGAAGTGGTTATCAAGTCAATAGGATACATAACGGGCGAGTTTTTCCTTTAGTATCAGCCAGTGGAATCTTGAATAACCTTAGTAAGTAAATGTTAAGTTGACGAAGACATATGCCAGCCACCAACCCGCACTACGCTGGCGTTTTTTTTTTTTAGTTTCAGTTTCAAGTACGGGGACCCCCAAAATTTATTGTTTTTTTTCTATTTTTGAGTGAAAATCTTAATGCGGTTCACAGAATACATCTACTTACCAAGTTTCAACAGCATAGTTCTTATAGATTCGGAAAAAAAGTGGCTGTGACATACGGACGGACAGACAGACAGACAGACAGACAGACAGACAGACATGACGAATCTATAAGGGTTCCGTTTTTTGCCATTTGGCTACGGAACCCTAAAAAAGAATCATCAACATCGGTTCACCTAGAAAAAGTTCTGAGGTAGGTAACACATAAAAAAACCGGCCAAGTGCGAGTCGGACTCGCGCACGAAGGATTCCGTACTTGGTAAATTGCGGTTTAAGATTTATGACGTATTAAAAAAAAACTACTTACTAGATCTCGTTCAAACCAATTTTCGGTGGTAGTTTACATGGTAATGTACATCATATTTTTTTTTAGTTTTATCATTCTCTTATTTTAGAAGTTACAGGGTGGGGACACACATTTTACCACTTTGGAAGTGTCTCTCGCGCAAACTATTCAGTTTAGAAAAAAATGATATTAGAAACCTCAATATCATTTTTGAAGACCTATCCATAGATATACCCACTCGTATGGGTTTGATGGAAAAACAAATTTTAGTTTCAGTTTCAAGTATGGGGACCCCCAAAATTTATTGTTTTTTTTCTATTTTTGAGCGAAAATCTTAATGCGGTTTACAAAATACATGTACTTACCAAGTTTCAACAGCATAGTTCTTATAGTTTCAGAAAAAAGTGGCTGTGACATACGGACGGACAGACAGACAGACATGGCGAATCTATAAGGGTTCCGTTTTTTGCCATTTGGCTACGGAACCCTAAAAAGTCGAATTGATATTCTCCTCCTTTAAAATATTAGTAAAGATAAAATTGATGACGCAATCGAATTTTAGAGCAATGATCACCCGACCTTCCCACAGCGAGTTACCGAGTTACCGCTTCAAATGAATCAATAAACCCAAATGAGATCGTCCTGTATAAATCAACATTCAACCATATGATCACGTCGCTCCCCCAGGCCTGTCTGTAGGTCTAGGTCGAATTCAGACTTCCACTGCTCATACATTATTTATGCCGAAGCTTTGTTTACGGAAAAAGTTCCGGTTATTCCGTGATGGAAGATTTTTTTGCGGTTCGAAGGTGTCAAATGTTGCTATGGAGCGAAGGACGTGTTGAGGAAGATTGCAGTGGAAATGTTAATGTGACTGTTTGTGGATTATTAAATAGGTAGATAATTAAAATGTGACTAAGACTGTGTTTGAATTGAAATTGTAATCATTTCTGAAGCATTAACAAATAACAAGACCTGCTGAAGACTGTATGAATATATTTGTATTGTATAAGTTTTTAAGCTGACATGGTCACAAACCCAAACGACCATCATCGACGATCATGGTCCCGAAACAAATATTAATTATATTTGTACTAGCTGACCCGGCAAACTTTGTTTTGCCATAAAAAGACCAAACATTTATCTACCCTACACTACCCTACCCTACCCTACCCTACCCTACCCTACCCGGCCCTACACTACCCTACCCTTCACTACCCTATCCTTCACTACCCTACCCTACACTACCCTACCCTACCCTACACTACCCTACCCTACCCTAACCTACCCTACCCTACCCTAACCTACCCGACCCTACACTACCCTATAATACTCTACCCTACACTACCCTACCCTACCCTACCCTACCCTACCCTACCTATATAGCCTATGTCCTTTCCCAGGTCTCAAACTATCTTCATACCAACTTTCATCTAAATCGGTGCAGCGGTTTAAGCGTGAAAAGGTAACAGACAGACAGACAGAGTTACTTTCACATTTATAATATTAGTATGTTTTTTTTTAAAATAAAATATAACTGCACAGCACATGTGCGAGTACTTTTAATACTTTATACCTGTACGTAGTATAGTATGTAGTGCTATTCTGGGTGCATCGTCCTCACGTAAATACATTTATTAATGTATGTATTTATGTAAATATTTTAAAACAATTTTTTTTTTCAAAGAATATTTATGGAGTTTCTTGTCCGTTCTTCTCCATAACAAGCTACTTTTCCGAATGGACGGTAGAATCAATTGTTATTACTTTTAAATTTTAATTGTTGACGTTCAAAAGTGCCGCAGACACTCAGTTTCCCAGCTCAAAATTATCGGAGAATTAATGTGACAAATTGTCAAGCACGCGTTATCTGCTGTGATTGGCTGTTGAAAATTCATTCAACCAATCACAGCAGATAACGCGTGTTTGACAAATTGTCACATTAATTCTCCGATAATTTTAAGCTGGGAAACTGGAGGTTAGTGGCCTAGTTGAAATAAATATATTTGACTTTGACAAGGTAAAAGAGAAATTATAAAAACTATTATTTTAAACAGTTTAAATTGATGATCTGTGTGTAAGGGGTGATCTACTGAAGTACCTACTAATCCTACTTTTGTCCGGGAAGAATGAATGATGCCAGTCGGGCAGTCGGATAGGCGACGAGAACAAGGTTGCGTGAGAACTCCACATTAATTAATAAAGCTTGTAGCTGTTTCTAGTGTGGATAGACCGCGATACGTAAAGGGCACTCTTTCTACCCCTCAGCAAAACCAAAATCAAAAATCAAAATCAAAATCAAAATTTATTTATTCAATTAGGCCATTAAGCGGCACTTTCGAACGTCAAAAAAAAAAAAAATTGAATCTAATACTACACCTACCTCCAGTTTCCCAGCCCAAAATCATCGGCGAACCAATGCGACAAACTGCCAAGCAAGCGCTATCCGCTGCGATTGGCTGTTGAAAATTCATTCAACCAATCACAGCCCACAACGCGCGCCCGACAACCCGCCACACCAACCCCCCGACAACTCCGAGCTGGGAAACCGGGGGCAATTGATTCTACCGTCCATTCGGAAATGTAGCTTGTTGTGGAGAAGAATGGACAAGAAACTCCACACATACTCTTTTACAAAAAATGTGTTTTACAACTATTTGGTAACATTATCTTGTTGGAAAAAAAAAATACATACATGTGAGAACGATGTAAAAAAAAAGTAACGCACTTAAAAGCTTCTACAGTAAAACAAACAATTAAAAATACAATAATTAGGTAATTAAAAACAGGCGGAGGCAGCTAAGTTATGACCAATCCCAACTGATGGCGCCCGTTCACGAACATGACACATGGATCGGCACCACTCAGCTCAACCATCATGAAGGGAACCGAATGATCCAACACATGTGCCACCATCAGAGAGACATTAGAGAGAGCATGACACACTATCAACTGCCAGGGCACACTGAAGTCAACGTACGACACAAAGGTATAGCAAATGGTAGATTTACAGTTGGTACATAGTACTCACATATGTGCTGTGCAGTTATATAATATTAAAATAAATTGAGTTTGTACAACAATACTTCAGAACTTTTCTGCTTATAACTTGTTATTGTGCCCTAGTGACTGTGGAGCTGGACTAGCGCTGAGCCAAGCATTTTTATCAGCGATGTAATCCCCCAACCTATAATATGCCTGCCTGCATAGTGTGCGTTTTATAAAAGTTTTGAATTTCGCCTCATTTAGTTCTAGAATGTGAGGCGGTATTTTATTGTAACATTTTATACAGTACCCCATAAAAGATGAAGCTACTTTAGCCAGCCTGAAACCTGGTTGAATTAATTGGTCCCTATTTCTAGTAACATAACTATGTCTATCGCTGTTTTTACTAAAAAGATGTAAATTCTTTCTCACGTACATGATGTTTTCGTAAATATATTGACAAGGTACCGTCATGATGTTAATTTCCTTAAACAGTTCCCTTAGAGAATCGCGCCGGCGAAGATTGTATATCGCTCTGATGGCTCGTTTTTGCAGAATAAAAATTGACTGAATGTCTGCAGCCCTTCCCCATAGTAATATACCGTAAGACATTATGCTATGAAAGTAACTAAAATAGACCAGCCTCGCGGTATCTACATCAGTAAATTGACGAATTTTTCTAACAGCATAAGCTGCCGAACTTAACCGCCCCGCAAGTGATATTATATGAGGACCCCATTGTAACCTTGAGTCTAGCGTGATCCCCAGAAAAACCGTTTTGTCGACGGATTCTAGCTTCTCGTTGTTTAATATAATGTCACAATCATAACTTTTGACATTCGGCAAGGCAAACTTTACACACTTAGTTTTTTTAGCATTTAAAACTAAATTATTAGCAGTGAACCAATTCAGAACTTGCTGCAATGCATTATTTACGTCGAAAACGTTACTCGTACGTCTATTTATCTTAAAAATCAAAGAAGTGTCGTCTGAAATCAAAGAGTGTGTTTTTCAATAGATGGGGTAAATCATTAATGTATACTAAAAATAAGAAAGGACCCAAAATTGAGCCTTGGGGTACCCCCATTTTCACGTTCAACCCCGACGAATTGACACCGTTTATTTGGACTAATTGCTGTCTATCATTCAAATAGGATTTTACTAAACTTAATGCTAAAAGGCCTAGCCCGTAATGCTCAAGTTTCAAAAGCAATGTTTCATGATCAACGCAATCAAACGCCTTCGATAGGTCGCAGAAAATACCTATGGCATCTTGCTCCTCCTCCCACGCATCAAAGATGTGTTTTAATAAGGTGACACCAGCGTCGGTTGTACAACGTCCTTTGGTGAAACCATACTGTTTCTCGTGTAGGATTTTATTCGTATTAAAATGAATGAGCATTTGATTTAGCATTATCTTTTCAAATACCTTGCTGAAAACCGGCAGCACGGACACTGGTCTATAATTATTTGTGTCTTTACTGTCCCCGGATTTAAAAAGTGGTATAACCTTACTATGTTTCATTAGATCCGGAAAGACTCCTTGATCTACACACAAATTAAAAATCAAAGCTAAGTACGGCGCTATAGTCTGAATAATGGAGGTACAAACTTTGATGGACATGCCCCATAGATCTTCGGTCAGTTTTACCTTTATTTGCTTAAAAGCCTTTATAACTGTTATTGGGTTTATATGTGAAAAGTGAAATTCAGTCGGGCAGGCTGAAACGTTAGCGTGTAATAAACCAGAAGCGAGCGACGGCGAAGAATTTAAGGGTTCAGTAGTTTTAATTGGGATGCTGGTAAAGAAATTTACAAATTCTTGAGCAACTTCTTTGTTATCTCTAATAAGTCCATGTGTAGTCTCAAGCGTGTAATCAGTATTATTTCTTTTGTTCCTGTTTGTTTCATTGTTTATAATTTTCCAAACCGTCTTAATTTTATTTTCTGCGAATTTAACCTTATTGCTAATGTATATAGCCTTAGCTAGTTTACACGTATTTTTAAAAATTCTTGAGTAAGTAGCAACATATTTACTAAAAGTTTCAGTGTTAATATAAGGCTTAAGGCCATACAGCTCGTAAAGTCTTTCCCTACTTTTCCTGATTCCTTTTGTCGCCCAGTCACTGAATAAAAACTTAGGGCATATAGTTTTAGTTTTCTTCTTAAAAGTATTATTGAATTCTGTTTGAACAACTGAGAAAACATTCTTGCACAAAATATTACCATCATTCACTGTGAGGTCCTGATAACTTAACTTACCAATTAAAGTGCTGTTAAATTTATTTAATTTACCGGATGTTATTGGTCTGGATTGAATCTGCACTTGTTGTATTGGTATGCTGGACTCAAATGTTACCAGTAGCCCACTATGATCCGAAGGCAGACAATTCATAATGGCTTTGTTTAAGTATTCGCAGCAACAAAAAACATTATCAATACATGTAGCAGTAGTCACAGTTGTTCGGGTTGGTTCCTCAAACACATGCGACAAATTAAATGATTTGAAGAGATTTAATAGTCTACAGCTATCTGAATTATTTTCTAAAATATTTATATTAAAGTCACCACAGATTATGACTAGTTTATTACCAGTTGCAAGTTTTGCCAGAACATCTTCCATCACTGACTCAAATATACAGTAGTTTTTATAATTGGGGGGTCTGTAAACGCACACTATAACATGCTTATCCAGCTCAACACAGGACAGTTCAACACTATGTTCAACTGATAGATCTACAATATCTTTACGAGGTTTTGATTTAATACCATTTTTGATTAATATAAGTGAACCTCCACGCAACATAACATTTCTGTTAAAACAGCTGCCCACAGTATAATTTTCAAAATTAATAAGCATTGAATATTCCTTCAGCCAATGCTCAGTAAAACAAATAATTTCAAACATTGTCTTTTCTAAAAACAGTTCTATTTCCAATTGCTTTGCAGAAAAACCTTGAATATTTTGATGGAATAATTTCAAAGAATTCTGCTTAGCCCCTTTTTTAAAATTAACTATGTGAGAGCAAGATGGTACCTTCTTGTTGGTGGATTTACTCCTAACTATTTCGTTATTGGTACCCTCCGTTGTCCTACAAACTAGTTTAAATTATAAATATTAATAGCAGAATTGCTAACGTTATTGACCTGTAAATTAGTATTAGTACTAATATGAACTACAGTACATGACTTCGACATACTATTTATGTCTGAGTTTAAAGTAAATGATAATAGCCTCGCTATTTGACGTCTTAACCTAAGAGGCAGATACACTGTATTGCCTGTCGACTTTAATTTATCAACAAAAATGTTGATGTCAAAAAAAACTAATTTGTCACTGTAATGGCTGACAAGGAAATTAACATGTTTATTCAACATATGAATATAATTATTTTGTCTACTAGTAGATTTTTCCAAATATGGAAAAGCACACAATATGATTTTATTGCAATTCAATTTTATCAACTCAGTTACACACTCAGTGATGTCATCTTTTTTTACATCCAAACTGTTACCTATAAAGACAGTTAAATTGGTATCTGATTTATATACACTCTTTGTTACAGATTTCATGATATGCTTGTAATATGACCCAGGCATACAATAATTCAAAGTCGAATGATTCTGATTGCTATTTAATAATTTTCCTAAACCTCTTCCAACACCATCTGTAAACATAACCGAATGAGACCCATGATTACTATCACTAGATGCAAAGGAAGCAGTCTCAGGCTGGTCTACTTGAGACATTTCCTGTGCAATATCAGTTATGTCTTGGTCTTGGTCAAAGACACCGACCTGAGACACCCTCTCAGCCTGGGCCGGGCCCTCCGTTGCCTCAGGCTGGACAGCCTTCAGGTTTGAGACTATCTGACAATTACATTGACACATCACCAACTCATTTGCGGCCAGAATGTGTTCTTTAATTTGTAACTGGGAGCTAACATATTTATTGTAAAGGGAGCCCAGTTTGTCCTCAAGTACCTGAATATCATTTTGTAAACGCTGTGTGTCAATTTCATATATTTTTATGCTGTCTTCTAATTTTATCTGGTAATTGTTTAATTTATTAAGCAGGTCAACACGTTCTTTTCTGAGTGGAATGTTTTTTAAGAAAAGTTTGTGTTGTTTCCTGTATTGGGTATAATTTCTAATTATTTTATTAAATTTTGCATACTTTTTCAGTTTTTTATGACTAACTTTATACCTATTTGTCTCATTTAATAAGGAATCTTCAGTCAGGTCAATAGTGGTTATGGAATGAGGTTTACTATTTGATTAGTTCACTATATAAATGGCATGTTTCCTGTACCTGAGTACATGACTGTTCTTTTTGCAAATTCTCAATTTGACAATTAGCATGAGCCAATTCATCTTCTAGGTCCCTAACTTTACCTAAAGCCTCCTCATACAAATCACTACAACTATGGAAACCATCTGTGACTACCCGCAGTTGGTCGCATTCATCAACAACATTTTGATATTGCTGACTCAGCACCACTAGCTCCCGCTTAAGGCTTGTGTTAAAAAAAACAAAAATAACGCAACACCATTCTGTCAATAACCATCCATATTTCGTCCTTGTTGCCAAGACACTGCCTCCAAAAGGTCACCATCGATCGTATTCACCACCTCAGTAGTGACCAACTCACCAGGTCGGGCGTTACGCGATCATCGGATTACTGGTAACCTGACACTGGATTACGAATCTACTCCGACACGTAATGTTCCCAGTAGTTACTGTGTGCTGACTATGGTTCAATGTTTGTAGTTATGTAACTTAACATAACAGTGATGATGTGTGACTGTGTAATCAACTTAGATACTGTTTCTAAGTATTCTTATTGGCGTCTGGATAGACCTTTCCTAAGTCCTAACAGACTTCTCCGTTCATTCCTCTGAAAACACGCCTTTGATACCGGCTGTAATTAAATCTTTGACAGTCGGTACGAATATTCAGAAGCGTGAAATCTGATTCCAGGCTTGCCAAGGGCCGCAAGAGACGCCCTGGGCGTCGAGAGTCGCAAGCCGTTTCCTGGCCGATAAGGGCCAGGCCGAGTCGACGCGTAGTGTTCCACGCGCGCCTCAATGAGATATCAGCAAAAACTGACGGGGTCCGCTAGGGCTGATGCCTGTCTGGATCGCGGTTAAATTTGAAAGAGAGTTACCACGGCCCTGGCACAAGCAACTGAATGAATACGGGTAGGTTAAAGTCAGAAAACATCTGATAAGCCTTGAACCAGAGCGGGAGAAGTCATTGGATGATATCCCACCCATAAAAAAAAGGTTTTCCAAGTAGGGATACCGTGTTACCGAGTAACTGGTAGTCAGGTAAGCAGTCGCTCCTTGTAAAATTCTGGTATTCATCTACATACGTTTACATTGGATGCCGACCCCATAATTGTTGGGCAAAACTTACACAGATGGCGTGGAAATCTTTGTGGGCTAAGTCACAATCCAGCTAAATAATCAGAACGCCTCTGAGATCCTGGCACCTTGCTCACCTTGGTGCCTAACCTGTGTTTGTCCTGAGAGAAATAATGTCTAATCAGTGAACAACACAGAAATCTAAATAAGGGTAATAAAGTGATAATTTTGTGTACAACGCCCCTATGTAGTTGATATTCTTGTTTTAGAAATTGTACTCCCCCTTTCACAAATATTGTTGCATCGGGTTTCTACCCGGTAAGATAAATCAAACATTCTTCAGTCTATTGACCCCTAAAGAGTTTGCGCAGTTTTGTAGATATAATGCTCACAACGGATGTTTGTGTCTCTGAATTGGTTGCAAGACTCTGCACAGTAGCTATTTTTGTGTCAATGTTGAAGATGAAGATTACATTGTCTAACTGTCTCTTTCACTCGCTTACGTTTGTCGCATCATCCTATCTCGCTTACTCTATGCAGTATACTCGATGACAAACTGTGTCTTGCGCAATGGTTGGCAGAACCAACTTCAGAGACACAATGATCCGATGTGACTACTATAGTTGCTACGGATATTCAAAACTTCAAAGACCCAACTGTTAAGGTTGAACTAGTCGACGGCACGAACTATTTTGTGCGCGGGGTTAAAATGCACGCTATCTTATCCGACAACACGTGCGAAAGAAATGGCAGCTGTGATGAGCAGTAAGAAGCTAGTTCGCGTACGAATTAGCACTATTGCAAATTTGTATCGAAATGGATGATGATTTAGGACGAAAACGAGCGCGCGAAATTTTATAAACAGACCTTTGTGAGTCTAGATATCATGAAAAAACTACTAAATGAATATTTATAAAATAACATTATTTGCATTGTTATATTACTAATCTATCCCTGTATGGAGGTCGTTTTGCAATTTTCCTTCTCCTTATGGTTTTTATTTCCGCCCAAAGATGCGTTAAAATTAGTGCTGAAATATGGAACTTTTGACGCTCATAACTTTCAAATATATCATTTTTTTACATTTTTGTTTCCATACAGAACTAGATAATGATGAGAAAAATTGATATCATTTTTTATTTTGAACGTACATCGTCAAACAGTGGAGTAATCTCTAGACTACGTTTGTATGGAAGAATTTTCGACTATTGTAACCTAGTAAGGATTCAGACTTGTCACCTGTAAAATCCTACTGTTCTTCTGCCACGTCTGGAATTGTAATCTTTTGTATATTTTCATCCACGCACCAGGTTATATTGAAAGTCCCAAAATAGTAGCGAGAAAGGAGAAGCCCCCATCAAAGAGCAAAAAACTTACTTAAAATCTTGCTTGCGGTTTGTTATGTAATCAATCGATTACAGTGAACATAAACAAGATTACGGATTTACTTACGTGAATGATTTTTTTATCCGCCAGTAACCGCTTCGGTTCGGCAATAACAATCACTTTAGTTCGGACGGAACTTTTTCATTTTGACCCGATTGCATCAGAAGGAGGAACACTTGTGTTTAACTAATTGATGCACATCCCTAATAGACGAAAAGTAATTGTGCTTCATTAGTCAAATCTTGATAGGTTAATTAATACCTAGCTGGCTAGTTTCAGAATACATTTTCTATCGGCAAGCAAAGTATTCTAAATTCGCAGGCATTAAGGCAGTTATGGGGACCAAATCTTATTGAGTAACAACATGAGTCCTCTTATCCTAATTTGTTTGGGGACCGCGCAACGTATCTTTTTATATTATCATATTTTTAGTCAAAAGTGGACGTCCCACTGCTGGACATGGGCCTCCCCCAAGCGTCGCCACACTAATCGGTCCTGTGCGTCTCGCATCTCCACCGGACTCCCGTAGCTTTGACCAGATCGTCGCTCCACGTCGAGGGAGATCTTTTAACGTTGTGTCGTCCGGTTCGCTTCCGGTCTTTATACCTGACTGGCAAAGGAGGGTGAGTGAGGGTGGTGAGTGTTTATCAGTCTATGTATAATGTATGTATGTTTGTTCCTATGTGGCGTTCTAGAGACCAAACGCGTTGACCGATTTTGATGATTCTTACATCAATCGCTTCGTCTTAACCTTGCGAGTGTCACTGGCTACATTCAAATTGGAAAAAAGTAAATATTGTGGGGCTCATTGAGGTAATAATGTACTATGCACGGCTCAATTTTTTTTCCATTCCCATCGTGTGGGGCATCAAAATAAAGAGTTTTCAGAGGTGATTTCCAAAAAAAAACACTTATATGTTTAAATTTACCTTATTCAAAGAAAAAAATGTAAACTAAAAAGTTATAAATTAAAAAAAGTTAATTCAAAAAATCAAAATAGACTGCTTAAGAAGTGAACTAAAAAGACGTAAACGAGAAGAAAATTATGCTGTGCAGTCGGAGGATACATCTGGTTATGGTCAGTCAGCTCGCGAATATGTGGCCTGACAAGAATAGGTACATACTTAAAATTCTTATAAATCTATTTCTCAGAATCAGCCTTTAATGTTGCTACAGCTGGAACACAGGCCTCCTCTCTGTGGGAGGGAGAAGGTCGTAATCCACCTTGCGAGCCCAGTGGGGTGTCACACACTTTATTTAATGCTCCTAGGCTAGAAAATTACTATTATTATTAGGGTCCCAGCGCTAAGAAAGAAAATTTGGTTCAAATATATATCACTAGATGGCGCGATATGCACCGATTAGTTTTTTGATTTTGATTAAATTGTGTCTAAAATAAAAAAAAAGTGGAATTGAACATAAAAATTGTATGGCCTTGTTTAATCAACTCTCATAAGCACAAATTTATGGAATATTGGGCTCTTAATTTACATTTGAAAGATTATTTGAACAGATCAATTAAAATTTATGCCAATAGATGGCGTGGTTTTAAATTTCTGAGGCATTTCACTCGATTGTTTATATTTGTATTGTAACACATTTTGGTACAATGAAACTGTACAAACGTGCAAAAAATACTGTAAAATAAATCGTCACTGTATATAAAGAAAAATATTCACGAACTAAGTTATTTTTTTTACTTGCAAGTCGCAGCTAACATCATCTATCTATCGCCGTGGAATGGAACCGAATGCGGTCGATGTACAAAAGATAGTCAGTTTAATCAGACGAAAAAACGCTAGTTACGTGGGCACGGCTTTTTGTATGTGATGAGGCATATGTATGCTAGTATTATATATTATCTGTGACATTACTTACGAGTACTCACAATATTACGATATCTTTCTTCACATTTGTATTTTTCTTTGCCGGGAACCACATACAATACAGCCAAGGTACATACCAGTACACTGGCGTGCATATAAAAGTCTAAAATGTCTGGGTCATAAGCATAGGTCACGAATCAGCTTGTAACGACTAATGTCAAGGGAACAGCTGTTTTGCTAGGTATCACGTTATCAGCACAGATCATATATCTTGGTAGGATAGCTATCTGTCTTGTAGAGAGATGATTGATGATTTTAAGTGATTGTAAAGTAATCATGTTGATATTGATTTAAGTCGTGCAATGGTGGTCGAGAGTTGCTGCTCTTTTAAGGCGTCTGGCTGTGGTTTTGAAACCTGCAAATTGTTATAGTAACTAAATATTTATAACGTGAGCATCACATGTGGTCATCCACAAGTTGAATTGTGTGTGGAACAAAATCTGTTTCAAAGTTTTTATTGTGATTGTACTTAATTGTGGAAAATATAGAATGTGGAATAAAATGGAACGTGTAAATAAACATGAAATTGTTAATAAATTAATATGAAAAATTCGGCATATGTAAAAATAAGAATTCTCAAAAATAAGAATATGAAGGATTAAGAAATTGGACAATTTAGACTTCGGAAAGTATAGCCGACATCGTTGTCAACTATTTAATCTTTTCATAATCTTCCAGTGTTAATCATATCTAGTAAAGCACAATTGGATGCCACCAAAGCTTAAGACCATGCACAGTGGAGAAGAAGGACAAGGAGGGCCAACCTTAAATAAATGGGATAAGGTCGGTGACAGAGGCAGAAAAACCGGTCAAGTGCGCATCGGACTTCGCCCATTTAGGGGTCCGTACCAAACTGCAAACACAAATTGCTTTTAATAGGAAATTTCAATCAAAAATCTGATTTTTATCAATATATTGGTATTTTTTAGTATAATTTACGAAATAATAAACATTTTTACCAAATTTGAAGTTCATTGGTCCATGGGTAGTTTAATATTTTTTTGTGAAAAAAGTTGACTTTGGTCGCTGTTCATTTTTAAAACAAAAAATACAGCTTTTATCTACTCAACGAGCCCTAAATAACGATAACCTAATCGATAGAGTAGGACAACAGTTTTTTTTTTCGCCTATCGCCTTTATCTGTATGGGAGCCCCCCTTAAAAATCTGTAAACATATTTTTTGACAATTTGGGTCAACAAGATGCTTTTATTGTGAACATAGAGAAAATAAAACTACGTTATAATTGTGAACATTTGAAGACTAGCTCCAATCGTTTGGCCGTAAAATCTGTGTGACAGACGACATAAATATGTGAGTAACAGCAATAGGGCTCTGTTTGGAACCTTCAGATACGGAATCCTAAAAAGCTAGATATAGTTTAAGATCCAAAGCGCAAGCACACACGCCCTATGCTAAAATGCTTGCAATTTTTTTGTACTTGGGCTCACAATTGATTTATATAATATTTATTAGATTATAGAATCTAAAGCATTGTTTACAGTAGTCATGGACCATTTAGATTGTTCTACATAGAAATGACGAAGCTTTGAAAGCGTGCGACTGCACATTTGGCCCTTGATGTCCATCCAAACTCTTTGGGTATGCCAGTTGCCTATGCCAGTCTCATTCAGACAACGTGTAGCATACTTCTTGAACAGTTGTCATATTTAACATCATCATCATCATCAGCCTTTTTAATGTTCCCACTGCTGGGACACAGGCCTCCTCTGTCAGACCACGCCGGCCCAGTGCGGGTTGTTGGTTGGTTGTCTCAATTAATCGAACTTTTGTTTCCAGGACATGCCGCTTTCCTCACGATGTTTTCCTTCACCGATTTGAGAGCAGTGGTGATGAAATAATTTACATAAAGTAAACCGTCTGCCTTGGTTTGAACCCAGGACTTACAAATTATAAGTCGCAACCGATATCACTAGGCCATCACTGCACTCATATTGAACAACTAATCGTAATTGTACATCTTTCGAAAATCAGGGAAAAATTTTCAGGTATGAGCCGCAGGATAAAGCAATGATGGAATGGTTGTGGAAACCATTTCACTACACAAAACCGGGTATTCGTATTTAGCAATAACATTAAGTAAACGTATTAATTACGTATAAATTAAGTATTCGTATGCATTCCACTTACTTTAACAAATCTTTCACGGTTCAAGCAGCTCGGTTGTGGAATGCATTAACCTATTGAAATAAGACGTGCTCAAACACTGCCAACGTTCAAGAAAATGGTGAAGGAGCTTTACCTTTCGCTATAAATTTTATTCTTCTTCTTTCTCTGTTTTATTTGATATGTATAAGTATATTTTTTAATATTGTATGTTTGTACCAACCCGCACTGGGCCAGCGTGGTGGATTACGGCCCATGCCTTCTCACAGAGAGGAGGTCAAGTCCCAGCAGTGGGAACACTAAAAAGGCTGATGATGATGATGTTTGTATTTTATGTTATTATGTTTAAGTATATATTATTTATGATATATTGTACACTGACAGTCGTAAATTTTTCTCCTATCGTTCAGTCCATCCAAAGGTTGTCTGTAAGAGATTGCCTAGAGCGATAAGACCGCCCATTGTACACTTGTTATTGTGAACGTTTGTCCTGTATGTTTTTTGTGGTGTACAATAAAGTATATAATAAATAAATAAATAATCATTACATAAAAGCTGAAAGGAAGTGCTAATAACAAATCCATAGACTTTCATTAATCTACCTTCTAAGTTCTGTCCTATTGTTCGTTGACAAAGCCTTGTGTGAATTTGTGTTCTAGATCGGTTATGTTGCAATTATGTAATAGTTAAGTCATGTTTGATTAGATCTGTAATTGTTTCGTATAAAGTAGGTACATGGATTTTTCTGTCACTTTGTGTTTGACACACTTAATTACTACTTGTCACTTAGCAGATAAATATATAATGGCAACACTAAGCTAAAGAAATTAAGTAAAATATCAAATAACTGTTTATTTATTTTGTTTTTTTTTTTATCCAGAAACCAGCCCAATTATACTTTAAAAATGTAGACAATGAATAGAATGTCTTTCGTATATAACTCACTTTCAGACGCTCAAATTTAAGTCAGCTAAGATTTCGCCATTGTTCTTTCACTTGTTAGTTGTACCTAACTAATAGTTTAGTAAACTATAACTGCAGAATATATTACCCTAATATCATGCAACTTGAAGATAACCGGTGAAATGAGAGATCTGCGTACCCCCTAAGAGCGTACTGGCGCGATGTTATGTTATGTTATGAAATGGTATAAACAATAAACAGACATGCAATTGCAGCAATCCCGAGAGTGTTGCCGTTATTTATTGAAGAGTTCTGCTGTATATCTTCGAAGAACTTAATTTTAAAAACAGTCCACAATTGACGGAGATATCGGAGAATATATACAAAAAAATAAATATACAAAAAAACGCAATGTTAGTAGATATATATATTTGTATTTATGTATGTATGTATATATTTTAGATTTATTTTTATAAATATGTAATTTTAAAATTGTACACTGGATCCTACCCTCTTTTGTCATCATTCTCTGTCACTCTAGGGTTTGCTGTAAGAGAACTCAACATTGAGTTAAGCTCGCCTTTGTACATGTACTTTATTATCACATTGTATTAAATATTGTTTTTGGTGTACAATAAAGAATTAAGAAAAAAAAATACAAATCTTTTCTCTCTATAACATTAAGTATGTACAGGTACAGATATAGATGTAAATATCGAACTAGACTAGTATAGATTGTACCTCATTATTCTGAACCAAATGCTATTCATAAGCGCATCATCGCATCTGCATATATATTTCTCACGTCTTATTAACATAGAATATTAAATAGGTAGGTAATCGATTACTGACCTTCGCAATGAAATAAACTATTAAGTACCTAGCAACCAGCTAGCAACATAGATAAACTAATATTCTATAGAACTAAAATTTATATTTTCTTTCCCATATTTCGAAAATGTTTCATTTAATTTTGTAGATCTTTGACCCCTAGTTTCCCAGCTCAAAATTATCGGAGAATTAATGTGACAAATTGTCAAGCACGCATTATCTGCTGTGATTGGTTAAATAAATTTTCAACAGCTAATCACAACAGATAACGCGTGCTTGACAATTTGTCACATTTATTTCTCCGATAATTTTGAGCTGGGAAACTGGGGGTGAAACTCGTTACGTCAGAATTCTAAATGTGAGTCTTGTCAAGTGGTATCGTGTAAAATAAATGGGTTGTAGAGGAGAGGTAGGCAGAATATCTGGCAGCACTAGGGGGAAGCCTTTGCCCAGTTGTAAGAGCAACGGCTAGAAACTAATATCTAGAAGTAGGTACTAAACCGATTACGCAAACATAAAAAAAAAACTATTATAAAAACAAAAAACCCGACTGCTAAAAAATAAAATACCTGAAAAGAGAAAAACAAGTAGCTACTAGGTATAATTTATACATTACATCGGGTTTTTTGTTTTTATAATAATTTGTTTTATTTCAGACTTTTTAGGTTTAGTAATGAACGAGTTATCCAAATAAGTTATGTGGTAAAAGATTATTTATTTTATTATCAAAGTTAAGCTTATATTGAATTTGTGGCAAAATAGTAGCTTAGAAGTGCAAAGATATATATTTTTGGAATGGTCTATTTAGTAGCTTTTATTTGATACCCATATTGTTACGAAAAAAATAATTGAAACTCACCTTTTTTTAGGCAGCTCCGCCATTTTAAATATTATATAGCCTATTTCACTCCTAGAATTGAGACGAATCCAATGGCACCACATAATTCATAATCCGTCAAGCCGTTTGAGCAGTCGGATAAAAAATCTAATAATAATAAATGTATGTTCACCGATATCTCCGTCAATTGTGGACCGATTTTGAAAACTCTTTTTTTGTTTGATAGAGTATGTTTCGAAATTGGTCCCATTTTAATTTGGTGAAGGTCTGATGAAGAACTTTGGAGATATACAACAGAACTCTTTAATAAATAACGGCAAAACTCTCGGGATTGCTGCAATCGCATGTATGTTTGTTGTTTATACTATTTCATCACATAACGCTCTAAAGGGGTACCTGCGTACCCCTTTAGAGTATTCTCAGAGAGTATTTATACTGCGTATCTCTCATTGCACCGGTTATGTTCAAGTTTCATGTTATTCGGTTAATCTATTCTGGAGTTATAGGGACCTTAATAAACAACTTGCTATTAGGTAGGTAAAACTAAAAAGGGAAAAAAAAAACTTTTTTGCAAAAAAATACTACCGACTTCAAAATGAAAAACTACAAAGTGAAAAATAACTTAACTTTTGGAAGTCGGTGTCCATATGGCAAAAAAATGGTTCCTACGAAAGACACCGACTTCCAAAAGTTAAGTTATTTTTCACTTTGTAGTTTTTCATTTGGAAGTCGGTAGTATTTTTTTGCAAAAAAGTTTTTTCATCCCAAAGAAAATGTTTCACGGGAGTGAAACCGCGGAAATAGCCAATTTGAATAGTAAACGCCACACTAGAGTGGCAAGGTTAATTTCAACTGCCACGTCACTAGCCTCGGTGGCGCAGTAGGCAGCGCGTAAGTCTCATAATCTTAAGGTCGTGAGTTCGATCCTCACCCGGGGCATATCTTTTTGCGATTCATATCTTTTATTTTTTTCCTATGGAAGGTCAACAGTATGGCAGTCACGTCATACATTGTGTATTTTACATAATGTATGCATGTATTTATTACTTGGGTTTTGAATGTGTTGATTTATTTTATTTAAAAATGTTTAATTAAGTGGAACAACAATATGAGCTAATCAAATAATAGGAACTCGTTCAAAACCCTTGAACTTCATCATAGTATTCTACCTTTTTCCCTCAGATCTATTAATCTGAGCGTTTTCCGGGTTAAAAATAATGATGACACAAAAAGCAAGTATGCTTTATAAAACAAAAAAATATAATACCAAAATGCGGTAATTGTAAAATCTTTACATAGTATAAAACAAATACGCGTCCGCTATTTGTTTGTACGCTTAGATCTTCTAAACTACGCAACGGATTTTAATGCAGTTTTCATCAATAGATAGAGTGATTCAAGAGGAAGGTTTATATGTAGTATACATGCATATTATGCTAGAGAAAAGCCGAGAAATTCAACGATTTGTAATCTTATGTCGTAACAAACATTTTTGTGCGTTTGCATTGCAAACGCTGGCTTAACCTTACGAGATAGATCAAATTAATGTATTACGGAATTGAATATCTTAAAAAGATAGATAAAAAAAATGAGAAAATATATGTTTATCTCCCAAGGATAACACACAGTAACCATTTTTATCTTTTACATATTACAATAAAATTATGGGTTATTTACCAAGCTATTTTAAAGAACACAGTATTATTCTTTATCCTATTAAATACATTAGATATGTTGTGCATTTCATGTAGATTGAAATTGCCCTTTACAGCATATCATTAAAATTAATATCTTAGGAGTTATCACAATATAAAAACTAACGCGCGCGAAAATAAATTTAAGCGGGCGGGCCTCACACCGATGATGGGATCCCTCGAAAGAAAAACGCACGAAGGGTTCCGTACCATTAGCGCAAAAAACGGCAATAATCACGTTTGTTGTATGGGAGCCCCACTTAACTGTTTATTTTATACTGTTTTTAGTATTTGTTGTTAAAGCGGCAACAGAAATACATCATCTGTGAAAATTTCAACTGTCTAGCTGTCACGGTTCACGAGATACAGCCTGATGACAGACAGAGAGACAGACAGACGGACCGCGGAGTCTTAGTAATAGGGTCCCGTTTTTACCCTTTGGGTACGGAACCCTAAAAACATGAGTATTCTTCTTCTTCACAGACAAACACAGGATCACAAAAAAGACACGTAACCATAGTCGGAATGGACGTTTTTTTTTTCGTTGATGTAGTATGCGGGGGTAGCGAGGCTAATATTCAGTAAGGTTCACTTTTTCAAACGGCTGAAAGGTGGGCAGATAAGGTAGAAATAAATCTGAATGCGGTTAAAACACGAAAACTGATAACCACATTACCCGACTGCTGAAGGAGGGTAATGTGTTTATCAGTCTATATATGTATGTTTGTTCCTATGTCGCGTTCTAGAGACCAAAAGCGTTGACCGTGTTTGATGATTCTTACGTCAATGTTAACTAAATAGTTTTATATAATAAAAGTCAAAAAATCCGACTGCTTCAGAAGCGAACTAAAAAGACGTAAACAAGGAGAAAATCATGCTGTGCAGTCGGAGGATACATATTCGCGGGCTGGCTGACCAAAATCTGGTGTATCCTCCGCCTGCACAGCATGATTTTCTCCTTGTTTACGTCTTTTTAGTTCGCTTTTGAAGCAGTTGGGCTTTTTGATTTTTGATTTAACTTTTTTTATTTATAACTTTTTAGTTAGTTTTTTTTCGAATTACGTACATTTAAACATATAAGTATTATATATTTTTGAAATCACTTCTTAAAACCCTTTATTTTGATAACCCACACGATGGGTTTGGTAGAAAAAATAATATTGGGCCCCACAATATTATGGCGCCCAAAAGCCGACATTTTTCTATTATCCAATTTTAATGTAGCCATTAAGACGCATCGTTTGACGTACGAATCATCAAAATCGGCCAACGCGTTTGTTCTCTGGAACGCCATATAGGAACAAAATACATACAAACATACATACATAGACTGTTAAACACATTACCCTCCTTCGGAAGTCGGGTAAAAAGACGAATACAAGAAGAAAATCATGCTGTGCAGTCGGCTGATACATCTGCTCAGTGATCTGGTTTATACAGCCTGCTAGCGAATATATATTCTCCGACTGCACAACATGATTTTCTTCTTGTTTACGTGTTTTTAGTTCGCTTCTTAAGCAGTCGGGTTTTTGATTTTTGCTCATATCGCATGCCGATTTTTTGGTCAGGGGATTTTAGAATAAAATCTTTATAAAATCGAATTTTGGTCATTTGAAAAAAAAATCTACAAAAATGTTCGTAATTAAATTGTCTATCCATTAGTGTTAGTACAAAAAATAATTAATGAACACTTTACGAGGAGATGCATGCTATCAATAATTATTTCTCATTTTTAGGGTTCCGTACCCAAAGGGTAAAAACGGGACCCTATTACTGAGACTCCGCGGTCCGTCTGTCTGTCTGCCTGTATGTCTGTCTGTCTGTCTGTCACCAGGCTGTATCTCATGAACCGTGATAGCTAGACAGTTGAAATTTTCACAGGTGGTGTATACGTGGGACACTCAGAAAGTTTTGCGAAACTAAAAAAAATTGTTCTATACGTACATATATTTTTATTAAATCTTTTCAAAGTACTTTCCACCAGCCTCTATACAAAGATTCATGCGCCTAAACCAGTTTTCAAAACACTTTTTCCAGTCCGCCGCAGACACCTCGTTTACAGCCTGCTCGAACGCAGCCAGCGCATCTTCCGGCGACGAAAATTGTATCCCTTTGAGCTGATTTTTTATTTTTGGGAATAAAAAGAAGTCACACGGTGCTAGATCAGGGCTGTAAGGAGGGTGACCCAGGAGTTTGACTGGCGTGCTGTCCAGGAAGTCCCTCGTTTTGAGTGCGGTGTGCGCAGGTGCATTGTCGTGGTGGAGCAGTAGCCCGCGGAGCCCTGTGTTTGGTCGCTTGTTGCTTATAACAGAGAAAACTTCTGGCAAACATTTGGTAGTATACCATTCGGCATTAATGCTTCTTTGATCCCGTAAGGGAATTGATACCAAGTGGCCAGTCAAATTAAAAAAGCTAGCGATCAAAATCTTACCCCCGCTTCTAGATCGCTTCACTTTGGTAGGCGTTGGCTCATTTTGAAACACCCAAACAGTCGACTGGCGCTTGGTTTCTGGGTCGTATTGATAAATCCAGGACTCATCACCTGTAACGATGTCGTAAACACGCCGAGACGAGCCTGCTTCAAATTTGTTAAGCATATCACGGCACCATTCCACCCGGGCCTGCTTCTGAGCATCGGTGAGGTTGTGCGGCACCCAGCGTGATACTATCCTCCTCACGCGAAGATGGCTGTGTAGAATCTCGTGAACGCTTCCCGATCCAATCTTCAATATGTGTTGAATCTCCTGATATGTAATTCGCCTATTGTCTTGGATTAAATTTTTCACTGCTAGCACGTTTTCTTCGGTAACAGCCGTCAAAGGGCGACCGCTTCTTTCGTCATCCCCCAAAGTTGGTCGACCGCGCTTGAATTCGTTATACCAACGATACACGGTTGCCTTGGAAGGGCCTTCATCCATGAATGCCATTTGAAGTCTATCGTACGATTCATCCGGTTTCAGGCGACACTTGAAATCGTATAAAATCATAGCTCTAAAATGTTCCCGGCGCAGATCCATATTTCAGTGAGACACAATACTTTGAATTAACTCGCAAAAAATGTGGAGGGAAATTTTGAAATTGGAACTTACTTATTTTTACTTATAAATAATCATATTTTCGAAAAACATTATAACTGGCCAGTCTCCCATATATAAAAACTTTTTTTCGCAATACTTTCTGAGGGGCCTGGTATCTGTTGCCGCTACAACAACAAATACTAAAAACAGAATAAAATAAATATTTAAGGGGGGCTCCCATACAACAAACGTGATTTTTTTGCCGTTTTTTACGAAAATGGTACGGAACCCTTCTTGCGCGAGTCCGACTCGCATTTGGCCGGTTTTTATGTTTTCTTTTTAAAGGAGATTAGTGAAATTTATACAACATTAAAAAAAACGAAATCTACCATTTTAGAATCAATATTATGTAGAAATTTAATGTTTCTTCTATCGTCAAAAGGCTTGCGCTTGACCACTATCTTACCTGATGGTAAGCGATGATGTGGTCGACGGTGAAGCACGCTTGCCTAGAAAAAACCTATTCACTCTTGACTTAAAGACCCCAAGATTGTTGCTATCGGCTATCGCTAATGTATCTTTATTAATTGATATTTCTTATTAAATAACGAGTAGATAGCTCCTAAATACAGCACGAAAAACGGCTTGCGCGGCGTTTTGCTCGGGGTGCCTTACGGTTTTTAATGAGTTTAGAATTTTATAATTTTCACCAGATACGCAAAACCCATCATATCTTCAAAGATCTACTTACTAATCTAATTTCGTCCTGTAAACAAACACAATTCCTTCGCCCTTAATCACCTTATTAGGTAAACAAATCGCCTACCTAGTTGGCAATTATCACACATAATATCCAAACACTTCCGCAGTTGCTGGACAAAGAGGTAAAATGCACCATAATCATGATGATTGCAGCAGGAAGTGCCCAAGGTCTGTCAATGAACTGCGATCATCTGTCATGTGCTGTAATTACTGATAATGTTGTGCTTGTGCCATTAAAAATAGATGAACAGGTATTTGTAAATGATTATAGATTGGATAGAAATAGTTAAGAAGATGTCGAAGTATTATTTTGTAACAACACACCGATATGAATTGTGCCAGTGATAGAAATAGGCCATCTATTTACAGCAGATAATATTTAGTATTACTTTTTACTCTGAACATTACCAGCGAATCACTTCACGGCTGGCCTGTAGCTGTCAGCGAAATCAGTAAAAGTATTTTTTGATGACTCCTTTTACACAATACATTTTGTTTTTTTTTTAAATTTATTTTGGCTTCATGCACAAAAGGTACAAAGGCGTACTTAAGGCGGTACCCCGAGCAAAACGCCGCGCAAGCCGTTTTTTGTGCTATTTTTAGGAGCTATCTACTCGTTATTTAAAAAGAAATATCAATTAATTAAAAATACATTAAATTTCTACATAATATTGATTCTAAAATGGTAGTTTTTTTTTTAAATGTTGTTTATATTTCACTAATCTCCTTCCAAAAAAACATAAAAATGAGAAATAATTATTGATATTATGCATCTCCTCGTAAAGTGTTCATTAATTATTTTTTGTACTACCACTAATGGATAGACAATTTAATAACGAACATTTTTGTAGTTTTTTTTTTTCAATAGTCCAATATTCGATTTTATAAAGATTTTATTCTAAAATCTGGGCGTATTCACTACTGTAATTCATGCGCCACCAGTGCCGCTAGACCAATAGGAATGCTCATATCTCATGCCGATTTTTTGGTCAGGGTACCGTCTTAATGCCTTAGGCATTCTCTACCAGTCAACCAAGATATATTAGGTTTAAGTCTATTTTAAGTTTCTATTAACCGGTTGAATTATCAGTGATCATTACTGTTAGAATTAAAAAGTTAATAAAAATCGAAAAACCCGTCTGCAAAGATGTAAACAAGAAGAAAATCATGCTGTGCAGTCGGAGGATACATATTCGCGAGCTGGCTGACCAAAACTATTTTTATTTACAACTTTTTAGCTATGCTTTTTTTATTTGTATGCCTTTTTAACATATAAGTGGTATATATTTTTATAATCCCTTCTAAAAACCCTTCATTTTGATACCCCACTCGATGGGTTTCGAAGAAAAAACAAATTGCAACCCCTACAATATGGCGCACAAAATCCGCCATGTTTCTTTTTTTTAAACGGCACTTATCTAAGAACACTTGGGCGGCCAAGACCTATCTAACAATGTCTTAATTATAAAAATCCGTCAAGTGGTTTGAAAGATACGATGTAATAAAGAATATTACATACATACATACAAGATACGCTCGAAAAACATAACCCTTTCCTTGCAGCCGGGTAAAAAGCCACTGTTCCTGTCTCGCGTGGATCCATGTTTCAGGCCCTCGGGGGTTAAATAACTAACACAAAATTTCTAACTGCTGTGCAGCTGGGTTTGCTAATTTCAGCACTGGCACAAAATAATCTTTTTTTTTGTTATTATCTCTGTGCTCGACATTACATTGCCAGGTTATATCTGCCCTCTTGACTTAACCAGTACCTGCCTATACCTCTTCAGATTCATTTCTCTTATTCGCATCGTAAAAAACTACGCTAAATATTAAACAATTTCATCCCACATTAAGCGAAGCGATTATTATAAAGCAAATTTTGTACGACCACGTAGACCAGGCACGAAAATAGCTGTACCACTCATTGCAATACAATTTAATTATTAAGGTAAATAATATTATTAAAATAAACATGCTCCATATCTCCTTGGAGCATTCTTACGTCTCCTTTATCATTCTGAGTCATTCGTAGACGCTAGTTCGGTTGACTTCTTCATCCGTCCGCTGGCGATCTGCCAGGGTCCCTCTTTGTTTCAAAAGGATTATAATATTATTGTATCGGTTCCTAAGAAACTCTTCGACTTGTCTTTCATTCATCATCCAGGTTCTGACAAAAACAAAATCATAAAGAATCTTTGGTTAGATGGTCATCAAACAAAACAGCAACAACATTAAATTTGTTTGAAAGGTGAACGGCAGATTTTAAACCACCCACTTTTTTGCTTGTTCGGTTATAGAATTTGTACCACTAAGTCATTTATTGCATGTAAGTTTACTATTTTTTAAACTTCGGATTAAATAATAATATCACAAAAAATATTTTTATAAATAAACGAAATAAAATCGCACACTAAACGAAGTTATGTTTTTATAAGTTGCCTTATGTAAAATAACACTAATATTGAAATGATAATTCATTATTTATAAATAGAAATAACATCAAACTGTTGCAGTCCGCTGCTGGACATAGATATCTCCTAATGCCCTGAGTAGGTACGATCCTCATCTCATCCACCTAGTTAATGGTAAGTAAAACTACTACAAAGAGAACTTACAATTTAAAACATTTACTTTACACATTATGTAACAATAAGTAACATTTACCAATTGTAACAATCTACTTTGGTACACTAGTACATAACCTTAAAAATTGAAACTGGTTACTTATACGTCCCAAGTTCTAAAAACTAATAATTTCAAAATTGATTATCTATCATATAACTACCATTTAAAACAAAAATATCCCAAAACACAAAATTTTATTAGCGGCACAGATAATATAATACTAGCATACAGATGCCTCATCCCATACAAAGAAACCGTGCCGACGTAACTAGCGTTTTTCATCTGATTAATCTTGTTATTTTTGTAAGTACACCAATCGCGTTCGATCCCGTTTCACGGCAATAGATGGTGTTAGCAGCTACTTGCAAGTAAAATGGTTTACTAGGTTCGTGAATATTTTTTTCTTTAAATACAGTGAAGGTTCGTTTTATAGTATTTTTTTGCACGTTTTTGCAGTTTTTTTTGCACCAAAATGTGTTACAATGCAAATTTTAACAATCAAATGGAATGCCTCAGAATTTTAAAAATGCGCCATCTTTTGGCATCAATTTCAAATGATCCGTTCAAATAATCTTTGAAACGTGAATTAAGAGCCCAATATTCCAAAGTTTTGTACTTAGGAGAGTTGATTAAACAAGAACATACAATTTTTATGTTCAATTCCAGAAAATGTTAATCTTACACTATTTATTTTTTATTTTGTGTACATGTCGCGACATCTAGTGAGATTTATTTGAACCAAATTTTCGTTCTTAGCAATGAGACCCCGTGTTAGCGGTACGAAATTCCCATACAAGCCTGCCGTTTGCCTTTTGGTCCTTGCGTTTCGGGTAGATCCTTCTTCACGCTCGACGATCGCATAATCCATCTTTTGTCTGCAACGTTGGGTAAAGAAAAAAAACAAATATTGAATATTATTACTGTTCAGTTAACTGCCTTGTTGGTGTGGTGGTAGTAAGCGCCACAGCTGCTGAGTATGAGTTCCTGTATAGACCTGGAGTCTTTTTAACTTGTCCCCGGTTCATCTCAATATGCTCGCCCCCTTTTAAATGGGACTACATAACTGGCATATAATAACTGGCAAAAAAAATCCAGCAAAAAATTGAACCACGAAATAACGAACTGAAAAGCAAAAAACCGGTCAAGTGCGAGTCGGACTCGCGCACGAAGGGTTCCGTACTTGGTAAATTGCGGTTTACGATTTATGACGTATTAAAAAAAAACTACTTACTAGATCTCGTTCAAACTAATTTTCGGTGGAAGTTTACATGGTAATGTAAATCATATATTTTTTTTCGTTTTATAATTCTCTTATTTTAGAAGTTACAGGGGGGGGGACACATTTTACCACTTTGGAAGTGTCTCTCGCGATTTAAGAAACCTCAATATCATTTTTGAAGACCTATCCATAGATAGACACGTATGGATTGGAAGAAAAAATTTTTTTTTTGTTTCAGTTTCAAGTATGGGGGACCCCTAAAATTTATTGTATTTTTTCTATTTTTAAGTGAAAATCTTAATGCGGTTCACAGAATACATCTACTTACCAAGTTTCAACAGCATAGTTCTAATAGTTTCGGAAAAAAATGGCTGTGACATACGGACGGACAGACAGACAGACATGACGAATCTATAAGGGTTCCGTTTTTTGTCATTTGGCTACGGAACCCTAAAAACAAAACTCGTAGTCTATTTTAACAAAGAATAATTCCAGCGTTTGTTATTGTCCAAATTGTTAGTGTACTAGTAGAGTACACGTCTGTCTGACTCTTTGGAATACAGGCGTGATGTTATATATGTATGTTCAGTTAAAATATTCTTAAAAAGATAGGAATAAACCCGGCCCGAGTATGAGCCGTTAGAAAGGTAACTAATTACTGGTACTTTTACATTTTTGTCACGCAACGCATGATACTGAACAGTAAACATTAAAGTTCGCATGCCAACACCGACCCGTCGTCCGTTTGTGCTGCTTCCTAAATAATTTGATATATACATACATAAACTCACGCCTTTTTCCCATGGGGGTAGGCAGAAACTACACAACGCCACTTGCTACGATCCTTACATACTTCTTTTGCTTCACACACATTCATACATCTAGTCATACACACACGCCGGTTATGAGTACTGCGCACTTGGCCTTTCTGAAGAACATCACCTTTGATATATTATTATGGCTTTTACCATTCTCACTAAAGATGGCCTAGGCAAAGGTAATGGTGATCTTATTGCGAAGGATGTAAAAGTAGATGGAGATAATAATTTAGCGCTTTGGATAATGCTGTTAGGCCTTAATATTCTCCAAAAGTTACATATAGATGAGAACCCAGATTTCGCTAGTTTATTTATAATCCCATGTAATATGGAGGAGGGGCCAGCCTTTTACCTTAAACCGGGCACTGATTGTAAGACTACGGAATGATATTGAGATATTCCTGTTGAAAAAACTCGCATGACTTGTGGATCTCAAAACCAGGACCTCACACTCAACAGACATGCTTGCCACCACTAAATCAAAAAAAAAAACAAAAAACCGGAGATACATATTCAAAAGTCGGAGGATATATATTCGCGGGCTGGCTGACCAAAATCTGGTGTATCCTCCGCCTGCACAGCATGATTTTTTCCTTGTTTACGACTTTTTAGTTCGCTTTTGAAGCAGTCGGGTTTTTTGTTTATTTTTTAATTAAGTTTTTTTATTTATAACTTTTTAGTTAGTTTTTTTCTAATTAGATACATTTAAACATATAAGTGTTATATATTTTTGAAATCACCTCTTAAAACCCTTTATTTTGATACCCCACACGATGGGTTTGGAAGAAAAAATAAATTTGGGCCCCCACAATATGGCACCCAAAAGCCGCCATTTTTCTATTATCCAATTTTAATTTAACCTATGACACTCGCAGGATTAAGACGCATCGTTTGACGTATGAATCATCAAAATCGGCCAACGCGTTTGGTCTCTGGAACGCCACATAGGAACAAACATACATACATACATACTTACATACATACATACATACATACATACATAGACTGATAAACACATTACCCTCCTTCGGCAGTCAAATAAAATTAATCCAATAAATTAAAAAAAACAGACTGCTTAAGTGAACTAAAAAGACTTAAACAAGAAGAACATCATGATGTGCAGTCGGAGGATATATAATCGCAAGCTGACTGACCAAAACCAGGATGTACCCCACACGATGTGAAAAAAAATTGGGGTCCCCACAATATGGCACCCAATCCGCCATTATCCAATTTTAATTTAGCCAGTGAAACCCGCAAGATAAAGAAGACTCCATCCAATCCAAGAAGAATCCAGCCTAAACGTTTGGTCTCGATAACGCCACATAGGGACAACCATACATACATAGACGGATAAGCACATTACCCTTTTATCCGTAGCGCAGTCGAGTAAAAAGGGAGTTCAACAAAGCAACAATCAATCTGCCTATACTTTTCCCAACTAAGTTGTCGTCAGCTCTCAATATTACCGAATTCAGCTGATTACCAGAATTTGACATAGAGTGATCGACTGTGTATCTGATCTCCACAATCCTGTAACTGGATAAAACGTTACAATACATCTATCACAGTTTCAAATTTCCAGCCTTCTATCTTCTCGTAACGGCTCTTCAAGAATCTCAGCATTGCGTTTAGAATCACTTTCCATCTCGAAACTTTCAAACGCGTATATTCTACACAACAACACAGCAAGTGTCGAGGTCGCCGGCTCACCGAGCGGCCAAGATCTTGGCACTTGACCTCCGTGCCTCGTCGGGAGAATACTAAACACATTGTGTGAGCATTTGCATTATTTTTGGAGCTTCTTCTATTGTCACAATGTTGGAAATATTGTGCACGATGTCTACAAGTTTTAGTCCTAAAATGTGTTATTAAGAGTCGTTAGTCGATCAAATTAATAACAGCCTCATCATCAGGCTAGCCTTTTCCCAAATTAGTTGGGGTTGGCTTCTGGGTGGGATTTATAGCTGGATACAACTGAAAAATTGTTATTTAAGTTGTTTTTTTTTTTCACCTAAAGGGTGTTTCTTTTTCACTTGAAATGTGAAATAGGTTGAAAATAAAAACTTTTTTTCAAAAAAATACAACTGACTTCCAAATAAAAACACTACAAAGTGAAAAATAACTGAAATTTCGGGAGTCAGTGTTCCTGAAAACACAATATATCATGGGAATTTAACGCGATGGTTTGGTTTATTTATTTACCTTTTTCACCCGACGTTTCAACCGTTTCAGTGTTCCTGTTTTTGTTTCTTCATTTTTTGACACTGCCTTCCGAAATTGAAGTTATTTTTCACTTTGTAGTGTTTTTATTTGGAAGTCGGTTGTAATTTTTTGTAAAAAAGTTTTTTTTTCTATAGCGTTTGATCACTACCTACCTGTTTTGATTTGGAAGTCGGTTATATTATATTTTTTTGAAACAAAGATATTTATTTTCACTTTTTTTGTGGTATATAATGGACAAGTTCTATAGTAAGGTACCTATAATGCCCACAGTGATGCCAGAATAGATTATTGGAATAACATGTTACTTGAACATAACCGGTGGAAAGAGAGTGTACCAGGGTGAACTGTACACATCTGCGTACCCGTTTGGAGCATACTTATACTGGCGTGATGGTATGTTATGGTAATGGTAAATGGTATAAACAATAAACAGACATGCGATTGCAGCAATCCCGAGAGATTTGCTTGTTTGTTGTGCATTTGTCATTTATTAAAGATTTCTGTCGCCGAAGTTTTTCATCAAATCTTTACCAAATTTAAATGGGACCATTTCGAATTTTTTTTTTTTTTTTTCTTTCGTTTTCGTTTATATATGACGGAGTTATGCCCGAAAATACATTAAAAAAAACCATCCGAATTTAGAAACTCCTTCCTTTTTGAGCAGTCGGTTAAAAAAGAGATTATTTGCGCGGATAACAGCTATGAGTAGGCAGACGTGATTTTATTTGTATAAGCTTTTCCCAAGCCTACGCCATCAACCATTATAATTTTATCAACAAAATCATCGGGATTAAAATTATATAGTCTAAGGACCATATTTCAAGCCATGTCCTTAAACACGAATCCACGTTGAATAATCAAATTGACAGTTACAGCTTGTTATTTAATGACGTTTTTAACCCCCGCCGGAAAAAGAGGGGTGTTATAAGTTTCACGTGTGTTGCTGTGTATCTGTGTATCTGTGTGACTGTCTGTGGCATCATAGCGCCTAAACGGATGAACCGATTTTGATTTAGTTTTTTTTTGTTTGAAAGGTAATTTTGTCGAGAGTGTTCTTAGCTATGTTTGAATAAAATCGGTTCAGCCGTTCAAAAGTTTTGGGCGTTTTACTGTTTGAATCGGGGTGGTTTCGCAAGATAAATGTGTCGGGGGTTTTTAAATTTTGAAATTTTACTTGTTTGATGTGACTTTGGTGACTAAGTAGAGGTCCTTCAAACTGACTTGGAATATGGTCCTATATTTTTATCCTTCAACCCAAAATTGCACACAACAGACCTCACTGATTGGCGGCAGACAGATTTGGTGATGAAAACCTTATGGGCAAGGTTTACAAGGAGCCCTTATTAAGTAAATTAAAAAGTGCATCTTACACATCACATCACATCATCAGCCTATTAATGTTCCCGCTGCTGGGACACAGGCCTCCTCTCCGTGAGAGGGAATGGGCGGTAATCCACCACGCGGGCCCAGTGCGGGTTGGTGGATGTCACATATCTTTGAATTTTTGGTTCTAGGACATGCCGGTTTCCTCACGATGTTTTCCTTCACCGTTTTGAGAGCAGTGGTGAAGAAATAATTTAGACAAAGTAAAGCGCCTGCCTGGGCTCGAACCCACGACCTATAACTTGTAAGTCACGGCCGATACCACTGTGCCACCACTGCTCTCTGCTGTGCATTTTACTGGTATAGTTAAATATGTATTAACAACAGGATATATATAAAAGACATCGTGACTTTTCAACCTCATAAATATATAATCAGCCAAAAAATCATAAGTAAACAGTCCTTGAGGTCCAATAAATAAATAAATTTTCCGCCATATACTCCCGGACGACTAATATAATCACTTGAATCAAGTAATACGGAAGAGACTTATTGCTATATGTTAGTTAACCAATAAATCAATATAAGGCGTTAGGCGTTGTTCAGAGGAAGCCGTATTATGTAACCCAGTTCTTTTGGTCGGGTAATTATGTCAGGGTGGACGACTTTGCCGGGCAGAAGGATTTGTTGTGGTCAAAAATTGGTCATGGTTTTTGCCGATGTTCTGTCACAGGTGGTCACAGTTCTCATTACACTAGTTACGTATACATCCCATGTTGGTTATAAAGCAAGACTGCAAAACTCCTGACTCAGCGTTGATTTTCAGAAATTCCTATTACTAAAACCCAATATTGTGATGTTGTCCGACCCAGCGATCAAAGGAGAATGCCCATTTTATAAGGGAACTTGGGCCCCTTTGAAAAAATGGTTGTATCTTGATGAATTTGTTTGTATATTGTAGAAAAAACATGTTATATTCATAATTAGAAAACATTTTCTTTTTAGGGTTCCGTACCCAAAGGGTAAAAACGGAACCCTATTACTGAGACTCCGCGGTCCGTCTGTCTGTCTGTCTGTCTGTCTGTCTGTCACCAGCCTGTATCTCATGAACCGTGATAGCTAGACAGTTGAAATTTTCACAGATGATGTATTCCTGTTGCCGCTATAACAACAAATACTAAAAACAGAATAAAATAAATATTTAAGTGGGGCTACCATACAAAAAACGTGATTTTTTCGCCGTTTTTTTACGATAATGGTACGGAACCCTTCGTGTGCGAGTCCGACTCGTACTTGCCCAGTTTTTTCATTTTGCGGGGTTCACGAGATATAACGATGTTTCTGTTCTTGAAATGAACCCTTATTACTATGCAATAAGGTGCATACAAATGTCCAAGTGAAGGAACCTGATCTGTTGTGGTCTGTACATATAAAATTAAGGACACAGATGGAAAATATATATTATTGTATAATATTGAAATCGCGGACACAATACCTCTCAACGGGCCTGTGTATGGGCAATCTCCTTTAGAAGAGTACACTGTAAAATATAAAAAACTTTTTTGCAAAAAAATACTACAGACTTCCAAATAAAAACTACAAAGTGAAAAAAATATTTTTCCGTGAAAATACTACCGATATCCAAATAAAAAACTACAAAGTGACAAATAAGTTTACTTTTGGAAGTCGGTGTCTTTGGTAGCTACCAAATTTTTTGCGTTATGGACACCGACTTCCAAAAGTAAAGTTATTTTTCACTTTGTAGTTTTCTTATTTGGAAGTCGCTAGTATATTTTTGTAAAAAGTTTTTTTATTTTTCACTTTTTAGTTGTACCTAATAGGCAAGTAGTTTCGTAAGGTACCTATAATGCCAGAATAGATTACCCGAATATCATGAAACTGAACATAACCGGTGAAATGAGTAATCTGTGTACCCCTTAAGAGCGTACTGGCGTGATGTTATGTTATGAAATGGTATAAACAATAAACAGACATGCGATTGCAGCAAATCCCAGAGATTCGCCGTCATTTATTGAAGAGTTCCATTGTATATATCCGAAGTTCTACATCAAATCTTCACCAAATTAAAATGGGACCAAATTGGGCACATATTCTTTCAAACAAAAGAATTTTCAAAATCGGTCCACAATTGACGAAGATGTGCGTGAAAATACACAAAAAAGCGGCCAAGTGCGAGTCGGACTCGCGCACGAATGGTTCCGTACCATTATCGCAAAAAACGGCAAAAAAACTCACGTTTGTTGTATGGGAGTCCTCCTTAAATATTTATTTTATTCGGTTTTTAGTATTTGTTGTTATAGCGGCAACAGAAATACATCATCTGTGAAAATTTCAACTGTCTAGCTATCATGAGATCATGAGATACAGCCTGGTGACAGACAGACAGGCAGACACACAGACAGACGGACCGCGGAGTCTCAGTAATAGGGTCCCGTTTTTACCCTTTGGGTACGGAACCCTAAAAAAGAAAAAAAAACAGTCGGTTAAAAATCACGGGCCATTTCAATCTGACAAGTCAAAGGTGAATCATCAGTAACCTAGCCTTGTCTTACCACGGTTGGGTTTCAGTCTTATGGGAACAAAGGATATTTTCATATGGACAAAGACGGGTCTTTCATACAATATGTATCAGTCATATGTGTTACCCGTAACTGTCTGAAACACGAAGAGCTGATGATGTGAACAGTCATTAATCCATCCATTGACCTCTACAAGCAGCGCAGCTTAACCACACCTCGCTTAATCACGGTCCATTTAGTCAAGTGCCTCATGTCTGAATCACTTACAGCGGTTGATGAATTGAGAACACCGCACTAAGTTCAACACTACCAAGGTTTCATACTTGAGTAAAAATACTGGAACTTTATACAACGCAAAACCTGAAAAGGGTTATCGTATACCCCCATCATTATGGTTAACTTTTACTATAGGACTAACATCGAAATCGCGAAAAAAAAATAGCTGATCAGCTGGTAAAAGGTGACTGGGAAGTCAAAGGCAAATATTGGATAAATGTTGCTACTTATGAAAATAATTTAGAAAAAGATCAAAGAGGCCTTTACGTGCACCAGAAAACGTACTTAACTGCATATTAAACCCAAATATGTGTTACAAAATAGAGCTTAACAAAATAATGACTGTATTCCGGCTTAAAGGAAGTAGGAAGGTCTGTCTTTTTGAATATAGGCACATAGGACCTTTGTTTCAGACTGAACCCTTCAGTGTTATGTCTGCAAGTGGAAGAAATCAATTGCCATCAGGATGACCGACGCTAATTCAATTCAGGTATCTAATTTTACATCTTACGACTAGACCTCTGCGAAGAGTCTTGGCGGAAGAATTACAACAACCCTTATGAAAAATTCCAATTCATTACGGTCTACCTGTTTACCGATTACGTCATCTGGTTCGCTGACAACGTTCATAATCCTGCCTTAACTTAATTAGCTATAATGAATGACACAGTGTGGAGTGACTGCGGTAATCTTGTTATGTTGTGTTGGACCAATCAGCGGTGGACATCTGGGTGACGTGGTGTGACGTGGAGTTCGAGGAAAGTTCATGCTTGTTGAGGTTTTTGAGGTGGGCAGGAGTTTTTTTTTTCTGGGATTGAAGTGTGCAATATAATATGTCTAGAATATGCCAGCTATGTTAGGTTTGGCTTTCAGATTTACAAGAAGCTAATACATACCAGGTTTTTTAATGGAATAAAGCTTAATAATATTCTATTTTTATTTCGTAAGAAAATGGGATGCTTGATGCGATGTTTGCGTGGATGGGTGACCATTTCAACATACCGAGATTCCTCCGTGCCTCGGAAAGCATGTTAAGCCGTTGGTCCTGGCTGTCATTTAAAGATCTTTGACAGTCGTTACGAATAGTCAGACGCTTGAGATCTGACATCAGTCTAGCCAAGGGGTACCGTGTTACCCAGTTACTGGGTTGTGGAGGTCAGATAGGCAGTCGCTCCATGTAAAACACTGGTACTTAGCTGAATCCGGTTAGACTGGAAGCCGACCCCAACATAGTTGGAAAGACTAGGCAGATGATGATTTCGTAAGAAAATATTTTATTATAAATGAAAATGGCTCTCCATTGAGTTCTAGGGAAAGGGTTCCGAAATCATCGTTCTTGGCACACGGTCACGGAATGAAGATCGAGAGTTTTTTCAACTATGTTGGAATCGGCTTCTATCTTACCGGATGCACCAGAATACCAAGGATAAGAAAATATAAAGCAATATATGGCTCAATATCATAAGCTCTTAATGTGTACGGAGAAGATGTATAAGACTTGTAACTGTTATAGACCAGGTGATTAATCATGGCACTATGTATAATGCCCGGGCATTATGAATCTAGTCAAGTCTAATCGGGCAATGTAATGAATATTGATTTAAACTTCTATATTTATCACATTGTCTGGTCATTATGAATATTGCTACGTAAAGGTTGGGCGATTCGATAATTATGGTCAATGAATTAGTCCAAGAGCGACCGAAGCGAGCTCGGGAGCTTAGGGCACCCCGACACGGATAGGTTAGGTTCGAAGGAGATGACGGTAGCTGAAATCGCTCGCTCTTGGACTATAATTATCGAATTGCCCCACTGTTGCGTAGCAATATTGATAATGACCAGACAATGTGACAAATATAGAAGTATAAACAAGATGTCAAGCCGTGTACGGACAGCGCATAGTCGGTTACGCGTGTCCTGGAACGCCATGTCTTCATCCGTTAACTGTCTTATCTTTCTAACAGCATAAGCGGCTGAGCTTAGCCGACCTGCAAGAGATGTTATGTGAGGACCCCATTGCAATTTGTCGTCTAGAGTGATTCCCAGGAAAACTGTTTGTTTTACAAAGTCCAGCTTTTCGCCATTCAATATGATATCGCATTCGGTACTTCTAACATTCGGCAATGTGAATCTAATACATTTGGTATTTTTTTCATTTAGTACTAAATTGTTTGCCGTGAACCAATTTTGGCCCTGATGAATGGAGTTATTCACGTCATCAAGATTTCGTGACCGCCGATCTATTTTAAATATCAAAGATGTGTCATCAGGAAACAACACCATCTTCGGTTGATTTTGTAGTAATTGGGGTAAATCGTTAATATTTAAAACTAAAAAGAGGAAAGAAAGAGAGAAAAGAGGAAGATGTCCATACTTGCAGTTACGCCTACACTCTATGCGTAGCTGCAAGTATGGACATGGCGTTCCAGGACACGCGTAACCGACTTCGCATACCAATGTACGCGCTGTCCGTTCGCGACTTCGAATTTTGGTCTTTTGACTACGCGTAATGATAACTGTCGGCGAATGAAAGCCCGAATTTATAGATATAATTTTACCCGACTACGGCGAAGCCAAAAGGCAGAGTTATGATTTTAGCAGTCTATGTATGTATGTATCAATGTATGTTTGTATATAAGTATGTTCCTCCGCAGCGCCTAAACTATTCATCCGATTTTGATGAATAAGGTGTCGATCGATTCGTTATTAGTGCACGGGTAAAATAGAAAAAAGAACCGTTGTCGAGTTACAGTTTTTATTTAACTTTTTGCTTGTTTGTTTTAAATAACACCTGTTCGCAGTCACGGAGAAGTCTACTTATATTGAATCCAAAAAGAAAAACAAAAAAAAAACATTTCTTTCACTTCCCGATTGGACGGCAAAAACACTGCAACAATAATCGTGCTACTACAAACAAAACAATAAGAATAAGTCGGTGATGTAACCCAATGTAACGGAGTACGCGTAAGAGCTGTCCCAAACGGTTGAGTAGCTTTGAGATCAGTGCGATTAATAAAAGTTCACTCAATGATATTGGCAGACTAGCTATTTACCGCGGCTGCCTTCAATTCTAGAGAAACCGTGCAATTTTCTGGATAAAAATTGACATGACACTCGGTGATTTTCGTATTTATATTAACTGTAATTTTGCCAATAATAAATGAAATAAATTAATAAATAGGTCATATTATTTCATATCTATATTTTTAACCCCGACGGAAAAAGAGAGGTGTTATAAGTTTCACGTGTGTTGCTGTGTATCTATGTATCTGTGTGTCTGTGTATCTGTGTATCTGTGTGTCTGTCTGTGGCATCATAGCGCCTGAACGGATGAACCGATTTTGATTTAGTTTTGTTTGAAAGGTGATTTTGTCGAGAGTGTTCTTAGCTATGTTTGAATAAAATCGGTTCAGCCGTTCAAAAGTTATGGGCGTTTTACTTTTTGAATCGGAGTGTTTTCGCAAGATAAATGTGTCGGGGATTTTATTGAAATTTTACTTGTCCTATGTTAAGATGTGAGTTCTATTTGCAGACGCCCATAAGTATCCAGGGTAGATACACTTTTTACCCGACTGCAAGGAAAGTGTTATATTTTTCGCGGGTATCTCGTATGGTTGTATGTTTGTTTGTAATATTCTTTATAGCCTCATATATTTCAAACCGCTAGACGGATTTCATAATTAAGACATCTTTAGATACGCCTTGACCGCCCAAGTGTACTTAGATAATTGACGTTGAAAAAAACAAACGTGGCGGGTTTTGGTCGCCATATTGTGGGGGTCCCAATTTCTTTTTTCTTCCAAACCCATCAAGTAGTGTATCAAAATGAAGGTTTTCAAAATCATACTGTGCAATCGGAGGATCAGGTGGTCAGCCAGCTCTCGAGTGGTTAACTTGGTGAACTTTTGCCCAATAATAAGATGCATCAGGCTAGAAAATAGTGGAATAGAAACTTATGATCGACCGTAGATACCCTAGGGGTCAGGTAACTTTAACTTTTGATTTCTACTTTAACTTGCATATCTCGTTCCTCTGCAATCCATTGATAGAAAATGCATCAATCAACATAACATCACGCCAGAAAGCCCAGTAGGGCTAGGCACAGCCGGTCGATTCTGTACTCTGTAGACATTTTACTGTGATGACTTAGTTGAATTGAGCTCGAAGTGTGGTGTCATTCAAACCAATGCTAGCGTTTTTGTCATGCCTATTATTGGAATCAAACATAACAGCTCACAATGTTAGGACCCATTAATATTATTGCTAATTTATATCCGTGGTGCTAGGCAACTGGGCTTATCCCAGTTGTAAACGACCCTTAGTGCCTATTGGCCTTGTTTGTTCTGTCTCCTGCTTCATGGAGGGATGTGGAAATTTGATTTTTTTCCTACTCCTCCGTTATGCTTTTCTGATTAATTGTGTTGCGGGAACTAAGACAGTTAAAAGCTTCATTGCCTCGACGATTTTCTGGTGGTCGCCACTGTTGACTCTGGCTTTCAGGAGATGCAGTGGTTTTGGAATAGTGCGGTGGGATTGTCCAAAAAACAATGCTAGGGCTTCACAGCTCAATATACAATATAATATTGATATACAGTATAATAATAATATATAATAATAATATAATATGACCTCTAGGTGAAGTGAGTCATCACGGTGAGATGTATACAGAATAGCACTACAGGGGTGTATAGTACTTACACCCCCTTTATTATAAGGGACTATAACTGAACTGGTAGGTAGTTCAGTTTGAATCCCTTACCCCCTTGATTTGCTCAAAACGTGGATCCACGCGAGATATAGTGGCTTTTGATCCAACTTTCCCAAAAGGAGGAGGTTCTATATTCGAGTTTATGTTTGATTGTTTTTTTTTTTCCTTTTTTTTGTGTATTTTCACCGTTTTCTCCGTCAATTGTGGACCGATTTAGAAAACTCTTTTTTTATTGTTTGAAAGAGTATGGTTAGAAATTGGTCCCTATTTGGTGAAGATCTGATGAAGAACTTCGGCGATATCCAGCAGAACTCTTCATTAAATGACGGCAAATCTCTCGGGATTGCTGTAATTGCATTTCTGTTGATTGTTTATACCATTTCATAACATACCATCACGCTAGTACGCTCTAAAGGGGTACACAGATATGCACAGTTCACCTTGGTGCACTCTCATTTCACCGGTTATGTTCAAGCTACATGATATTCAGGTAATCTATTCTGGCATTATACGAGTATAGGTACCTCACTAAAGGCAAGTTGTCAACAAAAAAGTGAAAAATAAAAAAAACTTTTTTTACCAAAGACACCGACAAAAAGTTGTTTTTCACTTTGTAGTATTTTCATTTGGAAGTCGGTAGTATTTTTATTAATTGTTTCGGTAATTACGGCATTCAACCAGTTAATAGGAATAAGCCTATTGCCATCAACCGAATCCAGGCATCTAATGTATATTCCTAACGGACCGACCCAATACATGTCCCCGTCCTGGCAATCGAACTTAAGACCTTATGCTCAGTAGTCGAACTTTCGACCGCTAGTCCAACGAGGCAGTCAGATGAATATCCTATGTTAATTTTCGGTATTTTGCTATAGAACCTGGGACTCCACATACGGCAACCGACCTCTTAACCACTACTCCATAGTGTTGTGAAAGCTGTCAAATTAAATTATGAAATACCATAAGGTCCTATGTCAATGTACATTTAATAAATCTGTGATTGCAATCAAGGTTATTATTTGTTACTTTGTAAACATTTGATTACGTTCTCATAATACTACAGTCTGGTATTCGCAGTCTTGATTACTGTGAAATTAGATATTTTCACTGTGAATTTCGAACTCTACTGGCCTTAAAAACGTCTGCCTTTTCAGTATTCCAATTAGTTTTTGAGACTACCTGCCTAGCCAAAAATATTTGGTTTTAGCTCCTTCTGCGCATGCGGCTTCCCTGGTAACTCATAAACGGCACAAATATGTGGATGTCTCTAACTATTCTCAATCTCATTTTTTCTTCATTTAATAAGACTTTTTACAATGGTTTTCAATTATCATTAAAGCCCTTTGCTAAGAATAGTTACAGCACTGATAACAACATTTGTGCCACATGTTAAATTTAATCTTGTTATACTTTGTATAGATTCTTTTACCGATTGTTTTGTAAATGTGTGAACATTGTAGGCCTTCTAGATTTCGAGATTGTTAACATTTGTTAACATTTTATGTAGTTTTACTTTTTTTTTATATCTTTTGTTTATTTATTATATAATATTTTTTTGCTTTATTTTCTTACGACTTATTGTCGGGCCTGCGTTGTCCCCTCATCTAAGTGCTGCTGTAACATGGAAATATTGTAAAACCAAACAATTTTTTTAAAAGAGTAACCATGGAGTTTCTTGCCGGTTCTTCTCCATAGGAATCGACCAACCCGAACCGTGCACATTGTCGACGTTTTATAAGTGCCCATGTAGGCCTATGCGAAATAAAAATTATTGATTTTGATTTTTGAAAGCCTTTTTCCAACTATGTTGGGGTCAGTACCAGTCTTACTGGATTCAGCTGAGTACCAGTGTTTTACATGGAGCGACTGCCTATCTGACCTCCACAACCCAGTAACTGGGTAACACGGTACCCCTTGGCTAGACTGGTGTCAGAGCTCAAGCTTCTGACTATTCGAAGTGACTGTCAAAGTTCTTCAAATGACAGCCGGGACTGACGGGTTAACGTGCTTTCCGAGGCATGGAGGAAACTCGGTATGTTGAAATGGTCACCCATCCACGGACCGCCTCGTCAAGCGTTGCTTAACCTTGAAGATCGACCAATGCGGCTGTTATTTTTTAGCCACGAGCTCGTTTCAAAATAAATATCTATCATAGGAACCCAAATAGTTCCATAACCACACCCCTTCCCTGCCCTTCCTTACGTAAGAATCTACGTACGAAAAACTGGGTTTTCTTGGGTCCGGTTGATGAATTGAGATTTTGGAGTTAAGAATGTGTCAATTTCTACCTTAATGCTAAAGTTTAGGTTTTCAGCCCAAACTGGAGTTTTAAAAATACTCAGCTTCTAAGTCTTCATTCAGAAATCGGAAAATAATCTCATGAAATAGAAAACCAAAGACGTACAAATTTTTTCTATCTTTTCCACTGACAAATCAACTCTGAAACTTTTTACACTCGAGTTTGAAAACGGAATTGCGTTCTATTTATGAACAAATTGACACAATCATAATAAAACTAGCTTCTGTCTGCGGCTTCATCCGCGTAAAAAGTGTTTATCATCCCAAGGGAATACAAACTATCATATATGTCCTTCCCAGGGTATCAAACTATTTCCATGTCAAATTTCATCAAAATGGTTCAGAAGACCTACAAGCTCACAAACTTTACCTCTTTATAATATTAATATAGATTAATCTTGAAGATGTCGCGAGTTTTAATGTCGGATAGCCATGCAAAAATATCTCTCAATTATTTGAATTTGACGCAGAGCGCTGAAATTCAGCCGCTAGAAACTGTTATTACAGCAATGTGTATTCACTTTCTGTTTGTAATAATCTAGTTTAGAACTACTAAGCAGCGGGCGTTTAAATCATTATCGGCTCCAATGTACAACACTTAACGCCATATCTGTATGTCTCGAAGGGCTAGGCAGTGTTATTGCTATATAAACGGTAGGTCCTCAACTCCTCAATTGCCGCAACCGAAGGTCATCAACCTGAATCCAATTCAATGATTAAACAAAGCAATAAAATACAATGTTAATTATGTGCTAAAAACAAAAAAAAAAACAAGAACGCGTAATCGAATTGTAAAGTTATTTAACAAAACATGTCTGAGACCTTGTTCACTGCGCTTCATTAACGATCACATCATACGATACCTCGCGATTTCCACAAAGCGAACGAAATATAATTATCGCAAACGCACCAGTATTAATTGGGAACAATTATCTACTAAAATTAGAATGCCAATTTTATGCCGTAACCGCTTAGGTGCGTGCATCGCGTGCGCCGCTCCCAAACAGTGATACACTTGCGTGTGTACCAGCCCAATAATAGATACAGTATCTAACCTCTTTCCATAATATTCCTGATTAGAGCACACGTATGTGCACTATATAGCGTCGCGTAGTCTAGCAATGTCATCTCGCGCCGCTTCCGAATGCTCGCCTCTTACCGGCACACACAGGCGGCACATCCCCCCGACATTATAAAAGAGTGCCGCCAGCGCCGCGCGCCCGCAGTCACCTCCGCGAGTCCGAGCGAGCAACGTCGCCTTCATGCTATAGTGTGCCCAGTGTGCCAGTTACCGACATGGAGGGCGCGACCCTTTCCCACGGAGTGCCAGAGGACGAGGGCATCGCCTCCGACCGCCGCCCGTCCACCGACGACCATGCAGACCTCTCCGATAGCGCCTCCGACACAGGATCCGGAGGAGGCAAGGATTCCGGCTGCGAAGTCGCCGTGGACGCACAGGAACCTCCCTATACACCCCCAGATGATGAGTTAGCAAACAGGATCGCGTCACAAGTGGAGTTTTACTTCTCCGACGCCAACATCACTAAGGATGCCTTCCTGCTCAAGCACGTTCGTCGCAACAAGGAGGGCTACGTGTCACTAAAGCTCATATCCAGCTTCAAGCGCGTCAAACACTTGACGAAGGACTGGCGAGTGGTCGCTGAAGCACTCAAGCGGTCCACCAAGTTAGAAATCAATGAATTAGGAACAAAATTGCGTCGGATCGAGCCGCTCCCCGCGTATGATGAGACGACGCCGTCCAGAACTGTGGTGGCTGTGAAGATGCCCATCGACCGGCCGTCCGTAGAAAACGTGTCGCGACTGTTTGCAGGCTGCGGGGAGATAGCCCTTGTAAGGGTGCTCCGACCAGGCAACCCCGTGCCCGCAGATGTGCGTCAGTTCCTGAATAAGAACCCTAGTTTGGTTAATTGTGTGTGTGCGTTAGTTGAGTTCACTGAATCCGAGTCGGCGAGAGAAGCTCTGCGATTACAGAACTCTGAAGAAGATGGTATGCGAGTGTATGAGTTGAACGGAGTCCCTAGAGAGCCTAAAAGAAAAGCGCCGATTCGTCGCGCGCCGCCTAGGCGTCACGAGTGTGAATACTCCTCGTGCTGTAGTGGGTCAGAACCTGAATACGACTACAGATACGGCACACCGTTCTACAGGAGGAACTCGAGCGGTTTCTTTGCGCCGCGGTCTCCTGAGATCCAGACGTGGGTGCCGCGGCGGCAGTCCACGTGTTCTCACAGTTCTGATTCCGGTGTGTCGTTCTACTGCAGCAGCAGCCGGCGGACGTCTCAGGCGAGTACGGGGAGCGCGGGTAGTGCGGACGGCTGGTTGTCGCGACGGCTGAGCGGGTGTTCTGTGTCGGGCCCGGAGTGCGGCGGGCGCCGGCTGTCGTGTGCACCGCGCTTCGAGCCGCGCGCGCCGCTAACTCCCGACGGCACGCGCGGGTTCCACGCGGCCGCCCGCCAGCGCCGCATCTCGGACCTCGCGCTCTACTCGCGCTAGAAAGCGCTCGCCAACCGTGACACCTTTCTAATCACGTTGGATAACCGCCTTTCACGTTCTGGCCGCTGGTTTTTTAATCTATTTCGCACGAGGAAGCGTCGCCGTGTGTGTTCCGCGATCGAACAAACTGAGTTACCTTCTTGAACAATGTGATCATGCTCATTTAGTTTTAAGCCACGGAACGCTGTGTCTAGTTTCAGTAGTTTCGTGTATCACTACATGTAATTTATTAGTACATTGTATTTATGAATCGCGTAATTTATTGCGAGTGCGCGCGCGTCGCGGTCGAGTTTTCATTTCGAGTTATGTCAGAGTTGTGGGCACAAAATGATCACGCAAAATCGACATTCAGGCGATTGTAGACTCTGAGAGCGATACATGTTGGGACCAGACAGATGTTTGTTGGGGCGGTGTTGCACTGCAGCGGCGCGAGTAATGCTAGCTTTTCTGCGATGTGAGATACTCAGAACATTCTCCGCGATCGATCTATCAGCTGTGTCGCGCTATCTCCGCGTCGCTGTCGGTGCAACATCGTCTCAACTCGGAGTATCAGAGCGCGTACAGTTGTAGAATGTATTACATAATATAATTGCACACATTCTAACTGCGAGCGATTTCCTGTAAAAGTAACCGCCTCTCTTACTCCGGCTGGTAAAGCCGCGACGCGCTATGCCTAACATTTTTTTTTCTTTTTTTTTACAATTAAGTCATTTTAACTTAAGTCAGTCGCCATTTCGTGTTAACTGTCGTTTTTAGTTAAGTCTTGTCGATGTAAGTACATTGTGATGATTATGTAGATATCGGGTTGCGCAACCCACTACTTTCTTGTGTTGTTTTTTTAATTTATTTTTTTATTGAGCAGAGGAACGTTACATGCTTGTAACGGCACAACTACTTCGCTTTTTATTTTTAAGTGATATTGTGACTTTTTGTCGGAACCTTCGCGCTGAATCTGAAACAAAATAGTTTATAATTACGTATTAGTAGATTCGGTGCGTCGTCGACGTCGTCAAATGAATGTAAAGTCGCAAAACCTCTGTATATTGTAATTAAAGTCGAGATGATTTATTTTAAAGATATAATTATAAGATTTTTGGAGAAACCTGCTTGTTTTAATTGACCTTCGTCGTGGAAAGTTGGTTCGTGATCTGTTTGCCTTGACTGATTGATTCTCACGCTGACAGCTAGTGTTGTAACAGGTGACGTTGACGCGAATATCAGCTGCGATCAATACAATGATAAACGCCTAAAGTTATGCAAATTATAACGATAGCTGCTATAATAACGGTTATTAATGTCAGTTATTTTGATATTTGTGTAAAACATTTGTCGAGGAGTATTGATTGATTTATTTTAAAATAGTTTTACCTTCCTGTTGATGTTTATTGCATTAGGATTCTAATGAGACAATTATGCTTATTTACGAGTCTGTTGCGACTGTGTAAACACTTCCTTTTGATTCAAGGGCTGACAGGGTTTCGCATGTACTTCCTTGATAAACAGAATTAGTTTATACAGTAATTGAATAAATAAGTAGATAACTGGTTTACTGGTTTATGGTGTTACCCAGTTACTAGGTTATGAAGGTCAGATAGGCAGTCGCTCCATGTAAAACACTGGTACATAGCTAAATCCGGTAAGACTGGAAGCCGACCCTAATAACAATAGGGAAAAGGCTAGGCCGATGATGATGATGATGAACTGGTTTAAATAATCAAGAAACCATTGTATTAATTGAAAAAGAAAACATCATCAGAGATCAGTTTGCCAATTTCCATATATTTGAATATGTCATCTGATGATTGCGAATTGAAATCGCGTGATTTTGTAAATAAACTCTTTCTTCTCAATAAGTCACGAGTATATTTAAAACTATAGAATTTAGATGGGATTCATTGTATTTAAAATGATCTGTTCATAATATAACTTACAAGTTGTAGGTCGTGGGTTCGAGCCCAGGCAGGCGCTTTACTTTGTGTAAATTATTTCTTCACCGCTGCTCTCAAAACGGTGAAGGAAAACATCGTGAGGAAACCGGCATGTCCTAGAACCAAAAATTCGAAGACATGTGACATCCACCAACCCGCACTGGGCCCGCGTGGTGGATTACGGCCCATTCCCTCTCACAGAGAGGAGGCCTGTGTCCCAGCAGTGGGAACATTAATAGGCTGATGATGTGATGTGATGTGTTCATAATATCGAGAAATCTTACGGTTTCTGCTATCATCCGGTGACAAATACAAGAATCGACTATACTTCATAAAAGATAGCTTGATCTCTGAGACTGAGCTGTCAGTATCAATACAGTAATAATAGCACTTGACAGGTTAACAATAACGTAAACGTCAGTTTGACATATGTCGCAAAAATCCAGCTATCTTTTATGAACTATAGTATCCAAGATGTGATCAATTAACTCACTTCCCTAGATGTTAGATTGAGTTATTTGCACAATCGTGTAGTTCCGGTGACAATGACCTTTAACACGGATAACTAGAAGTCTTCACACGTAATAGGGAAACCGCATAAGTCCGTCATTTTGCTGACTTATACAGCAGATGGTTTATTGCATGATAAATATTACATGAATGTGTACAAAGGTAATTACAACCTTAACCTTGAAACCTTTAGGAACTGCAATTTGTTACCTTGGCAACAAGAATATATATGTGCAAGTTACTTTTAACATAACATGACATAACGTCACGCCAGTAACAACGCAAAGGCGTAGGTAGAGGTCCAAAGTAGTATTTGGTAATTAACCTTCAAATTCAGACTTCGACAAACTTAAGACGACGACTAACGCCAACGACCTTGAGGGAACAAAACGCGTCCTCGTTTCTCACCCGCGCGACCCGAAATTTAGTAGTTTTTTGTACTTTTCTTATTTTTCGATGACTTTAAAAAAAAAAGCTTCAGATCAAAATGTAGATAATTAAATTGTCTTTGATATGGTGTCAATTTCATTAAAATACGCCCAGCGGTTTTGTTGTGATTGTCGTGTTTTTGTCCGTTTTAGACATAACTTTACAAATTAATTACACTATGTTATACGAATAAAACTCAAAATTTGCTCAGATGAAATTATTAAGAAAATGGTCTAATACAACATATATTTTTACCAATAAATTACGACTAGCCGTTTAGACGTGATTCTCATTTTAAAATCAGCAACTCAAGGGAATCAGAAATTCCTTATAAAAAGCTACGACTCAAACAATGCCTCATCTCTCCTCATCTTTACTTCCAAAGACCTTTTCGAAGACAACGCTAACGCTGTCGACATCGCTAAATTCTAGTCGGTCTTTTATTTTCGATCGAAGACATTGCCCGAAATGGGCACCAACCTAAGACCTAACATGCTCAGCGCTTGCAACCACTAAACCAAGCAGGCATGGATCCGTGCATATTTCTATTTTGATAGGCGTAAAAACGTCGATGTATAGTCAGGCAGAAAAGTGTTGATTTAACGCTTGCATCACAGAGATTGTAAAATTAAAATAATGTTTGGATAAATAAATCAATAATTAAACAAGTATGTACTTATCTTTTTTAATATAGTATACGCTTTGTACTTTGTAGTAAAAAGTAAAATTTCAAAATTTAAAAAACCCCCGACACATTTATCTTGCGAAAACAGTCCGATTCAAACAGTAAAACGCCCATAACTTTTGAACGGCTGAACCGATTTTATTCAAACATAGCTATAAAAACACTCTCGACAAAATCACCTTTCAAACAAAAAAACTAAATCAAAATCGGTTCATCCGGTTAGGCACTATGATGCCACAGATAGACACACAGATACACAGCAACACACGTGAAAATTATAACACCCCTCTTTTTTCCGGCGGGGGTTAAAAATCACAGATAATTGTTTTATTATCATTCAAATTCAAATTCAAATTCAAATAGCCTTTATTTCTGATACATAAATTACATTTTTATTTTTATTATCATTACAATCTTGTAACTCACTGGCACGGTCTTTAAACGTGATTATAATTATTAGGTTAACAAGTAGTTACTAACTTCTAAAGTTAAGTTATTTAGAATTAAATATCACTTTGACTGACTGTAAAAATGTCACTGAATTGGTAGCAAAACTTCCTGGTATTATTCTTCGGTTTGAGTCTAATCGGGTTACCCCACCATCTCTTAAAATAATTTGTTCAGCCATAATTGCACGTACTTGCATGCTAGTTAAGATAACCCACATGCGCCTGCGCAGTTTCCAATCGGTTCGACTGCATAACGATTACTTTCTTACGTAAAGCTGTCTTGTGCACGTTGTGATCTACATTCTGAACGATGTGAGAAGTTAGTTTTTGTTTGAGGTTTTGAACTAGAAGCTATAGTGCGTCGTAATGTGTACTCTGTAGCCACCTTTGTATTGTAATTTATGGCAACTTGGGAATTCTGAATTAAGTTAACAAAAGTTAATTAAATCGACTTCCAAAACAAAACACTACAAGGCCAAAACAACTTTCTTTTCGGAAGTCGTTGTCGTTGGTACCTATTATTTTCTTTATTGTCACCGATTTCCGTAAAGAAATTTAATTTTTATTTCTTGTCTGTTTTTTATTTTTCTCTTTTTAGTTTTGGTAGCTTTTATTAGCATGCACATCATGTATAGCCAGAGGGCTTCTCATAACAATTCCATCAAGCCTCAACACGACTGGGATACATTGTATTCCTATGAAGTTCTGGTTTCATCACCCGATCAGTTCGATGGTACCATTTTCGTTAGAACCATTTATTTAAATTTGATTCGTCACGGTCATTTAACTATTCGAGATATCTTATACCCAAAACATACTTTTCATTGAAAAGTTCCAGTGGCCATCTGTGGTCTTCTTCATCAGTTCCACTTCATCAAATAATACTATCTGAATGCAAATGCTTTGCATGTTGATGAAAATACCGGAATCGCTGCATCCCATCATCAGATTCTCACATAATGGCCATGGGCCATCGGTCCAGGCATGTTTGAGAACTCGCAGAAAATACATTAAACAAATAAAGATTCGGACGAATTGAGAACCTCCTCATTTTTGAGAAGTTATCCCCATGATGTTTTCCAATGTTCTCCAAACTCCAAAGTGCATTCTTCTACATTGACATTCTCGTTTTGTTTGACACGAGTAAATAAACTCAGCATTGCTATAATTACTATTGAATTGAGAACCTCCTCTTTTTTTAGAACTCTGCCCGAAACCAAAACTTATTTTTTGGAAAAGTTCTTCAACGCACTGTTGGCTTGTTGGATTTGCAAAACTTTTGGATACTTTACTCCTGTCTTACTTACTATCTAAGTTTTGTTAAAGATCTGCCTTTCATGTCGCGGTACATTTTCATTATACTGTTTGAGGCCAGTAGGTGGTCAAGTCAACTCAGAGGCGTAGCTACCGCCGTATCTGCCGTATCAATTATACGGGGCCCCGGGCTACGGGGGCCCCCGACGTACGTAAGCAAAAATTAATAAAAACCTCCTAATTTTTTTTTCATCTATCAGTCTTGTCACTATTGTCCATAGGGGCAGAAACTTTAGAAAAACTAAAGTCATCATCAGCTATAAATGATTTAATAAATCAGTTTGCCGAAAAAAAGGCAAGGAGAGTGTATATTTAATTTGAAATGCTTGTAAAAATTTTGGAAAATTGACAGATGAATAAATATTGCTTTTAATTTTATTCATTTTTTTTTTCTTTTGTGAGAAATCTTTACCCTTCATAAGGGCCCCCAAACAAATTTTTATACGGGGCCCCGCCAAGGCACGCTACGCCACTGATCAACTACAGCATCGGAGGTCGTTCAGGCTATCTAGGATCCATTTAAACGGACATCGTCGTTGCAAATGCATCATACTCTTACCGAATGTTTGTTGGATATATGATCACCAACTTCACCAAATTATAATTGCAGCAGCCTACTTGGGTACGCAATCGGATCTTTTCAATTAGGCCACTGCAATTCAAAACTGAGAGGCTGGTGCTCTTTGGGCTTAACAAAGTTGTTTACGGTTAGTGAATGCGACGTGACGATTCATAGCATCCAGTTAGGTAAATCTATTGGACCGTCTGCCGAACCGGCGACTCCCTCTCGTTTGAGAATGTTAAGACGGTACCCTGACCAAAAAATCGGCATGAGATATGAGCATTCCTATTGGTCTACCGGCACTGGCGGCGCATGAATTACAGTAGTGAATACGCCCAGATTTTAGAATAAAATCTTTATAAAATCGAATTTTGGTCTTTTGAAATAAAAAAAAACTACAAAAATGTTCGTTATTAAATTGTCTATCCATTAGTGTTAGTACAAACAATAATTAATGAACACTTTACGAGGAGATGCATAATATCAATAATTATTTCTCATTTTTATGTTTGTATTTTTGGAAGGAGATTAGTGAAATATATACAACATTTAAGAAAAAAACTAAATCTACCATTTTAGAATCAATATTATGTAGAATTTTAATGTATTTTTATTAATTGATATTTCTTTTTAAATAACGAGTAGATAGCTCCTAAAAACAGCACAAAAAATGGCTTGAGCGGCGTTTTGCTCGGGGTACCGCCTTAATATCTTATCTTATCTTATCTTGTGAAGGGGCCGAGAAATGACTCGGACACTTCGACCCATTGGGATCTACTGTGGAATGATCTATTAGAGAATATTAATAAGTCTTCTCTCATAGTAATTAAATATTGACGTCATATTTGACATAATTAAAAACATACTATCTTATTTACAAATGATGCAATAAATGTACTTTTTTCAGTGTCATAATGCCTTCGTGTTTCAGATACTACTTTAGACAGATACAAAAAGTCGGTAAATGAGTTGGAATTTTAAGCGGCAATTAGATTAACAATGTTGACTGGTTAAGACGAGTAATCAATTGATCCATTCAGTGGATGATAACTTGAAATATTAGTGCTTATGCTTAGTAATTTACCTACCACGTTTATTATCCAGTGGTCCAACAAACTGGTTCACTTACGTAGGCTAAAATTATGTAGATAATAATGCTCATCTGCTAAATTGCTGAGGTGTTTGCCGCTGTAAATATGATTTGGCAAAATGGGGCTTTCTCCGTCCGACACCAAATGTGAGATACATGGCCCATACTTTGGATAGCCTTAATGGCATTAGAGGACTTAATGGTGTTGCTATAAAGGTGGCCAATTACTGGGCACAAAATATGTGTCGACTCAAAAGGAAGAAAATATCTGCTAATGGGCTTGAACTTGATGGTCCATTATTCAGGGAATTATTTTTACCCGACTGTGGAAAGATGGTAATGAGTTTATCAGTCTATGTATGTATGTTTGTTCTTATGTGGCGTTCCAGCTAGATGTTGATCAAAAGTCAAAAAAGTCAAATATATTTATTCAACTAGGCCATTAAACGGCACTTTTGAACGTCAAATAAATTAAAATTTACAAGTAATAAAATTCATTCTACCGTGCATTCGGAAAGTAGATTATTATGGAGAAGAACACACAAGAAACTCAATTTTTACTCTTTTAAAAAAAATTGGTATATTTATATATGTGAGGACGATGCACCCAGAAAAGCTCTACACACTATACTGCGTACAAGTATAAAGTATTAAAAAGCATTAACAATTAATGATTTTGATAAGTAGGAACATGGTTCTCACATACTTACAAATTTTGCAAACATAGGTAAAATACCTAATTCAACAAAAACGGAACAGTGTGTGAGACAATTTCTAAAATAAAAAACAAAAAAAAACAACAAAAAAACAAAAAATAAAAAACTTTTTTTTTTTTTTCATACTTGAATTGATTTGTCGAAAAGACGTAAACAAGAAGAAATTCATAATGTGCAGTCGGAGGATACATATAGTTTTGGTCAGCCAGCTCGCCAATATGTAATCCTATGATTTCAGTCAGTTTCACTTTCGCACTTCAGCCCCGCTATCATCCTCATATCATAACAATCTATAACAGTTGTTGGGACACAGGCCACTTCTTTGTGAGAAGGAGTTGACTGTTACATCCACCACGACGGCGACCGGTGGTGATTAATTGAAGACTTTAAATTAAAACCCGGACTACAAACAAAAGCATGCCCGCCTGGACGGGGCCGAGTCACCCACGTCCGTAGGTGTGTACCCCTTTTTTTTGATTCCCTACACGTGGTCCCCGGGTGGTGCAAATCAGGTGACACTAACTGGTGGTAGGCTTCGGCCGAAGGCTTGTGACCACCCACCGGGCAAAGACGTACCGCCAAGCGGCCTAGCCGTGTTCCGGTACGATGCTCGGTGTAGCCAACTAGAGGAGTTGGGTCGAGATAGCTGTTCCACTGCAGGCTGACCAGTCTGACGCGCGCTGATAAGGATGTATCGGGAGACTAGTCGCGGAGGGTAGCGGGATCCGAGGCACGGTGCACCGCTGGCCGACCGCAGGTAGTTGGGGGCCCAAGTAGTGTGCCAGCCACACACGAAAGGCTGCCCCGCCAACTGTCAAAAAATCCCGGAATGCACCATCGTGCTGGTTGGCGACCAGACGGGAGGGCCCGATGGACATTCCGGGGGGGCTCGGGCGTCCCCGCAGTCTCCAGACTAGTGCCCCAATGATGCTGTCCTTTCAGTGCGTGTCTGTAGGTTAGCAGCGTGGAACCTCGTCTCACTTCCTTCTCCTCTATTCCATTCACTCTTTTAAAATGAAAAGGAAAAAGAATAATGGTGTTAAACAGCGGCTGCACCCCCTCCCCCACAAAGTGCACCTCACTAATATTCGAGGTCTGCACTCAAATATCACTGCAGTCCACTACCATCTGGAGGCTGAGAAACCAGCGCTCTTTTTCCTTACGGAGACGCAGATAGCGAATCCGTCAGACGTGTCGTACTTGTCTTACCCAGGGTTCACCCTGGAGCACAATTTTAAACCGCGGGCGGGCGTATGTATGTATGCCCGTGACGACGTTTGCTATCGGCGTCTCCGTAACCTTGAGGACTCCAGATTCTCAACGCTCTGGGCTCTGGTGGACACAGGTTTGGATAAAGTCATCTACGCCTGTGTCTACCGTTCGCACAGTGGAGATCAGGAGACATCCAGGCTCACAGAGTACCTCAGTGAGGCGGCTGATGCGGCACAGCAGCGGTACCCTTCCGCTCAATTAGTGTTACTGGGGGACTTTAATGCCCACCACCAGGAGTGGCTCTTCCCATACCAGTGCACTGACCATGCTGGACGGGAGATGCGTAAGCTTGCGCTTGCGCTAAACCTCACCCAGCTGGTCCAGGGGGCAACGAGGGTACCGGATGTTGATTCGCACACAGCGAATTGCTTGGACCTTCTGCTGACAACAGATCCGGACAGATACTCTGTGTCGATAGCTTCACCCTTGGGTAGTTGCGACCACTGTCTGGTGAAGTCTGTGTCCGTCTATTCCCCGCCCGATCCCAGCCCAAGAGGCACCCGGCGGGTTTGGCGGTACAGGTCGGCAGATTGGGATGGTATGCGATCATTCTTCGCATGCTATCCTTGGCAGCCTACTTGCTTTTTTTCGACTGATCCATCGTCGTGCGCAGACGCCGTGACCGATGTGTTGCGTCAGGGAATGGAGTACTACATTCCGTTCTCTGACGTAACAATGTCCAACGTTGACCGGCCATGGTTTGGCGCCGAATGTGGGCGCGCTGACGCGCTTAAACATGAGGCGTACCTGGCTTGGGTCGACGCTCGATCGCGCAAGGCAAGTGACGTGGGTCAGAAGAAGAAGGCCTTCAACAGGGCTGCCAAGTCCTGCAAGCTGGTGTTGCGAAGGGCTCGGTTCGATCACATTGGCCGAATAGGGGCCAAACTTGCTTCTTACCCAGCAGGAAGTAAAGCGTTTTGGTCCCTGGCTAAGTCGCTCGAGTCGAACTTTTGCCGTCCCTCACTACCACCACTGCTGAAACCCGATGGGTCGCTGGCACACTCCGCTGAGGAGAAAGCAAATTTATTTGCCTCTCTTTTTGCGGCATCTTCACGTCTGAATCCTGGTGACGCGCAGCCCCCTCCTTCTCCTGATGGATGCGAGACGAGTATGTCGGACATTCGTATCCACCAAAAGGACGTCCGTAGGGTGCTGAGCCACCTCGACGTGAACAAGGCTAGCGGCCCTGATGGCATTCCAGCAATTGTTCTTAGAACCTGTGCGCCTGAACTGTCTCCGATCTTGACACGTCTATTCCGCCTTTCGTATGAGGCTGGAAAAGTGCCGAATGCTTGGAAGCAAGCTAACGTACAGCCCGTGCCCAAGAAGGGCAGTCGAGCTGACCCGGCCAACTACAGACCCATATCTGTAACTTGTATACTCTTACAGAGTATGGAACGTGTACTTAATATAAAGCTCCTGGCATACCTAGAAGCTAACGATATTCTTAGTGACCGCCAATACGGCTTCCGCCGAAATCGGTCTACTGGGGATCTTCTAGCGTATGCCATTCACATCTGGAGTGAGGCCATCGAGAAGCACGGGGAAGCGCTTGCCGTCTCCCTCGACATCTCGAAGGCTTTTGATAGGGTCTGGCACGAAAGCCTTATTGGTAAGCTTCCTTCATTCGGTTTGCCCGGTGGTCTGTGTGATTGGATTGCAGACTTCCTGAGAGATCGGTCCATTCGAGTGGTTATCGATGGCTGCTCGTCGGACCAATTGGATATCAATGCCGGGGTCCCTCAGGGGTCGGTACTCTCAGCAACTTTATTCTTGCTGCATATTAACGATCTGCTAAAACCCGGCACCTTTGGGTATGCAGACGACAGCACTGTTGCTGAGAGATACATGTCCAACGCTCGAGCTACCGGACCTCAGATCCAGTCTCTGCGGGAGGCCATGGTAGAGCGCCTGAACCTGTCCTTGCAGGCAGTCTCCGAATGGGGCGATGCCAATCTGGTCAGGTTTAATGCTGCTAAAACCCAGGCGTGTCTTTTTTCCGCTAAAAAGAGCCAATTCCAACCGGCTCCAACTTTCCGAGATGTGACCGTGCCAATAACTGACCATCTTGAGCTTCTTGGCGTTACGTTGACATCGACTCTCAATTTTGGCCCATACATTGAGGCAAAGGCTCAGCTGGCTGCCAAAAAGCTGGGGATCCTTGCAAAGGTTAGAAGGTACTTCACGCCAGAACAGCTGCTCAGCTTGTATCAAGCGCAAGTTCGATCATGCATGGAGTACTGTTCTCATCTCTGGGACGGATCCGCCAAATACCAGCTTGATGCACTAGAGTCGATCGAAAAGCGGGCCAAAAGGCTCATCGGCGATGAGGCACTGGTTAAGTCAAAGCTCCAGAGCCTTGAACATCGTCGCCGAGTTGCCAGCTTGTCGGTCTTTTATCGGTTGCATTTCGGGGAGTGTGCGATGGAATTGCATGATCTAATTCCACCAAGCCCGTTTCATCATCGGACTACAAGACGTACGGCGATGCGCCATCGCTACATGGTAGACATACCACCCATACGCACTAAACGTTTTGGAAATACTTTCATTATGCGTACAGCTAATGAGTGGAATTCCCTGCCGGAGTCTGTGTTTCCCGATAGCTACAATCTAGGAGTCTTTAAGTCAAGAGTGAATAGGTTACTTCTAGGCAAGCGTGCTTCACCGTCGACCACATCATCGCTTACCATCAGGTGAGATAGTGGTCAAGCGCGAGCCTATAATAAATAAAAAAAAAAAAAAAAACGCTCCCCGGATGCCTTCTAAAAACTAGAACAAATCCGAAGAAACTCGGACGGCTGGCAACCCTAGTTCTAGGCCTAGGATATGCCGTTATTATCTCCATGATGCTTTCCAATGTTCTCCAAACTCCAAAGTGCATTCTTCTACTGTGACATTCTCGTTTTGTTTGACACGAGTAAATAAACTCAGCATTGCTATAATTACCTCATAGAATTCCCACGATATGAAATAAATGATACAAAAACAGTGGGTTTTTAATCATTGGTTTTTCTTAATACAACCACATTTTGACAAGATAAAGTTCACAAAAAGCGGACATCTTCGAAGCTTCCTCAATTATAACTATTTAAGTCCAAGATCGTTATAATAAATAACTAATTGTACCTTTAATAACGCTTCCTACTTAGAGAAGCGATCTAGTTTTTTTTGCCGTTAAAAATAGCAGTTATTTTTATTAGTTGTTAGATAATCGTTACGGGCCGATGCGTTATTGAAGCTATGTGGAGCAGATTAGGGTTCTGTCGGAGAAAAAATAATTATAATTTGAATATTTGGATATCAAGTATGGATAGCGGATTAAGTTGAGAGTGTATTAACGGATGATTGCAAAATAAAATACATGTTTTTAAATATCATACTATTGCCATTACAAGCTTGTATGACACTGCCAAATTGACATTTCTCAGTAATTTGAATAGCCAGACAATTTTGTGTATAACATTTTAAAAGTTCAACGTAGGAATGTTTTACTTTGTTCACAGAAATAGGGTGAAAATAAAAACTTTTATAGCTAAAAAGACGTAAGGATACTTTTTCCACGTGACCTGAATAGTGAATAAAGGAAATAAGAATGAAATGATGAAAATGTAATTTTTGTATTTTAATTTAATTTTAATGTTGAAGTGCGAAGATGCCCCAAGATGTAGTAGCGAGAACACAAGTATAATTTTAATATCTATAATTTTATGGCCTCAACATTATACTATATACACTATGGGTAGTAGCGAGATAGCCTCAACATTATACTATACATATACACTATGGGAAGTAGCGAGATAGGCCCAACACAACTATAAAAAATAATTAACACTCACATTGATTGTCCGATAAATGTACCTTGCAAACTTGCTCGTAAGTCCAGATATCGGTTGCTTTGCGCTAAGGGCTTTAAAACCAATCTGGGTCATTTTTCCACCATTAACAGACTGCAGGTTCAGCTTAGTCGCCTGTCACGCTCACCCATTGTGGATATTGATATGTCTTACTCTTTACATAAAGTTAAGTCTGTCTTGCATAGGGCTTTATCTTAAGAGTAAAAAGAAAAGAATATTGTGGTTTATTTTTCTTTTGTCTTTTCATTTCTTCTTTTGTTTAGTAACAATCTATTCAAAAAAGTAATATCTGTTTATAACTGTTCTACATTTCCTATTCCTTTGTTTAATGCATGCCGTGGCAGCCTTTAATTAAGGCTACATTATACAATGTAAAAAATAAGTTTGTTGGTTGTCCTTAATAAAATAAATAAATAATTTTAATGTCTATAATTTTATGGTCTCAACATTATACTATATACACACACTATGGGAAGTAGCGAGATAGCCCCAACACAAGTATAATTTTACGGCCTATAATTTTATGGTCTCAACATCATACTATGTGCACTATGGGAAGTAGCGAGATAGCCCCAACACAAGTATATTTATAACTTACTGGGGCTACCTTAACTATGTAATGCTGTATAATGTAAAAGTTTTTTTTTTTTCATTTTGACTAAATAGCAACAATATTAAAATCTGCCCAGCCTTTTGCCCAACTATATTAGGGTCGGCTTCCAGTTTGCCTGTTTGCTTGTTTTAACTGTATACCAGTGTTTTATATGGACACTGACTCTGACCTGCACGGATCCAGAAACTGCACAATGTCCCTTCTCACGACTGGTTGTCTCACACAATCGGGCCTCTGACTACCCGTAACATACATACATACATACGGCGAAGCGTCATCGGTAAATGGTGGGTGAACCCATTCGCACCAAACGTTTTGAGAATACTTTTATTATGGGTACAGCTAAAGAGTGGAATTCCCTGCCGGAGTCTGTGTTTCCTAATAGCTATAATACAACTTGGGAGTATGTAAGTCAAGAGTCAATACGTGACTTCTAGGCACGTGTGTTGCATCGTCGACCACATCATCGCTTACCATCAGATGAAATAGTGGTCTAGTGCGAGCCTATCAATAATAAAAAATAAACTACGGAACCATCCCAACTTACCACACTACGCACATCAAGTATTCCTCCTACTCACACACATTGACACAGATTTAAAACAGTTCGTACACTCAGCCTAATTCCAATGCGAACGTAGGAGTCTCCTCAATGGACTATACAGTTGCAACCATCAATCTTGTTACCAAAGCGGTATAAACAGCGCTGCAGGCGACATTGACATTAATCTTAATGAAATAATGAAATGTTTTTCGGTTTTAATTAGCAAGTAGGCTTATCTTGTAGGTGGTAAGGCCTAACGAATTGTTAAACAGAAGGTATCTACGTAGCAATGTCAACTTTATCATATACCAATGAATCGAAAAGAAGTTCTAAATAACAACAGAAACATTTAAAACAAATATATTAAGGCGGTACCCCGAGCAAAACGCCCCGCAAGCCGTTTTTCGTGCTGTTTTTAGGAGCTATCTACTCGTTATTCAAAAAGAAATATCAATTAATAAAATACATTAAATTTCTACATAATATTGATTCTAAAATGGTAAATTTTGTTTTTTTTTCAATGTTGTATAAATTTCACTAATCTCCTTCCAAAAAAACTCAAAAATGACGAATAATTTAAAAAATTGATAGCATGCATCTCCTCGTAAAGTGTTCATTAATTATTTTACAATGCATGTTCTCGAAAAGAGCGGTTTTCTAAGTTTTTTTTCACTAGTGCTTTTTACTTTCCTGTACTTTTTTAATTTTTAACTCCAACGTCAGCCCGACGCATAGAGTTTTTATTATTTGAGAAAAGTTTTAAAATTAGTTATGTACAGATTATCATTCATATAAAAGGTAAAATAAAACTAATACTTTATTTTAGGCGTTTTTAATTACTCTAGATTTAGATTTTGATCAATAAATTAATTTTAAATATTCATTAAATATGTTTGGCAGAACGTATATTTTAATAATAATAATAATAATTTATTTCAAAATTCAGACAATTTACAGTCCATTTCTTGTTAGTAACAAAAAACTTATACAACTAGTGTTAGTAAAAGGTACATTACAAATCAAATAAACATTTACAAAATATTGCCATTTATTATTTTATTATCATTTATTTTATTTTTTATTTTTTTATTTGCATTTGCTCGTGCCTTATTGCGTTACGATGTGACAGCTATTCGCACATGCGCAGTAGATATGCCCCAGGAACTATTAGTTAATCTGTGGATATTAACACGCTTGAATAAGCCCGCCATTTTATTTATTTCATTTTATTAATTTATTTATTTCCTCGCACAATGCATAGTAAAATGTTGTATGATACACGTACGTAAGATGATTTCCGACTTGTGTCGATTTATCCACTCACTCGCTTCGCTCGCTCGTGAATAAAAAAAATGCCACTCATCGGAAATCACGTACCTTCCGCACTTGTAGCATAAATAACTATTTTGTACTAGCACTAATGGATAGAAAATTTAATAACGAACATTTTGGTAGTAACATTTTTTTCAAAAGACCAAAATTCGATTTTATATGGATTTTATAAAGATTTTATTCTAAAATCTGGGCGTATTCACTACTGTAATTCATGCGCCACCAGTGCCTCTAGACCAATAGGAATGCTCATATCGCATGCCGATTTTTTGGTCAGGGTACCGTCTTAATTTACCCAGCATGCTTGTCATATTTTGGAATATAGCATTCGTTGGAGAAAGTATTTTCATGAATATCTCTAATTCATATCGCATTTCAGAATCGCAGTTTTCATTTTTGTTTTATTTTGTGAGTGATACTAAAACGTGGTTCTTGTGTGCTTTTTTTATATACCTAAAACTGCCTGAATTCGAAAAGTTCTTCTGTTTTAGACATGTGACATACAATAACTCACTGTTGCCGTTTGGCCTGTTTTAAACCGACTTTCCAAAAAGGAGAAGGTTCTATGTTTGATTATTTTTTGGGTAGTTTCTTTGTTTGAAAGAGTATGTTGCGAAATTGGTCTCATTATAATTTTGTGAAGATCTGATAAAGAACTTCGAAGATATACAACAGAAAACTTTAATAAATAACGGCAACTCTGTATTGCTGTAATCGCATGTCTGTTTATTGTTTACACCATTTCACAACATAACATCACGCCAGTACGTTCTAAAGGGGTACGCAGATGTGTACAGTTCACCTTGGTACACTCTCATTTCACCACTATCATTTCAATGGTTTGTCAATGGCAATCTAAATTCATTCAGAACTTAGCGATAACTACCTACAATATAATTATTACTGTTCATGTTCTCATAGGCTGTTTTTTTTAGCCAAGACCAAATTTAATAAAAAAAATTAAAAATATAATAGTCAACATATAAATAACCATTAGTACAATAATTAAACAAACGGAATACGGATGAGAACATGACCAAGGTTAATATTTACTATGAGACAAATTGTAAACAAAATCTCGTACTTTGGTGCGAATAACTGTACCCTTTAGGGCTGCCGTAATTATTATTTTTGTGAGATAAACGAACTTCCACGTATATCGTAGTACTCGATGCTGTTTACAAACATCCGTTTGGCGGACCCTGAGCAATAAACCATACTGCTAACCAGCTTAATTCAAGGTTAATCATTTTGTATTAACAGAACAAGAATTAAATACCGGGCAAATGCGAGTCGGACTCGCGCACGAACGGTTCCGTACCATTATCGCAAAAAACGGCAAAATATCACGTTTGTTGCATTGGTGCCCCACTTAAATATTTATTTTATTCTGTTTTTAGTATTTGTTGTTATAGCGGCAAAAGAAATACATCATCTGTGACAATTTTAACTGCCTAGCTATCACGGTTCATGAGATACAGCCCGGTGACATGCCGGTGACAGACAGACAGATAGACAGATGGACAGTGTAGTGTAATAGGGTAGTAATAGGGTCCCGTTTTTACCCTTTGGATACGGAACCCTAAAAAGCCAACCCTGGATACTGGATAAACCTTGGAACCAAACCACGTCCTTTAAGCCAAAGTTTCAGAAAAATATCAACCGAACCATAAACCATACCAACCATAAAAAAATGTTATTAATATGGGACCTACAATATATAACAAAATACCTGACATAATAAAAGATAACACTATACGCAATTTTAAAAAGGAGTTAACAGCATTATTGATTGAAAAGTGTTACTACTCGATTAACGATTTTCTAAATGACAATGACTAAAATTTATTCTAATTTAAATTTCTAATTTATTATAATCATAATATGTTTTATGCAATTTAACGACATACCAACTTATTTATTTGTATCCGTTTTGAACTGTAATACTTATTTTTGTATTTTGAGACTAGTTTTTGATTACCTACTCGTTTACTTAATTAATTAATGTTTGCATGCCTAATCTGGTAGATTGTACAGGGATCACAATTGTTTTTTTTTATACCTTATGTCATGTACCTACAATCTGTGCGAATAAAATAAACTTTACTTTACTTTACTTTACTTTACATAGAACTGAAAACGACCGTAGCACTCGTTACTACCGTTCATAGATGACGAAGCTTTAATACTAAAATAGTAACCAGCAGCAAAGCGTAGTCAATTAGTACCATAATGATGAGTCAGCTTCCTGTAACACCTCTTGTTGGTAAACAGAATGGAACCGGTCTTCAGCGTGTGGACTTTAGTAGTTTACACGTGGGTACGGAATGTAATACTGCTAATACCGCTAAATTTATCAATGGGTTCTGAGATGGTAAACGAATTAACCTGTCTCAACAATATGAGGTTTTTGGAAAGGAAAACGATGACGTTAAATCTTTGGTCACTTACGAGAACCGGTAAAATAATTACTTTCACTACGATCACAGCTGGCAAAACAAGTTAAAATCAAAATAAAACAAAACGCCGACAATTTTTATTTTATACTTTTTAACTACATAATTTATCAGACACGCAGGAAAACAACCATAACATTTGAACGGCTGAACCGATTTTCATTAAACATAGCCAAGAACACTCTCGATAAAGACACCTTTCAAACCAAAATCGGTTCATCCACTTAGGTACTATGATGTCACATACAGATACACAAATACACAAACACACAGGTACACACGTCAAACTTATAACTTAGTGCAACTCTTTCTTACTATACATAAATAACCAGATGGTTAATAGACGCAGAGAATCGCTGCAGTGAAGCGTCTACTAGTGATTGCCGGACAACCAACAGATACCGTTTACCCCGAAGGGAATTTAAATCTTCAATCATCCCAAAGGCGCCATCCCGAGCTTTCACGTTTCCCACTTTACACGTTTGCCGGGATTTTAATGGACATCCAAGGATAGCAAGTTTAAGGATTTTACTAGTCACCTAAGGGACAAGTAGGTACAAAAGAGAAACAAAAGAAGTTAAGCTCGTGCAGAACTCAACACAGTTTTTGTGACAACCCTAAATCTTACAATGGACATCATTATGTAACACGCGCTGCGCGAGTTTACCGAGACGTTATATAACAGTGCATTTACACTAAAATTATCGTTAATACCGTATTGTACTCTTTTTAATGGATTGTGTGTAGATAAAATTGAGTTTTATTTGGACTATAGGGAGCTGGCAGATTGCTCAATATTGAATTAACTTCAGTTTGTGACGATAGAATGTTAAACGGTACGCTGATTGGGAATACGTTACAAAACTGAGATCGATATAGGGCTTTTTAGGGTGCAGTAGCTGACAATATTGACTATACTTGTGTATAGTCAATATTGTCAGCATTAACACGTAAGTGTTGTCAAGACCGATTTCTTTGTCTTCCCATTTGTCTCTCTTCGTCCGTTTGAGTTCCATATTCTTCCTTTCCTTTTTGATTCCATTCTTTTCCCTTACCGTTTTGGCTATACTGATGCTAGCATTAATTAAGTTAGTATCTCTCTTTTTCTTCCTGACTTAACTCTACTTCACCCTGCTTCTTGCCTCATCATCCTCCTCCTTTGTCCCAATTTATTTGGGACCGGCGTATCATGTCTTTTTCTGCCACACATCTCTTTTCCTACGTGAATAAATGAATCTGGTTATTTTTAGTTTTAGCTTCACCAGCATTTCATAAAGGGTCTTATGGTTTGATGTGTCTCATGTTCTCTTTAACTGCGAATGCGATTGCGTGTAAACCGGTCTTGATAACCTCATGATATTTGTTGGATTTGGTTCCCAGACAGGCCTGTGAACTATACTAGTATGATGTTTAATTAATACAAAATAAATAATAGATGAGAGATAGATACACATTGCATCATACCTCAGACAAATTATTCAAATAGAAGCCATTATGATGAAGAAATACAATAAAAAATATTAGTGAATACAGTTATCATAGTATTTATGTATTCAGGATAATTTGTGACACCGTTGAATCCATCAGGTGAATTGTGAATGAATGATGAAGATGATTCATTTATCGAAGTTAGTTACGAGGCAGGCGACAAGATGTTGAATATATATTAAGCTAGAGACAGAGAGTGTTTAAATAAAGTGAGAAGGGGCATTAACTGTATAGTTCTCGTAAAATTTAAACTATTAGAAGACGTAAATTAGTATTAAAGTTGTACAAGTCACATATAGTCTGATGGGCAGTTCACCTAGAAATAATGAGCGAGCCCAAAGACATTAGAGTCATACCCAAGTGTACTCCGGATCTGAAGACCCAGGAACCGTTGAAAAGCTTGTGTCGAAGAAGATTATGTGGAGGATGGGAAGGAAAACATCTTGCCAAAGGGAGGCCAGTGACAACGAAATGGAAGAAGATCGTTAAGGAGGCCAAGATCCACAAAATGTTGTAGTGCCAAAGTATTAATGAAATTATTGTTTGAGCTCCACATTGAGGAAAGGTTCTTCCGGGAAGTATCCACATTGGCTTTGATAAAACGTATGTATCGTTATAAAATCTGTTATGGTGAAATAAGATGAAGAAACATGTGCATTATTTACAGAAATAAACCAGGAATATCGAGGTTGACCATAAAATAATTTTGAGGGTTACACCAACCCTCTAGCCTATTATAAAAGTACTTAGGAATTATCATCTATTGGGCACAGGCCTATATACCAACTAACATTTTGGTGATAAGAATAAGTGCTACATGAGCTATTTAAGAGAATTTTAAGATCCTAAGGTCCTATAAAGGCAATAACATTTGGTGATATAGCGCGTTTTAACATTCTTATAACCCTGATTTGGGCCCACGATTTTAGAGCTTAAAGTGACTTAATAGTTATAGAGTAGTGATAAATGAGTGACAACATAGAACTACAATAGTGCTATTGAAGCAGTGCTTACCACATTAAGTGTATTATAAGCTATACAAAGGTTATAACTGCAAGCTAAAGTAGTAATATAGTTATGAAATCCACCCTCATAACTTTTTTAGTAACATATTAGTGCTTCCTCGACACAATATATACCTTAAGAATATATTGTAGATATATAATAGCAAACGAGCATCCATGAGCTCTTTTCATAATTTTTGTTATTTGTTACCGTCAATAGTGTTAAAATATTTAGCAGTATGCAGTATTCATCCTCGATACAGTGATTCTTTCATGTTTGAAAGTGACATTATGTTTAATAAAAGAGGTAAGTCAATTAATGTATTTAAGATTACTGCAATGGTGTTATAATTATTAAAACTCACTGCCATGGTAAGTTTTCTGTAACAATATGTTTATGTTTTCATCTCAATTTTGAAGCGCCTCAAAAATAAACTGCATTTGATGATAATTTGTAGAAAAAAAAACTGCCTTAGTTACTTTTTCATTTCAATTATGATGAATAATAGTTCCTGGTACTGTCTATAGGTATTTTAATGGAAAACAGACAATAATATCGTAAATAAGTGGGGCAATAATAACTAGAAAAGGTATTTTCTTTTAAGTTTTTTATAGGTTACCTATTTATTTAATGGCGACCATTCTAAATTACTTAAGGATGCTGATAACTCTTTTATCCCTAACATAGTGCTTAAAGAACGATTGTTAGCACTTATATGCCTCTTGCAGTTCTACAATATGGTTCTAAAACTGAAAAGACAACAATTTTATAGGTTCTGTTTGCATAATGGTTCTATGTGAACCTATAGGCTGAATATTTTCAGGGTTCTTTTATTGTTTGAATAAAACCTTTACATATCACGTACTTGACGGAATTAACCAAAGAATTCCAAATTCTATTATTTATAATCATTATGCAAACAACTGTACGAACGTAACCTAAGTTAATATATTTCGAATTAAAAGATGTCTTTTACTATAATACTAAACTTTTTTTTGTATTTTGTAAACTAAATTTTATAAACTTAATTTGCATGTATTTTTACATTATTACAAAAAAAAACTGTTGTTGATAAACTAAATGGTTGTCACCATTTTTTTGTGACACGAGTATGAGTGAGAGAACATGCGCGAAAGTTTATAGTGCCTATGTTTAGACTCGCCAAGATTTTTGTGAACCGTACTGAATTCAACAAAAATGAGTCTTGCTCATTGAAAAGTATTTGATAAAAATGTTTGCTCACGTAGGTACCGTTAACTTTGTGATTAGGTAACTACTTGATTGGTTATTTCGTTTGCCATCATACAAATTTTCATTTGCATGGTTTTTTGTATAAATGATTTATTGTATGGTTGCTTGTATGATTCTGTTGGTCCTTCCACATAAATAATGTAATGACAGTCGCGCGTACTGTGCTGGGTCGCAAATGTAAAGGGCTTTTAACGGAATAACCATACAAATAATCATGCAAAAAGGGCTCAGAAATGTTTGAGCAATTATGCAACGTTGACTGATTATTGTCTGATTATGTTCTTTCCTTGTGATACTACTAATACTAAATATATTTTGAATAAAACCACATTTTTTTAAATAATAATATGTTTTATTTTTGCACTGTATGTAAAAGAGGTAAGAAATACAGAAAACCACTGTTTTAAATACAAACTAATTTGCATTATACACCTTTAGGATAGAATAAATTTTCAAAAAATTTATTCGATATATCCTAAAGTTTTGTTATAAAAAAAAGGTCACTGAGATTGTAATTGTATCTTATATTGATATGAGGACTGTTCCGTGAAATCACATCATAATCTATTTTAGGACTTTGATTTACGAAACACTGTTTCTCCACTACAAGTAATTCTTCCCTTGTCACAATGTCATCCTTTTTTACCCGACTGCCGAAGGAGGGTAATGTGTTTATCAGTCTATGTATGTATGTATGTATGTATGTATGTATGTATGTATGTATGTATGTATGTATGTATGTATGTTTGTTCCTATGTAGCGTTCCAGAAACCAAAGGCGTTGGCCGATTTTGATGATTCATACGTCAATCGATGCGTCTTAACCCCGCGAGTGTCATAGGCTACATTAAAATTGGATAATAGAAAAATGGCGGAATTTGGGTGCCATATTGTGGGGGCCCAAATTTTTTTTTTCTTCCAGTCCCATCGTGTGGGGTACTAAAATAAAGGGTTTTAAGAGGTGATTTCAAAAATATATAACACTTATATGTTTAAATGTATCTTATTCGAAAAAAACTAACTAAAAAGTTATAAATAAAAAAACTTAATTCAAAAAATCAAAAAACCCGACTGCTTCAAAAGCGAACTAAAAAGTCGTAAACAAGGAAAAAATCATGCTGTGCAGGCGGAGGATACATCAGATTTTGGTCAGCCAGCCCGCGAATATGTATCCTCCAACTGCACAGCATGATTTTTTCCTTGTTTACGACTTTTTAGTTCGCTTTTGAAGCAGTCGGGTTTTTTGATTTTTTGAATTAAGTTTTTTTTTTCTTCAATTAATGGAATTTCGTTGTGTAAGTTTTGCGATGATCCAATTATATTCTTGAATTCTTTGGAAGCTGTTCTCTTATCTCCGCCGGTTATTTTTTTAACTTGTCATGGTTGCATGGTGGAAACAAAAATATTACCGAATAAACCCGTTGCACAGTGTAAACTTGTATTGTAAAAAACAGAATTTTTGAGTTTAGGTTATATTAAGGTGCATTTAGGTGATATAAAAGTCTATAACTCAACTTAGAGTAATAATTAAGAGTAATAATGTTTGCACATATTGTTTATGGCTGTATAGAAGTATTTTAAAAACCACTGTATTACCTAAGGTTGACCGAGTAACACTTTTATACAATCATTAATGGTATAAAGGTGGTTTCAGACCCTTGCAGCATCCAGCTCTATAAGATTTATAATTAACACTCTTGTGATACTAATAGCTTTCTTGCTAACTCTTAGGGTTGGATAAAACTCGTTAAGTGGTACAAAGTATTTTCTAACTCTATTTAAGGACATCAGCTGTTAGTAAGTGTTAGCAGACACCTTACAATTACTTACAGTGTTTTACGCTTCTTAAAGCTATTACAGTAAGCCTTAAGGTGTTACGAAGCATCTAACTAACTCTGTTTTAAGACATCAGCCTTTAGTAAGTGTTAGTAGACACCTTACAATTGCTTATAGTTTTTTAAGCTTCTTAAAGTTATAAGAGTAAGCTATATAAAGGTTCCCACCAACTCTATGCTACCGCCTTAAGTAATACAATTTTTCTTTGTAACTGTTATTCCTCTTGAAGGTTTAATTATTTATCCTTAACACCATAGTAGAATCGATTGTTACTATCGGAGCTCTTATATATCATTTATAATACTACGAGAGTTAAAAAAAGGTTGCCATTAGCGCCAAAATGTTTGTTGGATAGCCATCCTTAGTTCTTCTACAGACAGAGTATTTATACGCAGTGATAAAACTTCCTTTTATTATACTCTAAGTGAGACTATCCAATACGGAAAACGAAAGACCATGATTACATACATAGAAAAGCCATATACATGTTCAGTTATACGAAGACTATCATTACTGTCGACTTGTAAAAGTCTATCAAGGGTAACAGGTGACTGTTAAGGTGTATGACCATCTGTGTGCTTATGTGGAGTATTAGATAGTGTACACATTAGAGGTAAAAACGATTTGTCTGATATAGATAAAACAGTTTCTGACGAAAATGAATCAGGAATAGAAGTACTAAGTAAGAATTTAGAGGTTGTAGCGCTGAACAGAGAAACTACATGGTAGGTAAGTTATCAAATGTACCCGTATATGGACTGGATATGTGATGCAGAAGAAGCATGAAAAACCATTTGAGAAAGAAAGAAAATTATTCATTGCCACAGAAACTGACATGCAATATAAGTAGTAATTAAATTAAAGAAAAAAGAAGAAAGTGTTTGTGGCTATAAGAAAAGAGAAAAGATGACAACGCTAGGAAACGTGATTGCGTTCATCATTTTATTCCATCTCTATTAGCTAACAAAGCTAAGAAAATGTTGTACTGCCCCTACTTCAAATAAATTGGACTTTCTTTAAGAGCGAAATGATGGTGATGAAGTAACATCACAATGAGCATCCGCAGGTGTTCTTTAGTTTTTATCTACCTTGGTAAAAAGACTTGAGTCTAAAGCATTTAATTTTGTCTTGTGTCAAAATTCAAAAGAATTTTCTGCAGATTTTTACCAATTTTGATGGTTATGAGTATATTTTGCTTAGGATATTTGCGCCATCACTGTAGTCATAGACCAGCAATCTGTCTAACGACAGTTCTGATTCAAGTCTGCCCACAACTTTAGCTTACCTTCGATGACTATCCTCCGGTGACCTTTTTACTTGAGTCGTAGTTACAATAGCATTTAATAAGGCGAGGATGTCGTGAGTGCCGCATAGTTTGGTCTTACATACGTTCAGACTATTAATAGAAGGATTAACATGCTGTTTTAGTTTTTAGATGGCTTGTGTTTGTGTGATATTATCGATTTGTTATAAGTAGTCTCTCTATTTATAAGTGTTCTAAAAATAATGGAAGACCTATATTTAAACACATATTGTATATTGTCGTAGATTTGTGTGTTCCGATGGCTTTAGAGTATTTACTTTTAACCTTTTAAAAGATTTTTTCCAAGTTGCTCTTAGGATGGACGGTGCTCCCGAAGCCGGCCCAGGAGGTGACGAGACGATCTAGACGCCTACTGCAAGGGTCTGTTCGAGGTGACTCAGGAAAAGAATACCTGGAAGGGTTTGGGAGGAGGAGGGGAAAAAATAAAATTGTACTCTTGGACAACGGTTACTGCTAATGCCAGTTAAGGGTACCTTAATCCTTTGGGGTTTGTCGAACCGGTCTTATTTATAAAAAAATCGGACTGTTTAGTACCTGTTAAGCATCTGAAAACTTATAGAGGGAATTTCAATTAAGAATTTGCTGAACATGTGCTAAAGAATTCAGAGATTTGGTTTGATGTATAAGATTGTTTATATATGAATATATGATAAACTCACCCTTAAATCTGTATTGAAAAAAAACTCAAGGGTCAGTCATTTCACCGGCCCTACCCCTATTTTAAACTTGAAAGTAGCAGTTCTATTTGGCGCAATTAATAGTTGAAGTGGTTGTATTTACGGATTGCTTAGACAATTCAATTCTGTTAGTGGTTTTATTAGGTACTCGCAAAGCTTTCACTTCTATTGTATCCACTCTGCCTATAGCAATCTACGGCGGACATAGACCTTTCAAATGCGTGCAATGAGTGGCTTCGGTACATAGAGGTATGCGGAACAACAACTTGCCACCCGCAAGTCCCGCAACCTCCATTGAAAAGATAGGATCCTACGACCAGACGGATGTTGCGCCCGATGGTTGTAATCGGGCCATTGAATTTATGGACTAAGTGATTAATACGGCATTATTCTTAATGCCCGAACAATTTGAAAAATGCCCAATATGAGTAGGCAATATGAGAAAAACTATTGAAATAATTAAATTGACCGGGCTTTCTGAATAATGCCCATCACTTATTGGGCCGGTTAATAAAAAGATGTGTTTTTTTAATTATTTTAATGTTGACATTGGTTTTAATATAGAAGTTTAAATCAGTATTTATTACATTGCTCGATTTGACTTGACTAGATTCATAATACCCAGGCATTATATATAGTGTCCTGATTAATCACTTGGTTCATGATATATAATTAAATCGCGCGGAGAACTTTGCTTGAGTGGTATAACGTCATGGACCAAGTGATTAATCAGTGCAATATGTATAATGCCCTGGCATTATGAATCTAGTCAAGTCAAATCGGGTAATGTAATGAATACTGATTTAAACTTCTATAGTTATCACATTGTCTCGTCATTATTACCATTGCTACGTAAAGGTTGGACAATTCGATAACAATGGTCAATGAATTAGTCCAAGAGCGAGCGAAGCGAGCTCGGGAGCTTAGGGTACCCCGACACGGATAGGTTAGGTTCGAAGGGGATGACGGGAGCTTAAGTGTGAGCGAGCAGACCCAGCCGACAGAAATAGTCGACTTTTTTGCTAAAATAGTAGTTGTATATTAAAATCAATATCAACATTAAAATTATTTAAATAAACACATTTTTTTATTACCCGGCCTAATAAGTGATGGGCATTATTCAGAAAGCCCGGTCAATTTAATTATTTCAATAGTTTTTAGCATATTGCCTACTCATATTGGGCATTTTTCAAATTGTCTGGGCATTATGAATAATGCCCTATTAATCACTTGGTCATTAACATATATTGTAAAGCGTTATTCTAGCAGCATGGTCGAAATGCCAAAATGTAAGGAATTGTCATTTTTGTCATACTTTTTTTTGATCACTATTGAGATGCTTTTGTTGAGAATGTCACTTGTAAAGCCTCTGGAACACTCTCATATATTCAACCATTGCATTTTATTATATAAGCCTAAACTATCCCACAGCTGGGAAAAGGCTTCTTCCAAATCCTTCCAAGTATTCTTTGCCTGAGACACCTCGGACCAGCCAGGACAAGGACCCTTTGCATGTAATTTGCAAATTAATCATGCAGCTGAATTGCTCAGTTATTCATTATCATCATATCAGCCGAAAGTCATCCACAGCTGGACAAAAGCCTCCCCCAAGCGTTGCCACATTGACCCATCCCGTGCGTCCCGCATCCAGCGTATCCCCGCAACCTTCACCAGGTCAAGGCTCAGTGACCCCGTTTTTTTTTTGAAAGTCGGTTGTAATTTTTGTAAAAAAGATTTTTATTTTTCACTTTTTAGCTTTGGTACTTATTGGACCAGTTTTATAGATAAACCCCATACCATGAAACTTAAACAAAACCGGTGTAATGAGAGTATACCAGGCTGTTCACAACTGCGCACCCCTTTAGAGCGTACCAGTGTGATGTTATGTTATGAAATGGTGTACACAATAAACAAACATGCGATTGCACCTATCCCGAGTGATTTGCCGTCATTTATTGAAGAGTTCTGATGTATCAGTATATCTCCGAAGTTCTTCATCAGATCTGGATGAAAGTTAAATGGGACCACATGACAAGCACCAGCGTTCAAATAAAAAAAGAATCATCAAAATCAGTTCACCCAATAAAAAGTTCTGAGGTAACACACATAACAAAAAAAATACAGACGAATTGAAAACCTCCTCCTTTTTGCGAAGTCGGTTAAATATACAAATCTTTACTCTTTATAATATTAGTGTAGATGTAGATAGATTGCCTTCCTTCCTCATCTCGACCATAAATCTTGTCAACCCTTCCACTAAATCAATGGCGAACAAAAAACCCATAGATTTGACACCTCAATAAATTACACGGCATATTTTACACTTCGATTAAACTCTTTCACTTACCGATTTCCTCAGTTGCAACCTCGGAGAAACCCTGACCTGGTCACCTTGACCCCTCGCTGTAGTTATGCTGTACCTGACTCTTATAATATTGCTAATGAAGATCCAAAGATGGCTGCCAGCTTTTGTCAGTTAAATAATGCTTCATATATAACTTGAAGCTTCTCGAATAAGGTTTTTATTCTTTAGTTGTTTTTTTCGATATACCGAGGTTAGGATGTCTGTAATTAAAATTTGTTTTGATATTAATAGGAAGTTTCCATTAATTAATAAGAGATATGATAGGTTTTTTTATTTGTAATTATATTGTACAGTAGTACAGGAAGGACTTACGTATGATATAAGTGCGAATTGAATGAAAAATAACAATGAAATGAAAGGATATTGATTTGTATGGATAGTTGGCGCCAAACAAACAAACATGCAAATTACTTAAAAACCGACACAGATACTAATTTGCACACACAAACACACGCACATATACACACACATTCAAACACAAACACACGCGCGGGCGCGCGCACGCACACACACACACATACACAATTGAGCCGCTGTCTTGACAGTAAAATATTTATATATATTTATCATAGTTTTTAATTTGCATGCTGTTTTCTTTTCTTTAACATGTTTTGATTATTTTTATTTATTTTTTTGTTTACTTTTGTTTGGTTTATTAGTCCATTATGTAAATGTAAAAAGGGGAAGGACCGAGTCGGCCCCAACACAAGTATTATTAATAACTTAATGGGGCTGCCTCATAATACACATAATATGTAATGACTTTGGAACAATAAACAATTTATTATTTATTATTATATACTTACCTAAACCGTAGAATGATTGTAGCTAGGTTGAATTTCATTGATGGTTTGTTTGGCGCCGCCTCAACATGCTTTTATTATTTTTTGCTTTTCAGTTCCATATGTCGACGGTTATTTTTTTTGATAAGAAGCTTTTTTATCGCTTTTTGGCTTACTTAATTTCAACAGAATCGGTTCACAATTGAAAATTCATTGGGAAAATTATCGAACAATCCTTTTTTTCTACCATTAGAGGTGGATTTTAGTTTTTTAAATTTAAATGGGAACAACTAACTCTTTCCAATAAAAAATATTTTTTGAAATCGGAAAAAATATGTATACGCATAACTTTTTATAGAGTGGTCTCTATAAAAAGTTATGCGTATACATAAAAACATACATGTCAAATTGAGAACCGCCTCCTTTTTATTTTTCCGTCGGTTAAAAATATTGATACAGGTACAGGAGACTAATCATCATCTTCCTGCCCTTGTCCCATGTTACTTGGGGTCGGCGCAACACGTTTTCTTCTTCCATACCATCCTGTCCCCCGTCACGCCATCACTGACTCCCTTTTTTTTCATATCACTCCTCACACAGTCCATCTATTCTTTGGCCGTCCCCTCCCTCTCCATCAATCCACATTTATATTCATAACTCTTTTTGTAACATGGTTTTTTGTAACAGTCGATTTTAATAATTTTATAAATTATTTAAATCGACTGTCACAAGCAAAGAGAGACTTGCTCCAGCAATCAAGTCAAGTTGTTGATGGTAATTTCAATCAAAATTAAACACTAAAGAAATAAGAAGAAATAAACTTACAAAGCTGGACAACTGACAAGATCAAATAAATTATCACACTTGGTAGCTTTTTCGCACAAACAAAGTACAAAGTACGCAAAATACGCGCTTGAAAATGGAGTTGCGGACAATAACGGTTGTTTGAAGATAAAGATAATTTATTTGTCAAAACATGAGTTCACATGCTTCAATGTTTCTGTGTTCACGCCTGAGGTTCTGAATTCGAAATTCCTGTAGGTAAATTTTCCAGTCTATTTGCAGCCTGGAAAGCCTAATTACCCCGAAAATACTCACAAAACACTCGAATAAGACACGGAGAAATAATACCCATTTGAAGAGAAAGTCATCTTACTTCAGATTAAAACACGTAACAAATAAAATGTGGGTCATTATTATCTTTAATTGTATGACGACGAATTATTTACGGCTTCCATAAGCGGATATAATAAGTTTATTGAATGGTTGACTTCCTCTTGTAATTTATATTATAGAAAATAAACAAATGCACAAGCATCGTTTTGAAATGATTGTAAAATATCTTCAACTGATACTGTTGAGTATCGTCAATGCTAAATCCTGTTTAGAGCTCTCAGGTTTTGACTCTGCGTTACTGAGAGCTCTATCTAGGGTGCGACTACCATTTGGAATTGAAGTACGCACGTACCATTTGAAGTCTCCTATCATGCATTTATCTATTGAGGTGCTCGAAGTGTTAGTAATACATCACTTCTGGGGACCTAAATAAACCTAATTTTGGTTAAGGTAATTCAGGTAAAAATGTTACTGATGCCACGATTGGCGTGGCTACCTACTGGGCTCGACACATTTAGTTATGATAAATGATTTTTCACCTCAGCACCTCAAACAAGCAGGTTTTGCTGCTTAAAGATAGTGAGCAAAATTCGATTTTGCTGCGAGCGTGAGACAAAGTAACTTTTTAATTATTTTTTTTAAATGCCGAGTCAGTGCTGGGTCTACTCACAACATTCGAAAGAATTGAACTTCACTTTGTTCTGTCACTTTCACTTCGATACGAAAAGAGCGAGAGAAAGAAACAAGTCGATTCGAAGTTCGATTTTCAAATTCCATATATAGGCTCAAAAAAGAAACCAACAATAAAACGTTCGGAAACACGTCATCTATAAAATTTCAAATCAAGGTTTAAATGTAATTATTATACTTTTCTCTTAATAATCGAATTATATTTTTTTATAATCAAATAAATAGATGTTGAAGTAAAAAATACGAAGTTTATCATGTATCTACATAATTATTTAAAGTTTTAACAATCTTTATTATGACAGAATAATTTAGTAATAGTGCAATTTCCGAACGCATCTTTAAAAAATAGCGGGCTTTAAATTTTTATTGTTTTCTTTTTCTGTTCGCTAGCTACAAAGTGCGATACACGTTGGATATTATTAAAATAATAATAAATAAATATGAGTGAATCCAGTGATGATGTCTGCAATTTAACACCGGAAGAATTGAAGCAGTATGTAAAAAATGCAGAATTAAGTTTCCTGCCTGAAAAGTCTCGCGAAAAATATCTAAAAGCTTATGATATTTTTAATCAATGGAGACTTAAAAAGTGTGCAAATACTTTTTCGGAGACTGTACTGTTATCGTACTTCATAGAATTATCACAAACGAGGCAACCATCTACAATGTGGAGTATTTACTCAATGTTGAAAGCCACAATAAAGACAAAAGATGACGTGCATATTGAAACCTATGCCAAACTTATAGCATATTTGAAAAGAATTTCAGTAGGGCACAAATCCAAAAAGTCCAAAATATTTTCGCCTGCTAACATTGAAAAGTTTCTCAATGAAGCTCCAGACTGCAATTTTCTCGCTGCAAAAGTAAGTAATTAAGTAATATTAAATGTGCACACTACCCATTTGTGAAGTTTTCGACATAGTACCTACTTAGGCCCAAGTTGTAACTTAACATTATTTTTTACAAATCTCTATCTGTTTTCTTTAAGTATACTGCATGTACATACACAAATCATTATCTGGATATCTGTATGTTCGTGGTAAACTCGGCAACTACTGGACCGATTTTGGTGTGGTTTTCACTAACATTTTGCTTTATGCTTGGTGGTGGTTTTAATGTATAATTTTAGTATGTATATTTTATATCTATTTACTGTAATTCGTCGCATAGGCCTTGTCGCTAGTTATAACTAAATGCGAGTTACTTACTTATGTAAAGAAAGTGGGTAAGTACCTACGTTTTATCTGTTTTAATTACTCATGTAATATTTTTATTGCAGGTTATCCTCATAATTGGCATTAATGGAGCATGCCGCACGAACGAACTATTAAATCTAACTGTTAATGCCATCGAAAAGCATTCAGACAAATTACTGTTAGTCAACTTGCCAAATACAAAGACGAACATTGACAGGTCCTTTGTAATTCGCGATGAACATGTAAATATTATTGAGAAATATAAGGGCTTACGCCCTGCTAATACGAAAACAGATCGATTTTTTTTGCAGTATCATAATGATAAATGTTCGAGACAGCCTATGGGAGTCAACAAAATAGGCGGGACGCCGAGAGACATAGCCACTTTTCTAAAGCTACAGGAACCTCAGCTTTACACTGGTCATTGCTTTCGGCGAACTTCGGCCACACTTTTGGCTGATTCAGGAGCCGACCTCACTACATTAAAACGACACGGCGGATGGAGGTCGAATACGGTCGCAGAAGGGTATATTGAGGATTCGATCCAAAATAAATCAAAAATCTGTAAGCGTATAGTAGAGACCATAAGCTTGAAACAGACCTCAGATCCTTGGTCTCGCCCGTCTACTTCCAGAGTCACGAATACCGGCGCTGAGTCACCTACTTTCACTATCCTCCCGTCACAATCCACAAGTAAGGAAGCTGAAATCGCAGCGAATACTCAAACGCAAGTCGCTAACACAACAATATCGGTTCCAAATAAAACTGTTACTTTTAATTTGCAAAACTGCAATAATTTTACTTTTAACTTTTAATTTTTAAAAATATACATGTGGTTTAAATATTACCAAGTTGTATTTTTTACCTTTAGATTATTTGTTCTCGCTGCTGAAGTGAAAAGTTGTATGTGCTACACGAGACCAAAGTTATTTGCATCTCGTGTCTTTGAATCCCTCGCTGCACTCAGGATTCTAACCTAGAATCACTCGCTACGCTCGTGATTCAAATATAGAATCCTTCGCTTACTCGGGATTCAAAATCAACACTCGCGGCAAAAACCAACTTTGCTCTCTTGTTGCACAAATAACTATTATTTCTGTAAGTTAGTTTGTACAAACACTTTTACATGTCGATCATATTTTAAAACTAGATGAGGTCGGCGTTTCCTATCTGACTACTCTGAGAAGAAAGGCCGAAACAAACTCAGAGGTCACAGTCTCTTTTAAAGTCTAGACAAATTCTTGGTTAGATCATGTGAAGACCATGTAGATTGATGTCTCAAATGGTCTTTTGAAGAAAGAACCAGCCAGATTGAGTGGACCTGTCCAGTCAGTGCACGCATTTGTCTACCGTGCAGCTCAACTCAGAATTTAAGGAGCTCAACGATATAACAATCAACGGTTAATGATATAATGTATAATTACCATCGGCACGAAAACAAGAAATGTTTTTAAGAAGACCAAGGTAAAATAAATACGTGTTGTGTAGAAAGTCTTTGTCTGAGAAAGTAATACCCACTACCAGATATAGGCATTTTATCAGCCACCAAGCAGCATTGCTGAGTTCCGGTTTGTATAGCAGGGATACTGGTGTAATTACAAACACGTGAGACTTTCGTCTCTAACTGCAGTGACTTATTGGTTAGGTTTGTTCTCATTTGGCCGTTCCACACTTATATACTCATACTTGGGCCCAAAATTCTCAACATTGTGGAACGCCACAATGTTGAGAATTTTGGGCCCAAGTATTTATTATCATCTGTCTATTATCCTGCTCTTCCCCAACCGTGTTTTAGGATATAGCTGCATACCAGCAGTTTCCATGAATCGTCTGCCTTTATCTGACCTACAACACCACAACTGTTACGGGATAGCTCGATACCCCTTGGTTGATTTTATGTCAGACTTTCGTAACGACTGTTTGAGGTCTACGTGCTTTTCTAAGCACTCCTCCGTGCTTGGTAATAACGTTAATCCGTTGATCCCTGATGTCATGCGTTGATTCCTCAAATGACTGTGCAGTTGGTGACATAACTATAAACCGTACTCACCTTGGCCTTGTTTGTTCTGTCTCCTGCTTGATATGGAGGGAAGTGAAAATTATGTTTTTGTTGTCCTACTCCTCCTTTATTATTTTCTGATTTATTTCGTTGCGGGATCCAAAACAGATAAATTCAATCTGCTGGACTTCGTCGAGCTTCATTGCCTCGGCGCTTTTCTGGTGGTCAATACTATTGATTCTGACTTTCAGGAGTTGCAGTGGTTTGGGAATAGTGCGGTGGGATGGTCCCAAACAGTACTCAGCAAACCTTGGCTGAGTTGACGCCAATAAAATAAAGAAGCAAATAATTCTTGCATCATATATGAATAAGTTCTTTCCGCAAACACGCTAAGGGATTCACACTTCCTCAAGTGAAGCGGATTGCCCTTACATGTACCATGTTGCTATGCATCTCTCATTGAGAGGATAACATTGTGACACACTCGATGTGGCCGTCCAAGGTTGGCGTATGTTAGCAATAGGAAAACGTCGGAAGGTCAGGCGCAGGATAACAGGAGGAAGTGAAATTAGTATGTTATCGACGAAGCTGATGACGTCTTGAAGATGTACGAGTATATTGATATATTGTTTACGTAAGTACTGGCTGGTATATGATGCTTTATGTATGTATTGAAAGCTATATATAAAGAAAATAACGATAGCAAATGGTCTGTATATAGAAAGAGGAAGACCATCGTTTATTGCTGTTCTCGTAAGAAATAAAAGACGAAGGTTTGTTAGAGAGGTAGTGTTACTTCTTTTAGATACAACATTATTTAGTGGTCTAGCAGAATTAAGAGAAACACATTTATTTTTGAAGAAAATTTATCTTGTTGTAGCGGTAGACCAAGGCGAAGATTGAAGGAAGGACTTCTATCGAAACGACTGCCCTACTAACCAGAGATCCGATTTGTGTGAAAAACTGGCTTATTAAGACGGTACCCTGACCAAAAAATCGGCATCAGATATGAGCATTCCTATTGGTCTAGCGGCACTGGTGGCGCATGAATTACAGTAGTAAATACGCCCAAATTTTAGAATAAAATCTTTATAAAATCGAATTTTGGTCTTTTGAAAAAAATAAATCTACAAAAATGTTCGTTATTAAATTGTCTATCCATTAGTGTTAGTACAAAAAATAATTAATGAACACTTTACGAGGAGATGCATAATATCGATAATTATTTCTCATTTTTATGTTTTTTTGGAACGAGATTAGTGAAATATATACAATATTTAAAAAAAAACTAAATCTACCATTTTAGAATCAATATTATGTAGAAATTTAATGTATTTTTATTAATTGATATTTCTTTTTAAATAACGAGTAGATAGCTCCTAAAAATAGCACAAAAAATGGCTTGCGTGGCTTGCGTGGCGTTTTGCTCGGGGTACCGCCTTAATAAGATAAATTAAAAGTATAATTTCAAAGGACTAGGAAACCATTTAAAGTTTAGATGATAAAGCATATATATTTAAGATAAGAATGCTTGGAAACATATATGTTGGTTCTACTCCATAGACCATCTTTAGTGTAGACACAGATAATATAATACTAGCATTGGGTAGATTAAATCAAATTTGATGATTTTTAAATCTATACCAATATTATAAAGAGGAAAGATTTTTTTGTTTGTTTGTTTGTACCGAATAGGCTCCGAAACTACTGGACCGATTTGAAAAATTCTTTCACCATTAGATAGCTACATTATTCCTGAGTGACATAGGTTATTTTTTTATTCCAAAAACGGTTCCTTTGGAGTGGTCCACGGGAGCGAAGCCGCGGGCAACAGCTAGTTCATAATAAAATATATATTACATTGCTTTTTTTTTTGTTTAAGAACTCTCACTCTGTTCCATTGTTATTGTATTATGTAATTTACTTATGTTTGCAATATTTGTAATTGTGAGGATCATCTTCTTATTGATTAAATGAATGAATTTACCTGTTGGTGCTTATAAAATTTCATACCTATATGTAGTTTAGTAGTGGTATACTAGGTACATCGTCCTCACGTATATGAATTATTATATGTATGTAAACATTGTGAAACACTTTTTTTCTAAAGTGTAATTGTAGAATTTCTTGTCCGTTCTTCCCCATAACAATCTACCTTTGCGAATAGACATTAGAATCAATTATTATTTCTAAATTTAAATTTTCGATTTTCATAAGGTGCCGCTATTGGCCTAATTGAAATATTTTTCAAGAGTTCCAAATCTGTTACTTAAAACCTTTCATTCGCTAAAAGCATCAGTGTCAATTTACGCTGATGGTGGAAAAGTTTTACACGCTCGGTGCGTTTGCTGTTTTCTTTTAGAGAGAGAAACAAGGTATAGTGACTCGATTTTTATTCATGCATCAAATTCAATTAGGCACCCACCTGCCGTAGTACAATTGAGCTTTTTCAGTCTCGCTTAAATTAATCTGTATTGTAGCTGTTAGAATGATGGATCATATCATGTAGAAATCAAACTAAAGTTTCCACTGCTGTTACTTCGGTGCAAGGGCTCTTGAAAAAAACATAGTAAACGCCAAATATGAGCATTCTAATCAAAGTCCCACCATCCCAAATTGCCACAGGTAATCACCACTCCTTATGTACCAGTATTGTCTATTTAAATAGCAATTAATTACATCTACATAGCGTCGATCAAGTAGCCGTTTGTTCCTTAGTGTTAATTACACATTAACTGTTACGTCAGGGTTCAATGAACTGTTTAAGCGGAACCACGGCTGACGCCACAACGGTTGTTTTTTTTCTGTGATAAAATTCGGTCACATTATTTATATCGATCTTTTACTTGTTAAGGCGATGTGCTATGCTAATGTTTGGGAGTATTATTTATTTACGTGATATGCAATACTTAGGTATCTAACTATATATTTGTGTGTGTGTGTAAAAACTCAAATCTAAGTACTTACGATAGATAATTGAGATATTTTCAATTAAAAACCAAATGTTATAATGTTGTACCTAGTTCGTTTTAATTCAACAAATAATCAAAATTAAACAAGTCTACTCTTTGGCAGAATTAACCACAGATAGATTTTGCAACTATCAATGCAACATTGCATTGATAGTTATAGATTTCCGCAAAGTAACGCATATTAAAGCTACGTGTAACGTCCTTAACCTATATTTACTATCTAGTAGTAATTTTGCTCCGCAAAAATTTTCTTCCGGCTATAACGCTAGCTAAAATGACAATGACCCAAAAGACAGTAACTTTAAATCTTTCTCATAAAATAGTGCACCTGTAGCCAAGTTGACAATCTACAATCGATAACGCTAGTATTATAGACAACGAATCAATGTATGGGAATGACACATCTGAACGTTAAGTCACGTGGTCAGACCATGCGAAGAAGGCGTTAACGATTGTAGAAAGAGATTCGATACGAAACGTTTGTAAATGGGCTCAGAAAAACTTTGCGCAGAATGAGACTTAAAAGTTAAGCTGTCAAGAAATAAGAGAAGTTACTTTAAAACACACATCCACTAACGAAATACGTCCACTGCTGGACATAGGCCTCCCCCAAACGTCGCCCCATTGACTAATCTCGTGCGTCTCGAATGCAGCGGATCCCCGCAACCTTCACCAGGTCATCGGTCCACCTGGTGGGAGGCCTTCCAACGTAACGTCTTCCGGAACTTATCGCGGTCGCCACTCCAGAACTTTTCTGCCCCATCGGCCATCCGTAACCAAAAAAAAAACACACACTAAGATAGGTATTATTACTTCTAGATACCAAAGACTCCCACATTTACTAGCCCAATTACACCTAGATAAAAATTACTAAAAGCTTTCATTTCATCTCGCAATTTACATAAACCAAAATAAAAACAAAACTGACGCTGACGGCGCGGCGGCGCGTCGCCTTAACGAATAGCATGCAGTAACGATTGCTACAATTTTTACATAACTGTTACTTTCTCCCTGTGAACAAAGGGACGGTGAGTTTGTACTAGTACCTCTTGAGATTGTGTTGATAGATTACAGTGAGGTAATTAAGTCAATGGCCATTTGTTTTTGGTTGTAAAAGTGCATGTTATGTTGAACTTAACGCAGCAATTGTTGTAATCACACACATCAAAGTACACTTTGTATTTGGGTAGTCGATGGGACGAGAAGTTCTGGAGTGGCAACCGCGTATCGGGAAACGCAGCGTTGGTGTGTGGTGACACTTGTGGGAGGCTTTTGAACAGCAGTGGGCGTTTTTCGGCTGAAATGATATCTTCACTATACCAATCTATACTATATTAATATAATATTATAAAGAGGAATGATTTGTATTTTTGTATGTAACGAATAAACTTAAAAGCTACTGGACCGAATTCAAAAATTCTTTCACCGTTGGGAAGCTATACTATCCCCAGGTGACATAGGCTACTTTTTATCCCTGTATTCTTACGGGAACGGGAACTACGCGGGTGAAACCGCGAGGCATCCGCTAGTATTACTATATAAGGAGATAAGATTGATTGTTTGTTTGTAGCGGACAGGCCAGGAAAAAGACAAAAAAAAATTTGTTTGTTCCTCTAAAACCTATTGCAAATAACCCTAACTATCGCCCTGTTTCGTTTTTCCACGATATTTTGCCCAACCGTATCAATTTAATCTTAGTGGTTCTAGTTAAATAAATTATGTTAATTTGATTCAGTATAGATAACGTTGTTAACGTCAAGCAATATTTTTTTTAGAATTTGTATACTAAAATAAATTAGAACATACATGGATACCTACATACATAAATAATTAATGAGGCACTGGCGAATCCTATTATTGATTCTAATGACTCATTATGATGTCAAAAAACGTCATCTTTTTATTCAATTTGTTGACAAAAATTATGATAATATTGTAAATTAGCTTCTCAAGAAGTTTTTAAATAAAGATGAGCTCTCAAAAAAGATTCGGGGTCTCTCGATTGAATAATGCAGGCCAAAGAGTGTTGTTTTCATATTATCTAGAAATCAGATAACTTATATAATATTTGCAGTTATGTAACGACTTTTTCTTAAATGTTTGAGAGACAAATGCAAATAAATGACTGCAATCAGTTTGACAAGCAATTCAATCAGCAATTAGGGTTTATTGGTATCTAGCAATAAATATGTTTGTTATATAGGTACTGTGAGGGGGTAGCTCAGATATATTTAAATAATAAGCAGAAATTACTTTTATATGCTATATTTTCTTCTTGCCAGTCTTATAATAGGCAAGAAGGTTGCCTCTAAATAGGTAAGGAGTCCTCACAGTACTTACTTCTTTTAAAAATACTGTGCTTTTCGATTGTGTGACTAACAAATTCCATAATTTACATAGGTACACTGGACACTGACTCACCTCCGCATCATTTTTCTTAGGAATTTCATTCTTTTTCAGTTTACAACTGATCCGGTCCCTTGTTATGTTAGGCTAAACACGCTGTATTTCACAATTTAGGCTGACCACACAATACGACGCTGCAAGGGCTGTGGCTGGACAATCCTGCGTGCTACCCTCCGTCACGAAGATCGATCTACCTACCTGGCTGCCACCAGTCACCTACGTTCTGGGAACTACAGGATAGTGGTTTTCTTTCGGCGGTCTTGAACCTAACACGTGCTCGATGTCGAGAACTCGCACCGGTTTCCTGCTGGGTTACTTATTTAAATTTATATAAATTTATTTTTAGTATATTATTGTATCTATCCTCTCTTCGGCAGTTTGTGAATGTGAGTACGTGAATCCCGTGACATAGCGCATTGCGCGATGTGGTTTGGGCCCTAATATGGCTTACTTTGTCGGTCTAATACGTCATTCAATTATCTACCTAAAGTACCAAGAAAATAACGACACCATATTTTAAAATCAAAGTAGGTAGATATGAAGCTGAAAGATATTTCACGGCAAAGAAAGAATTTCAGCATTCTATGGCAAAAAGTTACGAAAAACATAGGTAACAGAAATAAAAACAATGCGAGCAAAACTATCGCAAGATAGTTACCATAATTGAAACCAGTTACTGAAACCACAAAACTATCCAGTACTTATTTGAAATTGAAAATTGCGTTTGTCTCTCTTTTACGTTTTCTCGCCTAAACCTCTGAACTGATTGAGATGCAATTTTGTGCGTGTAAGCTGTTAAAGATAGCTTGGACTCTGAAAAAGGACATAATACAGATTATGTACCAAGGGGATAAAGCAGTCAGCAGTGTCTTACTGCGGCGGCTTACTGAACCCTGAGCGTAAAGAGGGACTCTAAGCGAGGGAGTTATGTAGAGTCCTGAGTGAAGCGAGGGGTTCAAGATGCCCATGACGAAGACAGGATTTATCCCAGAGGAGCATAGACTCTACTTTTCACACCTTCTGTGAGACAATAAAAAGCCAGGGCTCCATAAATTAAGTATTTATTTTGCAATTAATAAGTCAAGAGTCAATATTGATGTTAGACACCAGTTATGGAAGTATAGAATAACATTTTCGTTCGGTACATACATATATGGAAGTTGTGGTGGAGTTTATATCAGTACTCAAAGGTGTATTTGGGTGTCCTTTTTAGGGTTCCGTAGCCAAATGGCAAAATACGGAACCCTTATAGATTCGTCATGTCTGTCTGTCTGTCCGTCCGTATGTCACAGCCACTTTTTTTCGAAACTATAAGAACTATGCTGTTGAAACTTGGTAAGTAGATGTATTCTGTGAACCGCATTAAGATTTTCACTCAAAAATAGAAAAAAAACAATAAATTTTGTGGGTCCCCGTACTTGAAACTGAAACTAATTTTTTTTTTCCATCATACCATAAATTTAAATGGCCGCCCTGAAGTTGGCTACAATGGCTGCGCAGTAGTAAATCTCATACAAAACAGCACCGTTTCGTGCTTCGCGCATCGTAAACCCAACTTCAGGGCGGCCCAGAAGTTTGTCATTGTCATTTATAGTCAGAAATACAGATTACAGAACTCGTGGCCAAAGTGCTAGCTAGAATAATTTAATGTAGAACAATAAAACGAAACAGTAAATAAACGTCTAATTCCGTGGTGCAACCAGAAGAGTGGCGATTTCCTAGGCAATATTTGCATTACTGTGACTCAGACCGCGTTTCAGTTTGATGGTTGTAACCGCACCGGGTGGTCGCAGGTTCGACTCCTGATTTCCTGAACCAATATTGCTTATTTTCAGGTAGGCATTTGAGCATAGGGGACTGTTTGAATTTTTTAATTATGTACTTACGTGTATAAATCACCAATATTTGAAGTAGATTTAACTGGATAATTCGTAGCGATTTTGTTCATATCGTGAGATTAAAGCATCAACGATACCCAGAACATAAGAGCTAATAATGAAAGGATTTTCTGAAATAACATAGTAGTCTTTACTCCTGTGAGTGGCCTGTCATCATATAATTATATTCTAATGCATGCAATGTTAAACATTTCAATGCCAATCGGACCATAATCTTTTACTTTCACTGGAATAGTTACTAGAAATTCCTATCAAGTTTTATACATATTGCTAGTTACGAAATAATGAATTAGTCTTTAATATTTATAGTTTATTGCGTGTATTTACGTATTAAAATATCGTAAATCAGACTTTGCATTTATTAGACATTTAAAATAGTGTCATCTATTGCTGAATAGCTGTACTAATGACATAGCGCTTTCTAGCGCCGAGTAGTCTTATTTATTTAGATCTGTTCTAACAGATGTCAGCACTACCATTATATTAACCATTCATGTTTCATGAATTTCGTGGCTATAGTTATGACTTTGTTTTTTTAACTATGTTTTATTAGTCACTGGAATCAAAATCAGAAATGGATTGGTAAATAAATAAAATAAGATTTGGCTTAGGTAGCTCTTTAGGAGAAGTAGACAATATTAATTTTCTTCTGATATTTTCAGTGAAATGGCAACATTGTTAATACTCTTTAGTTTATGGTAGATCGCCGCTTGTGACAGTTCGCGAGTGAAAAATTGAAAATTATGAAGTAAAATATTTTCTAAAATTATTGTGTTTAAATGACAGCAGGAAAAGAAACAATGGGGTGAGTTTTATTCTACATAAATTCTAGCATTTATTTCAATACAGTTCTTCTACATCCATTACTGCGAAATTGAGAAAATTCGGTTTCACGGACACCTTATTATTTTTAGGGAGGGGATGCATTTTGCCAATGCGAAGGGATATTTTAGGTTTTCCTTCGAAGGACTCCCGCTTTAACTTTCGAATTATTTTTGTCGGTAAACAAATAATTAACCATTCGTAAATATTCGTAAGCGAGGAAAACGATTGCGAGTAGAATGAATTATCGCCTGTGTCGTACTCCATTTACGCTTTAACGGGCAATTGCACATCGATTGCATACGATAGAGTGCTTTTACCTCGACGTTAAGGTCGTGCGGTCTTAGCCTATTTATATATCGAACATATTTCATAGTTGATTGATCTCTTTAGGCTGCATGCTTGCCTGGTACATGCGCTCGTGAGGCTGTCGCGGAGTTCGTAAATTAATTGATTTACGTGACAATACTGATTTCGTTATCGTATCAACAGTAAAGAGCTTTATTTACATAGTTTGAAGAAAACAAAACACATGCATAATTACATATTTTTGTAATTTAAAAATTGTTTTGAAAATTCTCAACACATTTTTCCAATAAGCTTTTATAAAAATAAATAATTTTCGGATATTCTAGAAATCAATGATTTATCTACAACCAAACATGATAAGATAACTTCTTTCATCTATTTCAAAGAGAAAACCCGTTGATATTGATATCATTGATAAATTCTCTTAGAATCCTCTTAAAGATAATATTTGAGTTCAATAAAGTAACAGAGATCCAGTATCTTAAAAAAGAAACCGCAGTATGCATGTCTTTGTAAAATAAAACAACAAACATTTGTATACATTAATGTTGTAATCAATTTGTACCCGTATTGTTTGCTCTGTGAGAATTTCACACACATTACGCAGAATGCGGTCTCTATGCTTGTCACTCAGTTTGAAGTGGTAACAACAATTTTTATGATGATGTGACATCGTGAATTATCTTGTGTGAGATAAGATCAGGTATTATTTGATGAATTCTGACAGGTCTCTTTCGCAAGAAGTCTTTCATTCGCAAGGGCTATAAATCCTTGCTTTGACGGCCGGATTTCTTGATCCCTTCTTAAATATAGTCAGATTGAACACAACATTATTTCCTAGCAAAATAAAGCTTGTTAAAAAATAAGATTATGATTATTATATTTCAGTCCATAATTTTTGTACCTTTGATACCTTTAACCAAATATGGGTTACTATCAAAAATATTATAATTACTCCTGCGAACTGCCAGGTGCTATTGAAAATATATTCTGAACTCACTGCAAGATATTCTATTATTTTTGGAAGAAGCAAGTCTTCTTCCTGCCCTTGTCCCATGTTACTTGGGGTTGGCACAACACATTTTCTTTTTCCATCCAATCCATCTTATCAACTGACATGCTATCACTGACTCCCGTAACTTTTATATCACTCTTTAATTCTTAGTATTGTTGTCTGAAATAAAAAAGCATACCATTTACCGTTTTTGCCATGTACCCAAAATACGCCCTTAGACGTGGAGTTGCGGACACCAGCTCGTCTTAACTTACCGTTTTTGCCATGAATGCAAATATTGAAAATAAGAACCACAGAGCTTATAGCATGAACATTAAAAGATGTCTATTAAAAACTAAAGTTAGCTGGACAAGAACATTAAGTAACCAGTTTCTCTGGATTCGTAGCAAGCAGCTTTGTAACTACCTATTTGTTTTCATCAAGAAATACCTACTTGCTAGTTTATCCTTGTTAGCTTGAGAATTGATTATCCTCATTTATTTTTATTTCCTTTACTAAAGAAACACAGTGTTGATCTTTCTGTTTATTTCAAACCATATGGTAAAGTAGTAAAGAATTGAATATGGAAAATATTATTAGATCTTCTAATCTGTCAACTTCATGAACTACAATTTCTCAATTCTTTTAGCTTGTATGTACAGCTTTTTTGTCAACTCCAGAAAGGTGCTGGCTAACTTATCTAACAGATAATTTTCTAATTGGAATCTATCTGGTATATGGTACTCTTCTAAAACTTGGCAGTCTGTTTCATATTGCTCAACAAGCCTTTACAAATACAGATTTGAGTGGGTGGGTAGCTATTTCTCTCTACCCAAGAACAGATGGGGCACTCTAATTCCAAAGAAAACAATGTTGCTCCAGGACGAAATGGCAAACACACTGTATCTACATATTACAGAACTTATTCGCAATATAAACAAACACTTTGTAATCAAACACTGTTATCTAGTGTTTATTGAACTGACCTTTGTAACTAATACGTATTGCAAGTAAATTCTTTCAGAAGGTTCACTCCAATCGCGCGGTAATTCGCACTGCAAACACAATAATTTCCACTCGTGGATATAAATAATAACAGGTGCACGGAAATATCTTCGAGAGGCATATTCGCTTTCCGAGATCGGCCTGTGGATGGGTGACCATCCATTATACAGCGAGGATCATCCGTGCCTCGGCAAGCAGTCTGTGGCAATTTGACGGTTGGTACAGATAGTCAATACTGACACCAGTCTGTGGCAATTTGATAGTTGGTACAGATAGACTTACTGACACCAGTTTGTGGTAGTTTGTCAGTTGATACAGATTGTCAATACTGACACCAGTCTGTGGCAATTTTACAGTTGGTACAGAATATCTATTCAATTGTTAAGTTTTTTTTTAATAATCTATAGGCTCTGTTTTTTATGGTAAACTCTCGGGAGTTTGTCGAGTGTTTATAGCGAGGGCGATAAAGGTGGCTTGGGGACACATTCGGTCGATCGTCGTCGCCTGAGATGCTTGGTTAATCATAGACATCGTTTTAAAATTATTTAGGTATTATTTAGATTATAAAACTAAATGACCAGTATGAGTTTGATTTCACATGTCACATCCAAGTATTCGTAGCAGCCCTACACTGACTGATACACAATACTGACACCAGTCTTGCCAAGAGTGTGTTATCTAGTTGCTGGGTTGTTTGAACAGATAGGTAGTTGCTCTCAAGTAATACTGCTATTCAATTATGTCCGATTAGAATGGAAACCGATGCGTTAAGGGCAGTTAGGTTCTTGAAACTAAATAATCGTAACCTTACTCAAATAGGGGTTTTTCTAACGCCCCGATGCGGTTTGTCCAACTGCAGAATGCGAGCTATTCGCGCCGTGGAGAAAACATGATATGTGCCGCGACCGCTTGCAGTCTCAGGCATGAATGCTTAGCGTAAAAACTCCAGTTGTAACCTTTAAGCAGGATTAATCTTAAAACCTAATTTGGATGTCACTTCCTCCTAATGACTTGGCTTGTGAAGGTTGTGGGCATTAACTGGGTGCTGTCCGCTTCTATTAGATTAAGTTGGCTCGCAGGACTGCTACCAGCTGTTTTAGCGATGTTGGAGGTGGTAAACCTCAGAACAGTCGGGCAAAGTCTAGACTTTCATCTGCCTAGGCAGATGATGATGATGGAGCAAGCATAAAGCAGACATCTTTCGGCTGATATGTAGTGCAACCTACATTCTTAGTCACTTGCAGATAAACAGTACCTTAAGTTAAGTTAAGACGGGCTGGTGTCCGCAACGTAACGTCTAAGCGCGTATTTTTCGTACGGAATAATTGTACCTTATCTAAATTACCAGCAAACACATATCAACCACCAGTATTAATTAAATGCACTCCTACCATCTGCAATAACTTTGCTTGTCTAAATCCGAACATACGTGACCTCACCGCTATTCAGTGGAGCTTCTGCAACTATTCTGTCACACATATCCAATGTATGCAAACTGTGTTAATTACCTGAGTACATGTACTTACGGTGCTTATCTTTTTAATTGTTCTCTTATCTGTTGGGTATGACCCACGTGGGAATAATGTTCTATTTTTTTTGTGATCATATGGTTTGCGTAATCTGGTTCATCCTGTAATTGAAGGCTGTGCCTGTACCTATGTTTTATTTAAATTAGCATTTATGGTATGCATTGTAATTGTCCTTGGATTGTACCGTGTTAGCATACGGGGCCATAGTGCAGACCATGATCAGCATAAATATGCTAGGCAGGATTCGGCACACTGAAATTATCGGGACGAAAGTCTGTGTCAGGATTATAGTCCTTAGGTGGACTTGGACAGCATATTAGGTAAGACGAGAAGATACCCAATTGTTTACGGTTTTCATTGAAGGATGATCAGGGTTAGGTAAAAAAAAACCGGTAAGTACCTATGAAAGTGCGTTGACGACTTGGAGGAGGGACATAAGGAATTGTGTATAAGAGCACAAAAGCAAAGTGGGCTCAGCTAAATGATGGAGACAAAACAAAAGTTGGCTTAGCTGATGATCACAATGGCGACATTAAACAACATGAAAAACTTTTTACAAAAAAATGCTACCGACTTTCAAATAAAAAAAATACAAAGTGAATAATAACTTTGTTTTGGAAGTCGTCGTCTTTCGTTGGTACCAATTTTCTACGTTATGGAAACCGACTTCCCAAATTAAGTTATTTCTAAATAAAGTTTTCACTTTTAAGTTGTACCTACCTAATAGGCAAGTTGTTTAGTAAGGTACCTATAACAACAGAATAGATTACCCGAATATCATGAAACTTGAACATAACCGGTGAAATGAGAGATCTGCGTACCCCTTAAGGGCGTACTGGCGTGATTTTATGTTACGAAATATTATAAACAATAAACAGACATGCGATTGCAGCCATCCCGAGAGATTTGCCGTAATTTTATGAAGAGTGTATCTTCGAAGTTCTTCATCAGATCTTCACCAAATTAAAATGGGACCAATTTCGAAACATACCTTTCCAAACAAAAAAAAATAAATTTCAAAATCGGTCCAAAATTTACTGAGATATGCGTGAACATACACAAAAAAAAACATACATGTCGAACATAGAACCCTCCTCCTTTTTGGTAAGTCGGTTAAAAAGTCTAAAAGCCTTGGCAAACGTCTTTGACATTGCGCTACCCGAAACTGTGCCACTGTCTAGTCTGCCTCATCTACATACTATTTGTAACTGCACCTGGGTTTGCCGAATGTTAGATCTTGGGGAGCTTAGGAACCAAATACCTCGACTCAAACTTACCATCTACTACTGGGCAGGGAATATTCATAGACTGATATTAAAATATTGTCTATGGACAGTTTGGACTGAAAAACATCAGCAATTGAAAAGATCAAACCATCGCGCGTCGTGGTGAAATTATAAGATGAAACGCCTGTAAAAGAAATATTAGCAAAGTATCACCCAATCACGTTGCTATTTACACAATTTTCTCTAAAAAATTACTGATACATTTTTCCATCCAATGAACGTATTGATTTTGCTTCAGAGAATCTATAAGTCTCGGACATACCTGACCTGGTCTCAGTGTAAGAATAATTAAATCAGAAGGCGCTTCGGGGAATGTTACGTGCGTTACGAGAAAGTGTGTTTGTTTTGGCTCTGGCAAGGCGAAGAAACTAATTGGATTGATTCTGATGTAGTCCCTTGATCAAACACTTCTTGGAATTAATTTCTATTAGCTCAAACAGGTTCAACTGCTGCATATATACGCAGAAAATCTCAAAAAGCAGATGCTCGTTAAAAAGTTCAAATCAACAAAACCGTTCCATTTCGTTTCGGGTCCTTTCAAGTGCATGATAAACAATGATACGTATGAATACGAAAACACCGTGAAAATAAAGTTGAATCTTTTCACAAGAAATTGTTCGTAGATAAACGCTAAGATGAACAACACGAAAACTGGCAACTTTTGAGTGGCACTCGACGAAAAAATTGCAAAGAGTTTTCAAATTTCTTTTCAAAGAATATGGATGGATGATTCTGAAAGTTCGGAGACGCTTAAAGAGACTAAAAGTTAGATAATACATACAGATTATATTCACGAGGTAGTCTAGACCTAAAGTTGAACGTACAAATGTCATTGTGAGTTTGAGGTCATCATTCTTAGTTTAGGGATCCCCTTGCGAACGGTAGCACTGTCAAAAGATCTAAAACGAATGTTTTATGGATAACATGACCTTTAGAAGGTATTAACGTTCCTGGAAAGGTTACAGGAGTTCAGAATTGGATTTCAGGAAGTTTGTTTTCTTTGAATTTGTGCGTTGTTTCAGTTTGTTAGCGTTCTGGGTTGAGCCTCTGAGATATCACATGGTATTATTTCATAGTTATGGAATACACTTTGTCTTTTCTCTTGGACGCGTTTTCGATGTAGGTATTGAAATTACGCCTCAAGTAGGTATGGACTTTATGACCAACATGCAAAAGATCTCCTGGCTGACCCACTGCTGGAAAAAGCCTCCGCTTCTTTTCGCGCGCCGTCTCGAACCAGGGGGTTTACTCCCTCCTCTCCGCCAACGAAGTTACGGGCCCTTCTGAAAGAACTCCGGAACTTTGGAGTGAACCCTACTCCGTAATGAATAAATTTTTCGGACGGGTAAAAACACATCGGGAGTAGGTACAACTGTCAAATTGTGTTATCATTCATTTGTAGTTCGGACCCCGAACGAATCAATCACATACGGAGTATACGGACGCACCGTATGTGATACGGAGCAGGAAACGCCCGTAACCACAGATTACCTCCCAATAGATTCCGCATAGAAGACAACTTACGCGCACAACACATCAGTTTATTTAGGCTGATATAACTCAGTGCACGGTATGATCTCTTTAGTGTCGACCAGACATTAGAGCTGTGGGGACGCTAGGATTTCTAGTTTTAATTCTGTTTAAAAATAGTTATCAACGGATTTCCTTTAAAAAAAGAGGAATTGTACAGTAAAATGGTGTAGAAAATCACCCAGCCCTTCAAGTTCAAAAAAAGATGGGATAATATTCCGCCGGTAGGCAAAGTAATAAATATTGACCAATCTAAAAAAGGTCAAGTTATAATGGTTAAACAAATCAAAATTTCACACTTTACAGTAGCGCTCGTCTCTTTCACTCATACGGAATTATTATATTGCTATCTTTTTCCCACCGAAGTGAAATGTTGAGACAAATACGTTTATTGCTTATCGAAAAGTATCGATGTTCGATATTTCATTAGGTATATAGGAGAATAAAATAATTTTGTTAAAATTGATTATTTAAAAAATAACAATTTAGTTTATTTTTACTTTGAACTAATAGTGCTCTACTCATAACAAGAGCTCAGTGTGACCCTGTTTACATAGGATTACAAATAAATTAAATCACTTTTGTCCAAAATCAATTTTATTTCTCGATCGATGTTTATTCTTTATTATTATTAAAGTAATTATAAAATCGCCGCCGACGAAATTTTACATAAAATGCCATTCTGTTTGAAAAATATCGATATTTTTATCGACATTTAATGCGTATGTCCCATCACTACGACAGGTACCGTGATCTTGAACAGCCCATCACGGCGCACTTGTCACTCCCCGCGCAACCCGTGCCTTCCGCCAAATTTGGTGAACTCGGAATCAAAAAACAAAACAGTAGGCAAGCGGTATCTATTGGGAGGTAATCTGTGCCCGTAACGAAGGCCGAAGCTACGGAGTACGGACTTTGTGCTTAGGGAGTAGACCCCAGCCTTCAAAGGTACACGTCCAAATCATCTCGCCACTTCTTTCGGGCCGGCCTCGATGGCGACTACCATCTTCAGGGACAGATAAATCTCCTAAACATATTCAATTGTATTTGGCCTAAAACCAAACCATTATTTTTTATATCAGCGAACATTATGCATATGAAAATAAAACTTATCTGTAACGCTAAAAAGAGTAGCCATAAGATAGTTCTAAATCTGTTGTCCTACCTTGATTCTTCAAACCTTATTCCGTCTCCAGGGAGAAAGAAAGCCTCCAATAGCACTTACGACGAGTAAATTGGAAGATATATTGCCAGCTTTATGGCTCCACAAAAGAAATATCACCCGAAAACTTTTGCGATTACCTCAAACTTATGTGATTAGCCACATAAAGACGTCAAACTGTCCAAAACTGAACATTCCTGTGGACTATCTTATCAATCCGTCATTTGTGTCATATCTCTGCTCGTGTATTATCGATTTATATCAGCATATATACTGCTTTAGCATTATAAACCTTATGTTATTCTACTTTACAATGAAAATTCCTCCGTATGTTAAATCTTTTCAAGCATTTTCGAGTATTCCCCAAGGTGTGTTGGCATGATTAGTTCTGTTAGTGTCATTTTGTGATTTCGTTATAGTGGTTACAATTACTATGGATTTTGAAATTGATTATTTTGATGTGGAAAAGTAAGTTTTGGCTCTATTTTCCTTTTTATGCGTGACTAAAAGATTTCAGAAAGATTTAAGTTGGGTTTTATTGAGCTTTCTACAATGAAATGTATTTTTATAAATTGATAGCCTGTGTCGACAGTCGACACGTTGGAAATGTGTTTTCAATTTCCTTCATTTATATTTTTATTGCCCAAATGTCAGTCAAATTGATTATCTCAGTTTAAACATTGTATGTTTGTTATTAAAGCCTGTGATATTTCACTGCAGGGCCCAAAAATCCAGATTACTCAGCCTGCTTTGCAAATTCTTTAAGGCCAGAACAGTTACGACGGAAGCTCGCTTGCCTAGTAGTATCCTATTCACTCTTCACTTAAAGACCTCCCGGCTGTAGGTATCAGGAATTGTGAGGGCCATGCTGGCAGAGACAGCTGGAGGGAAATTGCCTCCTCCTGTGAGACATCCGGTGCAGAAGGAGGCTGCCGAGCCGGATCGTAAGAGGGCCGATCGCGCTCGGTGAAAAAGGCGTCGGCAAGGCAACTGCCTCGATGCCTAAAACGCCGTAATCCCATAAGCGGGTGGAACTCCGGGGTCGCAGGCGCTCAGATTGGGGACTTTGTCCGTCCACCAAGTGACTCTATGAAAGACGGTGGCACATGGATGCCACGCCCTAACAGGCGTTGCACAGAGGGAGTTCCGGAATGATCTTTTAAGACGTCACGGGGTTTAGTGAGGTAAAAATCCCACACTCGCTGGTCTTTTCCCCAGATGTCCAAGCGCCTTTCGAAGATTTTCCCCAAAATTAAAACAAAAAAAAAGGTATCAGGTAATCACTGACGTCAGCAAGAAATACCACTCCTTAGCTGCACACATAATTAAAGTACTATCAAAACGTTTAGTGCATATGGATGGGTTGTCTTACAGTATAGATACCGATGGCCATTACTGCATTGCCGTTCGTCTTGTAGTCCGATGATGGAATGTGGATTCTCTACTTTGTATTTTTGTTGACAGTCCGAAAATCAAATCAGATACGCTACAAATCCGTTCTCGCTGTGGTCTGCCAGATTTTATTCATATGCAAAACATTTTTTTTGTTTGTAGAGTACTCGTTTTTGTAAACAATTCGACCTCCACACCTGCACGACAATGATTTGACATTGACCCTAATATTGTAGACCGAACACGTTTTTGGCGAGGCAAAATTAACTTTGTTTCTCTTAAGCACATTAAATGTTGAAATAATGTCTGTTATTTTGTGAAAACTGAATTAATAGATATCGCATTCCAACTTTGTTAAGCACGTTAAGCTGTTGAGTCCGGCTGTCATTTGTAAATCTTTGGAAGTCGATACGGATAGGCAGCAGCCAGGAATATTACACTACTCTGGCCAAGGGGTGGTGTGTTATTACATAACTGGTTTGTGGAGGTCAGATTGGCAGTCGCTTCATGTAAAATACTGATACTCAGCTGCATATGGTTATATTGGAAACCGACCCGAATCATCATCATCTTCCTGCCCTTGACCCATGTTACTTGGGGTCGACGCAACACCGTCTTCTTCCATCTTTTCTTCTTCCATACCGTCCTGTCCCCCGTCACGCCATCACTGACTCCCTTTTCTTTCATATCACTCCTCACACAGTCCATCCATCTTTTCTTTGGCCGTCCCCTCCCTCTCCATCCATTCACATTTATATTCATAACTCTATATGTAACATGCGTTTCATCCCTCCGCATCACATGACCTTACCAGGACAAACGGTTTCCTTTCAACTTTTACCCGAATATAAAATGCAAAAGGCTAGACAGATTGGTTGAGTTTGCGAAGCTCAAAGTTGAGTTTGGAATCGACATCAATCACATTCCTACCTTGACCTGATTAAGTTGGGCTTTGATTTCTGTGTAACTCGATGCAGCTTCGTATTTAACTCGCAGTGACTACATCCGACTTCTGCGAGACTGCGACCCAATTAATGCCGATCCAACTGGTATTTCCCGAGCGGGGTAGGCGGAGATGTCAACTTCATCTTTTCAGGAACGCAACTAACATTTTGGGAATACTTTTGTGCGTACAGCTAAGGAGTCGTATTCCCTGTCGGAGTCTGTGCTTTTGATAAAAAAAATAAATTGTTGACTATGAAACTGTCTCACCTGATGGTAAGCGATGATGTGCTCGACGATGAAGCAGAAGATGAAGCACGCTTGCAACAAAGAGTCTGCTGGTATTACGTCTAAGTCAAGAGTGAATAGGTTACTTCTAGGCAAACGTGCTTCATCATCGACCACATCATTCACTTACCATCTGGTGAGATAGTAGTCAGACGCGATCCTATCATAGATATAAAAAGGTATATAGAACAAACATATTTTGTTAGTTTCGTGCAAGTACCATGTTATAGGGAGCAAATCTATTTCCGATATTCACGGTTAACAAGATTGTCAGGATTTTGATTTTCCGACGCTGAAATCGACTGCCATTGTTTGTTTGTGTGGCAACTGAAACTGGCAGCTTAACGTCGTCTCAAAAGCAATCGCAGACTCTGGATGACTAGAGAACGGGCAGCCATTGAACGCTTGACGTCGTCGTTCCGAACTGATTGACTGACTCTGTTTGGCCAATTTGCCACATGCCAAGCATGCGTTCATGTTTTGTTTTTTTTTTTATTATTCTGATTTTCATTCCCCGATGGGTTCGGTAGAAGTGGACTTTAAGTGCACCAACATATCGCCAGTTATTGTAATAGGAGCCTATTGCCATAAACCAAACACAATAACACTTTGACCGACCTGGGCATCGAACCTAGACTACGATGCAGTCACGATTATAAATACTGTTAGCCATTTATTTGCGCAAAGCTATTGAGATTGTTTATACTACACAACTTCCACTCATACCGAGCTTGAGGGCTCAACAACTCATGTTTATAAATACATAATATTTATTATTTTCTCCAAGTTCTGTAATCCTTGAATCTTTGTTTACTCGACTCGGGGAGAGGGTATTTATAATTTTAAACAAGCTGTTGGTGAGAGATTGTTCATTCTAGCGGTAGGTGGGGCCATATTAGTTCTGCTGAAGACCGCCCGCCACTTCGTTTGGAAAAGATTACTATGAATATGCTACCTCAACCACTAAGCTGATTAGAAATCCTAGTTCTATCTATCTCTTTCAGCCGTATTTCGTTTTTGGAAAAAACTCACTCGTATACATAAACGCAAAAACTGAAGAACGCCACCTGCTACAATCCTTACATACTCCTTTTGTTTGAAGAATCTTAATCTCACGTTATTTCTTAACTTGACAGAGCGTTTTAAAATGTGGAGTAATAATATAAAAGTCCTGAGTAAAACCCGTGGCAAAGCTGCGTTGATTAATGTGGGGTAATCTACTTTTTTTAACCGACTGCCCAAAAAGGAGGAGATTATCAATTCGACTGTATTTTTTTTTAGTTGTATTAGTAGTATAGTTTATGTGTTCAATTTCGGAAGTCAGTGTCAAAAGACAGAAGAAACGAAAACAAGAACATCGACTTCCGAAATTGAAGTTATTTTTCACTTGGTAGTGTTTTTATTTGGAAGTCAGTTGTATTTTTTTATCTCTTTTTATTTTTCGCTTTGAAGTGTTTTTATTTGGAAGTCGGTTGTTTTTTTTGTAAAAAGTTTTTTTTTAATATTCTCGCGCTTGATCATTATCTAACCTGATGGTAAGCGCTAGGCGTATGATGACATGTCTCCCTTTTACGAACTACCTTTTAAAACCCAATGTCTTTTTGCAGTGAGCAGCCGATCTTCACGTGCAAGGCCCACGTGTTCCACATAGACCCGAAGACCAAGCGGTCATGGATGTCCGCCAGCTCCGCCGCCGTGTCCGTCTCCTTCTTCTACGACTCTTCGAGGAACCTGTACCGCATCATCAGTGTTGAGGGGACGAAGGTATGTTCCACAAAGATTCGAAGACCAAGCGGTCATGGATATCCGCTAGCTTTTGCCGCCGTGTCCGTCTCCGTCTTCTACGATTCCTAGAGGAACCTGTACCGCATCATCAGCGTAGAGGGGCTGAGGGTATGTGGTTTATTAGAAACACATCTTTTAAAGTTTTTAGCAACAGATCTTATTATTTGGATGACCGAAGAACGCAGTGCGATTATAATATTAACAGCTGTCCTTATACAATTCATTGAGGATTTTTCAGGATGTGAAGTTCAAGTTCAGTTAAATTTTTACAGGAACAACTGTTTTCTTTTTTCAAATGTACCCAGACAAAATTAGTGTTCCAGTTGATCCCATGGTGAAAGTTGTTCATATTCATGACTACTTTAGCCAATTGATTCATTTCTAGCAAATTTAAACTCACTCTAGAAAATATATAGACTGGCACTGAAATGTCAAAACAGTAGTGAAAATAGTTTCTAAGCGCTTCCTCCACCGGGTCTTATCCCCTCACGTGAGGGTCGTGTTTTCCCCGTGATTTGATTTGCCACGAACAATGTCGCGCCAGCTGTGTCTGTTTTTGGCGGAGCGGCCTTTTTTTTAAGCGTAGAGAAATGTTCATGCATACTGCGCTACCACGTGAAAATAGCGCAGTTATGTGTGACACGAACCGACTAAAACTCCACGATGTCCTCCTGTGCCGCTTATGGCGGGAACACGGTAACCCTCATCAGCGGCGCACCAGAACACACTGTACGCCGTGACCACCCCAGGGACCAAACCTGCACATGGGCGCCAAACGACCTCGTGTATGGCACCCTTGGTCCCCCTGTGACGGTTCAAGGTCAATGGCCCCGCCAATAACCATTTTTCGGCCGCAGGAGATACGGAGAGCGGCCAACGCTATACCGACACTCTTTGACCCCTGCGGCCCCACCGCGTCCGCCATCAGACGGTGGAACATCTCGTTCAGGCCGCGGAAGGTAGGGAGAGCGGCGTACCGCAATACCGGCACTCCTCTCCCGCCGCGGCCTCCAACTCTCAGCCGCGATATCGTATGGCATCTGGGACGCTCCATAAGACATCGCGGCTGGGCGGTGCGGCCTGGAGAGCATTTTGGAATTTAGTGTCCAGGTTACTAGTGTGTCTAGAAAACTGAGTATGGTTTATGAGAATTATGCTAGGTTCGCCTAAACTCATCCTGAAAAACGAAATATCTTTCTTGGTGGAATTAATGTACGTAAACGATTCAAGCACTTCGGCAATCTTCTGAAGAGCCTTTAAGGATACGCCTTTTTCGAAGGAGATCAATTCAAAGATTTTCTAAATTACTGTTTGTAAGACATCTTGAAAAACAAATGTAGCAAAACGATGAGTTTTTGGGCCGTTGAGCTTGAGTCGTAATTGGCCCTCAGTATTCTGGGACACGACGCGACAGAGTAAATATTCCTCGTTTTTGGAAGTACCCGCATTCCGGGTGTTACGGATTTAACCGAAATCCCGAACAACTGTTTACAACTACACCCTGCTATATTCACGGGGTTAAATGAAGGTTCCACAGTAGTTTTCGGGGTGTTCTCTAAATAGAATAAAATGAAATCGCCGTGTCTGTAAATACAGACAGGGTAAGGCTTTTGTAACTATTGAAGTTTTTATCTTTATTTAGACACTAGCTTCTGAAAGCGGCTTCGCCCGCGTGAAAAGTGTTTTCTTATCCTAAGAGAACATTATGCCGGGATGAAAAGTAGCCTCTGTGCTATTCCGTACTATAATTTATATCCGTTCATCTGTTCTGGCATGATGGAGTCTTCTTCTTCGTCGTTTCGATGATTCCAAAATTAAATATATTTTGACCAGAATTCAGCCACGCCAACAGCGTTGTCTTTTGCATCACAAAGGTCTTTTAAGGTGCAGGTTTTGTTGCACAGAGAGCACGACAAAAGGTGAGGCATTGTATGGGATCTGGCTCCGCAATCGCACTGTGGGCCATTGGAGTACCCCCATCTAACTAGGTTGTGTCTGCCCATCTGGCAGTTAGGTAAAAAGCCGCCTACTCGACAGCGTAAACCACGCAATGAATACTGTTGAGTTGTCAAAGTAAAAGGGAGCATGCGTGCTTGGAGCTGTCAAAACAATTGCATCTTCTCTGAGCGAGAAAGAATCGTCCTCCTTTCATTGTTGAAATAAAACCAATCTCTCTATCTCTATACTGCATGGAAAGCTAGATTTATATGAGAATCGATTGATCAAAAGACGAAAGCGAACAAATATTGACAACGCAGCGTTTCATATAACAAACGCCCCATCTCACATTTACCTACAAATCAAACGCACGACTATAGTATTACGAGCCGTATTCAATCTAACGGATAGTTTGCTGTGGTTCCTATATCGAATTATATATGACCGGGCTATTAGCCCAGCTCTCGATTGCCGAGTGTATGTTTACTAATTGTGAAGCTTCATATATATCTAGAGAGGGAGCTAAGCAAGGATATTCAGGGCAAAATGTTCATAGCTGAGTAAGTGCGGCTTCCTGAGAGAACAACGAGAATATGTCTGAAAAGTTTGAACACGTTGGCCAGGGGTCGACTTTCAAATTTCCTAAAAGGACACTTAACGTGCAAGACCGTGCATTTTCATATGATCGTGTCTAAATGACACACACAGGCAAATATGACGAAGAAATTGTGGGCTTTCTCTAAATCTGACGACTTCGAAAACTTAGATTTGGTTATTAATTTCACACTGAGCAAGCCGCACCTACTCAGCTTTTTTATTATAGATAGATTGAGCTTGACCACTATCTCACTTGAAGGTAAGCGATGATGTGGTCGAGCTATCAACTTTTTGAATATGCTTGCTCAAAAACCCTGCGAGTAGGGTAATAGGGTTACCATATGTAAATAGAGGGATGCCTGTCTATGGTACATAAAATGCCTGACAACTCTGAAAATTCATTTCAGAAAAATGCCTGTCTAAAGCAAAACGCTGTAGGTAATAAGTAAAAGCCAACAGATAATAATGAAGAAGGATATTTATTACTGATATTTGTTAGAGGACAGTTTTTTTTAATAGTTCTTTCTTTTCTAATACGTAAACGTAAAAATCTTCACAAGATACAGTTTTTTCAATTTTCCTGAGTAATCAATATTGCTTTTACCGATTCAATTGTCAGCCGATTTCTTTCTTTACTCCACTGGGCGTTGACGAGAGAAAACGGACGTTCTACGTTCGCATTGTGTGCCAAAATAGAGAACACAAACTGGCAGATTTTCATGAATTCTGTAATGTCATCATTCACTTCCCTACTTTTGAGAAAATTGCACCACTGTGTAGTTAAGCTTTCAGAAAAAAAATGTTATCTGAACTTCTACAATATTCTTTTAGAACTTCGTATTCGTCAAACAGTTTCACGTCGTCAATACTGATCAAAGCGCGCGGGCGCGAAATTTAAAAATGCCTGTCTCAGACCAATGCCGGCCGCACGCCTGTCTAAACCTTAAAATGCCTGTCAAATGCGGCAAACGCCTGTCATATGGTAACCCTACCTGCGAGTGTCCCCCTCTACATATGACGTTGCTTCTCTTAATTTGCAACCGCACTATCGCTTTGCTCAAAGGCCAGTTTTGCTATCCGGAATGGACAGCGGAATTAAATTGTTAACTATGAAACGTCGTCGGCTTTCTGCCAGTTAGAATCAACAAAGGTTTAATTGGGGTAGGTTTTGGTGCAGCTCTGTGTCTGTGTTGTATGTCAAATAGAATTGACGATGCAGGGAACATTGTTACTGGGTCTTTGTATGACGTTTTTGTCTGTTGGGTCTTCGGTTTTGGCTTTGTTATTCTCTGGGGCGACTACTACTATATCTACTGACAGGGTACCGATGGAATTTCATAAAATAATGTTGGCTCACACAGCTTCATTCACCCAAAATCGCATATTGGAGTGTCAAGCAATAATTTTACGTTTTCTATTGCTAATTCTGTGGTGAAAAGTGGAAAAGCCTGGTCTTTTGCATTATCATCATCTTTTCAGGCGAAAGACTTGACCACTGCTGGACATAGGCCTCCGCCAGGCGTCGCCACATTGACTGATCCTGGCAACCTTAACCAGGTCATCGGTCTACCAGTCTACTGCCTACAGTCACCATTCCAGAAGTTTTCGGACCCATCGGCCATCCATTCTGCAAGAAATGTGCCCTGTCCACTGCCACTTATGTTTCGCAATTCTTCGGGTATGTCAGTAACTTCGGTGCTCCTGCGGATATCTGATGCGATCACGCAAGGAAATGCCGAGCGACTTTAAGCTTTCTGATGAGGCCCATTTTGGGCGATTACGTCTCGGTCCCATAGGTAATTACTGCCAACACACGGTGTTTTGCATAGGGCCTGGTAAAGTTAAATTGCTATTCGCCTTGATTAGCGCTTGATAAAGTACGTACACTGTTCTCGTACTCTCAAATGGCGTGCGAGTACAACTAGATGTGTACACATAAAAGAAGTATGTAAGTCGTAGCAGGTAGCGCTATTTAATTTCTGTCTGCCCCATTGGATATAGGCGTGACCTTATGTATATGTAAGTAGCCCTTGTTCACCAATGGCTTGTCCTCCTCCACTGTATTCTATACTTCTAAAAATTTTACCGCTTTGCCTTTTATTACGTAATATTTTATACTGAAAGCGGAATGTGAAATTACGTCCGTACCTCTATGTTTAACTTCAAAGGAGAAGAAATAAGTATGCCTGTAAGGCTTTTTGGGATTAGAATAAAACTCCTATTGTGCCCATTATCTTAGAACTTTACATATTAGCAATTCAAGAGCTCTCGACAATATCTCAGTACGTGAGTTTAAAACGTCGAAACCTACCAAGTTTTCTAATCGAAGTTCGTCTCACTTTGATAAGTTCAAAGTTAGGTCTGGTACAGTTTTGAAGCTTGCAAATATCTAGAAAGAAGGAATATCTCATGTGATTTGAATGTTATAAATTCAATACAAGTTTTGATAGAATTTGCAAAGTTTGGTTTGAAATGCATCTCGCTGCATATGCGGGTTGGATTAGATAAATGGACATAACTGATCGTTCCTACGGTAAATTTATTGTATAATATTTGTATTTCACTGATGTATAGTTATAATATTATCGTTCTTGGTTGGTACTGCGTAATTCATCATCCGCCCAACTTTTCTCGATCTATTTTGGGGTTGATTTTCAGTCTTACCGGATGCAACCGATTGCCAGTTTTATATTGAGTAGTAGAGATGAGAATGCTAAGATGGTTTTGCGGAGTGACGAGAATGGATAAAGTGAGAAATGAGTATATTAGAGGAAGTTTGAAAGTGGCGCCAGTGACAGAAAAGTTAAAAGGAAACTCGATTTTTCTGGTATGGTCTGGGATGAATCGCATGTTACTAAAAGAGTTATGAATTAAATGTGGATGGATGGAGAGGGAGGGAACGGCCAATTAAAAGAAGAACTGTGTGAGGAAGGACTGTGGAATGTGGAAGTACTGTGTGAGGAGTGATATGAAAGAAAAGGGAGTCAGTGATGGCGTGACGGGGGATAGGACAGTATGGAAGAAGAAAACGTTTTGCGCTGATCCCAAGTAACATGGGAAAAGGGCAGGAAGATGATGAAGTGCCTATTTGATTAAGACTGGTTGCCACACTTACGGGCTTCTAACTACCTTGATAGGTAGTAAATATTTAACACAAAGTTTGTCTAAATTGCAATTTAGACAAACTTTTATTTAGGTACCTAGTTTTCCAGCACACTGGTTCACTCGCTCCGATCTCATCAAGTTGAAACTTCACTACGTTGAATACGAGCCTCGATTAACGAGGACAAACAGTCATAGGAGTATTGATTGGCGTTGCGAGAATCGTCACGCTTGCGAAGCGGATACGTGATCCCGGTATGTTGCAATACTATCAACGGGAGGACATACATCGGTGCCTATCATTGTAATAGATATTCATGAAATTCATTCGATAGATAAGAGCTTTGAACTGTTTTTAAGGTTTAGGTGCCGGAGTATCTTTTAACTTAAGTTTCTGAAATGGCGCATGGGTCTGGTATTTCGGAGGACTATCTACTAATGTATGTACGAAGCAAAAGGAGTATGTAACGATCATATAATGTGAAATTCTGTAGTTCCCGTCTACCGTGAGAAACAGGCGTAAATTTATATAATGAAGACTAGGAGTAGAGTAAGGGTTCTATTTTTCGCACTTAGGGCCGATTTCACCAATGAAACTATTCACGATTCATCACCATACACAACCTGACTTCGCCTACTGCTGAGTATAGGCCTCTCTCTTCTCGTACCAATCACCATGTTCCTGTGTCAACCTCATCCAGGTTCTACCCGCAATGGCAAAAATTACATCTGCCCATCTCGCCGCTGGACCACCAATACTTCTTCCAGTCCTTGAACGCCATTTGGTCACTACTTTACTCCACCTATCATCACCGCGCCTTACCAGGTGTCCTGCCCAACTCTATTTCAGTTCTGAAATTCGTTTTCAAACCTTCGTATGTCTTCGGATATCAACTTTTCGAAGTCGGTCTATTAGCCGTATGCCAAGCATAGAACGCTCTCTGTGCAACTCGTAGCCCGTGCACAGCCTCTTGTGTGAGCGTCCACGTCTCGGTACCGTAAGCCATGGTGGGCTAAACACACTGGTTATATAGACGGGTCTTCAGAGATCGCGATCGCGATTAAATCAATTAAACTCAGTTTATGCAAATGCAGCGTTCTGATTGGTAGTTTACCAGCGGTCTCAACCAATCAGAACGCTGTATTTGCATAAACTGAGTTTAATTGAACTAATCACGATTAGTTTCATTGGTGAAATGGGCCCTAGACTCTCCTTCGGTCCGTTGTGCGAGGTAACCCCCAACCACCACGTACCGAATGACCTGGCTAACTTGGCCAGCCTAGCTCCACCTAAATAAAAGTACAGATTATGGATGTTTGTATAAATTGCGTTGACCACTTATACCAACATACCGTTTGTATCTTGATTCTTTGGTTGGATCGAGGCTGATCTTTACGTTGTCCGGACTTAACTCGACTTGTGAATGTTTTTGTAACATAAAACTTACACCAATCATTGTTACAGGCGGTGATAAACAGCACAATAACGGCGAACATGACATTCACGAAGACGTCACAGAAATTCGGTCAGTGGAGCGACGTCAGAGCTAACACTGTGTACGGACTCGGGTTCGCTTCGGAGCCGGAGCTTGGCAAGGTAAGACAGATAGACTCTTTACCGTACACCTTTAATATAGTTCATAGAACCTCCCACTAGGTGGACCGATGACCAAGTTAAGGCTGCGGAAATCCGCTAGATGCGAGACGCACGGGATCAGTCAATGTGGCGACGCCTGGGGGAGGCCTAACACGCGCAGAAATTTCCATAGTACTTAGCAAAGCCTGAAACTATCTTGGTTGAGGAGTCTTTAGCACAAAATAAATATGTCCAGCAGTGGACGTCTTTCGGCTTAAATGTTGATAACGATAGTTCATATAATTTTTTACAAAGATATGAGTACACTTTGGTCACGTGTCCCGACGAGGCAACAACTCTATCGAGCGGCTTGTAGTTCAGGGTAGAGTGGAAGGAACGAGAGCGCGCGGCAGGTCGCCCATGCGATAGGCCAACCAGATTAAGTCTGCAGTTCGCGGCTCATTGCATAAGGCCGTTTGTTCACGACACTGCAAAATGTGGTCACGATTCAGAGTTTCATATATTAGTATAGATATTTTTTCACTGCACGACACCGCACTACACGCGATACGATTTACAAATGGTTTTTCGACTATGTTGTCGATGCCGCTATGTCGTCGCAGATTTTCTACGGTGAGGATTTAGCGGCTGTACAAAACAAGTATGAGCTTGCTGACGACATGACGCACCGCACCGCACGGCTCACGCGTGGTTCGTCACTCACGCGCATAAAGAACAATACAGTTGCACTGCAGCGTCGTTGCAGAATCGTGTCTAGTGAACAAACGAACGGACGACAGACCATCTTGACCGCAAATCGTGTCGAGCGGTGCCTCGTGATCAAACGACCTAAGTGTACACGAAGAGAGGGATGGCGTCGCATCGTTAAACGAATTATGGCAGCTCGAAATCACACTGCAAGGTGATGACTACGACCACTCTGCCTTGAGTGTACCGATGAAGAAGATGTGCGGTTAGAGACCACGATCTAAGCCTTCTCGACCTTCTTAATCTCGATGTCCCATATTTGCATAACAGGCCATGGCGGAGATGCATTCTTTCTTGCCGCTGGGAATTCGGATCTGTTCTTTATATGATTAAAACACCTTCAAAGGGCAACCTTAGTAATTGAGGACCCTCAAAAAGAGTGTAACTGGACTGAGGGGTTTGTAAGGGTCCTCGTAGAGTAATTTTTTACACCTCCTTTTGGGGTGTATTATAAGAGCCCTCAAAGAGTGACGAATTGACAGCGGTTTTCCCTTAGCAATAATTTCTATTGCAAATTTTACTGCTTTGTCATATAGACGCAGATTTTTTTTTGTCCAATCCAGGACAAATAGTATTAATAATTTTCGCTTTTCTGAGGTTTTTCTGTCCAGGTTTCGATGCCCGGGTCGGGCTAAGTTTTATTGGGTTTTCCATCTGGAATTTTGTAGTAGCAGCCGGGTGTCTAGGATTGTGCCTGTGATGGCAATGGGCTACTACCATGTAGGGAGATTACTAGTGAATTGTGAGTGTATAGGTCCCGTCACGTAAAAAGAACGCAGAGCGACAGTCGAGAGGATGTGTCCCGGGTACAGTCGCGTTTTAAAGTACTAGAATATTGTTTTATAATATGAGAGTAATAGTTTTATTGTAGAATCATAATAGGTACTTTAATAGCTACTTAGTCATTTGGGATATGGATTCAAAAATAGGTAATGTTTCATCATCATCATTTCAGCCGAAAGACGTCTACTGCTGGAAATAGGCCTCCCCAGGCGTCGCCATATTGACCGATCCCGTGCGTCTCGCATCCAGCGCATTCCCGCAACCTTAACCAGGTCAACGGTCCACCTATTGGTATGCCTTCCAATGCATCGTCATTCGGTTCGCGGTCGCCATTCGAGAACTTTTCGGCCCCATCGGCAATCCGTTCTGTGAGCAATGTGCCCTGGCCACTGCCACTTAAGTTTCGCAATTCTTGGGCTATGTCGTTAACTTTGGTAATATAGATGTTTATTTGAGCATTATTTCCTATGACGACCGTATCATTATAAATATAAAAATATCTTAACATTATAAATAAAGATAAAGAGTGGCATGCTCTGCCGGAGTCTGTGTTTCTAGATAGCTACAACCTCAGGGTCTTTAAGTCGAGAGTGAATAGGTTAATTCTAGGCAAGCGTGCTTCACCGTCGACCACATCATCGCTTACCATCAGGTGAGATAGTGGTCAAGCGCGAGCCTGTATATAACAAAAAATAAAAAAAATATCAATTGCTCTTTTTCCAGCTTTTTTCTTCATAAAACAATAAATATTATTTTTTTTTTGTTTCTTTCATGTTTTAAAACCATCGTCGTGCAAAGAAAATTGTGTGTGTGACTGTATTTTAAGAGCGACCGAATTGTGATCTCAGCACGGGAAGCATGGGTCAACAGACGAACCCATAGCCGCGCACGCTATGGGTTCGTCTTGGTTCGTTCGTTCGGTTCACAGAAATACTGGCGGAGCATTACCCGTCGCGCCCCCTTCATACCACCAATTTTGATCGACAAATCGCCCGGGGCCTGTACTATAGGTGCTCGTTTGCTAATTCGGGGAATAGGTATGAGTTATATACTTATGTAATTCATGATTGTAACACTCCATTTCTCTTCCAGTTCATAGAAAAATTCCAAGAGGTCAAAGAAGCTATTCAGGCGCAGCAATGCGGGGCGACCGGTGGCAAGTCAGTGACCAACGGCAACAGTGGGGCTGCCACCCCGGTGGCAAGTGCCACTGCCAGCCCACTGCTGGCTGGGAGGGCTACAGGAGGTGACGAGCCACCGCCCGCTGTATCACCGGCACAAGCTTTGGTGAGTTATATAGTGTGTACTAAACAAATCTCAAATCTGCTAGAGTCTGTGTTGCCCGATAGGTACAACCTGGGGTTCTTTAAGTCAAGAGTGAATAGGCACGGGGTCCCAGCGCTAACAAATAAATTTTGGTTCAAATAAATGCCGCTAGATGGCAGGATGTGCATCGATTAGTTTTTGAATTGTGTGTAAAATTAACATTTTCTAGAAATCATTATAAAAATTGTATGTCCTTTTTAGGGTTCCGTACCCAAAGGGTAAAAACGGGACCCTATTACTAAGACTCCGCGGTCTGTATGTCTGTCTGTCACCAGGCTGTATCTCATGAACCGTGATAGCTAGACAGTTGAAATTCACAGATGATATATTTCTGTGGCCGCTATAACAACAACTACTAAAACCAGAATAAAATAAATATTTAAGTGGGGCTCCCATACAACAAATGTGTTTTTTTTGCCGTTTTTTGCGGTAATGGTACGGAACCCTTCGTGCGAAACTGACTCACACTTTGCCGGTTTTTTGTAATCAAGTCTCTTAAGTCTGCACAATTATGGAATATTGGACTCTTAATTCATATTTCAAGGATCGTTTAAAATTGAATAAATGCCGCGGTTTTAAATTTCTGAGGCATGCCACTCGATTCTTTTTATTTTAATTTGTGTTTTAACACATTTTGGTACAATTAAATTATAAAAACTTGCAAAAAATACAATAAAACAAATCGTCAGTGTACCTTTTACTTGCAAGTCGCTGCTAACACCATCTCTAGCCGTGGAACGGAACCGAATGCGATCGAAGTAAAAGTATTAGTAAGAAGTATTCATAAAAAAAACATCTTAATCAGACGGAAAACGCTAGTTACATCGAACGGTTTCTTTGTATGGGATGAGGCATCTGTGTGCTAGTATTATATTATCTGTGGAATAGGTTACTTCTAGGCAAGCGCGCTTCACCGTCGACCACATCATCGCTTAACATCAGGTGAGTGAGATAGCGAGCCAAACAAATTAAAAACATATATGTTAATAAATAATTTCACACATAAACATACATAAACTCACGCCTTTTTCCCATGGGGGTAGGCAGAAACTACAGAACGCCACCTGCTACGATCCTTACATACTTCTTTTGCTTCACACACATTCATACATCTAGTCATACACACACGCCGGTTATGGGTACTGCGCACTTGGCCTTTCTGAAGAACATCACCTATAAGGTCTATGTATGTCTGTCTAGGGCGTCCCCTCCCGGCGTTTAAATAATTTCAATTCACAATTTTCGTTGGTAAAGTTAACCTTAAGTAGCAATTAATAAAGTAACATTAAACATAGCGGAAACAACATAAAAGGCGATTTGTTAACTAGGCAATGCAAAAAAAATCCAATGTTGCAGGATATTCAACGCGCTTTTTATGTAAATCGTTGCGAAATGCACTTATACGATATAGCGGTAAACAACTTGCCGTCCAAATAAAACGGACTACTTATACCTTGCTGTTCAAGAAAAATGATTTATTTATATGTTTGTAAGGGGTCCAACTGATCTGATTTGAAAAATAACGGGTTCCGTACCAGCATAATATATAAATATTTTGGACGTGTCACTTTACGCGCCATCTCTTGAACGATTGTGGAACTAGTGTAATTTTCGTTGATGATTTCTGAAAAGGTGTGCTATTTAGAGGCATCGTTTTATTTTTCCTGGAATCTTTACATAAACTTCTATCACATAGAATAAATTTAGATTTTTCTCTATTCAAACTTCAGAGATAAGGGAGGAACGGTATTTTTTTACATGTCATTAGCTAGAACTATGCGGCCAAAAAAAGAAAACTACGCTGCCAAAAAAAAAGAAAGAATGTTTGACAATGTGCATATAGCGCTCTTTCATATGATACCCCACATGCCCCACTTCTAATTTTAAGACCCCTTTTAGTCCCTGTTGCATGATAAGTAAAAACCGGCCAAGTGCGAGTCGGACTCGCGCACGAAGTGTTCCGTAACATTATCCCAAAAAACTGCAAAAAAATCACGTTTGTCGTATCCCATTAAAATATTAATTTAATTCTGTTTTTAGTATTTGTTGTAATAGCGGCAAAAGAAATACATCATCTGTGATTTCAACTGTCTATCTATCACGGTTCATGAGATACAGCCTGGTGACAGACAGACGGACAGTGAAGTCTTAATAGGGTCCCGTTTTTACCCTTTGGGTACGGAACCCTCAATCAATTAATCTGCCTAGCCTTTTCCCAATTATGTTTGGGTCGGCTTCCAGTCTAACTACCAGTGTTTTACATGGAGCGACTGCCTATCTGACCTCCACAACCCAGGAACGGAACGGAACCCTAATCATTTTTTTTTATTTATTTGTATCTATATTTGCAAAATATTCAAACATTTTATTTTATTTATTTCTTTAATTTGTAAAATATTTGGACAAACATCATCTAAAACTAAAACTTTCTTGCAGCCCAAACCCGAGCCGGAAGATATGGCAGTACATCAGAGAGCCCATTCAGTGTCGTCCACTTTACAGGTACGATAGTTCTATTCACATAGTTCCACCGCTGTAATAATGCTCTGTAATAGTCTATTCACAGAGTTCCGGGTCGGAACCTTACGGGTTCCGGGCGTTCCGGGCTATCTTTAATAGAAAACTGAGGTTACCTATGTGCGGGTATACAAATGAAATGTAACTAGGTATTTTAAGTAAATAATTTAATGTACTGCTTGTTTGGTCTTGTAGTGTAAGCGCTATTGTTAGCAATAAGTCCTGTGTCCACAGATCGGCCGAAGTGCTTTCAATATTACATATACCACTATTTGTCTCTGCATTACCCAAAGGTCGACTGGTAGACAATGACTAAGGCATTAAGTCCGCCTCTGTACGTTTGTGTGCATGAAGTCCTTATATATTTATCGACAGACTATCTCTGTGCCAAAATTCATCCATATCCGCTCCGCCGTTCTGGTGTGAAGAAATCACCAACATACACACTCACAAACTTTCGCCTTTATAATATTATTGTGATTATAAATATGAAAGTTTGGATTGATGGACAATGGATGGATGTATGTTTGCTCCCCAATCACGCCAGAACGGCTAAACGGGTCCGGATGAAATATGTCACAGAGATAGATTATAGTCTGGAATAGCACACAGGCTGAAGCCTGGTATAATGTACCCTTGGGATGAGAAAACACTTTTCACGCGGCCGAAGCGGCTGGTTAGTATTAAATAAATAAATAAAGTGTAAGTGGTTTTCTCATCAAGAAGTTTTGCAGTAGCAGATTTCTGCCTGGCGGGCGAGCACGGCCTATCACAGAGGCCGTGCTCGCCCGGCTGGTAATACATAACTTGGATGGCTGCCTCGGGAATTGGCAAGATGAAGCACAACATCCAAAAAAGGTGGAAGGCCTCCCACTAGGGGGACATATGACCTGGTGAAAGTTGCGGGGATCCGCTGGATACGACACGCACGGGATCGGTCAAAGTGGCGACGCTTGGGGGACGCCTATATTCAGCAGTGGACGTCTTTCGGCTAAAATGTTTATGATGATGACAAACGAAATGTATATTCTTGAACTATTGACCCCTCTGTCTAACCATTCGGGGAACAAGCGTGATGACATTCAATCAAATGCAACCTTGCAACACTAAAAACCATACAACAATCCGCAATTGTGACGCTCGTATACTCGACCGCATACATTAATTTGTTGTCATTGGATGCGTAATTAAATGATGCATCGATTCGGTCATTACGTTCTCGCAAATGATAGGTAATTATTATAGGTAATTATGATACCTGTTACTTTTTTCATAGAGTTGTATTTTCTGTGTAATGTTGATGACAGGTTAATTTGTGTAACTGATACATAGCGTCATAATTGGTACCAATATAAACATTATTTTTATTTTATGTATTTGGGGTTTTGCAGAGCCTCATCACACCTTTCATGAATTTGACGGGATACACCTCGCAAACGGTACACTTGACAAAATTATGATATAACAAACCCTAACTTCCTTTTAAAATCCAGCAATATTCAGTTTAATTTGAAATCTGACACCAGTCTTGCCAAAAGGTATCGTGTTACCCAGTTACTGGGTTGTGGAGGTCAGATAGGCAGTCGCTCCATGTAAAACACTGGTACTCAGCTGAATCCGGTAAGACTGGAAGCCGACCCCAACAATAATTGGGAAAAAGGCTAGGCAGGATGATGAATATTCAGTTTAATTTGACGTCACATAGACCAGTGGACTAACAAGATGCTTCCAACGACACATTTGTCTCATTTGTCAAATTATGATAAGTAGTTTAGAAGTTATGAGGGAACAGATGAACATACATACTTTGACATTGACACATACTGGTCAAAAACATAATCCTCCTTTTTGCTTCGCCGTTGTCGGCGAAGATCATCAGAGAAAAATTACCGATGATCTTTATATTATTTGTTTAAACGGTTCCCCACACTAGAAATTTCTCCTGTATCGTGGGTGCGTTTACAAACATATAAACTCACATACACAACCACTCAGAGCCGGAACAACTACCGGTTTACTTTTATTTTATTATAAAAAAAAATCCGCCAAGTGCGAGTCGGACTCGCGCACAAAGGGTTCCGTACCATAATCGCAAAAAATGCAAAAAAAACACGTTTCTTGTATGGGAGCCCCACTTAAATATTTATTTTATTTTGTTTTTAGTATTTGTTGTTATAGCAGCAACAGAAATACATCATCTGTGAAAATTTCAACTGTCTAGCTATCACGGTTCATGAGATACAGTCTGGTGACAGACAGACAGACAGACGGACCGCGAAGTCTTAGTAATAGGGTCCCGTTTTTACCCTTTGGGTACGGAACCCTGAAAAGCGTGTGGTGGCTTTTTAAGATATTTTCACAATCAACATCAAGCACCCTATGCTATTTGCAATAAAATTTTTTTTTTTGCTAATCACACTATTCTTAATTTAAATTTTCCGATTTTCTGTTTGGTTTTCTATTAAAGCGGGTGTTTTAGTTTTTTTTAACTATAATTGATTCCTGCCGACATCGACAATTCATATTAATTCCTGTTCGTACACTCGCGACAAATATATGCACAATACAATACGAACCACACGCAAAATTGATCGAATTTTTTAATCCTCGTCGTCTGCAATGTTCGAGGATCGAGCGTTCCACCTCAGAGCTATAATTAGATTGACTCCATGTACAACTTAAATCTACCGAATTACTTACAAACTAATTAATAAGAATCTACCTACATTAAATATATAAAAAAAATTCGCTAATCCTGAAGATCCTGGTAGGGATAATGGGACGAACTATTTAAATTATTGCATTGTCATCGGTTCTTGATAAGTGGTTTAAAATCACGTTCAAAGATTCCGTTACATAGAAACACAGATACATACATACCAAGCTATTAAAACCGTGTTCAATCAATCTGCCTAGCCCTTTTCCCAACTATATTGGGGTCGGCTTCCAGTCTAACCGGATTCAGCTGACTACCATTGTTTTACATGGAGCGACTGCCTATCTGACCTCCACGCCATTTCCATCATCCATTTAGAGACTATGTTTTTGACCGGTGTTTGTACTCCATTAGAACTAGAGTCACAATACTATATATAAGGCCATACTGCACATTTTCTTATTGTGAAATATTTGATTCTATCTACTGAGTCATGCGTTAGATCAGGAAGTGGCAATTGCTTCAAATTGTCAATGTTATATCCTTGACTGCTACAATAGCAGTGGAAATTTAATGCTGTCTGTGATCCTTGACATTGTGAGAAAGATATTTACTTATTTTAGTTGATTGTTTGTATGGTTTTTGATCCTTTCAAACGATTTTACTAATCGCTCATTAACTGTTGGACAGAGGCGTCTCACTAAATTACATGATTTTTCTAATGAAAAATTCATCTTGATTCATAGATTGGATTTGAAAAATCAAAGACATGTGAGCCCGACCAGACCGCACTGGTCCAACGTGACGGATGCCACGACTCAGGGAGTGCGCACACAGAGATGTCTCAGACGTATGAAAAATACGAGTATTTGCACCAGAAACACGCTGTGGACGTCAAGAACGGTCAGCGCAACACGAAAACCGAACTTACTTACTACTATGCACAGGGGCAGAGACAAAGTCGAATCGATGCGGAAGTACGGTTATCTGAAGTGCTGTACCGTTTACAAGGACTTGAATGTTAGTTAGTGAAAATCAAAATGATAATATTTGTAATCTTTAATCTCTGTTCCCATAGGGTGGCTACGCAACAGTTGGTCGCGCGCCGCGTGGTCCTCTCGCCTCAGCCGGCGCCCCCGCCGTCATCGACCCTCCACCCGCCGACTCCTCTGAACAACAGCTACGTTATGAGAACGACAGGCTCAAGCTTGCGCTGGCACAAAGGTAAGTTACTAAAAAATATGCGCTAAAGTTGTTTGACAGTTGCGATATAGTTGCCCAAAAGTCGCGATATAATGGTTTTGACAGTTGTTGAACTGTTGTACCCCAGTTGCCCGAAAGTTGAATGAACGATGTTCAATATTTGCGAGAAATCTGCTCTACAGTTGCTAGACTGTTAATGAAGAGCTTCTTGTGAACGAAATCGTCCGGGGATACATATTTCTGCAGTTAAATAGCGCTGTTGTTTCGATTTGAAAGAAGTGTCGGTTAATTGATCGCGTACCAGCGAAGTCTCTAATACTGCAGATGTCCATAGGTAGGAGTGATCACTTATCATTGGGTGGATCATCGACTGGTTTGTTGTCTTATTATAATAGTTGCGCAACAGTTGCGCGACACATAGTGATAGAAGGCCCTGTTTAGAATGGAAAGTGGGTACGCGACGGTGGGGCGCGCGCCTCGCGGTGCCATGGCCCCGAGCGGCCCCCCGCCGATCATCGACCCGCCGCCACCAGAGTCCATTGAACAACAACTGCGCTATGAGAATGACAGGCTCAAGCTAGCGCTCGCACAAAGGTAAGTGGCGCATCAGTAGCGCGATAGAAACCTGACTTTTTTGTTGCCGACTCCGTTGCTTGACCACTTCGTTGCAGATTTTGTTTTGGGTTTTAGTTTTCTGCGTTTTTTTTGGTTGAGCAGCTTATTTTTAGAGCACGCCGTGAATCTACGTTTTGTAGATTTCAGCTTGCTTTCGCACTTTTTTCAAACCGCAGGTAAGTTTTTTTCTTTAAATTATTTGTGTTTTTTACTTTCGCAGCAGCTCCTATTTATTGACTTACGGGCTTTTTTAACCTTTGATAGTTTTTATGGGATAGCGTTAAAATTCTTCAAAAGAACTCGACAGGGATGAGAAGTGAACAAATAACAAGCAGTATTTACAACAATTCAAGTTTTATTAAATCGCAAGAGTTTTGTACAACACTTAAAACTACAAAACAGAACAATATACAGTCAGGCCTTAACTATAACGAAACGTTATCTCCTTTCGCGTCACTAATAAATAATAATACAATTCGTTAGCCACTCATTACAACACACTATAAACAATTATATTCTTAATGAGTATACTACGAATATCACATCTCATTTCACGTCCCGTTTAAATTGGCATGCGTAAAAGACGTGTAACTTTTTCGTTGAAGTTGCGCAACTTTTGGAAATAGCCACGCAACTTTTCGGTAAAGTAGCGCAACTTTTGGTTATAGTCACGCATCTTGAACGTCGCAAAAAGTACATGTCTAATACGTATTCAATTTAACATTGAGCACATTTTTGTAATCCAATTCATAATCAAATAATTCCATTTGATACATTGCCTGGTTGGTTTAACCTTTAGAAGTCATCTTCTTAAAAATTCAGTAATGTATTTGATTATTTTTAGTCAGTTTTAAATTCAGATAATTCTTGAAATCTTAACGGAATAATCTAACTTATAGATAGAGCTACATTAAAGCATTTAAAAAACCTTAATTTCGATACTGCAAAGCTATTTGGATTACAAATTATTTAGTTGTCAGTCCGTCATTGCATTGAGAACCTTAATAAGGGTACTCAAGAGTCATATTAGCTTTAAAAAGAAGATATTACATGTCCTTAATTGGCTACAGATATGTTGATAAAATATCTGCGTACGAATGTATGTTGTTAAAATTCAGGTTTACGAATATCTAGGGCAATTATTTTGGTACATACATTTATCGAATATTCTGAGAATGTTGTAAAATTCTGTAGTCTACGAATATATCGAAGATTTATGCATTTTCAGTCCAATATAGTTACTGAATAATGAACAAGCTCTAAATTCATCAATAATCTTGAAGTTTCTTACGATACAATTTTTTTTATATCTTCCAAAAATTATTACCATAACCCATCTACAACGACTTCGATGGTATTAGTATCTTCCATATGTCTTGTCAGCTTTACCATTTACCCAGTTACTGGGTTATGGTGGTCACATAGGCCACCGAAACCGGCCTGAATCCGGTAAGACTGGTCGGAAGTCGATCCCAGAAAAATACTGCTCTTATAAAATCTAATGACAATCGTCAAATACAAAATCAACATACATTCTTACACATCTACCTGTAGCTGCAAACATCGCCGATTCATCACTTAGTGTTCAAACCCTCCGGCGATAGGCACGAATCCTTCATCGAAATGCCCGAAGTCGTGTTGGTAATGCACAGGCTCATGTGCCGGCTTCGCTTCGTATTCGTGTGCTGGCTTGTGTTCATACTCTTCTTGGTGCCTGGGCGTGCCTATCTTGTGGACCACGGCGTTGAAGCCGTTCTTGTCGTCGGCTTCGTATTCCACTACGCGTTTTGTTCCGTCGGTCTCGACGAGGGTGTAGGTGCCTGTAAATGGAGGGGTTGGTATCAGTTGAGGTTTTACCAGGTTTAACGGTCGTTAATGTCGCTTGCCCTGTTGAAAGTCTTATATATAAGATATTTTAGCTTCTTACAGATTTGCTTGATATATACGGTGTGGTTCGCCGGTGGCTTACACCTTGTGCCATAGGTTGCTGGTTCATGACCGGTTCGAAGGACCATGTTGATAGCTTTGTTTATATCGGGTCCAACTAAACAAAGCTTCAACCGAATCAAAAAAGAAAACATAGAGGCACAGTATATATCTTTCTTTTTCAGTTTATGGAATATCTTTTAAATTGGTCCAATATCGGAGGAAGAAATAGGCGAGAGCCAAACCTCGAATTATGACGTTTTACTAATTCAGCCAGCGGTCTGCGACTGTATTTTCTCTTAAGCAGTCGGGTTTTTTATTTTTAAATTGCCCTGCTGTGTTGGAACTCCACAACCCATTTTCAGGCTATATCCCTTGGCAAGACTGGTTGTCTTACTTTCGGGTTTCTGACTATCCTTAACAACTAGGGATTTCGAGTACCCGGACTTTTTTTCTAACCCGGGATGGAAGCATTGCTTAACCTTGAAGATCGACCCGAGTGTCTGTTACTATTTGCACTGGCTAATACCTAATAATAAATCTTGGGGTATGCCTATGTCCAGCCGTAGCAGCACTTTCGGCTGAAATGATGATGATGAATACCTAATTAAATTAATGTGAATACTTTACTTTACATAGCCATAGTTATGCATGTAAATAGCAAGTCCAAAACCATAATGATTATTATAATAGGTAGTTCATGTAAGTACCTGATCGCCATACTAAAACAATGCTCAATTAGTGGTATAAGGAGCGGCTGCCCGACCAGCATATTAAGTCGTGATTCATGTAATTTATTGCTCATACTCATCTTTATTGTGTTAGTCAGAGGCGGTTGGTGCTGCTACACGTATATAAGCCAGGATAATCGCGTAATTGAAAACGGATCTCATACAGTATTACGAAACGATCGGATTTTCAGTTTTGAGAAATGGATATGAGATTTTGAAACGATTTTCTTATGTCTACAAAAATATTTTGTGTCTGCATTTGCTTAAAGCTCTTTGAGGAGCTCGTGGCTAAATAATAACAGCCGCACTGGTCGAACATCAAGTTTAAGCAACGCTTGACGAGGTCGGTCCGTGGATGGGTGACCATTTCAACATACCGAGTTTCCTCCGTGCCTCGGAAAGCACGTTAAGCCGTTGGTCCCGGTTGTCATTTGAAGATCTGTGACAGTCGTTACGGAAAGTCAGAAGCTTGAGATCTGACACCAGTCTTGCCAAGGGGTACCGTGTTACCCAGTTACTGGGTTGTGGAGGTCAGATGGGCAGTCGCTCCATTTAAAACACTGGTACTCAGCTGAATCCGGTAAGATTGGAAGCCGACCCCAATGTAGTTGGAAAAAGGCTAGGCAGCTGCAGCATTTGCATGTATGCAATGCTATAGTTATGATTTGTGAAATTTCTACGGAGTAAACCTTTTCTGGTGAGAATAGCCAGAACACTGACATCCCTACTCCAATAAAGTTGTAATCTAATTATGGCACTTTCAGCATTCATGGTAATCAAAAACCTCGGCCTGCAAGGTGTCTAAGTCTGACTTAAGTTTACTTAAGCTGACGATCCACCCAAGTGGTATTATTACTTCCCCTTATATCTTTCTAAATTCATCATCATCTGCCTAACCTTTTCCCAATTGTTGTTAGGGTCGGCTTCCAGTCTTACCGGATTCAGCTGAGTACCAATGTTTTACATGGAGCGACTGCCTATCTGACCTCCACAACCCAGTAACTGGGTAACACCATACCCCTTGGCAAGACTGGTGTCAGATCTCAAGCTTCTGACTACCCGTAATGACTGACAAAGATCTTTAAACGACAGGCGGGACCGACGGCTTAACGTGCTTTCCGAGGCACGGAGGAAACTCGGTATGTTGAAATGGTCACCCATCCACGGACCGACCTCGGCTAACGTTGCTTAACCTTGATGATCGACCCGTGTGGCTGTTATTATTTAGCCACGAGCTCCTATATCTTTCTAAATTATAGCATGATTTATTCTGTTGTATAAGCTATATTATTGTTATGTTTCATATAATCCCTCCAGTAGTTTTTTAGTAAAAGTTAAACGTCCACCCACCCATCCCATCAAAATATTATTAGGAAGTAGGATAGAAGTTTTAAACTTAAGTACTCCCAGCGCACTTCTAGGTATCTATCTGAATCTTAGTCCTTATTATTCGAGTAACCTCAAACTGCCAAAAATAAGGTCTTACCTTTAACCTTGTCACCGTCTCTTGTCTCCCAATGCTCTTTCTGGTCGCCGGTGTGGGGGTCCTTCACAGAGTAGTCGAAAGAGTATTTAGGATGCGCCTGGAAAATACAGAAATGGAACCATTGAGAAACGGAATGCGTATAGACATTTGTGAAATGGATTATGTATAGACAAGGACGGAGAAAAATTGTATTTAGGTGTGGATCGTAACACATCACCCTTACTTAACTACAGAACCCCAAGTGCATCATGCGCTTTCAGTGCTGATGCTAATGTTTTGAAGCTTTCCGGAGTCTTTGTGTCCTGATAGCTACAACCTTGGGGTCTTTAAGTCAAGAGTTAATAGTTTACTTCTAGGCAAGCGTGCTTCACCGTTGATCACATCATCGCTTACCATCAGGCGAGATAGTGGTCGAACGCGCCTATGGATCATAAAAAAAAGAAGTCCTGGACTTCAAAAATATTGGTTGAGTTGAGAACCTGCTGATTCTTTCATCAAGTTCTCCGGCATCCTTCCTTGCTTGTAGTGTAGCTGTAAGTTTATATGGCTGCACCAGTTGCATGCAGTTGGCATGCAGTGTCGATCATATTATTTAGACAGGACTAGTAACATAACTTAACCTAACCCAACGAAGACCAGTCTATAGTTACTGCTACTTATTTTTTAACCGACTTCCCAATAAGGAGGAGGTTCTCAATTCGAATGTTAATATATATTTTTAATGTATGTTCGGGCATAACTCCGTCATATGAAAACGAGTTTGCAAAATGGCGGTTTATTTCGAAATGGTCCCATATAAATTTGGTAAATATCTGATAAAGAACTTTGGCGATGTACAATAGAACTCTTCAATAAATGACGGCAAATCTCTCGGGATTGCTGCAATCGCATTTGTATTTGTTGTTTTCACCATTTCACAACATACATCACGCCAGTATGCTCTAAACGGGTACGCAGATGTGTACAGTTCACCCTGGTACACTCTCATTCCACCGGTTATGTTCAAGTTACATGTTATTCGAGTAATCTATTCTGGCATCACTGTGGGCATTGTAGGTACCTTACTATAGAACTTGTCCATTATGTACCAATAAAAAGTGAAAAATAAAAAACATTTTTACAAAAAAATTCAGCCAACTTAAACTTTTCACTTTATAGGTAGTTTTTATTTGGAAGGTGGATGTATTTTTTTGTAAAAAAAGTTTTTTTTTCTTTCGTTTCAATTCACTCAAATATAGTCTTCAACTATCCGACCAGTATGGATCTATTTGGACAGCTCTGTCATTCGCCACTTTCAAACCCTGAAAGGCTCAAGTGGTCGGGCATGAAGGGTAGACAAGGAGGTGGGCTAATCAGCGTAGTCACTGCTACTCACATGGTAATCCAAGTCGTACTCCTCTCCATGGTGCTCGTCCAGGCTCTGGTGCTGGTGGAGCTGTACCGGTGCCTTGTGGTGGTAGTTCTCGTAGCCGCTGTACTCGTCGCCGTACTGCGCCACCACTGACGCCACCACGAGGAGGAGGGGTAGGGCTCTCTGGAAGACGAAGAGAATTTTGGGGTTAGATGCGTTGAAGACTGTGCGCAAAAAATCACATAATATAGTGCTTTCAGAATATTGGATCTTGCTGCTAAAGAGCAAAATTGCACTCCATTATTATTTTTTATCAAATCTGCGCGCTAGCAGTGTTTACCTAAAACACTAAAGTTTGGTAATCATAGTTTTCTAGTTACGTAGAAATTCGCCATGTATTCTGATCGATCTTATTACATAACTCTTAACCATCTTGCTCTTATCCTTATATTATTTGGGGTCGACGCAGCAACGTGTCTTCTTCATCCATACTTCTCTATTAAGGTCGTAGCTTACTGTCACGACCCCGCTCCAACACCGCTCTCGCACAACATTGACTTAAACGGAGATGACTGCTCGTTGTCCATGCGCCAACAGCTAGCAGGCAACTAGCTGTCTACGCGCCGACCGCTTCCGCCTTTACTTTATCGACTAGCTAGCAACGTGCTTCAAGCGAACAGTCTGTCTGCCTGCGTACACCGCGCGGGCCACCCGCTTGAAGAGCGTAGTAAGCATGCGGTAAGCGAGACGTCAGCCGTCGAGTATTACGATGGCGGTAAGCTAATTTACAGCGAGCTGTCTGCTAATTTGTGTTGTCAATGTAAAGTATGTCCACAAAGGACGCCTTGAAGCTCACATTTCAATGAACACTATTTGCACATCACCCCCTCATCTTTCACACAAACCGTTCACCGTTTTTTTGGTCTTCCTCTTCCTTCTTCTTGGTTAGAGAAGGTCCTATCCATCTGTATTCATACTCAAAATTGCTCTGCATCAAATGTCTATGTCATATTACAGAACTAACTTGAATTCCTTATAGACTGATGCCTACAATCTTCTTAAAACTAAGTTCCCAAGACAGTAGAAATTTTGCAAGTCACCACATCATAGTACATCAGATATGTAGACGTTTAGTACCCGTATACAAAATGGCATGTTGCGTTGGATGCGTGCGCGGTGAAAATATGTGAAAGTGTTGTTATCAGCGTCTCGACAGATGGCTACTAGAGGAGTTGTTGGAAATGAGATGACAATCTTCACAATGCTAGTTTTTTTTTGGCTTAAAAGGCGGATTAAATTAAGGGGACTGAATTTTTCGACAAGCTAAAATACAAGCTTGTTTAATAAGAAGATTAGAGTGCTTAGTATTAATATATATATTAGAATAGAGGACATGGGATATATTACTATTCTTTTCACACAAGTGTACGGTTTCCTTCTGGGCCATGAAGGTAGTTGGTTCCATGTCCCATGAAAACTACAAAAGGTCACAACCCTTAATTTTCGGCCGTAATAGCCTTAAATTACCATTTTCCGAATTGAGAATTTAAAGTTATCATTTGAAATTAAAGGAGGATTTGACATACTCTTAACTTCAAATTCTCAATTCAGACACTGAGGATAAGCCGCTGTTTTTGTTAACCAAACGATTGGTTTTCCCTCGTTAGTGGCAACTTTAAAGTAACAAGACTCAAATCGACGAGTTATTGTTCGCTTCTCAACAAAATCAATCAAAACTTATTCCTTCTACGTGATTCACCAAAAATTCAGCCATAATTTTATTAAGCTGAAATAATAACTCAATAATCTCCCGACTCGGTGTCTAAACGCGAAACCCTGCTTTAAAATAATCGGGTAAACACTTTCAGTGTGCCTGTTAACATAAATATGGTTTGATCAAGAAATTATGCGGTACGGAAAGGAGCCGTGTAGAAAAAGATTGTTTGGTTTTGTGGGTTTATTTATTACTAGCGAACGCCTCGTGGTTTCACCCGCGTAGTTCTCGTTCCCGTGGGAATACAGGGATAAAAAGTAGCCTATGTCACCTGGGGATAGTGTAGCTTACCAACAGTGATAGATTTTTTTAAATCGGTCCTTTAGGTTTTAAGCTAATTCGTTACATACAAAAATACAAATCTTTCCACTTTATAATATTATTATTATTATATAGTATGAAGTATACATTTCAGTTTGTTATAGGTCTTGGGTGGTTGGTTAGGAGCAGTTGTGGCCCAGTGGTTACGGCCCCGACTTACGAGTTGTAGGGCGTGGGTTCAAACCCAGGCAGGCGCAATACTTTGGGTGATACATTTCATCTCAAAACGGTGAAGGAAAACTTTGTGAGGAAACCGGCATGTCCTAGAACCAAAAATTCGAAGACATGTGACATATACCAATCTGCACTGGTCCCGCGTGGTGGATTATAGCCTACTCCTACTCTATGAGAGGAGGCTGGTAGTGGTGGGAGTGGAAACATTAAAAGGTTGATGATGATAATGATAGGTCTTGGGTTCGATACAGCTGCATCCAGTTACGAATGGAAGCATCGGTTCGTACCCCCGACCTACAACTTATAAGTCGCGGCCGTTACCACTAGGCCGCTGCTCTGTCAGTGGTTTGCTCTTGGTTAATGTACTGTGGAACGATCCAATTCCTATTTTCTAGAAAGAGCGCCTTAGTCACAGTAGTAAAATTTCCTTCAAATTAATATTCAACTAAATTAAACAGTAATACACATACACGTAAACCCCAGTACACACTCTGCGCGCGCGAAATGATCTCATAAATATGTCGGCTCTACACAACAGATAGGCAGCCACAATATACTTTGTAGTTTACAACTAGATATTGTGTTGTTGTTTTACGCCGAAATTAATTTTAACTCCAGTTAGTTTCTAACCGACTTTCCAAAATGGAGGAGGTTCTCAATTCGGATGTATGTTCGGGCATAAATCCGTCATATATAAACGGATTTGCAAAATTATTATTTTGTTCGAAAGATTTAAATATGATAAAATTCTGATAAAGGACTTCGGTGATATACAACAGAACTCTTCAATAAATAACGGCAAATCTCTCGGGATTGCTGCAATCGCATGTCTGTTTATTGTTTATACCAATAACATACCATCACGCCTGTATGCTCTAAACGAGTACGTAGATGTGTACAGTTCACCCTGGTATACTCTCATTCTGCCTATTTGTTCAATTTACATATTATTCGGGTAATCTATTCTGGCATCACTGTGGGCATTAAGGCGCCGATTCCCTTGAGTAGCTGATTTTAAAATGAGAATCACGTCTAAACGGCTAGTCGTAATTTATTGGAAAAAATATATGTTATATTAAACCATTTTCTTAATAATTTCATCTGAGCAAATTTTGAGTTTTATTCGTATAACATAGTGTAATTAATTTGTAAAGTTATGTCTAAAACGGACAAAAACACGACAATCACAACAAAACCGCTGGGCGTATTTTAATGAAATCGACACCATATCAAAGACAATTTAATTATCTACATTTTGATCTGAAGCTTTTTTTTTAAAGTCATAGAATAATTATATACCACTAAAAAGTGTTTTTTTTTTTTACAAAATATCACAACCGAAATCCAAAAAAAAAACTACCAAGTGAAAAAGAACTTCAATTTCGGCATTCGGTGTCAAAATACGAAAACAGGAACACCGACTTCTGAAATTGAATGCGAAGTTTTAGATAGATGTATGTTTCTTTCTCAAGCGGATTTAGATGAAATTTGGCATAGTGTTACTTTTCATCCCGGCATAATGTTCCTTTGGGATAAGAAGACACTTTACACGTGGGCGAAGCCGCTAGCAGAAGCTAGTTTGCATAAGAATAGTCGCCATTGCTCTCGAATATAACACTAATATTATAAAGGCGAAAGTTTGTGAGTGTAAGTGTTTGTATGTTTGTTACTTCTTCACGCTCAAACGGCTGGACGGTTCTGGATGAAATTTGGCACAGATAAGGATTATAGTCAGTAATAGCACATAGCATACATAGCATATATTTTTATCCCGCGAATATGTTCCTTTGCGATAATTTTCGACTATCACACGGGTGAATCCGCTGGTAGAATTTAGTTTAAGAATAGTCGAATATCTATACCAATATTATAAAGAGGAAAGATTTTTTTGTTTGTTTGTTTGTTTGTACCGAATAGGCTCCAAAACTACAGGACCAATTTTAAAAATTCGTTCACCAATAGAAAGCTACATTATTCCTGAGTGCCATAGGCTATTTTTTAATCCCGAAAACTGGTCCTGTGGGGTGGCCCACGGGAGCGAAGTCGCGGGGAACAGCTAGTTTAATATAAATGTGCCTATCAAAAACCATACAAAAGTTTGTTGCCAACAGATTAACAAAATTAATCAGGGTTAAAAAAGCTTCCACAATCCGGAGATCAATGACAGGAAATTAAATATCATCTTTCACACACTCCATCCTTCGTTTTTTGGTCTGCCCCTCCCTAATAACCATTCATACTTCAAAAGCAATCTTCACGATGAAGAATTATTTTGCTAAGCAGAGTTAGATAAATACAGTACAGCCGCAGATAATATAATACGAGCATACAGATGCCTCATCCCATACAAAGAAACCGTGCCGACGTTCTATACTGATTATTCTGATAATTTTTTATACATCCATCGATCGCGTTCGGTTCCATACCACGGCGGTCGATAGATCACTATCTATATCGGTGGAACGGAACGGAGCGATACCGAACGCGAACGATGTATAAAAAATAATCAGTATAGAACGTCGGCACGGTTTCTTTGAATGGGATGAGACACCATTAAGGAGTGGCAATCTCTGCCGGAGTCTGTGTTTCCTGATAGCTACAACCTGGGGGTCTTTAAGTTATGAGTGAATAGGTTACTTCCAGGCAAGCGTGCTTCACCGTCGACCACATCATTGCTTACCATCAGGTGGTGTCAAAACAAGTCTACCGTTACTAAAAATGTATTATTCATAAAAAAAACTTTTTTTAAACAAGCTTATTTCTTATTCTTGTCAGCAAAATCTTTCATTTGATACCCATATCATGGCAGTGCACAAAAATAACTAGTCCGCCATCTTGGACCGTCCGCCATATTAAATTCAGAATGACGTCACTTAGCTACCCATGCATTGTCATCCAAACTAAACGTGTATGCAAAATGCCTTCAAATATATTCCGAAAAGTATTGAAGCAAAGAGTTTTTACGATGTTTACATATTGGTTAATCCATCACCCGCAAACCGTTCAACAGATATATTCATAAAAAGGGTTATGTTATGACTTTATCTGTATTTTGCCGTTCGTGTCTCGAATAAAATATGGGTAGGGTTTAACCGAGATTTAGATGTACAAAGCTGGGTAAGGTGAAGTCTGGAATAAATATAAATGGCTACACAGATTTCTTTGTTCGGATAGATAAAGACTAGACTACATTGTAATATTTCTAACTGGCTTTGCTCGCAAAAGCGCCCTCGTGATCTGAAACCAATCACCAAACCTAGCCTGGGACACAGATAATATAATACTAGCATACAGATGCCTCATACCATACAAAGAAACCGTGCCACGTAACTAGTGTTTTTCATCTGATTATACCGATTATTTTTTGTGCGGTCGGTTCCGTTCTACGGCGATAGATAGATCACCATCTAAAGGAGATAAATAATCAATCGATATCGATGGATAAATCAAATAATCAGTACAGTACGTCGGGTTAGTTTCTTTGTATGGGATGAGACCCCACGCCCGGAATAAAAACTCTCTTAATGCTGTGTCTTTCTGCAAGCTTCAATCTATCTCTACCAAAATACATCAAAATTGTTTCAGCGGTTTAGGCATCAATACGTAACAATTAGATAACGTAATAATCAGACACACAGACAGTTCTTAGTCAGAACTTTCGCATTTATAAAACAAGACAAGTATGGATTTAAATTTAATGTAGCACTTGACCTGATTATGATAAATTATTCCAATATTGTAAAGTTTTAAATGTATTTGATAAAGTAAAATTAGCTGTTGCCTCTGATTACTGTGAACACAATCTAAGTAAGTTAGAGAAAATAAGTAGACCAAACTTTGTTCGTAACCTGTCGTACTTGCCTCTGTATAAACTGCCGAAAGTAAATAATGAATACGGTAAAAGGATCTGGACGTATGCTCTTCCAAGCATTCTAAATAAGTTACCAAAGGAAATAGCCAAAAAATTGGAAAACAAAAACCTCGACAAATAAAAAAAATCTTAAAAAACTACTTTACCGCTGAAAAGTTTAGAATGGGGAGGGGCCTACGTGTGGGTCCACTACCAGATAAACTGTGAGCGAGTAACTAAACCTGAATCGATAGCGCACATAATCTTAACTCGAAAAGATTGAGCGTTATTTTAAATGTAAAAAATTGTATGAATTCTTGTGGAAATAAATAGTTTGTTTTTTTTTTTTTTTTTAATATTCTGTTTAAAATCACGCTCCAATTAATAATGTAAATTACTTCACAACAACTATCTCCAACTAAATGAATGACGTTCCTTTTCTTGATTTTCCTGAGTATTAGAATCGCTATTTATTTCCAACTCCTTCCACAAACGCTCAAAGCAATAAGTCGTGCCATCGTTTTTCTCTGGCATTTCAATTGAAAACAACAACGCAGCGGGATCTCTCTATGCAATTTCCTGTCATTGAATTATCTCAAGTACATTTTTAGTCTATCCCTGACGACGACAGTTGCCAACGACCTTGAGGGAACAAAACGCGCACACGTTTCACACCCGCGCAACCCGAAATTCATTAGGTTTTTGTACTTTCCTTATTATTCAATGACTTAAAAAAAGCCTTAGATCAAAATTTAGATAGTTGTTAAATTGTCTTTGAGAAAGTGTCGATTTCATTAAAATACGCCCGGCGGTTTTGGTGCGACTGCCTTGTTTTTTCCCGTTCTAGACATAACTTTACAAATTAATTACACCATGTTATACGTAAAAAACTGTAAATTTTCTTACATCAAATTGTTAAGAAAATGGTCTAATATAACATATTCTTTATCCAAAAAATTATGACCAGCTGTTTAGACGTGATTTTAATTTGTAACCGACTTACAAAAAAAGGAGGAGGTTCTATGTTCGACTTTATGTTTGTTTTTTTTTTTTTTTTTAAAGGGTTACACAGATCTCTCATATCACCGGCTATGTTCAAGTTTCATATTATTCGGTTAATCTATTCTGGAGTTATAGGGACCTTAATAAACAACTTGCTATTAGGTAGGTAAAACTAAAAAGGGAAAAGTAAAAAAAACCTTTTTTGCAAAAAAATACTACCGACTTCCAAATGAAAAACTACAAACTGAAAAATAACTTAACTTTTGGAAGTCGGTGTCCATATCGCAAAAAATGGTACCTACGTAAGACACCGACTTCCAAAAGTTAAGTTATTTTTCACTTTGTAGTATTTCATTTGGAAGTCGGTAGTATTTTTTTGCAAAAAAGTTTTTTTAAAATCAGCTACTCCGGGGTATCTGCGCTATAAATACCGACCTACTTGTTTGTGTTCAAGTGAATCAGAATCAACAGTTGTCTGACTTAAACTTAGTTTAGCTGTTATCGAGGGTTTATTAGCTTATGTAACTCGCTGTTAACGACATTGTTTTCTAGTTTATCGATTCTCTTGTTAACATTTTTACGATTAGTTGATTGTTATTAAGAAACTGTTACTTAAATGGTTTTATCTGAACTGGTGTTTGTTTGAAAATAGGTTTGTAAAAGAAGATATAATACTGATAAATGATTTTATTTCTGTAACTTGGTTTGTACAAACACTTTTATATGTCTAACAACAAACTCAGAGGCTGCTTAACACGCGGTGAATAGGGATGCAGTGTGAATGGGAACACAGCTTTGATTATTATTGTAACTGTGATACCATTTATTGGTTTCAAACAAAATTTACATACTTCTTATGCTTCACTCACATTCATACATCTAGTCATACACACACGCCGGTTATGAGTACTGCGCACTTGGCCTTTCTGAAGGACATCACCTATAAGGCTTATGTATGTCTTTCTAGGGCGTCCCCTCCCTATATATATTTTTTTTCAATCCTTTATTCCAGCCGTTACTAAGGAGTATGCATTAGAAAGTAACCGTTTTACAGCACTAAAGCAAGGAGGCTCTTAACGTTATAGGCTTTAATGTTTATGAAGCTCGTACCTTCTGTGGGATTGACCACGGGGTCAATCCCACAGAATAATCGCATTAAAAAGCTAGTCTTTAGTAAGACGAGTAATGACGGAAATTCTTATAAACAATCTAAAAGCAAATGTCAATTACAAATTTAACAGAATTATACTATGCAAAATCGCTGACCCAATTTTTTGTCTTATTTTAAAAGCTGACGAACTTTGCAATTTTTCGCGAGGTCGAAAAGCCAGGTTGTCATATAAAATATTGTTGTACCCGAATATGTTACAAGAAGATTCGGCTCGGTAACTCGATTTGAGAGCCAATAATCCTCTCGGCGACATGAGATGGCGTTATTGAGGGAGATTATGTACGTTTTATAGACTACTAGCGGACGCCTCGCGGTTTCACTCGCGTAGTTCCCGTTCCCGTGAGAAAACGGATAAAAAGTAAGTCACCCGATCACTGATGTAACCTAGGCTAATCCTTTTTAAAATAAATTAAATTATTTATTATTATTATTATTACCCGAGGATAGTGTAGCTTCCCAACGGTGAAAGAATTTTTGAAATCGGTTTCGTAGTTTTTAAGTGTATTCGTTACATACAAATCTCTTTATAATATTAGTATAGATGGCGACTCTAGTCGCTGCGTTCTAACCTATCTCATCGTCATCATCATACTCGTATCAGCTGAAAGACGTCCACAGCCTCATTGACCGGTCTCGTGCGTCCCGCATCCAGCGGATCTCTGCCAAGTCATCGGTCCACCTGGTGGGAGGCCTTCCAACGCAACGTCTTCCGGTTCGCGGTCGCCACTCCAGAACTTTTCTGCCCCATCGGGCATCCGTTTTGCTAGCAATGTGCCCTGCCCACTGCCACTTAAGTTTGCCAATTCTTCGGGCTATGTCGGTAACTTTGGTTCTCTTACGGATCTCTACATTTCTGATTTGATCAAGCAAGGATACTCCGAGATGGCCCTATGCATTGCCCTTTGGATGACTGTAAGCTTTCTGATGACGCCCATTGTAAGCAACCACGTCTCAGAGCCATAGGTCATAACTGGCAACACACACTGGTCATAGACTTTCGTCTTGAGACACTGTGGTAAGTTGGACGAGAAGATACCGCGCCACTTCCCGAACGCTGGGTTGACCTCTTTCTCGAAGTTGGCCATACCCAACTGGATCGTTTGTCCCAGGTAGACATAGTCGTCCACAGCTTCTCTGGTATAGAGGAAAAGGTCAAGCCTGATATTGAAATTATCAATGAATAAATAAAGGACTGTAAAACTGTTAAGTAAAGTTTAAAATGCTATGGAATTATTGATCAGCGACCTAAGCAATTAAGGAACTTGCTTACATAATTGAAGAGCCAATCTGAGTTAGGTTTATGGTATGATCTGCCTGTTTCAGCTTGAAACATTGTTGGCTTTTCATCAACCAATTAATATTGTTTATTAATTTTGCATCAGCTGAAAGATTTTTAGCGAAATAACTCGTATCTGAATAGTGTAGGTATCAGGTAGTAGATTTGTCCCGTGGCTTCGCGCCTGTGACCTACCTCAATGGACCGTGTATTTTATAAAAGCTTTTATTTAGCAATGTATGTATGTAAGTATGTACAGGTCAAATTTTGCAACTGATTTTTAAAGCAGTTATCCTCAACCGATTAAGATGAAATTTTGCATTCACGTTTAGTTTGGATGACAATGCATGGTTAGCTAAGTGACGTTATTCTAATATGGCGGACGGTCCAAGATGGTAGACTTATTTTATTTGCACTGTTATGATATGCTGAGTAGAATACGAAAAAGATTTTAATGAAAAATAATATTTTAGGATGAAAAATAGTGTGACTCTTAGATAGTGTATCTCTCTATCAGTGAGAGATTTTTTGTAATCAAATCAGTACTTCTAGAGATTACTATTTTTAATATTAATTTTGACTACAAGGTATAATCCCCGGCAAGTAAGTTGGCGAGACTCGTTTGTTAGATTCGCAGAAGTCATTTTTTAGGTAGTGAGGTGGGTGCAGGGAACGTTTAGCGCCGTTTGGTTGGTCCGCTTACACAAGGATCGTCTGACCAATCGCGTCGTGTCCACGTTCCTTTCGCTCTATATGGTGGCTGGTCAGTTCGCGAAATATACGCGAACTTACCCCCACTACGCCAAAACCTTGCCATAACTTGGCATGCCGAGCATAATATGAGTATATAAATCAAAACTTTCAGATACATCATTTCCCCATAATCTTATTAAGACGACGACCACGACAGTCGCCAACGACCTTGAAGGAACAAAATGCGCCCTCCTTTCACACACGCGCGGTCCAAAATTAAATTTTTCGGTAGTTTTTGTACTTTTCTCGTTATTTTATGACTTTAAAAAAAAGCTTCGGATCAAAATGTAGATAATTCAATTCATTCATTGATGTCTATGAGATGGTGAAAATTTTATTAAAATGAGCTCGGCGGTTTTGGTGCGATTGTTGTTTTTTTGTCCGTATTAGACATAACTTTACACTATGTTATACAAATAAAACCAAATTTTTCGTAGATCAAATCATTAAGAAAATAGTGTAATGTAACTAAATTTCGACTTGACGTTTAGATGTGATTCTCATTTTAAAATTAGCAACTAGGTGGTACTTGCGCCTTAAGCTCAAAACTGTCCGGCATTACTCTTACTCACGTTCGTGTTTGCGCTGTGAGCTTTCTAGGTCACGTAACGCCAAATTAAATAACATAATCAAACACATCTTTGTTACACAATAACTAACATCCAAAGCGTTAGCTGTTTACAACGTTATTCGCGAGTCATTGTGGATAATTAACGCGTTGAATATCGCGCTTTCGCTTAGCGCGTGGTTATCGCGGTCAGTTCACACGAGTGGCTTGTGAATCTTCGATGACAAGAATAGGCTGACCCTTTCTGTTTACTCGTGTAAAGCTAGGCTTAGGTTTATATTTTCATGTTGTAAAAGATTTATTTATTGTAACTTCATATACAGTTGAGGTTTGGAAGAAGATAAATACTTTTTACACAAAAATACAACCGACAACCAAAAAAAAATACTACATAATGAAAAATAACTTCAATTTCGAAAGTCGTTGTTCCTGTTTTCGTTTCTTCGTTTTTTGACACCGCCTTCCGAAATTGAAGTTATTTTTCACTTTGTAGTGTTTTTGGAAGTCGGTTGTATTTTATTTGTTACAAAGTTTTTTATTTTTCATTTTTTTGTGGTAGGTACTTATTGGATAATGTCAGAATAGATTACACGAATTACATGTAACTTGAACATAACTGTGATGGCCAAGATAAACTTAGAAAGTACATATGAATTTGAAAAAGTCACATTGGTACTTGCCCGGATTTGAACCCACGACCTCAAGCACGAGAGGCGAGGTCTAAGCAATTGTGCCACCATGACTGGAGGAAGGTGTAGGATCTTTACACTTCTGCTTATCCATCAGGAGACTCGAACGTAATGTTATGCCAGAGATTTGTGCAGCATCATTGGTTTTTACAAGTATTGCGATAATTTCGAACTATATGCCAATATCCAGTATATCACAGCATCGCCGGTAATCCGGTCAAAGTAGGTCGACATATACATATCCGATGTGACGTCCCGCCCTTTGACTGTCAGAGGATTTATAAATGTATTCAATAACAGATGTGGCGAAGCTTGGTTGTGGCCTATGTCCAGCTGTGGACGTCATTCGGCTATAATGATGATGATGGAAGTTTATCTATGACGAGTAGCTTTTACAGGATAGTTCCATCAGCAAGTGCAAATTCAATTATGGCCGAATTTCCTACCTCTAAATTAACGGAGAATTAATTATCTGCTGTGATTGGTTGAATGAATTTTTAACAGCCAATCGCAGCAGATAACGCATTCTTGAATGCGTTATAAAGTGGAGGTGAGAAACTAGGCGTAAGGCATTTACAGGCACTTCTGAGTTGTCCAAAAGTCGGTCTGTTCGTAAGTTGAAATTACATTAGTATGTAGGTAGAACAAACGAGATAAGACACTCCAACATCAGAATTGTATCGGTCCTTATTTTACTACTACTACCAAAAATCTTCTGTCATAGACTTTACTTTTAAAACAAACTCCTTCCATAAAGCCAAAAGCTTCCCGTGAGCTTGACCTCTATACCCTTTCCTATACCCATTCTATGACCCATGCCTCCTTAACAACAGATACACTTTCGACAAAATTCGTGAAACATGCCTTGTCACACATTAGTCAGCCATTTATCTATTCCAGGGTTGTCGCAAAACCTCTATTTATTAAGTTCCTACTTGAACATCAGCACTTGCGACCGCGAGCAACGAGGCAGTTTTTAAGTTCCGTTCATCTTACTCCGGAACTAAAACATACCCAATACGGATGTCCAATAAATTCATTAGAACTCGGTCATATGGACACGATAATCTGTTCCTTCTTCGTTCGTTACGTGTGCTGAGGCTTCGTCATGCGATGTATTTTTTGTCTAGCTGTCACAATTACCGATTGCCACGCTATTGGCGGATGTATCGTTTCCTAATAGTATATCGTTTTGTCGTACTTCGTTTTTTTCGAATCAAGAAATATGAATGGATCTGTGATGTTATTCTCATTAGTCCAGATTTGTGTCCGTTGATGGCAATAAGTTCACCTTTTATTACATGGGACGTAACTGGTGAATTATGGGCTTAAATATTAGGCCACTGCTGCTTCAGGACAACGCTAGACCACACACTGCACAACAGTCGGCTACCAAATTAGAGGAGCTTCAATTGGAATATCTAAGACATCCACCGGGGTTATTAAAACACGAGATTGATAATAGTATCACACGAGTGTTTTAATACCTCATTAAATGCCGTTGCATACACTATTTTATCTTCACTCAGGAGTTGAAATAAAACAAAAACTGGAAACGGAAATTATATGTGGTATGGCGGGAAATTTAGGTTCTCATTGCGCATGACTGCGCAGCGTGCGCATCCATAGACAATTAAATTATTATTCTACATTAAGTCAATGAGCCCATACGCGCCAATTAATTAAAAAGTAAAAGTGTGCTATAAAACAATAAGTTATTTTATGATACTGTTTGAAAATCGATGGAAAATGTTGCACTGTAATGTTTTTATTTTAAATGTTACCTGTCCACGAAAAAAAAGTGCTTGTCTATACAATATTTTTTGAATTCGTATTTGGAACAATACGTTGTGAGTGTAGACAAACAATATTAGGTTACATAAAGGGAGAGCCATCTCTTCGCGTATATGCCTGAACGACGTGAATGACGTGTAGTGAAAAAACTGGTTAAGTGCGAGTCGGACTCGCGCACGAAGGGTTCCGTACCATTATCGTAAAAAACGGCAAAAAGATCACGTTTGTTGTATGGGAGCCCCACATAAATATTTATTTTATTCTGTTTTTAGTATTTGTTGGTATAGCGGCAACAGAAATACATTATCTGTGAACATTTTAACTGTCTAGCTATAACGGTTCTTGAGATAAAGCCTGGTGACAGACGGACAGACAGTCAGACGGACGGATCGTGGAGTCTTAGGGTCCCATATTTACCCTTTGGGTACGGAACCCTAAAAAAGTACGATGAGCCAGTTAGCAAGAGGTATGAAATGAATGATTTGTTTGCCGACTGCCTTGGCTTAAGCAAAGCTTCTTCTGGAGAGTTTTCAGGCTTAGCTGAAGAACTTGAACGTTTGTCTTCTTTGATGGTATTAAGGCGCTATATACGCCCCAATGTTAACGCAGTACTGGCGGTGCGCCCGCTCGATACCGAAATATCAATATTGGAACCTCTTTTTGAAAATTTTGTTTGCAAAATATTATTTGATTTAAATATGGTATGTAAGTTATGAAGAAATTCGAGCCATCAATTTTTCTGTGTAAATATATTTTTAAACATCCAAGTCGTTTTGGAGGAGTTTCCAAAAGTTGCGAAAAAATATCGTGGTGTTGTTAATTTTTTTTTTTAAACAAAACTATTAGTTACACGAAAAAACCTTGTGTTCAAATTATGTACTTGAATCAATAATAAATATCTATATATATATTTATTTCAAACCTTTTAACCTAGCCGTTACTACGAAGTATGCTTTAGAAAGTTACCGTTTTACGCCACTAAAGGGTATGTAGGCCCTTAAGAGGTGACATTTTACGCCCACAGGATTTTTTATATTTTGCGTCGGATGTTGTTGACAAATTGACGTTTCTTGAAAAGGTCACGGAAATTAAATTGTTTGAAAAAGGAGTGTAACTTGATCATGAGCATCAGTTATTTTTCCTTAACTTGTTGTTTTTAGGGTTCCGTACCCGAAGGGTCGAAACGGGGCCCTATTGCTGTCATTCACGTATCCGTCTCTGGGGGGTAACCACAAGCTCTTAGAGTAAGGTTATTTTGAGATCGAGTAAGGGACAGATGTATCTGACTTGTATACATCTGTCACTTACTCGATCTCAAAATAACCTTACTCTAAGAGCTTGTGGTTACCCCCCTGACTGTCGTCTGTCACTCAATTTTGTTCCGAAGAGTTTTTAACTTACCATTGACGTATGAACTGGAAATTTGGTGATAATGTTTATTATTAAGTGCGTATATTTTACTAACAAATACCAAAATATTAAAAAGCCATAAATCAGATTTTTTCTTTATTACGGAACACGCATTTGGCCGGTTTTTTTATGTTTGTTTGAATGTCAGTCAGATAAACCAATTCTGTATCAGTACCCGACTGAATCGATTCGAATACCAATCTTAATTGTTAGTAAAGCTAAAACAGTTTAAAACGACTACGGTCATAATAACGAATCGATTGACACCTTATTCATCAAAATCGAATGAATACTTTAGGCGTTACGGAGGAACATACGTAAATACAAACACTGCTAAAATCATTACCCAGGCAGGGTTATTTGGATTCGCCGTCGTCGGGTAAAAATAAAATCTATCTGAAAACGTGTGGTCGCGTGCGGTCTCACATCAGTATCGCTTACGCACGCGATGTTTTCACTTAAAATACTTTGTATGTCCACATTTCTGAAGCGATCTGCATCCTTTTACTTTTTTCTTCACAGTTTGTGAATCTTACGAGAATGTTGATGTGTTGATATTAAGGTGAGGGAACTTAGGTTGATATTGCTTGAGCATAAGTGCCTGAGGCTGGTGAATACTCTTGCGTTTTTGCTTAGGAAAAAAAAAATTAAGCCTAGCATAGCTCAGCATTCTAAATTAAAAAAATTTTTTGAATACCCAGTTCGGATGAATAAAATTGGTTTATCCTTCAGTTTTCCTAAGCTGAACACGGTAGAAACATCGTGAGATAAACTAAATTTACATAATAGTCTGATTCAGTATGCAGTATGGAATTGGTCCTTCGAGGCCTAAAACCTGGAAAGGAAGCATTCTAAATTGAAATTTCATTTGCAACTTTTTTGGAATATCCAGTTTGGAGGAACACGGTAAAAACAGTGTAAGATAAACTAAATTTACTTAATATATAAGTTTGATTCAGTATGCAGTATGGAATTGGTCCTTCGAGGCCTAAGACCTGGAAAGGAAGCATTCTAAATTGAAAATTTATTGCAACTTTTTTGGAATATCCAGTTTGAAGGAAAACATTTGGTGTATCTTCAGTTTTCCTAAGCTGAACACGGTAAAAACATCGTGAGATAAACTAAATTTACTTAATAGTCTGATTCAGTATGTAGTATGGAATTGGTCCTTCGAGGCCTAAGACCTAGAAAGGAAGGATTCTAAATTGAAATTTCATTTGCAACTTTTTTGTAATATCCAGTTTGGAGGAAAACACTTCGTTTATCTTCAGTTTTCCTAAGCTGAACACGGTAAAAACAACGTGAGATAAAACTAAATTTACTTAATAGTCTGATTCAGTATGCATTATGGAATTGGTCCTTCGAGGCGTAAGCCCTGGAAAGGATGAAGGTCTTACTGATACTGTTAGTAACAATGTATTACTAACCGACATACCAAGAACGGAAGCCATCACTATGATTGAAGCGACATTAATAAGCTATTGCCTACCGAACGTATGAAAATTGGCGCGAATTAGAGCGCATTGAATTAATGTGAATATGACGGAAGGCGTTCAGGAAGAGTCGTAGTGAAGTTATGCGATTTATTTTGTCGGTAACACCACGCGTTGGTAATTCCTTGTTACATTCCATTATTGAATTGGAGATTGCGTACCGGAATCGGGGAAGTTCAGAAAAGAATAACTGCAGTCTACAAACGTTAGTGGAATGCCGTAGGGCGTTTATTTTTATATCTTTCTTACCCCTTTATTTGTTTATTTTAATTAGGCTGTTAAACGGCACTTTTCAATGTAAATTTTCAAGTTAAAAAAATTATAATTGATTTTAATGTCCATTCGCAAAACTAGTTAGTAATGAAGAAGAGCGACATGAAAAACCATACTTATTCTTTAAAAATCATAGTTTTATTAACACTACTGTAACTAGTCAAAAAATAACTAGTCCACCATATTGGATTTAGAATGACGTTACTTAGCTAACCATGCATTGCCATCAAAATTTAATCTTAATCGGTAGAGGATAACTGCGTTAAAATTCAGTTGCAAGATTTGACCCGAACACACTTACATACATACATTGCAAGTTAAATAAAAGCTTGTAAAATACATTTAATTGAAACAAAATAAATATCAGCGATTCTCGGAAATGAAAGAAACTATCTTGCGGAAATTGAAAGTTAATCAAAGGAAAATAGGTTAAAAGCCAAGCCAACAAATGGACGATATTTTCTTACTTGTCATTTGTTATATTTCCTTTGTGGCTTAAGTCTTAATAAAAACTTAAAGGCACTGATATAAAAAGAGTCTTTGATAAAAATAAAAATGTCCGAACTTGGAGAATCTTGAGATAATTAATCATGGTGATATTATTAAAATCGAGGTAGTTTTTATGTTAATAGAGATGTTGCCTGAAAAATTAATAAATTATTCATTCAAAAGTATTTTTTGTACAAGCAATTTTCGTATTCTCAGCAAACCCTTTCATTTGATACCCATAACATGGCAGTGCACAAAAAATAACTAGTCCGCCATCTTGGGCCGTCCGCCATATTGGATTTAGAATGACGTCACTTAGCTAACCATGCATTGCCATCCAACCAAAACGTGCATGCAAAATTTCATCTTAAGCAGTGGAGGATAACTGCTTTAAAATTCAGTTGCAAGATTTGACCCGAACACAATTCCATACATACATAAATACATTGCAAGTTAAAAGCTTGTAAAATGTCTTAAGTTTGTGGATAGTCTTGAGATAATTAATCATGGTGATATTATAATCGAGTTTGTAGTTTTTTATGGTAGTTTCTAATGATTTATGATGTGAACCCCTCCCTGGTTTTAATAAGAATTCGCATCCCTATTATTTACTAGCGACCCAACCCGGTTTCGCACGGGACAAATTATACACACAGACCGTCCTCGTTTATTTACCCGACTGCCGAAGGAGGGTAATGAGTTTATCAGTGTATGTATCTATGTTTGCGTGTTGTTTGTGTCTATGACCAAAGGCGTTGGCCGATTTTGTTGATTCTTACGACAATCGATTCGTCTTAAGCCTGCGAGTGTCACTGGCTACATTAAAATTAAAAGGAAGTTAGAGTTTAAGGAAAATAGAAAAATGAAAAATTTGGCGCCATATTGCGGTCTTTTTTTCTACCAAACCTATTGTGTGGGGTATCAAAGTAAATGGTTTTAAGAGGTGATTTCAAAAATATTAATCACTTACCTATATGTTTAAATTTACCTTATTCGAGAAAAATGGTTAACTAAAAAGTTATCAATAAAAAACTTTATTAAAAATATCAAAAACCCGACTGCTTAAGAAGCGAACTAAAAAGACGTAAACAAGAAGAAAATCATGCTGTGCATTCGGAGGACACCATATTCGCGAGCTGGCTGACCAAAATCAGATGTGATGCTGATGAGACATGTGAAAACCTGATACTCGTAGCGAACTCGCATAGAGTTCGTGATGATCCTTTTAATCGCAATTTCGCAAAAAAAATCCTTCCTAAGCGGTTTCGCACTGCATCCAATCTGAGTCCGGATTTTAGTTCCGAGTGCGAGAAATGAAAATGTTCTGAATTCGGTCGGACGAAGACGTGGTACTACGGCGGCTACATCGGACCGAAACTTGTCGTACTCGGATCGGATGCAGTGTGAAACCGCTCTAACTCGTCATACTGCCATGCTTGTAACAACCAAAACAAATTCAAAAGACCACAACCATAACCAATATTAAATAAGTTATAGTACATAAGGTAATTTCACTATTCACTCTTCCATTAAATTTTCGCGTGAAAACCAGCAATTTTCGAACAAAACGAGCCACATCCTTCACTGAAGCGTAACAAAATGCTGTAATATACTATAGTAGTTCCCACTTAACTATAATTATATATTTTTGTTCCGATCACGGAAACGAGGAAATTCTTACGTCACATCTAAGTAGTGTTACATTTCGTTATGTTTAATAATATGTAGTATATAATAACTGTAGTGAATATAATTTATTTAGTTGCTAAAGATGTAAAAATTACAGCCGGGACCAACGGCTTAAGGTTGCATTAGTGACGGCACGAAATATTTTGTGCGCGGGGTTAAAATGCATGCTATCTTATCCGACAACACGTGCGAAAGAGATAGATGATGTGATGAGCAATAAGAAGCTAGTTCGCGTACGAATACACACTTTTTTAAATTTGTAGAGAAATGGATGATGTTTTAGGACGAAAACGATCGCGCGAAATTTTATAAACATACCTTTGGGAGTCTAGATATCATAAAAAACAACTAAATGTATATTTTCAAAATAAAATTATTTGCATTGTTGAACTACTAATCTATCCCGGTATGGTGGCCGTTTTGCAATTTTCCTTCTTCTTATGGTATTTATTTGCGCCTAAAGATGCGTTAAAATAAGTGTTGAAATATGGAACTTGAAATATATTTTTTTATTTATTTTTTTGTTTCCATACAGGGCTAGATAATGATGAGACAAATTGATATCATTTTTTATTTTGAACGTACGCCGTCAAACAGTGGAGTAATCGCCAGACTACGTTTGTATGGAAGAATATTCGATTAGGGCAACCTTAGCGTGATTTCCAAGGCACGGAGGAGTCGATATTTAATGGATGGTCACCCATCCACGGACCGACCTCAGCGAGCGGTGCTTAACCTCCAAGATGTTATTATTTAGCCAAAAGCTCCTCCAGTATTTACTATAATTTTGTTTGTGCTCCGATCACGGAAACGGGGAAACTGTTACGTCACTTCTTCGTAATGTTACATTTCGTTTAGAACGGTTATGTTTAATGATATGCAATTTAATATTTAACTGTAGCGAATATGATTTAGTTAGTTGTGCTTGCGTAATATTGTAATGTGATCTACATCAGATTAAATAAGTAAGACAATTGTTTAGCGTAACGGAAAAGCTAAGGTATGTAAAAGATTAAGAAGCCGTTTGTTCCGATATCATTTGTAGACCTTTGATAGTCGTTACGGATACTTAGATGTGAAATCTGTCAGCATTCTTGCTAAGGGGTATTGTCTTACCCAGTTCGTGGCTTTCGGAGTACAGATAGGTAGTCGCTCCGTGTAAAATGCTGGTATTCAGCCGGATCCGCAGGCTAATAAGCCTGCTGAGATACGTAATAACGTATCTTTTGCAAGGGCAAAACGATAGCGATCAAACGCTTTGTGTCATAAAAGTCGGAATTACCTGCAGTGCAGGTGTGGTAGGTCCTACACAATCGTTTGCTAATCGCTCGCTGTTAGTCAAATGCACTTATGTAAAAAAAACCGCCAACGACTCCAAATTTCTGTATGGAAGAGCAATTATAGTGCAAAAATCGCTATCGTTTTGCTCTTGCAAAAGATACGTAATAGGCCTACCGGTTAGACTGATTGATTGTAATGTAGATTTAGAACTCGGGACAACGAATTTACAACTATTAATACTATCTTTAAGGTTATAAGGTAATAATTTATAGGCATGTCAATTTTTGTTACGCGCTATAAATACTTTTACAATGCATGTCCTCGAAAAGAGCGGTTTTCCAAGCAGCCAAACTGTGCGGAAAGTGTCACTTTTTTTCACTAGTGCTTTTTACTTTCCTGTATTTTTTTTATTTTTAACTCCAACGTTAGCCCCACCCACGCATAGAGTTTTATTATTTGAGAAAAGTTTTACAAATTAGTTATGTACAGATTATCATTCTTATAAAAGATAAAAAAAAACTAATACTTCATTAAAGGCGTTTTTAATTACACTAGATTTTGATTTTGATCAATAAATTATTTTAAATATTTATTAAATATGTTTGGCAGAACGTATATTTTGCTCGTGCCTTTTTGCGTTACGATGTGACAGCTTTTTGCACATGCGCAGTAGATATGCCCGAGGAACTATTAGTTAATCTGTGGATATGCTGAACGCGCTTGAATTAGCCCGCCATTTTATTAATTTATAATTTTTTTTTTATTTCCTCGCACAATGCATAGTAACATGTTGTATGATACACGTACGTAAGATGATTTTCGACTCGTGTCGATTTATCCACTCATCGGCAATCACCTACCTTCCGCACTTGTAGCATAAATACCTAACTATTTTCATGCTTACCTTTTTATTTCGGTTTACGAAAACACAGAAAAGTGCACGAAATAAACACAACACCACTTGAGTGCAACCCGTTACAAATGACTGACTAGAAATTTGCATTTTCACTAAAGTAATACCTAGACGAAAGCTTCGAAAGTTACGCGGAGTTAAACTTAAAAACCGATTATAAAAAAAACTAACTGTGCACGTCGCACTAGAAGGAATAACAGTAAAACAAGCTCTTTTGTAAACATAGATTTTCACGAGAATAAAAACTTGTGTGCAGAATTTTAGTCCAATCGAACACCGGGAAGTGGGCCAAATCTTACTTGCAAGCTTTGATTAGGTACACACTTAGGCACCGAGACATGTGAAACAAAATAAAAGCTTGTAAAAAGTATATCCCTAAATCCGTCTCCAGGTACAAAGCTGCCTTGCCTCAAAATCTCATCTAAATCCTTCAATAACGTTCCAAACAAATAGACACACTATCACACCATCAAAAAAATCCGCCATCTTGAAAAAACAAACGAACACCGAACACACACTGTTTTCAAAAATTCAAAATTAGAATCACCACCACCATAGAACTTCGAACGTTACTCACAAGTTTGTAATCCATTGTAACGTGTAACCGATTGAATTGAAGTGTCGTGCACAAATGTGGCCGGTCCGTGGTGGCGGCATCTTATAGCACGCATTGCTGATGACCATCCCCAGCTTGTGGCTGAAGATGGTAGGGGGTAGCGTCGACGGTGTGAGGTTTTTGAGCGTATGATTGGAGTTTTGTTTCGCGGCTTCTTCTGGGTAAGCTTGCTCCGTCGTCAACTATGTCTCTGTCACCTCTGACCTAGAATCAAGAGCAAATCCACCATAAATAAAAATATAAAAAATGTGTGAAAGATCGCTGTAACTGTCTGAAGGAGGGACTAAAGCTACGGTTCCTTTTCAGCTTTGTCTCTGATTGTCAACCCGGATGCGTTGTTGTTGATGTGCAATAAAGGGGCATTGCATTTACTAATAACTAGCGGACGCCTCGCGGTTTCACCCGCGTAGTTCCCGTTCCCGTGGGAATACAGGGATCAAAAGTAGCCTATGTCACCTGGGGAAAGTGTAAACGTAGCTTCACAACGGTGAAAGGATTTTTGAAATCGGTCCAGTAGTTTTAAGTTTATTCGTTACTTACAAAAATACAAATTTTTCCTCTTTATAATATTACTAGCTGACCCGGCAAACTTTGTTTTGCCATAAAAAGACCAAACATTTATCTACCCTACCCTACCCTACCCTACCCTACCCAACCCTACCCTACCCTACACTACCCTACCCTACCCTACCCTACCTACCATACCCTACCCTACCCTACCCTACCTTAAAAAAAATAAAAAAAATATCCTATCTCTCAAGTTGGATCGAACTGCACATGGTGTGCGAATTTTATTATAATCAGTTAAGTGGTTTAGGAGTCCATTGAGGACAAACATTGTGACACGAGATTTATATATATTAAGATTATAGTATAGATATGAGGTGCGAAAGTTACTCTTTGTTTGTTAAGTTTTCACGCCTGAACCCATGAAACAATTTTGATGAACTCTCGGGAATAGGACATAGGATACAAATCGGCGTATGTTAGCATGTGATAATTTCTAATTAGAACTACTACTACTACTAAAAGAAGCTAGTTATGTCCATAAGCGGCGTTGACTACATAACAACTAATGGTTTTACAGTGTTTTTGACAGTATTTCGCGAAGGTTTAGGCTGAGGTTTATCTGCAGTAAACAAGTAAGTTTGTGCTTGTTCGGCATCCAATAACATAAAACGATTTTCTAAACTAGCTGTGTCACCACATAGCGCCTGTATTGTAGCGTAGACTTCAAGAAAACGATGTCAAAGATAAATAGATTGGTTTTTGATGTCAAAGATCTCCTTAAGCATTAAGAGGAATAGGTAACTGAGCAAATCTTTATTCGAGTTCTTCAACATTTTCTAGTCGGGAGTCTCGTCTACCGCTGAACTCACGGCAATTAAATCTTATTCGAAATCGTATAGTCTCGCGTCTAAGCTAAAGACGATAAATGATTTATACGTGCTGGATCTTCTTCAAAAGGTCGTTACAGACATTACCCTAAATTGTCTTTACATAATCTGATACTTGCTGGAATGTCTGGACCTTGAAAGGGACCTTGACCTCTTGACCTTTGCGCTTGTTTCAGTGTTTCTTTTGAACGGAATTTAGATTAGAAACACCGGTTTCAGATTGACAATTTTATGAGATGTAAAGCTTTTCCCTGTTTCTGAAAATGTTTATAACAGCGCTTATTTTGATTAAAGCATTTATTTTATATTTATAGATTTTTCTACCTAGCCTTTCCCTACTAAGTTGAGGTCGGCTTCCAGTCTAACCAGAAGCAGCAGTACCAGTATTTTACATGGAGCGACTGTCCATCTGACCTCCATAATGCATTATCTGGGTAACGGATACATTTCAGCTTCTGACTTTCTTTCTTTCCGTTGCTTTCCTTTCTCGGTATGCCAAGAATGGTCCAACCCCACCCATCCACAGACCAAACTCAGCAAGCATTGCTTAACCTCGAAGATCGACCCGTGCGGCTGTTATTATTTAGCCAAGCTCATCCCCATTGCATTAGAAGTAAATCTTTAATAATCAGACAAACACAATCCTAAAAAAGATCTAAAAAAAAAACAAGTTTATTTTAACCCAGATATCAAGCAGCAAACAAAATAATTCTGTCAAGTTGATTCCACCAATAAACAGCATTTATGAATTCACAATTTACTCAGCTTAACAGAAAGCCAGTGCTTTTGCATTAAGCGCAGCATTACAGGACAAAAGCCGTCATATTTATTTTGAATCTTAAGAGCTTTTGGTATAATAATCTGGGCTATTATGAAAGGAATTGCATTTACGTAATATTGCAGTTGACAGGATGATATTCAAATGCAAGGATATATATCAGAGGATTTTAGTTTGTTGCAAAGGCAGTATGTCTATAGTTTTTATGCACAACAATCAGACAGTATTTTCTTATCATAACAAACCATTCAGCTCCCAGCTGCTGGGTTGTTTAAAACAGATATGCAGTCACTCCAAGTTGTATACTGGTATCCAGCTGCATGCATCCAGTTAGACCGTGAGCTGATCAACACCGTTGCAAAAATACTGGGCAAAAAGATCAACCAATTCAAGTACATGATGCTGGTAATAAACATCAAATTACTATGTCACTTAGATAGCGTCCCTCGCTCACCTCCTAGAAAGTTGAATTACATTTTCAGCGCTCGTTTCCAATCAAGGGCTTTTAATCTGGAACTTGTAACAGAAAACCAATTACAGTTGTGTTTGACGCTAGACCGAGAAAGTTTCTTCAGATATTTTTGTTCATCTAGGACTAAGAGCGCTTTTCTTCGATGACAAGTTATTTTGGTTTGACATCGCCATTAGTTAAACACACAGCATTACGCCTGTTTTTTTTCCGAAGGGTCAGGCAGAAGCATCCAAGCCCCATGTATTATAGGGCGAGCCTATTGCCAGCAACTGGGCACCAGTCTCGACTCCTGGTTGCAACTGAGAAATTGCATTAGTTATACAGGGTGGAATTTTTTAATGCCACTCGAAGGGAAAGTACGCTTAATACTGTAGATAGAAAATTTTACTCAAAGAAAACATTCCTTTATTTTTGAAAATAAAGAAAACTACATTCAAAGATTTTCGAAAATTCGCTTGCCACACCCGGGAATCGAACCGACTAAAATCTTTAAAATTACAGCCTGTTCTTTTATTGCATAGATCGTTAGGGTCAATTATAAGGATGAAATCTCTCGAACAAACTAGATAAATTAAATGAAAGGAAAACCATGAAAACTGGACTTATTAATTGTGTTTTTACTACTACTGTATGCAATGATTTATTGCTACTATCACTTAAATTTTACAAACATTCAGTTGCTTGGTGATTTTTATGGTTGTGTTCGTTGTCTGATTTTAGTTATTCGGCGCATTAGAGCGCCGAAAAATAGGTGACCTAAGAGTCCTAGTCATGATTGAAATGACGCCATTTTTGAGGGCTCACACCGTCACACCTAATTTTAATTTTAGGTGACTACGACAGGCCACTCAACCCTCTTTTAATTAACGAATTTTAGTTAAGGCTAACCAGTACTGGAACTTTGACTCAGAAATCAGAAGCTATATCCATTTTCTTTGGTGCTCCGTTCTCTGGGCTTTCCCATAGGAACCATGCTTTTTAGGGTTCCGTACCTTAAAAGGTAAAAAAATGAACCCTTATAAGATCACTCTCTTTTCCATCTGTCTGTCCGTGTCTCACCACCGATTTTCTCAAGAACGGGAACTAGCAAGTTGAAATTTATACCAGATACTAAGGTCTATATATTCCCTATTAGGTGTATAAAAATCACGGTCCTGAGTCAAAACAATAAAAGGATTTAAGGAAGTACCAAAATTTACCTTAGTTTTCAACTTTTTTAGTTTTTCGGAATTTTCCCTTTACTTGTGCTGTAAGACCTTAAAAATTAAATGGTGTCCCCATACATACATAGTTGACGCCACCCTGGGTACGGAACCCTTCGTGCGCGAGTCCGACTCGCACTTGACCAGTTTTTTCTTCGTGGTATTTTTTTTTTCGAAATCGGATTTGTACTTTTCATTGCAAATAAACAAACTTTAACATTATCAAAAAAACATAGGACCTTTTTTCACAATTTGAGTCATCAAATATGGAAGCCCTTTCTTCGGTAACTACACTAGATCTTTTCCCAGAGGCTCATGTTAGAATACCTGACACATAACTTGCCACTGTCTCTTCGGTTAAGCCAAACCAACATTTCGTTCCACGCAGTACAAACGTGTAATTTACATATTTATTGAAGAATTATCTCTGACACTACTAAGTTTTATTACTTCTGCATTTACATCTCGGAAATGTATGTTAATGTTTGCCGCATCTGCATAAAAATTGTATTATTTCAGGTTATCTAATGAAATCCGGTCATGGGTTTCATAAATATTTATCTTTTTAAGTCTTCGGTCGAGTTATGGCTATATTTTTAATATCATAGTTTACCTGACGATAAGGGAACACAAGGTCGTCGAAAAAGCTTGTTCTTCAAAGCAAGAGTGCACTGACATCTTCTGGACACGCTCGTTCTATTCTAGACTTTATCCACCAGGTGAGATTGAGATCAAGAGCTAGCTCATTGTTTGATGGTTGGCTGTTGGTATCAGGAGCCCCAAACAGTATTCCATAAACACTGGTTTGCCTTAAGGGTGCCCTAGTCGACGGTACGAACTATTTTGTGCGGGGGGTTAAAATGCATGCTATCTCATCCGACAACACGTGCGAAAGAGATAGATGCTGTGATGAGCAGTAAGAAGCTAGTTCGCGTACGAATACACATTTTTGCAAATTTGTAGAGAAATGGATGATGATTTAGGACGAAAACGAGCTCGCGAAATTTTATAAACATATCTTTGGGAATATGGTTATCACGAAAAAAACGACTAAATGTAAATGTATATGTTCAAAATAAAATTATTTGCGTTGCTGAACTACTAATATATCCCTGTATGGTGACTGTTTTGCAATTTTCCTTCTTCTTATGGTATTTATGTCCGTCCGAAGATGCGTTAAAATTAGTGTTGAAATATGGAACTTTCGACGCTCATAACTTTTAAATATATATTTTTTTTACTTTTTGTTTCCATACAGGGCTAGACAATGGTGAGACAAATTGATATCATCTTTATTTTGAACGTCCACCGTCAAACGGTGTAGTTAAGAATCGCTAGACTACGGTTGTATAGAAGAATGATTGACTGGGGCAACCTTAAGCATTTGTCTCCCCAGGTTTTCACCACAGCACCCAGTTCTCAATTTCGACATACTGCAACAACAATTAAACTTGATGCCTAAGCACAAACCATACGGAAATATAATAAGTATTGCTGAATCGATCCCTCTTAACCCACATTCTTTATAACGATCTCATTACACTCGCGTTTATAGACGTTGACGTACAGCCTCGTATTTATGTAATGACAACGTGACTTGTCTTTCTGTGCGTACGGATACCGATTTCTATGAAGAATATCGTAATTGTTTTGTGGAGTTAGTTACATGAATTTGAGAATGGCTGTAGTATTACTTATTCAGTAGGTAGACATCTCTCCGAGCCTAAGTTTGGCTGTCAGTACCTCGTTAATGTCTTCAACATTTGTCACCTCCGCAGCTTGATCTTATTCTTCGTAATCAATGAAAAGATTGTTTTAAGATTAGTATTAGTATGTGTTGTAGTATCAGTCCTCTCGTAGGCACGGAAGTGTCTCGTGAACCTTTCATGGCTTCTTGTCACCCAACCACAAATCGACTGAAGCAAGCACATCGACGTATGCACGATAAGTTCCTCTTTCGTAATATACCTTACAGTATTACCTTCTGCTGTTTGCTTTTGACATTTTTTTGGTGTTGGCGATGCATACATCTTCTTTTACGCACCGCTGTCATTTCAATATTCTTGTCAAGCCATATCGTCTACTTTATCAACACCCACAGTGTTAACGTTAAAATGATACAGCTACAATCGATCGCGTGCCTCACACCACAATGTAAATCGGTTGTAATGTTGTAATTATCGGTGACGATCATTGCCACTTTAACTAGTATTGTTCGTACGGTAATTAGGTAGTCGGTGTCTTATGTGTTGACGTTGATGTCTTCGAACACGATATGTGCGGTTTCCTTGCTGGGATTTCCATCGTTAGGGAAGCGAATGGGTTTCAACGGCGGAAGGTCTATCACGAATTCATGATTCCTGTCGTCGTTAGTTTTCTTAACATTTACAGCAGTATCAGCATCAAACAATATCAAGCAACTGTTATTTCTTGCACATATTTTGTCACTAGCGTCTTGAAGTTCTTCTATGCTAGGCTAGACATTCATCGGGTGATGGTTCTCTCAATGTAAGTTGTGTTGTATTTCTTTCTTTTTTCGTCAGCAACTACGATCTTCACTTAGTTCTAAAGCTACCGCCAAGCACAGTTGTTGTGATTCAGCTTGAATGATACCGCTTTCGGTGTATTACAGCCATTTGAGACATTTCAACTTTGTCTCTCAAGTAGCAACGCAGTTGACATTGTGATATTGGTCATATATTACCATCAAGGAGCTGCTTATTTGCCACCCCATAATTTCCCGACATCATCTCTCTACCCTCCTCCCATGTTGGCGTCACCGCAGAACGGTTTTATTCTTCTATTCTCCACTGTCCAACGTCACGCTATGCTATTGTTCACCACATAATGATAAAAGTGATCTTATTCGAGGACCCCACATTGTCAGAAATGCCTGAGTGTCAGTACCTCGTCACGGTCGACAGCGCTCCGTGAGTAGTGGTGCTACTTATCACTCTCGTGTTACACGTTGTTGATCCATCAGCGGAGTGTCTGTCGATCAGGAGCTAATGATGTATTGTATAGTTTGTTGGATATGTTGACTACCTTGCTCGTGTATCGTGGCTATTAGTACCGGCGAATATTCAAGTTCTTCTAACTTAGCAGACAGATGTGTTGCTAGGGAGTTTTTTGCGCCACTGCTTCTTCTCAGCTAAATCACAAGGAAGTGGTGGGCGTTTTGGGGAGTATTTATGTAGGACTTTTAATGTCAAAAAGTTTACTATTGATTATGATAAGATATGTTTTGCTTTGTGTTTTCGATTGGCAACGTATCTGCTGAGGTTCTAATATTGCTATATGGCGCCCAAAAAGATGACAAAAGTAATCTTTTATCTTGAGAATAAAGGGAACTTCAGTGCAAAAATTGTGTTTTTGTGCCCAAGAGTATGGTTAGGCGTTGGAATCATCAGGGCTTTTCATGTTAAATAATGATGTTTTTTAGGGTTCCGTACCCAAAGGGTAAAAACGGAACCCTATTACTAAGACTCCGCGGTCCGTCTGTCTGTCTGTCTGTCTATCACCAGGCTGTATCTCATGAACCGTGATAGCTAGACAGCTGAATTTTTCACAGATGATGTATTTCTGTTGCCGCTATAACAACAAATACTAAAAATAGAATAAAATAAATATTTAAGGCGGGCTCCCATACAAAAACCGTGAATTTTTTGACGTTTTTTGCGATAATGGTACGGAACCCTTCGTGCGCGAGTCCGACTCGCACTTGGCCGGTTTTTCGCCCATCGCCATGTACGTATGTTGGCATAGTTGGATTTATTTATTTATTTTACTTTAATAAAAACAGCTATCCGTTTTTGGTCATCCGTTTCAGTACCTTTATTGCTGTCGTCGTCGAAGTCATATTCACCATTTTAGGGTTCCGTAGCCAAATGGCAAAAAACGGAACCCTTATAGATTCGTCATGTCTGTCTGTCTGTCTGTCCGTCCGTATGTCACAGCCACTTTATTCCGAAACTATAAGAACTATGCTGTTGAAACTTGGTAATTAAAAGTATTCTGTGAACCGCATTAAAATTTTCACACAAAAATAAAAATAAATCAATAAATTTTGGGGGTTCCCATACTTGAAACTAAAACTAAAAATTTTTTTTCATCAGACCCATACGTGTGGGGTATCTATGGATAGGTCTTCAAAAATGATATTGAGGTTTCTAATATAATTTTTTTCTAAACTGAATAGTTTGCGCAAGAGACTCTGCCAAAGTGGTAAAATGTGTGTCCCACCCCCTGTAACTTCTAAAATAAGAGAATGATAAAACTAAAAAATATATATGATGTACATTACTATGTAAACTACCAGCAAAAATTGGTTTGAACGGGATCTAGTAAGTAGTTTTTTTTTAATAAGTCATAAATAGTAAACCGCAATTTACCAAGTACGGAACCCTTCGTGCGCGAGTCCGACTCGCACTTGGCCGGTTTTTATTTGAAGTAACAATCGCTGTTTTCAGAGATATTATTTTCACATCATTTATTTTCTCTACACACAATAAAATTCACAGTTCACAAAACATTGGATGCCCCAGTAAAACCCAATTCGCTTATTCATATTTCATTCTCCATATAAAGTTACCCGATGTTTTCATCGTCAATACATAGGTACCCAAACCGCATCCATTGCCATTCTGGAATCAATATATGCCTCACAAATATTTGTTTCAGTGCTGAATGGAGCGGGGTACAAAACATGTATGTCGAGAGCCTACCTCTGGAATATGAGCCAATCAAATGACAGATTGCGAGCGTATGATTGAAAAATTCCAAATTGCAATGCAACAGCTTTATGGATATTATTTACGGTTGACTTAACTTTCCGGAACTTTTCATCGAGATTCGTTTTCATACTTTTTGCATGTGGATTTTCAGTTTGTTGGTTTTAATCAAGTTTTAATACTGCTCGACTTTAAATGATGCATTATTTATTACCCGGCTGCAAAGAAAGAGTTATGTTTTTAGCGCGTATCTTGTATGTATGTAATTTTTTTAATAACCTCGTATCTTTCAAACCATTTGACGGCTTTTTATAATTAAAACATCGTTAGATAGGTCTTGGCCGCCCAAGTGTTCTTAGTTAAGTGCCGTTAAAAAAAATTAACATGGCGGATTTCGTGCGCCATATTAGTAGGGGTTGCAATTGTTTCATCGAGTGGGGTATGAAAATGAAGGATTTTTAGAGTTGATTGCAAAAATATATACCACTTATATTTTTATAAGACATTCGAAAAAAAAAATAACTAAAAAGTTGTAAATAAAAAAAATTATCCTCCGACTGCACAGCATGATTTTCTTCTTGTTTATTATATCTTAGCAGTTGTTTCTTTATTTTATTAATACTCACAAGTTATTTTAGTTGCCAGAACACGAAGATAGACAAAATAAACCTCTATCACAATAATGTTCCCTTTTGAAGCAGTGGCCGCAAAAACAATGTTTTCATTTTTCTTTGCCATGATATATCACGACAATTTCTACGCGGTTTTGCCCGGTGAAGTATTTTGCTTTTCCGGGTGAAATATCTTAATACTTGTACCTCATCTGCGACCTCTCAACCTTGAATCATTAAATGTAGATCATCAATCCTGAATCTAGTCCACCCCTGACACACAACAGTACGCTGTTAGGGGCTGTAAAAACAACAGCGGCTCATAGCATTATTATTCAGTGGTATTCACGAAATCCGAGCGTTTTCCTCTTTCGTTCACAATACAGAGCACCTAGACGCCTCGCTAGCCAGTGTTAGAGACAGCATTGTCAAAACTTACCATAAATCAAGCATGATAGTGAATGCTGCTGAACATGGATCTGCCAAATACCAACTTGATGCACTTTAGCCGATTGACAGACCGGTCAAAAGACTTATTGGCAACGATGCACTGGTCGCGTCAAAGCTCCAGAGCCTCGAAAATCGACGCCGAGTTGCCAGCCTGTCATTTTTTTTTCGGATACATTTCGGGGAGTGTGCGACGGAACTGCAATATTTGATTCCGCCTAGCCCTTTCCTTCATCGGACTACAAGACGTACGGCTATGCGCCATCGGTACATGGTAGACATCCCTCCCATACGCACAAAGCGTTTTGCTAATACTTTAATTTTGCGCACAGCTCAGGAGTGGAATCTGGAGGAGGATCTTAGGATAGGATGGGATAGATGGACCCCTTTGCCGCACTTAGACTTACATTTGATCCGTTCTGCATGTAGGCCTCCTGTCTGTGAGAGGGTATGTATGGGCCGTGATCCACCACGCGGACCCAGTGCATATTGGTGGATGTGTCACATGTCTTCGAATTTTTGTTTCTAAGACATGCCGGTTTCCTAGTTTTCTTTCATCTTTTTGATAGCAGTGATGATGAAATAATTTACACAAAGAAGAAAGAAAGAAAGAACCTATAACTTGTAAGTTGCGGCCGTTACCACTGGGCCAACACTCTCACTCACCTCCCAAAAAATATTTTCGGTCGGTCGTTTAATCGGAAAAAAATTGAAGGCCTGTAATAGTTCTGAGCTATGGAATCCAGAACTTCTGCTTAGTGCACATTACGCGTGATCGAATGGTTTTAGTAAAGCAATCTGCCTAGCCTTTACCCAACCATGTAGAGGTCAGATTCCAGACTGCTGAGATGCAGCTGAATACTATTTGACATGGAGCGACTGCCTATCTGACCTCCACAACCCAGTAACTGGGTAACACGATACTCCTTGGCAACACTTGGAGTACAATTTTCTGGCTTCTGACTATGATCAAAGATCTATAAATGACAGCCAGGACCATGAGCTTAACGTCCTTTCCGAGACACGGCAAAGTCTAAATGGTCACACATCCACCGACTGACCTCGGCAAGAATTGCTTAACCTTGACCATCGACCTCATCAGCCTTTTAATGTACCCACTGCTGGGACACAGGCCTCCTCCTTTTGAGAGAGAATGGGCCGTAATGCACCACCACGCCAGCCTAGTGCGGGTTCGTGGATGTCACATGTCTCCGAATTTTTTGATCTAGGACATGCCACATCGAACATCGACTGTTTTTATTTACCCGTGAGCTCTTTGCGTATGGTATTAGTATTGGCGTCTATGGTTACTGCAGTGGTTCTTTACTCTGTGGTACCAGATCGTCCATCCTTTTATACAGTACCTGTCATAACTGAATGTATATCTGTCTGTGGAGCTCGTAAACAATGGTTATTTGTTGTCCTTTTAGCAATATGATTATCTTTGCAGTTCGGGGTGGAAGATGGATTGGGATTTCTGAAGGATTTAGTTACAAAGTAGTTGTAGTAGTTGGATTTCTTATTTGGGTTAACGCATACTGCAGTATGCGTTAACCCAAATAAGAAATCCTACATGTAGGATCTTGGGATATAAGATACTGTTAAGTCAAATTCAGTATTACAGGCTTAAATATGTTTGGGTTCCTTTCACTATTGTCTTGGCAAAGAGCGATAGCCAATTCGTTTGTCAAGAGTGGTGGTTTATTTGGAAGTTGGTTGTATTTTCGCGCACCGTCTGACGTTTTTACTGATTGATAGGGTTTCTACTTTTCAGTAGTGATTGTCTTTCGAACAAAGCACACCCATATCTCTGTCTCTGCTGAATAAAACAATTTGCTTTTTTTATCTCTTAAAGGAACTCCTATCGCAACTATCTTTGTGTCTTTCTCCAGTCCAACTGGTCGCATCTGAATCTCAGTATTTTACATGAGCTGACTGCCTATCTGATGTCAGCAACCCAGTTTCTGGGTTGCAAGACTTCTGACTACGTTACTTGACCAAGAAAGTAAACACCACAAAATAAAGAGCATACTCTCAGTTTCGTCACTCGCCTCTAATTATTCAATTCTCTTTACGACGGAAGTGCACAAGATCGTATTTCACTGTCGACTAATTCCGTAAAGAGGTACAAAACAAGATTGATGATAATAACTTCATTTTATTAGCGTGCCGGAAACGTTGACCGGACGGTTTCAGTGCGTATACGATTATCGAGCGACTTGCAAGGGAATATACGGGGAAGAAGTTGGTACTTCTGTATTGCTTCTAACACACCCAACACGGCTGAATATGCCCAAAGCATTAGGTAGAGGAGCCCTATATTTCGTCGTTTATGTTCAAGTCCGTTGGGCGTATTGCCATGAACCGGTCGCAAATAGAATAGAATAGAAAATATATATTCGACACAGGCACAACACAACAGCAAAAAACATGGACTAAAAGCCAAAAAAGAAGTGCAAAAACAAATTGCGCTGCACGTACCCATACCGAAAGGGTTACCAACTCAGCATTTGCTGCGCGTCAGACACCCAGCGCTGGTTTTCAGTTGGCACCCGCAGCGACACACGGACGTGGGTGACAAACTAAAAAATAAAATATAATCTATACATCATTTGATATGAGTGATACAATATAAGGATGTGTAAATAAATAATGTACAATGAACTAATAGAAGAATAAGTGTGTGTATATTGAGCAACAATTTGTGTGTGTGGGTTGTAGCGAAAAAGAAAATTAAATAATTAATACGAAATCATTCACAAAATACCCTATTCTTAAAAACCCCCCAACCCTATCGCAAAGACAATCAAGACTCCGGGCTGCTACTGAAAAATTTCAGCATACAGCAGCCATATAGAATGGCGTTTTAGTAGAGAGGGGCAGATATATTTCTTTAAATTTTTATATCTCGTTTTTCGATCATCATTGATTCTGTTTTACTACTATAAGTATTCTATTTTAGTCTTTTTTTATCGATAAACTGATCGGAAACAATTTTTTAATCATGCATATTACCTATTACCGTTATCGTTCTTCTTTTATGGTGTACAATAAAGTATATTATATTCTATTCTATTCTATTCTATAAGTTTAGTGCGTGTTGACCTATTGTCGTCGCTGTCGTTAAAAGACAACCAATGCAATCGGCTTGGCCGAGATATCGCCACCTCTTCCTTTATTGAATCGTGGCGCTATTGTCACCTTTGCTTTGAAGAAAGAAACTTTCAGAACAACTAATTCATAATCGACTTCCTGCCCATATCCTATGTTACTTGGGGGAAACACATTTTCTTCCATTCTCAACGATCAATCGTCAAACTTTCATTTATAACTCCTTGTTTCTTGTCATTTCTCGTACATCCATGTTTTCTTTGGCCTTCTACTCCCTTTCTCTCTATTTTTAATCACCGCCGGAAAAAGAGGGGTGTTATAAGTTTCACGTGTGTTGCTGTGTATCTGTGTGTCTGTCTGTAGCACTAAAACGGATAAACCGATTTTGATTTAGTTTTTTTTATTTAAAAGGTGATTTTATCGAGAGTGTTCTTGAAATCGGTTCAGCCGTTCAAAAGTTATGGGCATTTTACTGTTTTAATCGGGGTGTTTTCGCAAGATAAATGTGTCGGGAGTTTTTTAAATTTTAAAATTTTACATGTAGTGTCAAGCGTTCCAAAAAAGATACTTTAATTACCAAAGCAACGTCAAAATAATCCAACAATTCCAAAATATACTGCTCACGGATGCTGTAAATGCACCCTGGTACATAAGAAATGACGATCTTCACCGTGACCTTAAAACGTAATTCGTCACCACCATCATCCAAAAATTTGCTGAAGCCCACGAACACAGACTTCATCGACACGTGAATGTTGAGGCTATCCAGCTGCTAGACAATACAGACTTATTGCGTAGGCTTAAAAGAACTAAACCTTTTGAATTAGTGTAGTGTACAAAGTTAATGAATAATAGTGACAACCCTGTGCTATACATATAACACATGAACATAGTGTTTTTATAAATTTTATCAGACTCTAAGAAAGTGCTACGGACTTGTGATAAATTGCAAATGGACACTATTCTAAGTTTTTACATAATCTATCACGTAATATATTAAGTTTGAGTTAAATTGCTTATTAGTATTTTAGGCTAGATCGTAATTAATTATTAAGAATTTTAATAAAAAAGAAAAAAATATCAGAAAATCCGACTGCATAAAAAGCGAACAGTCAGGTTTTCTGATTTTATTAATATATTTTTATTTATAATTTTTGAGTTAGGTACATTTGAACATATAAGTGTTATATATTTTTGAAATCACCTCTTCAAATCCTTTATTTTGATACCCCACACGATGGGTTTCAAAGAAAAAAAATATTTGGTCCCTCACAATATGGCACCCAAAATCCGCCATTTTTCTATTTTCCATGTTTAATGTAGCCAGTGACACTCGCAGGGTTAATAAGAATCGATTGACGTAAGAATCATCAAAATCGGCCAACGCGTTTGGTCTCTAGAACGCCACATAGGAACAAACATACATACATACATAGACTGATAAATACATTACCCTCCTTCGGCAGTCGGATAAAAAATGTAGGGGTCCAGTCTAATCGGATTCAACTGAGTACCAGTGTTTTACATGGAGCGACTGCCTATCTGACCTCCACAGCCCAGTAACTAACACGATACTTTGACTGCTTTTACTTGCACGTTCCAACTCACACATCCCGTATGTTTCCACCTCATTCGACTGGCCACTTCCTAGTTTTATATTGCGTACATTATTCCTGAATTCATTCTACACATTTAAGCTAGCTAATTATTTTACTATCTATTCCTACATATCGGCGATTCGTAACGTAAACATACTCGACAAATTTGATATAGTTTATCGTCGAATAATTGGACCGAAGCTTTTTCCTTATCATGTTCCGCTTTGTAGTATTTTTTCTTTTATTTGCTGAGGTTTTCATTCTCCGCGGTCGTTTTTGCTTATATCAACTTTTCCTTCACCCAGTTAATAGTTATTTTCTGCAAGCCTTTTCGATATATTCTGTTGCCAAATCTTGTGTTTTGTTGTTTATTTTTATCCTCAGAGCAATGACTAAAGCATAGAGGGAGCGTGAAATTTCAGTATAGTTATACTCTTTTTACTTATGACACATTCAGTGTGAATAACAAGGACAGGTATATAGTTATAAGGGTTGCTTATGGCAATGCTGTCCACATTTTTTGTCTCGGTAGTGATGTGCCGTATTTTGCAGAGGTATCGACAAAAAAATATTTTTGACATATAATTTACATAACGGAATGAATGTATTGTCATGTCATACATTCCATGGATTATAAAAACAAAGAATACATTGTTTGTTTAAAAATCTCACTCGGTTTCCAACAGGCTTTTATATGATAATCCTATTCTTCTTCTTGTCGTGTGAGCTGCAAAGTCTATCAACCAAACACTGATGTCAGACTTTTTAACCGCTTTCTAATCTCCAACGTAAGTGACGAGCATTAGTTCGCAGCTTATCGTTCCTTCCGAAGCCTGAAATCATCTTACTTTTCTTTTTACTGACTTAATACTATCAATTCGATACGTATGTAAGTAATATCGTTGGAATTGCACAATATTCGTATAATTTACGCTATGTGGGCTTCTGAACACGTGTGCCAAATTTCATTCCTGTTTGTATGTATGTATGTTTGTCCATTCCACGCATTTCGCCGAAACTCGTAATCAGATTGTGATCATTCTTTTTTATTGGATTAAGTATCTCTCAACTTAGGGAACAGCATAAATTTCATCAAAATCGGTTAAGCAGTTTTCAAGATATGAAATATACAACCGAACTCCTTAACGACAAACAGCACGAATGTTTAAATTTGGTATTTTGTCCAGCCTTTAGGTACCTTACTATAGAGCTTGCAATTAAAAGTAGAATAAAAAACGTTTTCACAAAAAATAAACCGACTTCAAAAGCATAACACTAAAAAGAAAATAAATTTCGCTTCGGAGGTCCGTGTCGCTAAACGACAAAAATAAAGGAGGTAAAGACACCGATTGCCGAAACGAAATTTATTTTAACTTTTTAGTGTTTTGCTTTGGAAGTCAGATTATTCTTTGTGATGGTTTTTTTTTATCAAAACGAATTTTTATTTAATATTTGTGGATATAAAATAAAATGAATTGAAAATCGAATAATTTAAACTGCTTTCTTCTAGTCCAATGTCCTTTAAATATTACAGTTTTAGTCAAATGTGACCTAATTTTTCTTGATTATCCCCAGTTTTCTTTGTTATGTAGTGAATTCTAATATTTAAATACTTCTGCGTAATCATTTTAATCAACAGTGCTCTGAGATCTTCTGTGAAAACAACAAAGAAAACTAACTTGGTGTAAGTAAAACAATTGGTAAAGGTTAACACGTTCACAACAGTCCATATACAAACCTTTTAGTCCACCCCTCAAGTCTGCAAGAAAATAATTATCTTTCACTAAGCTTTGGGGCACAGGACTGTGAACGTTTTGAGGTAGGCGAAAATTAACGCGAATTGACCACTAAGTGAGCGCACGTGAAGATGGCTTTACTTACCAATAATAGAGATGGTATGGCGCCAGCCATTTATCGCTTCTTATAAACCAGTCGTCCGTAAAATGTTTCGAGCATATTCGGCTATGCTTAGTTGAATAATTTCTGGCTCTTGGAATCGCTTTAGACAAATTCTCTTTCTAATTTGGAGGCCTACTGCAAAAAAACGATACCTTCTCCAATTTATGGGCATAAAATTATCGTATCGATAAAAAGTATCACATCACTAGCTTATCAAATTAACAAATTATTTATTTGAAAATTAATTCGCTATAACAACATAATTTATAATAAAGATAGTTTGAAGGGATCAATATCAATCTAATATGTATGTTATAAGTGATCACATCCAAATATTTCGCGTGATTTTATATGAAAACTGAAAAAGATCTCTTACCGATGAAAGCTTACAAATTCATTGTTTTCTTTCCGTAAAGAATGCGATTTACACGATAACACAAAACAAGCCATGTTAACAGCTTATTGATCTGTTCTTCGCACCGTTTTTTTTACCAGATTATGCAAAAAATCTATTAGTTTTTAATAAAATAATGACCCAGCACACGTACTTACTTTCTCGACGTAATATACGACTAAACCAAAAAGTTTGTACGGTTAACCATGTATTAGGCAACTATTGTGCTCTTTTTAATTGATCGTATAATAAGAGACCAAGTGTGACCGTTTGACAATTTCGGAATGTCCATTTAGCTTTAATCATGGATAAATCCATATGTTTGTCTCTTTTAAGTGTACAATCTGCGTCATAAGAGAGAAGAGCTTAGATATATCGTAATTGGTCCCTAATTTGTATGCTCCCTCTATGCTTTAGAATAAATAGTCATTGCTCTGAGTTTTTATCGAACAATCGTAACGGCTATTGCCATTTTTGACAGCACTATAGATAATTATGAGCAAAGACTTGTTCAGAATTTTAACAAGATTCAGACCAAATTAATTATTCAGAAACTAATAGTTTCTTGGGAGACGGAGTACCCACCGTCTCTCAAAAAAGTAGATGAATATAACTGTAAAAAAATTAAAAACCCGATTGCTTAAGAAGCGAACTAAAAAGCTGTAAACAAGAAGAAAGTCATGATGTCCGGTCGGACGATATATATTCGCGAGCTGGCTGACCAAAACCATATGTATCCTTAACCTCATGATACCACAATGTGGCGCCTTAAACCCGCCATTTCTAACGTCATTATCATTATCGGCCTAGGTGTTTGTTCTCTAGAACGCCATACAGAAACAAACGTACATACATAGACTGTTTAACACATTACCCCCTTTGCGTCGCGCAGTCGGGTTAAAAGAACTACAAAGCTTTGCTAGTAAGACCAAACCCTGTAGATCTTTTAACATTTTCTTAGGTGATGCTTAAGAAAACTTATAATAGACTTAAACTACGACCTACAACTAGTTAGTCGCGGCCACCGTTGTGCATATTACTTACTTAAAGTTGCCCTAGTCAACGGCACGAACGCCGCCAACACTTGTGAAAGAGATAGATGCTGTGATGAGCAGTAAGAAGCTAGTTCGCGTACGAATTAGCACTTTTGCAAGTTTGTAGCTAAATGGATAATGATTTAGGAAGAAAACGAGCGCGTGAAATTTTATAAACAGACCTTTGGATTTTCAAAATAAAATTATTTGCATTATTGAATTACTAATCTATCCCTGTATGGTGGCCGTTTTGCAATTTTCCTTCTTCTTATGGTATTTATTTTCGCCCAAAGATGCGTTAAAATTAGTGTTGAAATATGGCACTTTTTACCGCTCATTACTTTCTTTTTTTTGTTGTTTGCTTCCATACAGGGCTAGATAATGACGAGACAGAAATTTATATGATTTTTTATTTTGAACGTACGTCGTCAAACAGTGGAGTAATCGCCAGACTACGTTTGTATGGAAGAATGATCGACTAGTGTAAACTTAAATAAAGTAATCCCTTCTCAACCCACATTACTCGAATCAAAGGAAGCAACAACTTTACCAAATGCAAGTCCCATGTTCGTTTCAAATAAAAGTTGGCCGTCTTCCAAGGTTCAGGACAAATGATTAATTTACCATAGCTTTACCAGCCTCTTGTAATTAATCCGGCAAGTTGCTGTGTGCGCACTTTTTTCTTTGCCGCAAAACTGCTGATTCCGTTCGTGTATGAAGCTTTTAAGGCGGTGGTAGTGCGGGATTTACTCTGGGAAATATATGCTGCGTTGTAGTTTTTAGGGTTCCGTATCCAAATGGTGAAAAAGGGACCCTATTACTAAGACTCTACTGTCAGTCTGTCTGTATGTGACCAGGCTGTAACTCATGAACCGTGATAGCGAGACTGTTGATATTTCCACAGATTATGTATTTCTGTTGCCGCTATAACAACAAATACTAAAAACAGAATACAATAAATATTTAAATGGGGCTCCCATACAACAAACGTTATTTATTTGCCGTATTTTGCGATAATGGTACGGAACCCTTCGTGCGCAAGTCCGACTCGCACTTGGCCGGTTTTTGGCTACTTATTTGCATATTTTCTTGGCTGGTTTTTTAGAAGTCGGTAAAAAAAAAGTATTCATGTAATTCGCAAATATCACAGAAATGTGAAAATTCACACATGCAATAAGATGTGAATTTTCTCGTTTGTGTATCAGATCAGTGTAGCAATAGAGTTTTGTAGATCTGTAGAACGTTCACGACTTAATAGATAATTAGGTGACCTACTGCTACAACTAATCATTCCGAGCGAAATTAATTCCATACTACACCTACAACCAGAGGCATAGAGGAATAGACTGAGCTTTAGCTATCCGAGTGTGAAGTTAATACAGTAATAAAGTGTAGAAGGGACAAAGCGATCGTGGCGGCCAATAGTTGTCTTTATCTAGAAAATCTGATTGGGCCCCGTCACAGTCTTGCAGTGTCATCTTCGTCAGGACTGACTGACAGTTCGAGTAGAGACCGGTGCATAGCTCTGTACGGCAAATACCAGTCTCTTTTTGTATCCTTTCTACAGTGCGGTCAATTTTGTGACGGTAGTTCTCAGTCCATCTGTCTATAACCAATCCCTACACTGTCCCACATACTGATCGACCGGGGCGTTTTGACGTAACGCACGCGATTCTTACCGATTCGTACCGATGCAGCCCGATTCGCCGGGCAATCGTACGATCTTCACGCTCGCTAATGACATGGGCGGAAAATTAGATCTAGTAGAGCGGTGCGACACTGTACAGGGAAAACAGAAACAGATAGTTCAGAAATGTTCTGGGCTGTACTACAAGTTGTAGGCTTTCTTTGGACTGTCTTTTAAGGCTTTGACTAACAAAAGCCAGCTTTATCTTTTTGTCTAGCCTTGTCTCACTAATTGGGGTCGGCTCTAAAAATTATTATTTGCTATACGTGTCTTTATTGGGCAGTCGAAACATTTCTGTCACTACGAACTAGAGAAATGAGACTGGTATTATCCGCACAGTTGCTTTGTCTCTTTCTAGGAAACTGTCAGTTTTGTGACTCAGTCCATTCTCTATGTCTGAGCTTATAACCCTCCATAATATCTATGTTTTCTGTAAGCTATGACTATCACTGTCCCACATACTGATCGACCGGGGCGTTTTGACGTAACGCACGCGATTCTTACCGATTCGTACCGATGCAGCCCGATGCGCCGGGAAATCGTACGATCTTCACGCTCGCTAATGACATGGGCGGAAAATTAGATCTAGTAGAGCGGTGCGACACTGTGTAGGGGAATACAGAAGATCAAGGAAAGTTCTGCACAAGCCATAGTCGTTTTCTGAAGTTCTGATTGGGCCACGATGCATGATTCATCTTCGTCTCTACGAACTGCAGAAAAGAGACGGGGTCTGATATTTTGCATACACGTTTAGTTTGGATGACAATGCACGGTTAGCTATGTAACATCATTCTAAATCCAATATGGCGGACTCCCAAAGATGGCCCCCATGATATGAATAGCAAATGAAAGGGTTTGCTGAGAGCAATACGAAAAAAGGCTTGTTTAGTCTCTTTCGACTGAGCAGTTTGATGATGTTATCGCTCAAACCATTCTCCATGTCTATAACCCGCAAATCTGAAATCTCCTAAAAGCTGCAGCTCCTAAAAGCTGGGCAATTTTCATTTCGAAACTGTTCACATTCTCAAATCAAGGTTACAGTGGTTTTGTGAAAACGAAAGGGAGTTTATGGGTACCATCTAAATGGGATTGCTTTTAATCAAATAGATTGCAAAAACAACAGTGCCACTTCTTCTAGTCGCTCGATTAATCAATTTGTGTAAGTGCTGCCAACTATGAGACATGGTTGCTTTCGGTTTAATTGTTTTGTCCACAAGTTCTCGCTGATGACTGTTTGCTGTGATATTTCGGCACCTTCTCAAATCAAGCAGTAAACAAAGATGTATTTCAAGGATTGCCAGAAATAAACGCTTCTAACTATTTGAAGTCGTCGCGCCAGCGTTCCCTAGGCCTCTCTCGGCGATGACGCCCGTCTTCTGATTCTCATTGCGTGACAGCTCTGGTCTACCTGTCATTGCAAAAACCGGGCAGAGCTTTCTACTATGACGTAGAAGAAAATATAAGTTGAATGTTGATGATAATGCCAGCATCCTCATCTAATAGACTGGAAGTAGATTCTGACACAAAAGGCTACGAAGATAATGTATGGCCAGAATATGTCACTCGAGACACAATAGGCGATAGGCGATATAGGTAGTAACATTCTGTCTCTGGCAAGTATCCAACACTACATGTCTCTAAGAATAAATTTCGAGAACAAACGAAAATTGTACTTCTGTCTCCCCCGCACAGTGACAAATCTCCACGGTACGCTTGCACGTTAAGCAATAAATAAATAGGCTCAATTATATTATAATACAGTTATGTACATCGAGCGTAGCGTATACATTATGTCATGTTCGCTGCAGGAAGCGTGGCGCAGCGGAGGAATTTATTGTCTAATAACTTTATTGATTGAGATAGGTTTGCTCTGAATAACGAGCCGTATTTTTATTATGATGAGGTTTTGCAATTGTTAAGAGGAAATACGGTCGCAGACAACCGACTGAATATCCTAAGCAAAAAGTCGTAATTTGTGGTTTGGTTCTCGCCTATTTCCTCCTCCAATCACATCAACATCACATCACATCAACGGCCTATTAATGTTCCCACAGCTGGGACACAGGCCTCCTCTCTGTGAGAGGGAATGGGCCGCAATCCACCACGCGGGCCCAGTGCGGGTTGGTGGATGTCATATGTCTTCGAAGTTTTGGTTCTAGGACATGCCGGTTTCCTCACGATGGCAAAACTTCGAAGACATGTGACATCCACCTCCTCCAATATTGGACCAAATTAAAAGATATTCCATAAACTGAAAAATAAAGATATAAGCTATGGCCCTATGTTTTCCTTTTTGTGTACAAATTTGACAACTATATATGGAGAAAAAAACATAGGGGCAGTATATTTTTCAGTATAAGGAAAATCTCGAATTATGACTTTTTACTAAGGAAATTCAGTCGGAGCTCTCTGCCCATAGTTCCCCTTAAGATACTTTAATAACTCGTTAGTCTTATTGTTAAGCTTAAGTACTTTTCATATTTATGGTGAATATTTTTTGGAGTTGAATATGATTGAATGAATTTGTAAAAGTTATCTGTATTAATAAATCATTGTAGAATTCCGAGGATGTATTTGTACAAACATGGTTGTTTTCAGCTGAAATGCTGATATTATTTTTTTAATTAAAGTAAATGACTCCAATTTCAGCTATAGATCTGAGGGGCTTTAAGTCAAGAGTGAATAGGTTACATCTACGCAAGCTTGCTTCATCGCAGACCAAACGCGAGCCTTAGAAAAATAATTAAATAAAACGTCCTAGTGCGAGTCGTACCATTATCGCAAAAAACGGCAAATAATCCCGTTTGTTGTATGGCTGAACAAAATATAATATAATAAACAGAATATAATAAATATTTACGTGGTGGTCACCACGTAAATATTAATTATATTCTGTTTTTAGTATTTGTTGTTATAGCGACAACAGAAATACATTATCTGTGAAAATTTTAACTGCCTAGCTATCACGGTTTATGAGATGCAGCCTGGTGACAGATCAACAGGTGGACAGTGGAGTCTAAGTAATAGGATCCCGTTTTTACCCTTTGGGTACGGAACCCTAAAAAGGCTCAAACATCTCATAATTCTAAGAAAAGTAACACTTTTATGAAATCACATGCAAAGCCGCAGAACTAATAAGATATAACATGTTATGCATTTTTACCGCGTAATAGTGATGTAAGCGTAAAGACGCTTAGTCGAGATAGTCATGCATAATAATCGATACCGCGTCACCGCACCGTTGCGCAATACGCGTGCTTTATGATCGAAAGTGGTGCGAGATTGACGATGCGTGCGAAAATAACGGTACCACGTGGTCGCGTCACTATTCGATGCTAAAGATCGTGAAAATTCTTTGACGGTTTTGTTAGTAATTTTCGTTTGGGACTGGATACACTTATATCTCGATCTTAATTATTGATAGACTCACATTAGACGACTATCTCACCGAATGGCAAGTGACGATGTGGTAGACGGTGAAGCACGCTTGCCTAGAAGTAACCTATTCACTCTTGACTTAAAGACTCAGAGGTTGTAGATATCAGGATACTTAAGAGGATATGCGGTCGCAGACATCTGACTGAATATTCTAAATAAAATGTCACAATTCAATGTTCGGCTCTCGCCTATTGACTCCTCCAATTACCAATTTAAAAGATATTCCATGAACTGAAAAAGAAAGACATGTACTGTGCTCCCATGTTTTCCTTTTTGATGATAGATACATTCTCTTTAGAAGCACTAGAACCTTCAAAAGATGACCTTGAAAATTGCGCTGCGCGCTTTCAACATGCCTAGTGTACTAATTTGACAACTATAAATAAGAAAAATATGTTTAAAAATAACAAAAAATGCAGTCGGGTACTGCTTCAAAAGCCAACTAAAAAGACGTAAACAAGTAGAAAATCATGCTGTGCAGTCGGATGTTACATATGCGCGAGCTGGCTGACCAAAACCAGATGCACCTACTTGTGCGATGTGCCTCTACATGTAGTTTAAAAAACATGTTTTTTTTTTTTATATCCCGGACACAAAACCCCAACTTGTACAGTAGTTAATTTACTTAGCGGTTCACCGACGCCAGTACGAGGCTTATTTTTTGCTTATTATAGGTTTTGTGTTGGGGTTTTTTTTGAAATATTTAATTTAATTTTGTTTTCGTGCTTTTTAAACTATAAATAATAAACCTAGTAGTAGACACGCTTCAATCGACAATCTATCGAAACACGTAATTATGACATGATATCTTGCTGGACAAAACCAGATTCAAAGAGTAAAATCAGATAACTTTTGAACGGCTGAACTGATTTTATTCAAACATAGCTAAGAACACTCTCGGCAAAGTAAACATTCAGCCAAAAAAAAAATGTTTCATAATCGGTTCATCCGTTTAGGAGCTATGATGCCACAGATAGACACACAGCAACACACGTCAAACTTATAACACCCTTCTTTTTCCGTTTGGGGTTAAAAATGTAAGTAGGTAGGTACTGTTTACAGGTTAGTGACCTCTTTAAAGCATCGTCTCGTTCAACCACGTATTTTATACAATGTCAACCTCAGTTTAATCTAGGAGAGCATACTTGGACTAAGTTGGTCGCAAGCTCTCAAGCAAATAAAGCCTGTGGAACTTTGTAATGCAACTTTGGTTAAGTGCCAAAATAAACGACAACAAAAAACTTAGTAGTATGAGGAGAATAGTTTGTTTTGTGTTTATTTTAGAGCTTTTTCAGCCGAAGAATTGAGTCTGCATTGCACTCAGACTGATAAGAAATAGTGCAATCCAATTTACACAAAATGTTTTCGATGGTGTGCTTCATCGTCGACCAGATCATCGCTTACCATCAGTGGACTCTTTTCTTTTTTTTTATTCCGAGTTTTAAGGTACTCGATCGTGATAAAGTTAAAGATGTATTATGTCAAAATATATAAAAAAGAGGTTTCTCCTTACCGCCACTAGACGACGCTTATCCAGTTTCAATACAAATTGACGTTTACGTTAACGCGATTGTGCTTGAGTAAAACTCGCACTAAACCCACGGTTGGGATAGTGGTCAAGCACGAGCCTAACATTAATAAAAAAATCGGTCAAGTGCGAGTCGAACTCGTGCGCCGAGGGTTCCGTACCTATCTATTATATCGCCATAATGAAATTGGTATCATTTTTATTGGTGGCTAAGTTTTTGTGCTGTAAGAACTTACTTTTTTCCAAATTTCGTGATTAGGTCACCGGGAACGGCAATATTATATGATAATTTAATCGCCGAATTAAATAGAATTTGCTGTTTTAGACCCCGTCATCACCCCTATTTAAATGACTATCTTAGGAGTTATCGCAAAATAAAAACTAACAAGCGCGAAAATAAATTAAGCGCGGGGCTCACACTGATGATGACCGAAAAAACATGTAGGCATAATATGCTCTAATACCCGTGCGAAGCCGGGGCGGCTCGCTAGTGTCATATATTCACTGCTTTCCAATAAGGCAATATAGCGTGTCATACTCCGTCGAAAATTACACGAGTCTGCATTTTTAACTAACCTCTAAATTTAACGTCCATCCGACGTTCTGCATGATCGGATTGCTAAATAATTGAAGATATTTAATCATTGTGTATGAGTATTATAGAATGTGTTGATTGGTGCTTAAGATTTCCAGGTTATGCGTCGGTGTTGCATGTGGCTATAGTAATGTGAATGTCTACATGCTTCTCAATAAACTTTTGATTTAATAATAACCAAGCAAAAAGTGTAACCCGACTACGGTTTCTTGTTTAGCCTGTTACGCCCATAATAACGAATCGATTGACACCTTATTCATCAAAATCGGATGAATAGTTTAGGCTCTGCGGAGGAACATACGCAAATACAAACATACACTGCTAAAATCATAACCCTTTGTCGTAGTCGGGTAACAAAAGACGGCAACGAATGTGTATTTGTTTTGTTACCAAAATATAGAAAGAAAGAAAATGTATTGAATTGCCACAAAACGACATACAAACATTATCTTACTCCTCCATTATTCTTTTATGATTAATTTCGTTGCGGGATCCAAGACCGTTAAATTCATTCTCCGGGACTTCGTCGAGCTTCATTGCCTCGGCGTTTTTCTGGTGGTCGCCACTGTTGATTGTGGCTTTCAGGAGTTGCAGCGGTTTGGGAATGGTGCTGTGGAATTGTCTCAAAAAAAATCAAACGTTATATTACAAGAACAAGAACAGTGGTAGTAGAAATTCGCAAACAAAACTTAAAGTGAAAAAAGGCAAAAAAAATGCGAGTATAAATAAAAAACTGGCCAAGTGCGAGTCGGACTCGCGCACGAAGGGTTCCGTACCATTATCGCAAAAACGGCATAAAAATCACGTTTGTTGTACGGGAGCCCCATTTAAATATTTATTTTATTCTGTTTTTAGTATTTGTTGTTATAGCGGCAACAGAAATACATCTTCTGTGAAAATTTCAAATCTCTAGCTATCACGGTTCATGAGATACAGCCTGGTGACAGACAGACAGACAGACAGACAGACAGACGGACCGCGGAGTCTCAGTAATAGGGTCCCGTTTTTACCCTTTGGGTACGGAACCCTAAAAAGCAGATGCATGTCGTGGTTGTGGCAAGAAGTCTTCCACTCAGCATAATGCTGTGCCGTAGGGGACCCACAGCACGGCGCTTATTTTCAGTGGTCGCCTAGGACGTGACGTAGGGCAACCTGGTCTGTAGCGCATGTAAAGACTGATACAAAAAATATAAAACAAATGCAGCTCTAATGTATGTATATTCATTGAATGTTTTCACGTTCCCCCATGTTACAACCGCTAATTCACTTATAATGTCTGGTCTGTAGTAATTAATTCAATCCGAAATCATAATCAATAGGATATTAATGTACGAAATCCATTAAATAATATTCCACCCGACAAATCCATTAAATAATATGCCGCCCGACAACAAACGTAAAACTGAATTAGAAACTTGAATACTTATTGTATTTATAGATAAACCAGATTTTGGAATTCATGTCAGTTTTGTTTTGTAATTTAAACAATTAACGCTCAGTCATGTTTAGATTGTAACAGTTTTGTTTTTTTTTTTGTAAAATGGTTTAGCTTACTTTCAATTTGACTTTTGAAGTTTTTGCCGTGACTTTGGAGATGTTTTAAAAAGGTTTTGTAGTGTTTTATTTTATGCACGTAAAAAGCTTAACCTTTAACATTTTAACATAAAAAGTAGCAGATTTTTTCGTATTTGGAACACCTTTTACAACTAGTTGCCGCCTGTGGCTCCGCCCGCGTGGAACTAGTACTTCTCCCAATCTTATATATAAAATTCTCGTGTTACAGTGTTTGCCTGCAAACTCCTCCGAAACGGCTTGACCGATTCTTATGAAAATTTTTGTGCATAGGTACCTACTTATGCACAAAAATTTTCATAAGAATCGGGCCTACCTAGGTCTGAGAATCGGTCGTAAACTATTTTTTAAACCACTAGGTAGAGAAGGGTAGGGGTAGGCAGGATAAAAATACAATGAATGTTTAGTGTTTTTATGGGTCAGCTAGTAGGTATTATATAAAATTTTAGCCCAGTTATAATCCTGATGTGTATACACTATAATACTGTAAATTTTTATAAAAATCAGTGCTGTAGTTTTTTCGTGAAAGAGTTGCAAAAAATTATAGCTTTAATAACTTCCAACACTTATCAAAACCAAATCTAAAACCGTTCAGATCTACCCTACTCATCACTTACGTGTATATTTCCAAACGAACTTATTCGTTCCGATCATGAAAGATTTTGTCTAGAGCACGTAATATATCTCTTGAAGCTCCTAACGAGAAAAACATTTGAGCACCCGCAACAAAGATTAACGACCCGTCTTACGGAAACAATTGGACAACACGTAGGTATTTTTTGCATTAACGCCGTATGTTCTTGCCCACTATTGAGTTACAGATTCTTCTAGTATATGTCAGCTATAAATTTCTCAAAGAAATAATGAGCTTGGGAATATAAAAACAAAAGAAATTGATGGATAGTTTTAGTTCAGTTGTGTCAGAGGAGCTCGTGCTGGTAGCTAAATAATAACAGCCGCACGGGCATGGTTAAGCAGCGCTTGACGAGGTCGGTCCGTGGATGGGTGACCATTTTCAACATACCGAGCTTCCTCTGTGCTTCGGAAAGCACGTTAGGCCGTTGGTCCCGGCTAGGGTTACCATATGACAGGCGTTTGCCGCATTTGACAGACATTTTAAGGTTTAGACAGGCGTGCGGCCGGCATTGGTCTGAGACAGGCATTTTGAAATTTCGCGATTTAGCTTCATTTGTAGAATTTCTCTTTAAGCTGAATATCAGTGTTGACGACGTGAAACTGTTTGACGAATACGAAGTTCTAAAAGAATATTGTAGAAGTTCAGATAACATTTTTTTCTGAAAGCTTAACTACACAGTGGTGCAATTTTTTCAAAAGTAGGGAAGTGAATGGTGACATTACAGAATTCATGAAAATCTGCCAGTTTGTGTTCTCTATTTTGGCACACAATGCGAACGTAGAACGTACGTTTTCTCTCGTCAACGCCCAGTGGAGTAAAGAAAGAAATCGGCTGACAATTGAATCGGTAAAAGCAATATTGTTTACTCAGGCAAATTACAAAACTGTATCTTGTGAAGATTTTTACGTTTACGTATTAGAAAAGAGAGAACTATTAAAAAAAAAAATGTCCTCTGATAAATATCAGTAATAAATATCCTTCATCATTATTATTTGTTGGCTTTTACTTATTACCTACAGCGTTTTGCTTTAGACAGGCATTTTTCTGAAAATGCAGGCATTTTATGTACCATAGACAGGCATCCCTCTATTTACCTATGGTAACCCTAGTCCCGGCTGTCATTTGAAGATCTTTGACAGTCGTTACGAGTAGTCAGAAGCTTGAGATCTGGCACCAGCCTTGCCAAGGGGTATCGTGTTACCCAGTTGGGTAACACGATACCCCGTGGTGGTTGTTTACTGGGTTGTGGAGGTCAGATAGGCAGTCGCTCCATGTAAAACACTGGTACTCAGCTGAATCCGGTTAGACTGGAAGCAGACCCCAACATAGTTGGGAGAAGGCTAGGCAGATTGATTTTTTGGTTCAGGTGTCGTTAAAATTGATTATAGAGGCACTTGAAGATGCTCGATCATATTCAAAACCTTTTTTGTCATCCTTTATTGATTTCGTTGCTGCTTGCTTTAGAGATTGATGTTACGGTCAAACTGCTTTTTTAATCCCTGACGGAAATAGAGGGGTGTTATAAGTTTGATGTGTGTACCTGTGTGTTTGTGTATGTCTGTAGCATCACAGCTCCTAAACGGATGAACCGATTTTGATTTGGTTTTTTTGTTTGTTTGAAATGTTACTTTATCAAGAGTGTTAAGGTATGTTTGATGAAAATCGGTTCTGCCGTTCAAAAGATATGGGCGTTTTTACTCTTTTTTTGTTTTTGTTTGAATCGGGCTGTTTCCACAAGATATAGTGTCATAATTACGTGTTCAATATAGATTGCCGATCGAAGCGTGTTTACTACTAAATCAATTATGAAATAAAAATATGGCAGAGTTTTTTTTTATTTTACTTGTTAGCTGTTTAGAATCATGTATATAATAAAAAAAGTCATATTTTGGGGAGTTTGTTGTAATAGTTTTGCCCAGCTTAAACACTAGATACTATTTATTGGGATTGTGATTTTTGATCTTTTAAAAGCTAAGATTTTTATCCTTATTTGGTTTCATCCGCGTGAAGTGTTTTACCATCCAGGAAATATGTGCTATTTCAGACTAATATATGTGCGTGCTAAACTTTATCCAGATCAGTTCAGCCGTTCTGGCGTGATTGAGTAACAAACATACATCCATCCACCCAAACTTTCACATTTATAATATTTTTATTTCAGTAATAACCCCAATTCTAAAAAATGTCAGTTTATCTTAGACATCACTGGCATTCGGTGCAGGTAACATTGTGAGGACGATGTTTTCCTGACGGAGAATGGACTTGAAATTAATATAAATCTTATATCGCAAACTCGCATTGAACAAGAGTAGCGAAAAATGCTCTTGCATTCTCTGTATAAGAAGATAGCTTTGACCTGCAGAAGGACAGGCTTATTATTGAAAGTCATACACTATACACATCAGCCGAAAGACGTTCACTGCTGGACATTGTACTCCCCCAAGCGTCTCCACATTGACCGGTCCCATGCGTCTCGCATCCAGTGAATCCCCGCTATTAATGTAGGCAAATTCTAAAAAGCCTTTTACAACTATGTGCTTTTATTGACGTCTCCTTTCTCCATCCACAGCTCAGCAAACGCCAAGAAGTGGGAAGTGGAGCTCGCGACCCTCAAGAGCAATAACCTGCGGCTTACAGCTGCTCTGCAAGAAAGCACCGCCAACGTGGACGAGTGGAAGCGACAGCTGCACCAATACCGCGAGGAGGTGGCGCGCGCCAGGCACTACGCCGGTAAAGGTAGGGTAGATGTAGAAAGATCAGTCCTTATGGCCTTCGTATTAAGGCAGAATACTGCTCAAAAATAGTCGTCAGCAGGGCTCTATCTAGAAACAGAAGCTAACCGTTTGAACGCGATTCTTATCTTATGTTGCTTTTCCTGGTTTCTTCTTTAACTTCTTTATTCTTTTTCGTTTCGATAGTACATTTGATCAAACTATTTGAGCCTAGCAGGTGGCCACGTTTATTGCAACGTCAGATGCATTATACAGGTCATTCAAGGTGCAAGTGAATGGACAGTCGGGACACTCCAGCAAGTGGGGTATGGTATGTACAGAAGCACCGCAATCGCCAAATTATATTTGCAGCGGCCTAACTGCCCGGCGAGCATGGCCTACTGTGACATGGCTTATGTCACACTTTTTATCACAGTTTGGGCGATAAAGCCATTTTGTCATTAATGCTAGCACGGCGGCGTGAGATATTTTCTTGACTTGTGGCATAACTTCTTGACGTTTATTTTTTTTATTTTTCGGAAATTTTCCAATTATTTTGCAGTTTCGGTTTAATCTTGGCCATAAAAACCATTTAGGTTCTGAGAAGCATAGCCCTACAACGCACTGTTTCCGAATTATGGGCCTCCGAATCTTATTTTATTTGCTTAAAACGCTCTTTATTTCCAAAATGGTATGTCCTAGGCAAAAAATAATCAAAATTTGGACCCCCCCTTTGCTACCCCCATGCTAGCAGCATCCCAACATGAATTTAAGTTTTTTTTTTTTCGCATTTCATGGTTTTCGACTTGAACTCAGAAAATATTTAAAAAAGTTATGATAAAATATGTCATGTCTTACAATTTGTCTTAAATGCTAGCACGGGACAACCATGTGACATAGTTTAAAGGCGCGACATGCCTTTCTTGTTGCTGAGTTCATAGTGCGACATAATCTGAATAGACGACCAAATAAAATAATACGTACAAAAGTGTGCCGTTCATACAAATAAACAACTTTTTAATTTTGTTGGGAACAAATTAATATTTGACCCACAACCATAGACTTATGCACACTTTATTTTTCTTTGTTTGATTGATAACATAGTTTCAGTTTCAGTTTCAGTTTTTTATTCATTAACAATTTACATTGTGTTGAACATTACATATTAAAAAGAGAAGTAACACATGCAGAAACAACTACCTTAAGCAAATTAATACAATGTCAGCAAAATAATAATACAAAGACACAAAATACATACAATATCTGGTTCATAGCAGGTACAGTGTCAGATAAAAAGTCTAATTTATTATTATCAGGCAAAATCTCAATTACAACGTGAAATATAATGCAAGTATGATGTCAAATTCAATGTCCAATTTTTAGCAAGAATGTCAAAATAAAAAAAAAAATAAAAAAATAGAAATCATTTCGCTAAGGTCTTAGTAATGAGCATAGTATAATTATATAATTTAGAATCATTAAATCTGTTCAACTGCTATTATTTTAAGTGACTACTTTTATCACTAATAAATTCCGATACGGAGTAAAAACATTTTTCCAACAAGAAGGCCTTTAATTTAGTTTTAAAAGAGTGCGAGCTATAAATTAATAATTTTAAATCAGTTGGTAACCTATTAAATAACTCTACTGCTTGGTATCTGGAACAGTGCTTAGCTATGTTAAATTTCGGTGCCATCTTGTGTTTAAATTCTTTCCTTCTTGTGCTTTCTCTTATCTTACGCTCCTCTTGAGATTCATACTCATGAATATTCCTAGCCAAGTAATTCAAGATTACCAATATATACAAACTAGGCACTGTTAAAAAGTCCAATTCTTTAAAGTGCTCTCTACATGAGTCTCTTTGTGAGATCCTGACTATAGTTCGTATGGCTCGTTTCTGTAAAATAAACGCTTTCTCACAGTTATAACTGTAGCTGTTTCCCCAAAGCATTATGCTGTATCTTAGTCTTGATTCTACCAGCGCGTAATATATAGCCTTGAGTTGCTTTATATCCAATATATCTCTAAGGCTCCTGAGAGCATAACATGCTGATGATATTGAAGCGTCAATAGCAGCTAACTCCTGTTTCCAATTAAAATACATATCTATGGTAATACCTAAAAATTTAACTTTGTCCACCAATTCGATCTTGTCTTCTTTGATTTTTACATCCAAAGTGTCATTATGGCGAGTTGTAGTTTTAAATAAAATGATGTTCGTTTTACTTGTGTTTAGCAAAAGGTTATTGGCTGTAAACCACTCGCAGAGGTTTTGTAGGCTTTTGTTAACATTTTTGGTAAATTCTTTTAAATCATTCGCCCCAACTATTATATTTGTATCATCTGCGAATACAACTAGTTTTACCTCTGGTTGAACATAATGCATAAAATTAAGCAAGTCATTTGTAAAAATTATAAATAATATAGGTCCTAAAATAGAGCCTTGGGGCACACCACGTTTTATGTTTGTAATTTTAGAGGTGTATATGACTTCTTGATTACTGTCATCGATGTTTTTTATTTCGACAAACATTTGTCTATTATGTAAATAGGATCTTAAAAGTTGTAAGGATTTGCCTCTGATGCCATAAAATTCAAGTTTAGTCAATAATAATTCATAGTCAATCGTATCAAAAGCAGAGCTAAGGTCAATGAATAGCCCTGCCACTTTCATTTTGTCATTAAATTTATTAATTATGTCATTTATAAGAGTATTTATTGCATCTGTGCAACCGACGCCTTTCTGATAACCAAATTGTCTTAAATTAATAATTTTATTTGCATTTAAATGTACCATCAGTCTCGTTTTAATGATTTTCTCAAATACTTTTGATATGGTTGGCAAAAGGGATATAGGTCGGTAATTTTTCGGATCAGACTTAATTCCTTTTTTAAATATAGGAACTACTTTAGCCAATTTTAACTGGTCTGGAAAGACACACTCTTCGAAGCATTTATTAAAAAAATTTGAAAGTGGGACTGCCAAAGAGTCTATATTCTCCTTCAAGATCGATATTGGTAGATCATCAAACCCACAAGATTTCTTATTGGCCATTTTGCTAATAATCTTTGCAATTTCAGATGGTGTAGTTGTACAAAAAGTTAAATCACTTTCTACCCTTTTTGTACTCTCTATTAGAAAACTCATCGCTCTTTCTTTTTCCTTGCTAGCGAGAGACGATTTGTACACAAAACTGTCAACGAAGTGATTTGCGACCTGCCGGGGATCAGTTATCATTTTGTTGTTCACTTTTAGGATTAAGTTTTTACATTGCCTTTTTTTTGATTTTTTAGTACATTCATTAACAAGTTTCCACGTCCGTTTAGTTATATTTGTAGCCGTATTTATATTATTTATTATAGCATTTTTCCTGAGTTGCTGAATAACTCTTCTATAAATTCGAACATAGTTGGTTTTATACTTTTTTAGGCTTGCATTATTTACTGTACCTGAGCATAGGACTCTTTTCATTCTACTTGAAACTTTAACGCCTTTAGTAATCCATTGTAGTGAGGTATTTTTAAAAGGCTTTATTCTAATGGATTTCTTTCGGTAACACTCTTGGAATGTTTTTGTAAGACAACTTATAAAACTATTTATTCCCATAATCACCCAGTTTTTTTTACTTATGCTTTCCTTAAAAGCAATATTATTTTTATTATTAAATATTCTTTTTTTTATTATTACAATTTGATTCGAGTTTTTAGATTTACTTTTTATTTTTTCAAGAGCTAAATTGCAAAAAAGTCCTCCATGACCATCCGCCAAGCCATTGTGATCAACAGAAAAATCAACTATTTCATCATCAGCGAGATTTGTTATTATGTTATCTAAACACGAATATGCGTTGCTCCGTATAAAAGTAGGAGTATTTAAAAGGTATCGAAAATTATAACATGTCAATATGCTTAAAAATTCAGTGTGTTTCTTACTGTCAACAAGTACGTCAATATTATAGTCACCACAAATTAGGCACTTCTTGTTAATAAAATGTTCCAATAACTTTTCTAAACTAGACATAAAACTTTCAAAGTTTTTATCAAATGGACTTCTGTAGCAACAAAAAAGATATAACCCTGTTTCAAGATCTTTAACCCCACATATTTCGAAACTATCAGATCTATACATTTTTTTAACAAAATCAATGTTTTCACTTTCTGTACTTGAATGTGCTAAAATAAGACTCCCTCCCCTTTTTTTGTTTGTCCTTGTGTTGTATGACGCTAAATTATAATTTGGAAAGTTAAATACATGAGCAGATTGTTGATTTAAGAAGTGTTCTGTAATACACAAGTAATCTAACTGAATACCCGTGGTTGCAATGTATAATTCTAACTCAGTTGTTTTATTACTTATCCCACATACATTTTGATGAAAAATCCTTAAACAGCTGGTTTTATGCATCAAAGTACTTTTACAAACTGTATGTTAGAAAGTGTTTGTTAGAAAGATATAAAAATATAATAGCTTGGACCCTGTTCCCGATACCGGTGGGCCCCTATTTTTTATATTTTAAATGTTTTTTGGGAGTTTTATTTAAGAAATATTTAAAAATATAGAAAGTAAAAAGAATATGGAATAAAAGAAAATTATTATAAAAAAACAATAATCAAAATAAAAATAATAATTAAAAATAAGAATAATATAAAATTAATTGTAAATCCTGTAACATTTCAATTAATTAATAAGCATTGATCACCACACACAAAATAAATTTATTGCCATTTGGTGCAGTAATTAGAAGGAAAATATTTATTTTTTCAACTGTACAATTTTATCACCACCTCCGAACGAAAGTGATACATTTTTCTCAATCATCTGTCAAAATGTGACATTTGTGACAAAATGGGTGCGCCCGTATTAGCAATTAAGACCCGATGAGTCCCAAATAAACGTCACGAAATTTTCTCACGCCGCCGGTACTAGTATTTAAGACAAAATTACTTTATCGCCCAAATTGCGTTGAAATGTGTGACTCAAGCCATGGTACAGTAGGCCGAGCTCGCCGGGAAACAACAAGAAAGGCATGTCGCGCCTTTAAAATATGTCACATGGTTGACCCGTGCTAGCATAAATGACAAATTGTAAGACATGGACAAATTTTATCATGTCTTGTCACAAACGTCTTGGGTTTGCCATGCTCGCCGGGCTGGGTGCTCAACGGATTCAGTACCTTCCACATAGGCCACTGCAGTTCTTAAACTAATGATTGCACTAGTTTCTTTTGAGTAAGAGAACGTTTTGGGGTCCATTCTTAATGTAACTGATTCAGAAGAAATTCAGCAGAGGTTCAAGCTTGAAGTTTGCCTGCGAGCAATGGAACGCAACATTCTTGGAGTCAAACTAACAGACCGTATTAGGTCCGATGTCACTTAAAATCAGCCAAGCTTAAATGGGACTAGGCCGGTCATTTGCCCCATGTCGAACGATTCTTGGGCTAAATTTACCACAATGCGGGTCCCGGAAAATGTTCGGCGCCATCGCGGCAGACCCAGGCGAAGATAGTGGGACGAACTTGACAGCTACAGGCAGGACTAGTCTACATTTCCTTAAAACCAGGGAAAATGGCAAGTAGAAAGGGATGTCTTTGGAGTAGGAGAAAAAAAAAATCAACTATCAATCATATTCCCTCCTCATTCCAGGCGCAGAAGCCAACGAAGTGGAACAGCTCCGCCAGCGCGTGGCCCAGCTAGAGGCCGAGTTAGCACAGAAGAATGAGGAACTGGCGCAGATCACCAAGTCTAAGAAGAGTGAACAGGTGGGTGAACGATACAACCTTTATTATACGGGCTCGGCCGTCTGACGACACTGGACTGTCTCTAGAAGACTAGTCTAGCTAGTCGTGACACGGAGTAGTGAGTGAATGGAGTGATCTCTTAACTAACTTTTGTGAATATGTAGTTGGTGTTCCTAACAATAAATTAATTAACAGAAGTTTATGTTAGGGTAAAAAAAGGGTGGACATTGAAAGTAAAGTCGTTTTAAGGATTTCAATTACGACAGTTGTATATCCTTTTCTTTATGTACTGGGTGTGTTTCACTGTTTCCACGCAAGGCTGAAGGAATACAGTAAACGTGGATAAACTAGAGATTTCAGCTTTAAAAACAATATTTATGGGTTAGAAAGAGATAGATTTGTTTTTGTTTTTCTTCATTAGTTTGAACATAGAGCAACACGGACCACCGGCGTGCCGGAGTGGAGTAGCCATAGCGTTTTTTCCCGATACAAAACTGTCTGTCATTTTTTGCGGGGGGAAATCTGCTCTACCCACACTTTAACAAATTCTCACACAAAAATAATCGTCTGTTACTACGAAACTCACACTTAAAAAATTAAAAATACACTAACAATTTTACATACACATGGATACATTCTGTGTCATGACAGTATAATGATATGACGCAACTACACTGACAAGTTGCTTACAGCCGTGGTTGTAACTACTGTCGATACGCATTATCGATAAATTCAAGAACTCGGTTCGGGATATACGGTTTAAAAAGTGATACAAAGTTAGTTAGTGTTATAAAGATTGACTTTATTTATTATGAACTACAATAATTATCATCTATCAAATAAACTTAATGTTAATTTTAAAAACCAGTGATAGTTTTATCTATCACTGGTTTTTAATAGATTAGTTTTGTATAAATATGACAAATACATTTTTGTGGGTCTGCTTTTTTCATTAAGAACGAAATTCTTGTAGCAGTATATTTTTCCATTATTAATATTGCCAGTTCCAAATTATGATTTGTAAAATCATTTTTGTGTAAATGGTAACTAATAGAGGAAAACAAGTCTTTGCCAATAAACTTTTTATGGCATGTGTCACGATTTCATGTGTAGTACAAGATCGTGTAGGTTTATTGTCGTCACTTAAACGTCGTCTTATTTCTTTTTCACAAATCCGGCCATAAAAGAATTACCTATTTTGAAGTAAAAAATAACTGTCCTCTGCTTTTTTGGTGTATTAAACTTTTTTCATCAATCGGCCCAAGCAAACCTTTTATGCACGTATTGCATTTTTTTTTTTGATTTCGAGGAAATAACAAATCCAGCTATGTATTCTACAACTTTCTCGGCAAAAGGGGATAAAAAAGTTAGAGCTTCAATCTCATCAATTAAATCTATACCAATACCAATATTATAAAGAGGAATGATTTTTTTGTTTGTTTGTTTGTACCGAATAGGCTCCGAAACTACTGGACCGATTTCAAAAATTATTTCACCTATGGAAAGCTACATTATTCCCGAGTAACATAGGATATAATTTTGACGGGAGCGAAGCCGCGGGGGTCAGCTAGTCGTTAATAAAATTGGTAAAATTGACTTCTTCTCTTCTTGATGTGCAATTTTGTACCAATTTTTTTTTCCAATGGAAAAGAGTTTCGAGTTTGTGCCGCTTCCAGTTTGTTTTAATTCTGTATTAACAAGTATTTCTTATTAAATTGCTTCAAACTGAGAGCTTGAGGGATTATCGCAACAACCACCATGACTTCTTACAATCGAAAAAAGAGTTTGATGTGATCTTGACTTATCCTGTGGAGTGGCATATATTTCAGGCCATTTTGTTGGTTTTGTATTATATCTTGGAAGATAGACTTGGTACTCATAATACAGATCAAAATGCCCAAAAACTTGTGTATCGTGGTGAATCAATTTTATTTTTTTCTAATACGGTAGTTTGCAATTTATTTGCAACTAAGCAGCAACCTAGTTCTGTGGTCATCGCTAAATTTGCTTTTCGCCTTCACACGTTAATGCTTTTATTTCCACTCCAGTTTCATGTACTAATTCAAAGGCTTTAGGTACAAGCTGAGCTTTTAACTTAGCACATGTGCCTTTAACAAAAAATATCCGATTGGGACTTTCCATGGAGTATTAATGCCTACTAATAGAAATACTAGGACATCTGTTGTTTCATCTATATTATTTGTTAATAAATCAAAACCATAATCAACGTACCCGAATCGTCTATCACCATTCGGACTATCATGTGGTTGTGTCTGTACATTAAAATAAAGCTTACAATAAATAAATCAGAAAACTCAATCTCAAAAATGTCTCTGTATGGATATAGACTCCTTTGCCTTGACCATTTTTATCGATAACTATCTACAAACAAATCGGTACCAACACTATCGCTCGGTGACAGACGACTACTCGGAAACAGACTCAGATCAGTTGCTCGACCGATCCGCATATTGCATGAGGGCGAGCGGCCTGTGTTGGTAAACAAATCCGAAACGTCACCGACCGATAATATTGTAATTTTTAAGTTTTATAGAAGTAAATAGTAATAATGTGATTAAAATTTGCTTACATATGAAAGATAACGCCATCTTATTGTAAATTTGTCGTGGCAGATCTCTTTTTGCAGCAAAAAACAGAACAATTCGGCATTTTTTTAGAACGTCGATTCATTCGCGCAACTAGATTTAGTCTACTGAGCAGTGCGGCTGCAACTAGTTTTATTGTACGCATAGGACCACGTGGACTTGTACTTTGACAGAGGGGAATGCCTGCGTATGGCTACTCCCCTCCGGTTCGCCGGTGGTCCGTGTTGCTCTATGAGTTTGAAATTTAATGGTTGTATCTGTAGAGTGTAAAAGAAAATTCTCGGTGGAGACTTTTCAATGTCAACTTGACAGAATAAGTTTGTGGGAATATAACGATTGAAACGTAGCGAAGTCCTTGTTTGGGTTATATTTAAATGATTTTTATGAGAGTAATAAGAGTAATACCATTTGCTTAATATATTCAAGCACTCAATGTTTGCTAAGTTGGTGCTCCATTCATTCACTACTCATTGTTACATAGTGTTTATATAATCAGTAGAGAATTAAATTCCTATATACCTTATACCTCCCACATTTCACTGTCTAAATTTACTTTTCAAATTTCTTTCTTATCTCTTATATGCTTTAACTTGTTAATACTGGCACATTTTGTTTGTTAATTTATTTTAATGCATGTTTGTAAATAATTATCTCGATAACTTTATAGTCGTAATGTATTTTTAATTATGTTGTAAGTACTAACAAATAAACTCGATTTGTAATTTATTTCCTTCTTTTATTTTGTTTTCTATCCTTCTTGTTGTTTTAACTCTGTTCTTTCTATATTGATAATCTTATTTTATTAATCTTTGCCTGTATTTCATTACTATTTGTTCGTTAAAGAATGGTTTTTGGTTGGATTTGTATCATTAACTTTCTGCATGTCAGTTATAAAAAGCATGAGAATGATTTGTCATGAACACACAATTTTCAATTGTAATAAATGATATTGGGACTAAAAATGCTAGATTATTTAGCTAGATATTTAAGTTAAGTCTCATAAATAAATACCTAATAAGACTTCGATCAATATAATACACTAGATGCCCGGTAAGCGCTTCAATAACATAAGAAGACCGAGAACCGAAAAATAAGAAGACAATTACGGTTGTGGTCTTATTTCAAGTTCAATCATAGCCAACATTAAGACGTCAAAATGCCGCAGTGTGCGTTCAAGTATATAGCTTTCTAAATGCAACTTTATGCATTTAATTTAAGGTTGAATTTGCATTAATGTATATTTATTTCAACTAGAATTCTTAGAATTACGTAAACATAATTGGCGACAGTTTTAAATAGAATTTCCGTATGGGATTGTGTATCTAGTGAATTATTGATCGAAGTAATAAGATCATGATTTATGACGATATGATCGCGTGTCTATTGTGTGTAACTTTTATGCGCACAAAAATAAGGTTCAAAATTGACGTGCATTCCTGGACTAAAATGAGTATTCCTAACTTTCTGCTTGACTTGATTTGTTTTTGCTCTCCTTTCTTGTGACGTGGCCTTTTTATTGTCAGTTCCGCTATAAAACAATTCATCCTAAACGACACAAATTTTACCAAACGATTTTCACCCTTAATTCGCAGGACGCAGAGGCTAAACTCGCTCAGAGCCAGCTGGAGTTGGCCCTGGCTGCGCAGGACGGTCAGAGACAGGTCATACAAGCGCTCAATGATCAGCTGGCAAGGCAGCTTGATGAGTTGGTAAGGGAAAAGACTATTTGATGTCATTTTAGCTTATTTGAATTATGATTTGTTGAAGATAGCTTGACTAGATGCGTAGTAGCGTATAGCAGTGTGATTTTTCTGATCAGCAGAGTAATTCAATAGCTAAAGTACATTTAAATGCGATTTTGCAGCTTCTCTCGCCCATTATTCTGCCTTTCAGCACAAAATATGCAACTAAACGCCGGTTTCCAGAACGAATTATCGAATGGTCTCAAATTAAAAGCAAGCCATGTGATGGTTGAAAATTCTTTTAAGCAATCACAGCATGTCTAGCACCAAAGTCTGATAAATCCCTGAAATAGTTTCGAGTTATTTCATTCTAGCGTCTCGTTTCATCCTCAAAGTCTAAGTAAGAAGGCATTTTGGAAAAACACCGACGTAAAAAGAGGGTTGTTATAAGTTTGACGTGTGTACTTGTGTGTTAGTGTATTTGTCTGTGGCATCATAATTCCTAAACTGATAAACCGATTTTGATTTAGTTTTTTTTGTTTGGAATATGGCTTTAACGAGAGTGTTCTTAGTTTGATGAAAATCGGTTCAGATGTTCAAAAGTTATGGGCGGTTTACTGTTTGAATCGGGGTATTTTCGCAAGATATCGTGTCATAATTACGTGTTCAATAGATTGTCGATCGAAGCGTGTCTTCTACTAGATAAATGATGTAGTTTAAAAAGAATTTAGAAATAAAAAGGGATTTTACATTTTATTTGGGACCTTTATAGACGCTGGTTGTTGATTAGATCGACATTGTTTCACAGAGCACGATCCACCGCGAGATCAACTCCGCCCTGCAGACATGAGACGCGGCCCCCGCGCCCGCGCCCTACGCGCAGCCCGCGCAGCTCGCGCAGCACGCGCACACGCACAGTGCGCACAGCGCGCAGAACGCGCAGCAGTCGTCGCGCCGCCTGCCGCTGCTGCTGGTGCGCGGCCCCGAGCCCGCCTACGTCACAGTGAAGGCTAAGAAATGAAGAGTGCTCTCGGTATTTCGCAAGGTGCACGAGTTTTTTTAAACTTTTATTAAAATCTGGGGGGGATGGGAGTCGGTTGTGTTTTTCTTTCGTGTTGATGTCGGTGTGTGGTGTCTAGATACTTGATTATGAGATTTTTCCTCGCTTTGTTTTCTTTTATCATCAGTGATGTCTAAGATAAACTTAGAAATGACGGGCAACATTGTATGTATGTTTAACGATGGTGCTGCCATCTGAGTGTCTTGTTATTTCCTTGTGATTGAAGTGCGAAAGTCTGTGTAATGTCACTAAATTCGCATAAAAGAGCGTTGCAAACATCAAATCATAATCAAGTATCAAGATGGTTCTTGCGTAGTTTCAAACAAATGATTTGTGCCACAAGAATCACATTTTATTTTGAATTAAATAAAATTCTTGTGCCATTCTTGTAATAATATTTGTTTGATCTACGTACTTACTGTAAACAGGGTGACTTTAAATTCATTGACAATATTTCAGAGGCTAAGCTAGTACTCATGATTAAGAAAAACATTTACTGAGTATAGCGAAAAAAATCTGCCGTTCACTACTTTTAAAACGAATTATGTGAACAGAATTGTACTGAACTGCAATTTTTGTTGTTGCAAGTTGACCACGCAGTAAAAGTTTTTCACATTTATCCCTTGAAATATTGACAATAAGTAAAAAGTTACCATGTATAAACACACATTGACACCATTTTAAAATTAATTTCTTCTTAGGGTGGTAATATCAGCTTACTAAGTTGGGTTTCAAATTACATAATATTTATAATAGTTCCGTTTGTATAATATAATAAATTTTCTCGTTAAATCTATGTGGGAATAGATATAAAGTAATAATTAATTGACATTCTACTGTTTCGAGTATTTGAATACTTCTTTTTTGACTTGTGACTGTTTGAAAAGGTCGTATCAATATCACGAAGGAGTTAAAATGTCAGAAGTCTTTTTTTTCACTTCAATGTCGACATGAAAAAACACCAATCAGATGTAAGTTTTATAACGCCACACCATTGATTGGCCAATGGTAGACCTTATTTTCTCCAACACAGAAAATAATGTTCTTTTCATATAGCCCAACTACTTTGAGTAAATTATAAAGCGATCTAAATGTCTCTCACGACTTGGATGGAATGCAATAAAATTGCTAATAACGGTGCGAACAATCGACAAACTCCCTTCGATGTTAAATAAATTCATCGATAACTTATTTGTAACTAGGGCACATCACTATTATTGGTTCTACCGATATGTATCGATAACTCAGTAATTTTTGTGCTATCATTGTCTTGTCATTTGTTAAAACGGTGTAGAGCAGTAGTTCTTTTTGAACCAAAATAAGAATAGAACGAGAACAATTTGGTCACTTCAGGGAGGTTTCTTGGGAAGAAAAATGATAATTCTATTTAGTCCATCAGTGAGATTATCAAATAATATTGTACCCGTATTTTTTGCTTTATTAAATAAATAAAAAATTACAAAGATAAAGCGCATCAAAGTTCAGGAGAGGGTGGTTGTGACGTCACTTTGTTAGTTTACAGTGTAGCACACCGTGACATCACACGATATTTCAACGCACTGTATCGTCGTAATTTTTTGTTTACGTGCCAAAAGAAAAAATACGTGTCCAATATTTTTAGGTTATCTAACTGACGGACTAAATAGAATTTTATTGTCATATGTTCAACACAATTCAGGATTTCCCTCGGCTTGAAAACTCGACTAGTTACCATTAAACTAAAACATTTTCAATGGTATTTTATGAAATATAAATCAATATAATTTTTGCGGCGACGGAATATGAGCAGTAAAGCAGATACTATCATGCAAAGAACTGAAAACAAAAGTAGACCGTAAGGTGACGTAGCTATTTTTACCGTGAGCGTACTAAATTGATATTCACAAACATATAATTTATAACCCAGTTAATTAAAGTAACGAATCTAAAATGGCGGTGCTTATCATGTTCTCTCGCTTGCTCACTAGTGCTATCTATACTCACTCACGCGCGTACCGTAGACAGAAAAGAAATGATATTCGTTCTTTATTTTAACCAACATCATTATAAGGATTGTTTAAGTTCTACCCGTGTTTTGATGTATCTAATATAAGCAGTATGTAGGAAATCTTCCAAACATGTAACTGAGGTGGGTGTAGATAGACGTTGTATCATGTGTGTACGACTTTAGTCACCTTTTGAAGCTGTATTATTTGAAATAAATTAGACGCGGTCTTGTTTTTATCATTAGTAATTTGAAATTTTATATGCTAACTGTACTATCTGTCAACGCAAGTACAAGCCGCCGTTTTAAATTCGTTTCTTTAATCCATCGGCTTATACCTAACTTAGTGTTTCACAAGGACACATTTAAAATGCGGGCATACTTACTATTTACTTCTAAGGTGTGAGTGAACAAGCTGTTCTCTTTCTAGACGTTGTATTAACCGATCTCATAGTAAAGATATTACTTCATAACCCGTGAAATATTTATTTATATTTTATGCACAGCAGCGAATTGTTCGATCTCTCTGTCGCTCATAGCGATTGTAAGATATATTGGTATCAATAGTGTCTTGTAAGTCTATTACAATCTGTCGTGGTGGCCCAGTGGGTGAGACCTCGCCTCTCGTGCTTGAGGTCGTGGGTTCAAATCCGGGCAAGTACCAATGTGACTTTTTCAATTCATATGTACTTTCTAAGTTTATCTTGGACATCGCTGACAACGGTGAAGGAAACATCGTGAGGAAACCTGGACTTAAAGTGTTTGTTAGTTTGTGCTCCATTTGTGTGATTGCTGCAAGGCGCTCCAGTTTGAGGGTAAAAACCAATTACGAAATAAAACGATTACATCGATACTAGAGCTATATTCGTATCTAATCCGAATTGACTTTTTATGTCCAAATTGTACATCACTAGGGGAGTTTTTAAACCCAATAAATGGTATCATACATTTTTATATAACAACATTTGACGTTGTGAGAAAATCGACCATCCGTTCATCAAATACAGTCTAATAATGAAAATTATCGCATGACAAAAGACGATCATTTTCGCTTCAAAGCGAGTTCATACGCAAATCGATCATCAAGTTATTGAAAACCGTCAAATTCTCGAAAAAATAGCCCATGACAAGCAGATCATTTTTGCTTCAAATAAAGTACATACGAAATCCATCATCAATTCATCAGAAACAGTCTAATTCTCGAACAATATCCCATGAAAGAGTCGATTTTTCTCTTCAAATAAACTACATAGGAAAATCGACCATTGAGTCATTAAAAACCGTTATTCTTGAACAATATCCCATGACAAAAGTAGACTTTTTGCTCCAAATCCAGTTCATAGGAAAATCGATCATGAAGTCATCAAAAACAGTCATATTTACGAACAATTTTCCATGACAAAAGTAGATCATTTTCGCTTCAAATCGTGTTCATACGAAAATCGACTATCAAAAACGAACGTCCCATGACAAAAGTAGATATTTCGCTTCAAAGCCAATTCATAAGAAAATAGATCACGGAGTCTATAAGAGTCATATTCAGGAGAAAAGCACATTTTTGCTGAAAAAAAGTTCACAGGAAAAGCAATCATCAAGTCATCAAAAACAGTGAAAACCTCGAACAATATCCCATGACAACAGCAGATCATACGCTCGAAATTAAGTTCATACAAAAATCGATCATAAAGTCATCAGAAACGGTATACTTCTGCAACAATATCCTATGACATGTTCGTCAAACAAAATACCAACTTCACTGTCTAAGTTCGGGGTGCTGAATAAAGCGGTCTGTTTAAAACGAGCGCTTCAAGCGAAAAGCTAACGACGTATGAAATTGAATGGCGTCATCTCATAATATCTTTGTACAAAGTTGTGTCACGGTTTGAAGGTTCACCTCTGAAGTTAATAATGTCGCGTATGGGTGTTCTTTGTAAAGTTATCTTGATTTTCATTTGTAATGAGTTCGAAGTTATTTCGTACCGCTAAAAGTAGGATAATTTTGGAGATCTGTCGCCTTTGGTTATGATAAAATGAAAAGTGAAAATTTCTTTAGCCCCGTGGTGAATTGAAACTTGATGAAACGAAAAAGTGACATTAAAAAGAGGGCAACACATACATCTACAGGATTCAACGTTCTCATACTCTTGTATGAGATAGAATGTAATTTCAAGGTTTCACTTCCACCGCGTATGGTCAAATAGGTGTGCAGCATTTTTATTTAACTTGCAATGTATGTATGGAAGTGTGTTCGGGTCAAATCTTGCAACTGAATTTTAAAGCAGTTATCCTCCACAGATTAAGATGAAATTGTGCATACACGTTTAGTTTGGATGACAATGCATGGTCAGCTAAGTGACGTCATTCTAAATCCAATATGGCGGACGGCCCAAGATGGTGGACTAGTTATTTTTTGTGCACTGCCATGATATGGAAATCAAATGAAAGGATTTGCTGAGAAGAATACCGAAAAAAGCTAGTTTATATATAAAGCATCTGCTATACTCACATCTTTGTAACAAATGATACAAATCCGCGCCTAAATAAAGACTAAATTCCAGTTATACTTCCATTCACAATGGATGCCAAATCTACCGTCAATCAAAAGACTCCCAAAGATTTCGGTGCAAACCGGTGCTTACATAAATATATATTTTAACATTGCTTAAACCATATTAATGTGAAGTTCAGAGTACCGAGGTGCCTCGGCCAGTCACTGCTTAGAGAAGGCTTTCTCAAAACTTGCCATGCACAATATACCAAGCGGGTTAGTGTAGTCACAGAGATTAGATGGCCCAACACTACTTAAATTGCTTCGATAGACGTACGTATTTTCCAATAAAATTTTCAAGTGCGTCGAATAGGGATGTTTCCCGGGTAAAGTAATTCTATTTAATCCGTCAGTGAGATTATCAAATAATATTGGACACGTATTTTTGCTTTACCAAATCAATAAAAAATTACAAAGATAAAGCGCATCAAAGTTCAGGGGCTTGTGACGTCACTATGTCAGTATAAGGTGTTCAAACGGCGTGACGTCACGTGATATTTCAACGTACGTGTCCTAATTTTTTGGTAATCTAACTGACGGACTAAATAGATGATTTTGTCATGATCCCTATTCTGACTATTATTATGACCGTCTTGCTTTAGCAACTTGTGCTCAGAGCAATTTGTGCAGCCACGAATATTATTAGCAATGGTGTCTCTAGGCGTTCAGTGCGTTTTGTATGTGAAGGTACTCGGTTTTCTTACAAATGACGAATCCAAAATGAACTGCCCGATGTATTAAAAAATAAAATAAATTAATTCATGGATTGCAAACCCTGCGTTCGTTGTCATTGTTTGCAAACATCAATGTTTCGACCATACCATACCATAATGAAATAGTAGCTGAGCAACCGAGCTCTGCTCAGGCGAAAATATAGAAAATTACGTTTTCTAAAAATGAAACCGCCTGCAACTTAACTACTAAATTTCATGAAAATCGTTGGAGCCGTTTCCGAGTTTCAGATTATATATATACATATATACAATAATAAATAAGAATTGCTCGTTTAAGGTTATTAGATACGTGTGACGTGTGACACTTACATTTTTTGTTACTTCTGTGTTCAAGTAAATACAATTCTATCATCTCTTAGAATATGTACAATTGGTCAACCACGTTTATGTCCATCATAAATGTTTATTGATAGTTTTTGAGTCAATTCGAGTCAGTGATGTCGACCCACCCTTATCTAAATGTAAATACGTTCGAATATCGTGTAACCCCACGATTCAATGCCAAAAAATAACTAATTTTATTATTAAAATTAATGTATATTTTAAAAGTAGAATTTTTAATAATTATATTACTTATTGTGTAAGAAAACTGGTTGCACGGTGAAATACCGAATTAAAAAAATATATATATATATAAAATACTGTAAAACTCTTGATTTCGATATTCGCCTGTTTATATTATATAGTCGACAGGCTGTGCCATGTCTTAGTGTATGTGTGTATATTGAAATATTCCCTAATTGATAAATATTAAAATATAAAACAATCGGCTAATATTACGCCTCATCCAGTCCCTTAACACTTAAGAGGCTCCAGACAAAGACTCATTGTATCAGCGATGGTTATGTTCGAAATGCCAAAATGTTAATCACGAGACATTTCGAAAGCCGTACATTTATGACTTTTTACAAGCTTTATTACCTTGCTTTGAAACCGTTCAAGTACTACGTAAGCACTATAGGGGGGCGGGGGTCTATGCTTTGCTTATTTTTGATGTCATAGGGGGTCGGGGGGGGGGGGGGGTCTAGGAAGTGATTTCGTCAGCAATAATTATTTACTCTTTTACACATATAATGGCAACCCATACATTGTCTATGCTTGAAAACGAAACGCATATTCGGGGATTCCCACTAATAATGAATACGTTTAGGTACTCGCTTAGAACCGAGTAGGGGAATTACCGCATGCTAATCACTTGTCTAAATTTCTTCCTTCAATCTATTGTTTCGGTACGATTGACGATTTGACGTGTTTGTTTACGTAAGCATGGGAAGGGGGGTACGAGCTTTGCTTACTTTTGCTGACAATAGGGAGGAAATAATTGTAATAAATCTGCTTACGTAATAGTTGAACGGCCCCTTATGTATGTTTTCAAGCACTACCTGGCATACGATTAAGCAGCTCCTTAGCTGTACGCACAATAAATAGTATTCCCAAAACGCCTTGTGCGTACGGGTGGGATGTCCACCATATACCGATTACGCTTCGCCGTTTGTCTTGTAGTCTGATGATTCCCTGCTGGAGTCTGTATTTCCTAAAACAACCTGGGAGTCTTTAAGTCAACAGTGAATAGGTTACTTCTAGGCAAGCGTACCCCATCGTCGACCAAATCATCGCTTACCATCAGGTGAGTTAGTGGTCAAGCGCGAGCTAATCAATAATAATAAAAAAACGATTATGCTTGAACTTTGAAAAACATTTTTAATAATCTGATGCTACGGAGCTGGTATCATGATGGAGCCAGAAGGTGTCCATAGCAACTCCTCAAACACACATAGCACTTTGGGGTCATTGGATATACGTATTGAGAAGATATTACGTATCTGAATTTTTAGCTAACTAGCGCACGTCTCGCGGTTTTACCCGCGTAGTGCCCATTCCCGTGGGAATACCGGGATAAAAAGTAGCCTATGTCACCCGGGGATAGTTTAGCTTCCCAACGGTGAAAGAATTTTTGAAATCGGTCCAGCTGTTTCGGAGTCTGTGACATACATACTTTCTGTTTTATAGATTAAAAACATGTTTTTATTTTATTTTAATTATTATTACTAATCGCTATCGGGACGCTTTCGTTGATGCAATGTGACTTGTCTAGAGCGACAGGTCGACGCGCTAGGCGTCGAAAGGGATTTTAAAAACAATTAATAATAAAGCTTCGATTTAAAAGTTTTTTGAAAGCGTTAAATTTAATAATATTGCGTAGTTTGTAAGGGTATGTATTTTACCGATGAATGTGAAGTTTGCCGGCGATAACTGGGTCCTTACAACGATGTCTTAAAGCTACCATGTTTTCGTTGTGAAAAACAGAGACTGCTATTCGTCCTGTATAGCTCAATCTCTCTCTAACAATAGAAACATGATGTTTTTAAGACATCACATAGTACCCAGTTCTGTTTTGATTTTTTAAGCCATTTTGTTTGGTGTACTGTGCATTTCTTTGTCTCGAATACATTCTCCAATATTGTAATATGTTAAGGTTGATATTATTGGTCGTGTCTCGACTGAAGGTCACAATTTGATAAAAAAGGGAGTCCGCCCGTTCTTCCATAAAATATACGACTGATAAAATTACTAGCCAACTATTATTTTTATGAAGCTCTTGTGTCCCGTTGCAGGTCAAAGGTAAAGGTGGAAGGCCTTTGTTCTGCTGCATCCCAGCTTTTATGGAGTTTACTCCTTAAGAATTGATTTTCATATAAGGTCCCCGGTAAGGGAATTTTATGAGGAGTGAAAGACATAATATAAGTACAATTCTTAATGTTTTTCTGCATAACGTCCCTTTATAGTAAAAAAAAAAGTTAGAATTATGCCAAAAGCGTTGTATTAAGTTTTTGAATTTTGTTTATGAAAAACAATAGTTTGTAAATGAGCACCCTCCACTTCCTGACACTTATTTAGTCATAAACTAAAATCTTCATTTACTTCTTTAATTTAACAGTAAATACAACGAGTTTGAACTAATTCTGGTGTTTTTTTTTAAGTATAATAATGAAAGCAATCTGAGACATCCTATATAAGACACTAGCTGACCCCCGCGGCTTCTCTCCCGTCCAAATTATAGCCTTTGTTACTCGGGAATAATGTAGCTTTCCACAGGTGAAAGAATTTTTAAAGTCGGTCCTGTAGTTTCGAAGCCTATTCGGTATAAACAAACAAAAAAATCTTTCCTCTTCATTATATTGGTATAGATTGGCAAGTAAACTGCAGTCGTGCGCCGGAGCTGACACATTTTTTATTTTATCTGTGGAGCTGTATGTTGTCTTCCAAGACTCTTTTTAGTACTGGCAATTTTTGTCATTTACATACAAGGGTTTATTGCGTATTTTTCACAATAATTCGAATATCGTGTGATCTTCAGTCAAGACATAACTTCAACATAAATATTCCTATGGTTAAAACATTACATTAGACTTAAAAACATTTCCGTTAACTTTCCTACTGTGTAGGTGTATTCTATTAATATAATATTAAATGATAATTATTAAATTGTAGCGTAAAATTCCAATCTCGATGATTTTTTAATTATTAATAATATATTAAATATATTCATCCTTAGGTCTTAAGATGTTTAGTGAGTCGCGCGGAATTATTTTGTTATTTTTATGTTTTTTTTTTATGCCTGAAAATTAAACAAATTTTTTTTGCAAATTTATAATGCCAATCTTAAAAGGTACTATTATAACCAACATTACAACATTATTACCATAAAAATTAAAATAAAATAATTATTAAATGTTATTAACAAAATAATTTGGCGCGAAAAAATTATGTATGATGAAAGTAATAGGTAAAAATCGTCACCAATATCCGTCTAACTCCCAAACGTTGACGTAGAAGTTAATTTCGACTTTATTTTCGATTTGTTTAAGTTTGATATTCGTTTAAAAACCCTGTAATTCATAGATCCCTTAGCAAATTAGTGATTACAGTTTGACAGGTAATATCGTCTGCGATTTTTTGACAAGTTAAATCTTTGTTTTCGAATATTTTTTTGTTAAATATGTATTTTTTTAATAAGTGTAATAAAAAAAAATAATTTGTGTTCATTGATTGTATTTATTATTTTAACTAAAAAAAAATTTTTTTGACAATCATTGCAGATGATAATTATCTGTCAAAAATCTTGAAAAAAAAATTGAAAACAAAATGATATCATTAAAAAGGCTGAGGACACAATTTTTAAGATATACAATGTCTTCTAAACAGGGTAACTTTGATTTACTGTTGCGTGGATTTTTAAATAGTGTCGTTGTTATTCGATTTTTACTCTTTGTCTTACAACAAAAACACTTTCCGTAGCTCTTTACAATCTGTTCAAACGTGCGGCGAATATACACGACGTTTACACGCGTCACGTAACGAAACGTGACGTCACAATGTATCTGTAGTTATATCGAACAATATTATAATATTATACTCTCTTTCAATACATTTTATTTAAAACTCTTTATAAAAAAATCTACATGAACAATTTAATTTTCGTAGTTAAATAAAATAAATAGTTTTAGTAGGCAATAATGTTTATAGACCACAGTATTTATTTGTACATGTAAAAAAAAATTTGTTTATCGAAATAGACAAAAATTTAGTAGAAAAACCGAAGGATCTGTTGGATTATAAGAAATGTAATTATAATAAAAAAAATAGATAATGTTTAAGTGTTATTCCCGTTTAATTTGTAAACCGAAGATGTTAAGTGTGACTACATATATATAACATTTATAGTATAGATAGTTATATGTACTATATCATAGTCGTTACCTACAATAGATGAGATTATAATTTTCAAATGTATCTTGGCTGGGAGATGACATTTTTGTTTTTTTAAGTGCCCGATATTTTTGGCTCGATGTGTAACTGCCCACCGAGGTGTGCTAATTATTTTGCCAGAATGTGTATTACGTCAACTTTCATTTTTGAGACCACAGAATAAAAAAAACATGATTTTTCTTTCGTTCAACGCCATCTATCGGTCAGATGAAGAAAGTTTATCGTTTTTCTCGAGCCGTAAGTATTAGCCACTTGATATTGTTGTATTGTAATCGCATTATAGTTTAATTGTAATTTATTCAATATAAATTGTTATAGTCTGCGTTGCATTTGTGAGGAAGTATTTTTTAATGCCTCGAAAGTATGAAGTTGAGATTAAAACGGACAAACATACAGATTATTTATTTTAAATGTGTGTCTCGAATTTATTTATGATCTTCCAAATAGTTTAGTGTTCTATTTATTTTGTAAAAACAAACTTTATTTATTTTTATTTGTGGTAGGTAAATTTCTCGAATGAATTCTCTTCAGTGACATAAAAGGCTGTATTTAATGGATCCCCAAATATTACGAATGCAGTATTTCTTATTTACAACGAGCTTTTTTACAGAAGCATGACGTCTAAACGCGTTATATTATTTGATCTCAAAAACTGGGGATTCGTGGCCCGCTGAACTTATTAAAAGGGTTGTTGCAATTACTTATATGAAAGGAAGTATTATTAAAAGAGAACTAAAGGCATTACGATAAGGTCTATTTTAAAATGACAAGTCTTAGCAGCCATAATGTGAGTGAAGAAATTTGAACTGTACGCAATAGACTTTAGGATTATTTTCAAATGCAGCGCAGACTAAGTATGTGTACGTTATATCTTCCATTAGAGCTGTAGTCGCTGTGAGCTGAGTATGCATATTAAACAATAAATAAATACAATATGGATTTCAATTTTAAGAGTTTTATTTAAACCAACCCTGAAGCAATGTCTTGCTTAGTTTATAAATACTACCGGGGCGACCGAGCTCTGCCCGGGTGAAAATAGGGAAAACGACGTTTTCTAAAAATGAAACCTAGCTAGATCGATTTTGCAATAACCCTGGCCCGTCCTGGGGCCCTATAGACGTGTTCAAGCCATCATTGTTCCAGAGAGAATAGCAGTATCCCTTATTCAAAACGGATTTTTACACATATTCTTAATAATACCCTGAAGTGGAAACCAATCAAGCTGGGCTGTACGCTGTGCGTTAGCTTGTAATAGGGTACTTGAAAAAAAAACAAAACCGTCAGTTAGATAACCTAAAAATATTGGACACGTATTTTTTCTTTTGCCACGTTAACAAAAAATTACGACGATACAGTGCGTTGAAATATCGTGTGACGTCACGGTGTGCTACATACTGACAAAGTGACATCACAAGCCCCCACTCCTGAACTTTGATGCGCTTTATCTTTGTCAATTTTTATTTATTTGATAAAGCAAAAAATACGGGTCCAATATTATTTGATTAGGTATCTCACGGACGGAATAAATATAATTATATTTTTCTACCCAAACATCCCTATTATGCATTTATGTGGCAGTGAAGAGGTAGTCGTTGTCCGAGCAAACAACCACCCACACATAGCGCCGCGGGCAAAGATGAGTTGAACTATCTATACCTAGGCCGCTGCAAAAACAAATTGGATAATATAATCCCGCTTGATACCCAATTTGAGTGCGGTGCCAGGCAACGCACAAGTGACCATACACCTGCATATTGAGGACCTGATGAACGTCACTGACGTGGCCAGTTACTTGGGCCCAACACATTTAATAGTTTTCTTTCGACTCGAAAGAAGAAGAAGCATCATTAATCAACACCCAACCTTAAAGATCTTGATGGCATTGGACGGGAGCGCAGGGCGTTGTGGGTCGAGCGAACATGCTGGCTCGCAGGTTTGCACGTTGCTCACTGTCGGTTAAAATCACGCTCTTTCGAGTCTACTGCAGCTCCTAGACGTGCAACCTGTGGGCAAGATATACGCAAAGATGGTACAACGCTCTTCGCGTTTATAGACCAGGGTAGAAGCCTTTAAAAATAATAAAAAGTGAAATAAAATAATAGTAGGTTGAAACCCATTGGCAAAGAAGAAGAATAATATAAAAATGAAAGGAAAAATAATTTACGGGCGATCTGAGGTCGGGAAGGGGAAGGGAGTGAGTTTTTAAGGGTGAAAACGGTTTATCTCGATTTCCGACAAAACTACAAGTCCTATGGAAAAAAGTTAAATGGCAAAGTTGTAGATAATAAAAAAATCTACTACTTTTGAATTGACACTTTTTTCACATAACCTCAAAATGTATGTGAAAAATTCAAATAACCCAGTTTTTGGTTTTTAATTTTTATCTTTTACAATTTTTTTTTGTTTTTCACATAGTTTGGTAAAAACTTACCTTTTTATGTCCCAAACACACTGTAATTTTTTTTATTTAAAATATTTATTCTTTCACCTTATTTTGACTTAATATCGAAAAAACTACCCTAATTTTCAATCGAAAATTCTCCTGTCAAAATATCTGCTTTTTTCAAAAAGTCGGTTTACAGTATTATATTATATGTGCTTCTACGCAACCATGGGTAAAAGGTGCTCTGGTGCGCAGGGCGTGGGGCAGCTCCAGCAGTATCCTAAACATGATTTCGAGTCACCTAGACCACAGATAATGTTATACTTGCATACAGATGCCTAATCCCATACAAAGAAATGTTTTTCGTCTGAATAAGATGATTATTTTTATAAGTACTTCGATCGCGTTAGGTTCTGTTCCACGGCTATAAATGGTGCTAGCAGCGACTTGGCAAGTAAAAGGGTTTTCTCGGTTCGTGACAATTTTTCTTTAAATACAGTGATGATTTGTAGTGTAGGTACGTTACCCCAACAAGAAAGTGCCTCCTAGAGTGACAGAAGTGGAACGTATAATTAGTGTCTAATCTGCTATGAATATGCGCCACATAAAAAAATTTGTGTTTTCGAGATATTGCATTTCCTGCTGGAGTAACGTTTTCAGAATCGTGTATCTCTAAAACGATTGTATGTGTGCCTGTAGAATAAACATACACGAGTAGCTTTTGTTATGTGCGTATTTGTGCCGGAATTAGATTTAAGAAAATATTTATAATTATCAAGTAATCGCACTTTTTTGAAAACCCGAAAAATTCGCAGTGCCTAAAGGAGAAAACGTATAATCTCGCTGAAAACTGTATTCAGTCCATCTTGACCATAAAAAGTTTACATGCATAGTTACATGCTTGCGTTATCGAATAATATTGCTAAAAGTCAAAACGACGGTGTTTTGACTTTTAGCAAACTTTGACGGCAAAATACATGGTGGATATCCCACCCATACGCACAAAACGTTTTGGGGACACTTTCATTATGCGTACAGCTAAGGAGTGGAATTCCCTGCCGGAGTCTGTGTTTCCCGATAGCTACAATCTTGGGGTCTTGTCTTTTATAACCCAAAGGTTGACTGGTAGAGAATGCCTTGTGGCATTAAGTCCGCCTATGTACCATGTGATAACCCTAACAAAAAAAATACTGAACTCGAAAAATCCGAATTCCTTCGGGATAGGCGTCTGATATTTTACAGGCAGGTTGAGGTAAAAGTCAAGAGTGAATAGGTTTTTTCTATTCAAGCGTGCTTCACCGTCGACCACATCATCGTTTATCATCAGGTAAGATAGTGGTCAAGCGCAAGCCTATAGATGATAAAATAAAAAAAAGTGAAACCGGCTCAACTAAAGATAGATATAAACCACAAATAAGTGCGTTTAGTCAAAAATATATAGTGAAAATATTCAGCTTCGAATGTGCGAAACAAGAAGAAGATTTAAACAATACGGCTAGTGACCGCCAATACGGCTGCCGCCGAAATCGGTCTACTGGGGATCTTCTAGCTGATGCCATTCACATATGGAGTGAGGCCATCGAGAGCCACGGGAAAACGCTCGCGCGCTGTTTCCCTCGACATCTCGAAGGCTTTTGTTAGGGTCTGGCATGAAAGCCTTATTGGTAAGCTTCCTTCGTTCGATCTGCCCCGTGGTCTATGTGACTGGATTGCAGACTTCCTTAGAGATCGGTACATTCGAGTGGTTATCGATGGCTGCTCATCGGACCAATTGGATATCAATGCCGGGGTCCCTCTGGGGTCGGTACTCTCAGCAACATTATTCTTGCTGCACATTAACGATCTGCTAAAGGGCCTTTGGGTAAGCAGACGACAGCACTGTTGCTGAGAGATCCGGTCTCTACGTGAGGCCATTTTGGAGCGTTTAAACCTATCCTTGCAGGCAGTCTCCGAATGGGGCGATGCCAATCTGGTCAGGTTTAAGGCTGCTAAAACGCAGGCGTCTCGTGACGTCTCCAACTTTCCGAGAATTGATCGTGCCAATAACGGAACATCTTGAGCTTCTTGGCGTTACTTTGACATCGACTCTCAATTTTGGCCCATACATTGAGGCAAATGCTCAGCTGGTAGCCAAAACACTGGGGATCTTGCAAAGGTGAGAAGGTAGTCCACGCCGGAACAGCTCCTCAATTTGTATCAAGCGCAAGTTCGATCATGCATGGAGTACTGTTCTCATCTCTGGGACGGATCTGCCAAATACCAGCTTGATGCACTAGAGTCGATCGAAAAGCGGGCTAAGAGGCTGATCGGCGATGAGGCGCTGGTCAAGTCAAAGCTCCAGAGTCTTGAACATCGTCGCCGAGTTGCCAGCCTGTCGGTTTTTTATCGGTTACATTTCGGGGAGTATGCGATGGAATTGCACGATCTAATTCCACCTACCCCGTTTCATCATCGGACTACCAGACGTACGGCGATGCGCCATCGATACATGGTGGACATCCCACCCATACAAAATGTATAGGAACACTTTTATTATGCGTACAGCTAAGGAGTGGAATTCCCTGCCGGAGTCTGTGATTCCCGACAGCTACAATGGGGGTATTTAAGTCAAGAGTGAATAGGTTATTTCTAGGCAAGCGTGTTTCATCTATAAGATATAAAAAAAGAAACAAAAAACTGTACTGTACTGTACTGTTCTGTACTAAACTGTATGACATAAATGACCAAATTTTGGGAGCTAATTAAAAAAATACGTACCGTATGGTGACGGACGTAAAGAATTTCACCATCCCATATCTTCCCGTGGGTGTCGTAAGAGGCGACTAAGGGACAAACCAGAGAATGGGTAGCAGCGTTCTCTGTGCACTTAAACAACAAACTGCGATCGCCAACCCGCCTGCTAAGCGTGGTGATTATGGCAAACGCTCCCAAACCTAATGAATAGCACACCGATAAAATGGCTCCGAGTGCCCGGTAGCCCGTCTACCCTCGGCTACGGTAGCGGTCGAGGTGATGGCGTGGCAAAGGGTACTAAGAATCCCCGGAGTGGACCCGGCTACCTCAACAAACACCGACGACTGGACCTGGGAACATATAACACGCGGACACTCCGGACCGACGAGAAGATAGCTGAACTTGAAGAAGAATTGAGCAGGTTACGATGGATTATTACAGGGTTATCTGAAGTCCGAAGAGAGGGGGAGGACTCGATAATCCTCAAATCCGGTAACCTGCTCTATTACCGAGAGGGTCACCGGCAGTCCCAGGGTGGTGTCGGGTTTATCGTCCACAATTAGTCCCTTGTGAACAACGTGGATCGATAGTAGTTCGACCAGGGTGGCGTACCTTATACTCAGAATATCCGCAAGGTATTCGCTGAAGGTCATACAGGTCTACGCCCCGACCAAGCTGGATTCTGTAAAGGCTTCAGCACCGTAGACCACATACATACGCTGCGGCAGGTTATACAGCAGACAGAAGAGTACAACCTGCCTCTCTGTTTAGCGTTTGTGAACTACGAGAAAGCCTTCGATTCGATCGAGACTTGGGCTGTACTGCAGTCTCTCCAACGGTGCCAAATTGACTACCGGTACATCGAAGTGTTGAAGTGTTTATACAAAAACGCCACCATGTCAATTCGACTTCAGGATCAGACCTCGGAACCCGTCCTTTTGCAGCGAGGTGTGAGACAGGGAGACGTGATATCTCCGAATCTGTTTACCCCTGCACTGGAGGATGTCTTCAAGGTTCTGGACTGGAGACGGCTAGGCATCAACGTCAAGGGCGAATACATCACTCACCTTCGGTTTGCCGACGATATAGTGGTTATGGCTGAGACCATGGAGGACCCCAGAGCATTGCTCGATGATCTCAGTAGAGCTTCCGAAAGAGTGGGTCTTAGGATGAACATGGACAAAACCAAGGTGATGTTGAATGCCCATTTTACATCCATTCCTTTCAAGGTTGGAGACTCTACGCTCGAAGTTGTGGGCGACTATGTCTACCTGGGACAAACGATCCAATTGGGTAGGGCCAATGGGTAGGCTCAAGATGAAAGTCTATGACCAGTGTGTGTTGCCGTGTTGCCAGTGATGACATATGGCTCTGAGACGTGGTCGCTTACAATGGGCCTTATCAGAAAGCTTACAGTCACTCAAAGGGCAATGGAGAGGGCTATGCTTGGAGTTTCCTTGCGTGATTGAATCAGAAATTTAGAAATCTGCATGAGATGGTTCTCATAGGAGGGTTACCGACATAGCCCGAATAATTGCCAAACTTAAGTGGCAGTGGGCCGGGCACATTGCTCGCAGAACGGATGGCCGATGGGGCAGAAAGGTTCTGGAATGGCGACCGCGATCCGGAAGACGTTGCGGGAGGCTCCGCTTGGGGGAGGCCTAATAAAAAAATATCGGTGTGTACATTTTATATATGAACTCTTTCACACACGTCCGTGCACGGGCCAGTGACAGAGCTTCAATGGCTGGGCCCGGTCCTGTCACGTCCCGGGCACGGCCCTGATATGTGTGGATAGACCTTAAGTTTTACTTTCCATTTTTGAGTCTTGATACTTGAATAAAGATTATTCTATTCTGTTCTATTAAACCCAAAGTTTCGTTATCAACACTGCTGAAACTTACATAAAAGATTTGCTATTAATTTGGTGGTAGCGGTGGCAACTATAGACCTAAAAAGAAGAAAGTGGTCCACAGATATTTTGTAGAGCTCTGCGGGTGTTTTTATATATCAATGCTCTGCGTAGTAAAAGTCTAACAACCAAAACGACAAAGGAGCAATATTCACGAAAACACTGCTAGATTTTCTTGAATTAATTTAAAAGGCAAAATGTTCTACTGGAATTTTAATGCAACCCGCGGCACGGTTTTTGGTCAGATAGAATAGTTATCATATGAAAATATGTGATTTACGAAAATCAGAACACCTTTTGACAAAACCTTAAATTGTTTATGGTAACAGACCTTAAATTATATGAGATGTGTAATCATTAAGGTGTACATGTACTGTAAAATATATTCTATTCCTTTTAATCTCACACTGTCGTGGAATCCCAATCCCGTATCTAGCCAAATATCAGAAAGTTTTTACACAATCCAAATCAAATTTATTAATTCAACTCTACCATTCAGTTCCACAAATCCCGTAACTACTCCCAACCCTCGCAACAAAACCATAAAAAAACGACATCAAACTTTCAGCGGAGTGTGAAAATTTTCCCCCGTACCAAACTGACTGGCTTGCATTTTTTTAAACCGTTTTGCTCTTCTCGCCTCGCCGCGCAAATCCTAATCCCTTATGCAAACAGATCGAACGTGACAAAAAATTTCGAAAAACAGCTGAACTCGCGAAAATTTTCAAACGTGGTATGCGGACCACAGATAACGCATGAATTTCGGGCATTCGGCATCGATTTCCCAGGGCGCATGTCAGGATTCCCGCCATTTCGTCAGTACCGTGGCATGGCTCAAGCGAACCGCACGCGAGCCGCGATCGCGTCACCCAAAATAATAAAATAAATAAAGTCTAGTGAATCTAACAGAAATTTGACAGTGGTTGCGCAAAATTTTCCGTGAAAACTCCAAATCAATTGTTCTTCAAAGGAGTCCGGTCGAAAAAGGATCGCAGCTACATTGTTTTCGGTGAGTTTTCCACTTATTACAAATCGATATATTCGGGAATATAAATTGTCTACAATGAACGGAATATTTGCCAGACTTTCCTCTAATATTCTGCAGACTGCTAATCCTTGTAGCTCGATAGGATAAATCCTTTCTTTTGATAGCATTTTACGAAACTATATTTTTTTAATTATATGAGTCTGTAATTCATAGTATTTTGCATAAATATTGTCTGCGTGGCTCATCTACTTGATAACCAAAAGCATTTTCGTAATTTTAAAAATACGTTCTTACTTTTTAAATTGCGATTACAATGGCTGTCACAGACCCGGGCAATCACTCCGATCTGCCTATGATTGGAAACAAAAGATCGCTTTTTTTCTCTCTCCTATTTTTGCGCTTTTCTTCCCAACAGTTGTGATAAGACTGTATTTTTCCCGCATATTTGGGTCACGGTGGAAAAATTACGCGAACACGTTCATACATAATGTATTAAGACTTACTCCGGTGAGATGTTTGAACTCACATTTGAACTCGTTTTGTTTCTTCTGTGCAAATGTAAAGCTGCTATACGGGAAGAATTTTGAACAACTGAATTCGTTAAGAGTTCCTGAGTTTTTTTTTTAACACTATGGGCCTTATTTATTAAGAGCTCGACACTGTTTAGCGATTGCCTATCACATTTTATTTTCAAATTTTCAATAGAGAATTTGAATAATAATCTGCTAATCAGTTGCTATATTGAAGCCATTTGTTGCATATAAAATACTTAGAAGAACTTTTGGATAAATAGAGACTTTCTTAAAAAAAAAATGTGGCGCGTGGGTAGACCATTGCCTGGATCAGGGCATAAAATAGCCAATTTTATCTCTAAGGGAGCACGTTCCCTTGGGATGAATTTTCGACATTTACGCAGGCTGCACTGCTGGTAGAAGCTTGTGTGTAGTAATTATATGAGGGTGAAGAATGAACTGCAATGTTATCTATAGGAAAATCCACTCATAAAAGACGACTTTTGAAGTGGCTCCTATTTATGACCGTGCCAAAATCTGTGGCCAGAGAAGAGAAGACTTGAATGTTAACTATCTAATTAGTCATTCATCATCAGTTCTGGCCTTTCAGGGCTTGATTTGTATTTACTCTCCCATTTCAGGACAAAGGCCTCATCTCATTTAGAGTAAGTACGGACAACAATAACCACCAAGCTTGCTCAAGGCGGGTTGGCAATTTAATATCTACGCATATATTAAAAAAGTTAATGACTAGACTGAAAAAGACCAAAGCCGTATGCTCCGACTGCACAGCATGATTTTCTTCTTCTTTACGTCTTTTTAGTTCGCTTCTTAAGCAGTCGGGTTTTTTGATTTTAGAATTAACTTTTTTGTTTATAGATAACTTATTCGACTTAGGTTATTCGACATTTGAATAAAATCACCTCTTAAAACCCTTTTAAGACAAATCGATTGACGTAAGAATCATCAAAATCGGCCAACGCATTTGGTCTCTAGAATGCCACATAGAAACAAACATACATACATAGACTGATAAACACATTACCCTCGTTCGGCAGTCGGGTAACTAGCCTTTGCAAAGCGGGTTCGCCCACGTAAAAAGTGTTTTATCATCCCAAGGTAACGTCGGTATTTTCATCACCTTGTTTTTGTGCGAATAGTTCGATGTGGATACGATGTGGAGGGCTTTTATCACCGTAGGTATTGTTTAACATTTCTATAATACCGGGAATAGCTATGTGCCAAATTTCATTCAGGTCCCTTCATCTGTTTCGGCGTGAGTTACAAACATACGTACATCCATCCATACAAACTAACGAATTTATAATACTTATTAGTAAGAAGTAAGATAAGACTAGATGAAAGGTAGGTACTATATCTCTTTTTATATCTAATGTGTATTTTGTATACATAAAATAATATTGTATCTGTTTTTCCGCTAAAGGAAAACCGCTCATTAGCTCATTCGGTATTTTCCCCAAAATACTCGGCACCGAGACGAAACCGCAAACATTGCTGTTCGAGGTGACTTGTTAATCTGGGCGCCTGGTAGATACCTACTACAGAATACATTTTTGTCACGATTTTTTTTCTAAGTATAAGAAATTTGACAGAACACAGGATTAGTAATTTGATACAAGTATGCAATGATACATGAATAACTGCACACACGTATCAAACGATGACGTTTTTTAACACACGAGAAAACAATAGATAAATATATTTTGTCATTGCAAGTAGCACTTGCTTTAACATTCAACTGATTAGTTTCTATTAATTACATTTTCGATAAATTCTCTTTAAGTAGAATACAATCGATTATCTATAATCAATGGTTTTCAATTATCTTTATAGCCCTTTGCTAAGAATAGTTACAGCACTGATAACAACATTTGTGCCACATGTTAAATTTAGTCTTGTTATACTTTGTATAGATTCTTTTACCGATTGTTTTGTAAATGTGTGAACATTGTAGGCCTTCTAGATTTCTAGATTGTTAACATTTTATCTTTTTGTTTTTAATCTTTTGTTTATTTATTATATAATCATTTTTTGTTTTAGTTTCTTACGACTTATTGTCGGGCCTGCGTTGTCCCCCATCTAAGTACTGCTGTAACATGGAAATATTGTAAAACCAAACAATTTTTAGAAGAGTAACCATGGAGTTTCTTGCCGTTTCTTCTCAATAGGAATCGACCAACCCGAACCGTGCACATTTTGTCGACGTTTTATAAGTGCCCATGTATGAAAAATATATGTGAAATAAAAATTATTGATTTTGATTTTATATATTAATTCAAATTGGCCACAAACAACAGCAACAATAACAAAATTAAAGAGAAGAGTAGAAAAAAACATGTTCGATACCAAGTACTATTTAAAAAGTTTAGAAACCCCTGACACATTTTATTTTATGCTTCATAATTTATCTAATAGTAGACACGCTTCGATCGACAATTTATTGAACACGTAATTATGACACGATATCTTGCGAAAACACCCGATTTTAAACACTAAAACGCCCATACTTTTGAATGGCTGAACCGATTCTCATCAAACGTAGCTAATAACACTCTCGATAAAGTAACCCTTCAAAAAAAATCGGTTCATCCATTTAGGAGTCACAGACAGATACACAATATATACAAGCATACAAAACGTAAAACTTACAAAATCCCCCTTTTTCCGTCTTTAAATCAACTCTTTTTAAGAGCTGATTTAAAGTATAATTACCATTATTTGAGTGGAACAGAGCTACAGAAAATCTCAATTTCAGGTTTCCTAAGACATAATTTTGGGTCCTGGATGTGATCCCAAAACGTTAGCAAAGTAACTAGCTAGACTCAACGCTTAGGTAGGTAATGTCTAGTTACGTATAGCAAGCGTCTTAGTCAGCCTTGCATTGGCTCCGGCGCGAAGATAAAATCTCACATGGGTGCGTCTACAGTTTATCGCTTTCGCCGGAGATTTACTCTGCTGAATACGCTCGCAGGACGATTTATTTTCCAGTCTACATAACCCAGAATGATATATTCGTATATATATCCGAAATAAAGCATGCAATGTAAAATTACGCCTGCGCAGCCCGAAGGTATTTGCTGTGCCCGACAGGGTCCACAATTGTTTCTGTTACTTAATATTCACCACCTGATGTTCAGTATCATCATCATCATGATTTCAGCTGAAAGACATCCACTGCTGGACATAGGCCTCCCCCAAGCTTCGCCACCCTGATCGGTCCTGTGCGTATGGATGCAACAAATTTAATTTAAATTTTTCGATGTAGCAATATAGAATCTGGGTTCCGACTAAGAATTTTTTATTTAAAAAAACCAATGAGCCTTCGCATAACAAAGGTACAAAAAAAAGGAAGATTTTTTGAAAATACTCTGTCCACAAAATTCTTCTGTGTTTACCTTTCTTACAGAATTAAATCTTGTGCAAATTTTCTTGCTTTTAGACCCAGCCGTTTTCTGTCAGTTAATCTGATTAAGTACATATCCCAATCCCAAAGAAATCTTTATCCATTTAATTCACCTTTTCCACGCTTTTCATCAGCTCGAAATACGTGAAACAATTGCACGAATTTCAGAGTTGATGAAAAACGAATGCCACACCCTCCGGGAATTCTCCCGGTAGATCCTTATTGCTCGAGAACTCTTTTAATTCGGCTACAAAACCCCTTATAATTCTTCCACTCGTCTTTATAAAGACAATTATTACAACTTGGAAGGATAAATGACCTGCCTGGATCCCTCCCTGACCCCTAAAAATAAAAATAACTGTTTCGTCCTCTCGTTCCTTAAATTCTCATTAATTAGAGTGACCGGCAACATTTCCTCTTCCTCTTAAATCTTCGTTACTTGGCGAACTTTTATTTTTATGAGACAGCTCTTCAAGTTAAGCTGCGGGTCTGCGAGATTTTTGTTAAATAAAGCACTGGCATCAATTTCAATTACACTACCTCGGTCTTGTGGTCTCCTTTGGGGACCCCGTTGTTATTATTGTTATTATTATTGACAGGCTCGCGTTTGACCACTATCTCACCTGATGGTAATTGATGATGTGGTCGACGGTGAAGCACGCTTGCCTATTAACCCTTGACTTAAAGAACCGCAGGTTGTAGCTATCAGCAAACACAGACTCCGGCAGGGGACTGCACTCCTTAGTTCTCACAATGGGTACAGCTAAGGAGTGGAAGACAAGTATTCTCCAAAACGTTTAGTGTGTATGGGTGGGATGACCACCATGTACCAATGATGCATCGCCGTACGTCTATAATCCGATGTTGGATCGGGCTAGGTAGAATTGAATCATGCTATTCCATCGCGAACTCCCCGAAATGTAACCGATAGAAAACTGACAGCGCTTAAATAATAACAGCCTCATGAATTCATCTTCAAGGTTAAGCAACACTTGTCGAGGTCAGTCCGTGGATGGATCTAAACATAGCGAGCTTCCTCCGTGCCTCGGAAAGGAAGTTAAGCTGTTGACAGACATTAGGTATCCTCAATTTGCCGGCATCGGTATCTCATGAAAACAAACAGTGACGTTACGGGAAAATTTTCCTTTCGGAACCATGGGTGGCCTGTTTAACAGTGGACGTTTACGAGCCGAGAAATGTAATAAAACGTAGCTATTGAATTGAATGGAACGGCTAAAGTTGCGATATGGATTCGTCCGTGCGAAGTTGATCCGTAAATTTATATCATATGGTTCGACCGTTCTCATTGCTGGGATACGGGCTTCCTATCTGTGAGAAGGAAGGGCCAGCCCAGTAAGAGTTTGTGGATTCCACATTTCTTCGAATTTTTGGTCCTAGAATATGCCGGTTTCCTCGCGATGTGAACGCCTCTCGTTTTGAGAGCAGTTGTGCTGAAATAAATAACGCAAACAAGTGCTCACCATGAAAGCCGGTTCGAGAAGATGCTCACGTAAAAAAGAGTGTTTGAAAGATATAGAAGAGACCTTTCCCCAACAGTGGGACGTTGAAGTTTAAAAAAAGTTCCTGTCTGAATTCGCACCCTACCTTCAACTTGTGAGTCGGCTCACAAGTTGAAGGTAGGGTGCGAATTCAGACAACGGTCGTAAACACTGGGCCACCACCTTAAAAAAAATGTCTTGGATGCGTCTTCAAGTCTATATCAGTGACTTCCCTTGCCATGACCCTGACTTGAGGAAGTGGAAATAAATAAAATGCTAATGGCTTGTAATGGCAAGCGTCCAACACTTTGGTAAACGCTGCTACCATGAATCTTATGTGGTATGTTTGAAATTACTGGATAACTACTGTGATCGTTTTAAGATGGTCCCATACTGGTATTTGGATAATGAATAATGAAACCATGAATAATATATGGTGAACTAGTTTCTGCTAGAGGCTACGCCCGTGTTAAGAACGGAAAATATCCCAAGGGGTCGTACGCCCGGGATAAGAAGTATTCTGTGCCCTTTCTCCAAGTTTCATTCTATTTCTATACTTAATCGCAGTGCTAATTCAATTTAGGCGTTAAAAATAACAAACAGACAGAGTCACTTTCGCATTTATATTGAAAGTAAGGGTACGGAAATATCTATGTATGTCGTGTATTAAAGTAAAAATCTCCGTGGAGTTTCTTTACGTTTATATAAATCTTCGCTATAGAATTTGCAACTAGCTTCATCTTTTTGAATGACCGATCTTTACAATTCAGAAGTGCCTAAAAAAAAGTGTAAATAAATAGTTTAATTGAAATAATTGCCATGAGTTTGAGTAGCTTCATGCCCCATGGGAAAACACCGAAATTTTATTCATGAAATTCAAATCCATTGTTTAATTAGTTTTTACCAATCTATATGAATCCGATACCCAAAAGCCTTGCTACATCAAAGTCAGCCCCCGTTCTTAAAATGTGCATAGTTGGGCTAACAGTTCAGACATCAAAGCCATCGCATGCATGAATAAGCGCTCATCAATCTCTACGGGTTTTATTCGAGATTGTTAGAGAAACGTTAATGAAAACGAGACTTTAAGGGATTATTGGATAACGTGGCTTTTAATGATAGAATCTCCTATAGACCTCTAGTTAAAAGTTAGTCGTTTTCAATCAAGCTTTGTTGACGAGTTTTAATTCGTACTTATTGAACAAAAATTAATAAAAAAACACATGCAATGGGCGGCCTTATTAGGGTTACAGGTTCGTGAATATGTCTCTGATTCTAAGTGTAGAGGAGGTTATAGAAATAAAATTAATATCTTTAAAGCAAGAGTGAAGAGGCAACTCCTGAGCTCGCTCGTTTCAACGCCGATCTCATTCGTCGATATAAATCAGGTGAGACGAAGAGCTGTCTAAACACAAAATAGAAAAAAAGATTTATGAGAAATCCTAGGGCTTAGCTTGCAAAGAAGCCCAGATACCACACCTAAAGGCAAATCAGGAAACGCAGTGAAGACGAGGATACGCAGGGACCTAGTAACTTCCCAATATCTGCGTGCGATGACGTAAGTTCATGGAAGAAAGCAGCAAAGGTGACTTGATGTCATAGACTGGTGAGATAAGGAACTTGGGCAAATCCAACGCTTGACAGTGGACATCTCGATATTCGCGATTAATGATTAAGTGATTGATTTAATGGTACATACTTTGGTTGGTGTGGTGTGGTTAAGTTCTTCACCCTCGCCATTTTATTATAAGTATCTACTTCTTTTACTTTTGGTACTGAATCAATTTCAATCTGACAAATTGCATTCTCGCTTGTTGTTTTTAAAAATCTTTGAAGAGCATGTCAGTACATCATCGACACATAATCAACATTCCGAAATAGATCGACTGCAAAAAACGATCAATATTGAGTGCCAAAGTATGCGGTTGTGGATACATCAGTATAAAAACTTCAGTGGGTTTATAAAAAAATATCTCACCACAAAAACATGGGAATCACTGTTTTTACTAGCGAATCAGATAAAAGAAAAAGTTGTGCCGAAAGACAGGCAAATCCCTCGTATAGTTTTATTGGTAGACAGAATAGTTTTGCGAGCTAGACAGGTCAGCAACTATGGAAAAGTTTTATAAATATGGAGATATCAGACGATAATTTTGGCATAGGATCAGTCAGTTTTTGGGGAAAACACGTGAGATTGGACGATTGCCATATTAGGATACATAGGGTGACTTTTAATTCATTGGAAATGTTTTTGGGGTGTAATGTACCGAAAATGTTAAACTTTTACTACAGGACCGTACAAGAAATCGCGAACAACATGAAAAATAAAAACGGTCTTAGGAAAAATTACGGCCGACTTCTAAATAAAAACACTACACAGTGAAAACTAAATTCAATTTCGGAAGTCGGTGTTCCTGTTTTCATTCATTCGTTTTTTGACACTGATTTTATTTGGAAGTTGGTTGTATTTTTCACTTTTTAGTTGTTCATAATGAGCAAGTTCTATAGTAAGTTAACTATAATGCTCAAAGTTATGCCAGAATTGATTACCCGAATAATATGAAACTTGAACATAACTGGTGAAATGAGAGTGTACCAGGTTGAACTGTACACATCTGCGTATCCCTTTAGAGCGTACCGGTGCGATTTTATATTTTGAAATGGCGTAAACAATAAACAGACATGCGGTTGCAGCAATCCCGAGGTATTTGCAGTTGTTGTGTTCTCCGAAGTTCTTTATCATATCTTCACGAAATATAAATGGGACCATATAAAGAAGCACCAGCTTTTCAGTTAGTTTTTTGTAGTTAATTTATGTTTGGAGTCATGGTGTAATACGCATTGCTGGTTCCAATATTGGCCATACATCACCACAGGCCGTCTATTCTATTCCAATATTGAAACGTCACGCTGCGGCAAAAACTATCTCCGAACAAATATAACATTTTCTGATTGATTGTGTGACTCAGCGCTGTCAGCCTTTTTTTTTATTATCTATTCCAAAGGTTTATGAACCAAGCTATTTGCTAGCGGTATTTTCTATTTGCAAATTAAATTCCTTTTGCCGTTCCTTCATAGATTGCTATCTACCCGTATTCAATTATTACTGGCTGGTTGGAAATTAATAGTCTGTTAATTTGTTTGAAGCTATTTATTTTTCAAGTTGGTAACCACAGATATATTAGTAAAAAAAAGAATGAAGATGTAATAACAGTGTAATGAAAATAGTCCATGATATTATATGATGAAACTAATATAAATTTTCGGGGAACTGTACGTTTGTGATATTGAATGGAGAAATCCTTATCTATTCCATAATTTTACTGATACGGAATTGTAACAAATTGTATCTAGGAATTGTTGCAGTATAGTTGAAACGTGGTCGCTTACACTGAGACGTGGCCGCTTACAATGGGCCTTATCAGAAAGCTTACAGTCACTCAAAGGGCAATGGAGGGAGTTTCCTTGCGTGATCGAATCAGAAATGTAGAGATCCGCAAGAGAACCAGGGTAACCGACATAGCCCGTAGAATTGCCAAACTTAAGTGGCAGTGGGCACATTGCTCGCAGAACGGATGGTCGATGGGGCAGTAAGGTTCTGGAATGGCGACCGCGAACCGGAAGATGCACGGGACCGGTCAATATGGCGACGCTTGGGGGAGGCCTATGTCCAGCAGTGGACGTTTTTCGGCTGATATGATGATGATGATGATATGATGAGTTGAAACTATCTAGCTTTACTTTATCAAATGGTGAAATTCGTGCAATAAGTTACGTCATAAATGGAGAAATCCCTTTGTCACAATTCTACTGATAAATTATTATGGTTTCAATTGCAATTATTTCTAGGAAACGATGCCTTATGCAGCTGCGTACTCGATAGATAAAGTTACCGCCAGATAACAATAAAATAAATGTCGTTAACACCTGTCTACCAATGTATTCCAATATTTCAAAACGATACGAAAAAAATGTAAATGCAGTGTCGCTAACTCGATCAAAACAAACGTATAAGCGCGGTAAGGGGCGTCCTTAATCCTTTCATTTGGCATTTAGTAATGAGTTAATCCATACTAATATTTTAAATGCGAAAGTAACTCTGTCTGTCTGTAATCTTTACACGCTTAAACCGCGGAACCGATTTAGATGAAAATTGGGTATGGAGATAGTTTGAGACCCTGGGAAGGACACATGATAGTTTTTATCCCGGGAATCATCCTTTAGGGATGTTTGTATGGTGAACTAATAATTTCTAAAGTAAGGCACACCTTTAATATTATGGCCCGATATAAAAAATAGGCTATTCAAAGTACTAATGCTACGCAGACGAAGTCGCGGACAACAGCTAGTATCTCATAAAAGCGTGGACCGAATTACAGGCTAAAATGGTTCCTAGCCATTTGAGACAAACATATTCAAAATATCTGAATAAACAAAAAAACATGTTTTCAAGTTACGTACAAAAAAAAATACTTTTTGGTACAAGTACGGTATCAATGACTTTTATTTTTACAAGCTTTTATTTGACTTGCAATGTATGTATGTATACTACATGTATGTAAGTGTGTTCGGGTCAAATCTTGCAACTGAATTTTAAAGCAGTTATTCTCAACCGATTAAGATGCAATTTTGCATACATGTTTAGTTTGGATGACAATGCATGGTAAGCTAAGTGTCGTCATTCTAAATCTAATATGGCGGACAACCCAAGATAGCGGACTAGTTATTTTTTGTGCACTGCCATGATATGGGTATCAAATAAAAGGGTTTGCTTGGAAGAATACGAAAAAAAAAAGTATAAATAATTTCCTTTCTGAGTCGAGCTACGACGCGATTCGATGTATATTACATCGATAAGCGATTTTTACTAAGCGAAACTGCAATTAGGTACGTTAATGGGTCCAATGCAATGCAATCCGACCGATTTGCACTTGAAATTTATTAGAAAATACATGCGCAATTTCACCTGTGCGACGCAATTTTTATGCAAAGTTATAACTTAGTCAACACTTTTGCACCTTACAGAATATTGTATTTAACAAGATGTAACGGAAATAACGCAATTCCTGAAGAGAGATCATTGTACCTACTTCATTATTAGTAACTTTTATTATGGGAGCAAGGGTAAGATTGCAAAAAAAAAACATTTGTTATTCATTATATTTTGTCAATCATTTAAACGACCTCTAAACGGAAAATCTAAGGACAAACTCATATGCAAAAATACGACACTGCACCCATTTCAAACATGTATAACTATTCAGCTTACTCAAGAAGATTCAACCGCTCTCTCCTACCGAAATTTAACTCCACCCAAATCCACAAGCAACGAAAATGCACAACTCCCGAAATCGACATCAAAAATCCCGAAATTGTAACAAAGAGAATTCCGTCTCAATCGCTTTCCCGTCGAGTTAGCTCGTCGAAACCTTTTCCGTCAATATCTGACGACTCCACAGAGCAAGGAAACGGCGGACACTGTTAGAGGCGGCCTTGTTAAAACTTTACATACAAACCAATAGTGTCATCAAACACTCACTGTGTTTGATAAAATGACGACCCGTGACAATTATGAATAATTCACTCTTCTTCTTCTTTTCGTGTGAGGATGTGGCTACCTGCCGTGTCAGAGTTAATTATCCGCCTCTGGGAACCCCACAGGCCTCTGACTTGGCTATTTCAGACTTACATTAACTATATAACTCCAGGTTTCCTCACGATGTTTTCCTTCACCGTTGCCTGTGTTGTCCAAGATAAACTTAGAAAGTACATATGAATTTGAAAAAGTCACATTGGTACTCGCCCGGATTTGAACTCACGACCTTAAGCACGAGAGGCGAGGTCTTAGCCACTGGGCCACCATGACATATAATCTAAATAATTCACTAATATTATTAGAAACTAGCTACTGCCAGCGGTTTCGCCCTCTTGAACGTCGGAAACTATCCCAAGGAAATTTAATACCGTTTTGGTCAGTATCCTATCTCCTACTCAAGGTCAAAGTATATCCTCGTGCCAAGTTTTATCAAAATTCGTTAAGCGATGTAAACGTGACTCAAAACGGAATACACCTCCGCATTTATAATATAAAGTAGGTACTAGTTTCTGCTAGCGGCTTCGTTCACGTGAAAGCCGGTTATTATGACAAGGAAACGCACCCGGAGTAAAATACCAATTATAATCAAAACTGATTCAGTGTTTTAGCGTAGCAACGTAACAAAAAAAATATACAAACAGTATCTGTTTATCTCTTTCACATTTTTATGTAAGTATGGTTGTCAAAAAAAATCTCTTGTCGTTGCCAGCACAGTGTTCCGTGCTCTGTGTAGGACTCCAATACGATTGAACGATAGCTCGTCGGCCTCTCTAGTTTTATAGCGATTCGGATTACTCTACAAAGTTTTTTCTGTTAATATTCGAGTTCGGGTACATGCTGGAAAATTGAGGAGTTATTTGATTCTACGGTAATTCCGTTACAATAAGGAACATCTTCAATATTCAAAATCACTTTCTGTAATCCTAATTTATGTTTGATTGTTACGCTTTCACGCCTTCACAGCTGAACGAATTTGGATGAAACTTAGCTAATGTATCGCCCAGAACCTGCATTATATAAACCCCTAGGGGTAATGAAATACTTTTAGTGCGGCTTAAACCGTGGGCAGAAAAGCTAGTAGGTTTCCTACTTATTATTATTGTATTACATATAATATGAGTTGGGGTTTAATTTCCACGGCACATGCCGAGTTCTTAGCGCATTTAGTGTTCTGACGTCCGATAGTATAGTCAATAGTAGTCAACCCGACATATTAATTTATTTACATATATTCCCACTGCTGGGACACAGGCCTCCTCTCTGTGAGATGGAATGGGCCGTAATCTACCACGCGGGCTCATGCGGGTTGGTGGATGTCACATGTCGTCGAATTTTTGGTTCAAGGACATGCCGGTTTCCTCACAATGTTTTCTTTTACCGTTTTGCTCTCAAAACGGTAAAAGAAAGCAGTGGTGATGAAATAGTTAATACGAAGTAAAGCGCATTCCTGGGTTCGAACCTACGACACGTAAGTCGCGTCCATTACCACTGCGCCACCACTGCTACATATCACAGTAACAATGCACAACTACAAACCAATCCATCTGTCACTAATGTTAATTAGAAACTTTTAATTAAAATTGTCTAATTCTGGCCATCCATTCCATTGTATAACGCATATAAAGCGTGGCTGATTGCCTAGGGTTTAATTGCGTGAATGGATAAAGTGCGAAATGAGTATATTCCGAAACTTCCTTTAAGTTTGAAAGTAGCGCCAGTGACAGAAAAGTTGAAAGGAAATCGTTTGTCGTGGTATGGTCATGTGGTGCGGAGGGATGAAACGCATCTTACTAAAAGATTTATGAATATAATTGTGAATGGATGGAGAGGTAGAGGAAGGCCAAAGAAAATATGGATGGACTGTGTGAGGAGTGATATGAAAGAAAAGGGAATCAGTGATGGCGTGAAGGGACATGACGGTATGGAAGAAGAAAACATTTTGCGGCGACCCCAAGTAACATGGCACAAGGGCAGGAAGATGATGATTCCGCATAATCTTTTCCATTTTAGTTGGGTTTAGCTTCCAGTCTAAACAGATGCAGCTGAATACCAGTAAGTATTTTACATGCATCGACTGATATTTGACCTCAACAACCTAGTAACTGGGTCACACGTTATCCTTTGCTGAGACTGGATGTTCGAGTTTTGGGCTTCTGGCTTCACGTAACGACTGTCAAATGACAGCTACAAAGTGCAAAGTAATTTCTGAGGTATGGATTGGTCTCGGTAGTTGTTTTTTTTTGGGACAATCCCACCGCATTATTCCCAAACCACCGCAACTCTTGAAAGCCAAAATCATCAGTGGCGATCACCAAAAAAACGCCGAAGCAATGACGGTCGACGAAGTTCTGGAGAATGAATTTAACTGTCTTGGATCCCGCAACGAAATTAATCCGAAAAGAATAACGGAGGAGTGGAAATATACAAATTTACACTTGCACTTTCTACCATACCAAGCAGGAGACAGAACAAAAAAGGCCAATAGGCACAAAGGGTCGTTAACAACTGGGATAAGTCCAGTTGCCACGGATAAAAATTATCTTTTATATACATAAACATTGTGAGCTGTTATATTTGATTCCAATATTAGGTATGGCAAAAACGCTTGAACGCACGGAAATTTGTTCTAGTTTCTGTAAGGTCCGTATAGAATAGAATAAGAATAGAAAACATTTATTCGACATAGAAACAACACAACAACAACAATCACAAAGTAACAGAAAAATAGTAAAAAACAAAAGTACAAACAAGGTTTAACAGTGATTGCGCCGAGCGTGCCCATACCGAAAGGGTTACCAACTCAGCATTTGCTGGGCGTCAGACACCCAGCGCTGATTTTCAGTTGGCACCCCGCTAGTGATACACGGACGTAGGTAAATAAATAGATACTTAAAATAATGTCATACAGTGGATACGTGTGCTTAACTTATAAATTGAAAGAATATGGAATAGATAGTATAAAGTAATGTAAATAAAAAATATATAATGTAATTGTTTAAAATTGACTCAAAAACGCCAAAAGACAGTGTGTTAAGACGCAACCGGCCTATCACATTTATCCAATCTCTGCCCGACTCATAACCTATAAATAGGCACACTACTTGATGGATTAAACTTAATTCTATATTAACGCAGAAATTATTCATATTAAATAATAAATATTAGATTGAATTAAATTAAAATAGGATAAGATAAAAATTAGATAAACGGTTTGTCAATATTAATGTCATTAAATTTAATTTGAGAAGTCAGAATGAATGTCTTAAGTTTAGTCTTAAAAGTTATTAAATTCGTTATGTCCTAATCGGTCTATAGAAAACAGCTCTAGATGCAGCCTGTACATTATCCAACATAATATTACGTTCATTCTGCCAAATAATACGCTCCTATAAGATATGATAGGCAGATTGTAGATTGCAGTCAGATGCAGAAAACTGACATAAAGGCGAGGCAACGAGCTTGAACGAAAATAATTTACTTTTAAAGTTACCATGCCCTGTGAGAAATAGGGCAACACAGTGATCCACTTCGGCAGCCAAGTCCTGGCCAGATGCTCGCGAACGGGTGGAAAGAATTGGTGAAGGTGTCGGCACTTGATGGAATTATTCCACGAACATTGTCATTCGGATAAAAGTCGTCAGACGTCAATATGTGGTTTAAATAATAATAGAGATTTTCTCACGGTCACTCCGCGTTAAAAAGTCCGCGTCCATAGTCTCTTGTACGGAATAGTACATTGCAGCACGTCGCTGCACTTCAAGGTCTCGGCCTACCACTGCAAGCGTTGCTCATCCTGAAGATCGACTCGCGTGGCTGTAATTTTTCACCCACGAGCATCTAGCTAACAAGCACATAAGACCACAATTACCTAATGTAAACCTACCCCTCTTTCTTACATATTTGTAAGCGAAACATGTCCCCATTAGTGCAAGCCTCTATACTCTATACACAGAGTCATAATGTATGTACATTAAACAATGGTAACAAGGCAATTTATGTATCTAGCAAGAACATGGCTTGTTAGGTTAGCTGATTGATATAACTAGCTACGTGGAGCGATTTAGCTGGTGTGTCTACGTACATAGATAGCTAATTATAATGTTCGTGGAATAGCGCTAGCTCTATTGTCTTATTTGAGTTACATACATTTGTTTTCAGTTATGGTTCGCTAATTAGTGCTCCTTTTAGAATCCAACTGGGTTGCAGCCAGTAGCGTATTTATCCTTAGATAAAGAGGGATATGGTCTGGGACGGCAGTCTGTGCCAGTCACATATCGTTCTTCTTGAAAGAAGTCCTACTATGCTCTACTTGCCTGCTGCCCCGTAACTTCTTATGTAAGTGCCCTAAATGAAAATCTATCCTGTTTGTGATAAACTATTCGAGCTCACTTTGCTTGCTCTTGAAACGTCGACTAAATAACTTTATATCTGTATGAATAGGTAATAAACCTATCTGTAGCATGATGCTTAAGTTTTCGAGCCCGCTTCGCTCGATCTTGAATTCAGAGTATCAATATTTTATGCATCGGTAAATTGATAATGCAAGTTGTTCAAAAATAACACTAATTATAGAAGTAGGGAGTGAAAACTTGCTTAAATAAATTACACAGTAAAACTTGGTTAAGTGGAACCTGGATAAGTGAGAAACCTCCTTAACTGGAACTCATGCTGAGGTCTCAACACTTTGGCACTGAATTACCACTGTTGGTGGGACGAAGCAAACCTCAATATTTGGGATTCATTCTTTCGATTTGTCATCATAGTGTGTATAGTCTATGATCATAGTTACCTCTATAACTGAGACAGCGAGTGATTTTTGTTATGCATAAACCTCTTTAACTGAGATAACATCGTTTTGTTTGTTTACTCAGTAAGAGCGAAATGCGCGCGGCAGTAAACTTAGTAAAAATTTCTAAACGCGAAGCAGTAAAAGCACTAGAAACTATGTACAGTTATTTTGAAATGACATCAAATGGTGACCAAAGAAAAAAAGAAAAAAAAATTGCCAGATTTTTATAATTGATACATTCTGTTTCCATATTTGTAATACGTGTAAACGTGCTTCAATATTTTTGTTTATTACATTTGTATTTTATTACCTTTTTTTTAACTTGTTTATAATGTTTACATAACACGTTATTTTATTAAATAATCGCACCTCTAAATAACCTATACTCTGACCTCTATTGGAACCCTCTGTAAATGAGACAGATATTTATTTATACCCGCATATCTGAGACAATGGGTAAGTGGAATATCTCTATAAGTAAAACATCATTGCATGTCTCTTGATGTCTTACTTAACCAGGTATCTTAGCATGCTGGTCCTAGCTCCAAATATAATATTTTATTGTTATTTGAACACCTCTTACTTAAAACAGTGCTATGACTAAGTAAAACATTAATTTTCCTTTCTCATTTAGCCCTAAAAGGAGTGTCGAAATCAAGTATTTAAGGTCCATGACAGGTATTAGACGTGCATTGCTGTTGTAAGTCATAGACAGAAGACGTGTGTTACTTACTAATGCCATACAATTGCCATGGCCCCATCAGAAGATAAACAATAGGCTCATTATGGTAATCTTTTCGTTGCCGTATTAGTGAAGCGTGATTTCTATTATTATCTGGCTGCATACCAGGTCTATCACTAGCAAAGATTTCTTTTTTTTTTTAATCTACTGCGGGTCGGTAAAGCATGTACCTATGTATGTAAGTCCATAGCACGCTCTACGTCTAGCGTCGTTGGAAGCGTCTCAATTGTGGAAGGGACATTGGCTACTTATATCTTTAAACGAGCAATCCTTCTGTATAAGTTTAAATATATATAATCTGAATCTCAGAAATGGCTTTAACGGTTTTCATAAAATTTTGTATGCAGGCGGTTTCGGTGGTGATAAATCGATCTATCTAGGTTTCATTTTTAGAAAACGTCGTTTTATCTATTTTTACCCTAGCAGAGCTCGGTCGCCCATCCCCCCCCCCCCTACTTTTTATTTCGCTGTCGTAACAATATGGGTATGAATTGGAAGCTTCAAAATAAATAGCCCATTACAAAAATATATATATATCTATCGTAACACTTTTATGTAATTATTTTGGCACAAATTCCAGATAAGCGTAATTTTTGTAGCAGAATAAATAATATTTTACCACTTAACTTATTTGGAGAACTCGTTCGAACGAACTCGCGAAATGTGGAAGTATTTTGAGAACTTCCATATCTGGTAGTAGTAACCCTTTAATACAGGCGCTATGTATGTATTTATTAAAACCTTTGGATTTATTCCGATCTAATACCCACAACTAAAATACCGCCGGTATTTGTTTCATCTCATTTATTTTCTATTCCGAACGGATACCATTGTTTAAACTAATACCAAAACAGGTAGACTAATACCAAAACAAGGTACAGTCTGTATTATAAGATCTTAAATTAAAAAAAAAACATTTGAATATAAAAAAAATATTTTTATTTGGCTAACGTCTAGGTCAATAATAAAATATTATGACTAATTATCAACTTTTTTATAATATTAGTTCCTCCTTGTAAATATATTTTATTTTTTGCTAAAACATCAAAACAAGAACAATTTACTTATAATCTAAAAATTACAAAATATCTTAGAAAATCGACTTTTAATTTATATATTAGAATTTACCTTACTTACCTATCTAAAAATTGCAATGATCTGAATAATAGTTTTAATGAAACTATTGTCGTGACGAGATCTTTGCCTATTTTTTTTTCTAGCAATTGTGTGCTAATATTCACAAATATAAAACACCAAGAACCATTGGTGATTACCATTAAATTCGATAACTAACGTCCATACAAGAAAATTTGGTTAGGATTGCCTGAGCTGACTGTACCGAATTCAAGTTTTCGTTCGCACAATAAATTTAATTATTTAAAGAGAGGTATTCGTTCGGAATAGAAAATAAATGTAAGGTAAAACAACATAATAAGAAGGAGTTGCATGATAAGAAGTTTCAAACAAAATTAATCCTCCCCCTTTTCTCCCCCTTCGTTTTTTATGAAAAAAAAAGTAGCCTATGTCCTTTCCCGGGTATCAAACTAACTCCATACCAACTTTCATCTTAATCGGTTCAGTGGTATTAGAAAGGAATAAATCAACCTTTGCGAATGGACAGTAGAATCAGTTATGATTTTTTTGACTGACATAATAGTTAAAAAAAAAAAAGACTTAATTTATTTGTCACCAGAGGCAATAATAGTCGATAGAAAAATAAGAAGCCAAGAAAATGAAACATAGTCCCCCAAATAGTTGGTAAAGAAAGGTCCAGACTAAAAAAAAAAATAATGTCAATAAGATTCTTATTGACAATTATCCGACGGCTTAAGAAGCGAACTAAAAAGACGTAAACAAGCAGAAAATCTTGCTGTGCAGTCGGTCGTTGTCATCAGTTTTCAAACAGGAAAAAAAGAGATTACAAAAAAGAAACTTAGACTTTTTTCGACCCAGGAATCGAACTCAACTTGATTGGATTCCAGAAACGCAGGGTACAATGGACGCTTCCCTAGTAGAAATTTTCCTCATGGAAAAACTCGATGACATTTTGCCCCGACTTTAAAATTGAACTCAGGATCTCAAAATCAGCAGAAGAGTTAACCTCTTCAACCACTAGTTCCAAGAAGCAGACACAAAAACGATCATTTAATAAAATAAAGGCTCGGATTAAATAAGTAACTTCAGTAAGCGATCCCAAAAAAAACTTTTGCCCCGAAGGGATAAAAAGTACCCATAATTTTAATAACATTCCATCTGCATGTAAATGTGGGCAAATTGCCCGCGGCCCGTTGTTATTCGGGGATGAAGTGTATTCCCAATGCTGTTAAAAACGGAGTTACAATGGCATCAAATAAATAATTTAGCAATATAATCCCCTTTGCTTGCTTTGTTGATTAACGTAGGTACGTGTTAAGGTATGATGACGCTTTTACAAAAACAAATGACATCCTGGGAAGTAATCCCCGTATGGGAGACAATACACTTGCCTGTAACTTGGATAAAATTGTTCGGGCTAGCATTAGCAACTCAAGACAACTTCTCAGTGTGCAAGTATACACACTTTTATTCAAGTTACAGGCATGTGTTTTCCTCTAAGGTACACTATAACTACTGGTACGAGTAGAGTACCTACTCATCACCTTGCTGTCTAGCTACTTTACAATTTTTTAACCGACTTTCCTAAAAAAACCGGCCAAGTGCGAGTCGGACTCGCGCACGAAGGGTTCCGTACCATTATCGCAAAAAACGGCAAAAAAAACACGTTTGTTGAATGGGAGCCCTCCTTAAATATTTATTTTATTCTGTTTTTAGTATTTGTTGTTATAGCGGCAGCAAATTTCTGCTGTCATCATCTGTGAAAATGTCAACGGTCTAGCTATTACGGTTCATGAGATACAGCCTGGTGACAGACAGACAGACAGACTGACCGCGGAGTCTCAGTAATAGGGTCCCGTTTTACCCTTTGGGTACCGAACCCTAAAAAGGAGCATTTTTTTCACCGATTTCTCCGTCAATTGTGGACCGATTTTGAAAATACTTTTTTTGTTTGAAAGAGTATGTTTCGAAATTGGTCCCATTTTAATTTGTTGAAGATCTGATTAAGAACTTCGGAGATATACAACGGAGCTCTTCAATAAATAACGGCTAATCTCTCAGGATTGCTGCAATCGCATGTCTGTTTATTGTTTATACCATTTCATAACATAACATCACGCCAGTATGCTCTAAGGGGGTACGCAGATGTGTACCGTTCACCTTGGTACACTCTCATTTCACCGCTTATGATCAAGTTTCATGATATTCGGGTAATTTATTCTGGCATTATAGGTACCTTACTAAAAAACTTGCCAATTAGGTAGGTTTTTTAAAGATTTATTATTTTTAATTTTATAGTTGTAGAACTAAAAAGTGAAAATATTTAACTTTTTTACAAATAAATACAACCGACTTCCAAATAAAATCTACAAAGTGAAAAATAAGTTTCTTTTTGGAAGTCGGTGTCCATAACGCAAAAAAATGGTACCTACCAAAGACAAGTTCCAAAAAGAAAGTTAGTTTGACTTTAAAGTTTTTTTTATTTGGAAGTCGGTAGTATTATTTGTAAAAAAGTTATTTTTCAACCATGAGATAAGTAATCTCAAAGTCCATAACAATACGAGAGAAGAACTCTGTTTAAATTATTTGTGGCATGTAATATCTGCGAAAAAAATCCGCAGCACAAAATATACAAACAGCAAAAAATAAAAAGACTAGCCAGAATATATGGCAGTATCCGTCACACCTGGTTAACAGATAAAAAAATCCTGCTGACAAAATGCTTGACATATCTTTTTTTCGCGACATCCACGTGGGAAACAGAAAAAGCCATTCAGGCTCTGTTACTAAATTGAGTATTTAAAGTTTTTAAAATTTGACAGGATTTATTGCCAGGCTAAAGTAGAGTTTACCAAGTTCTTACCGAATGTTTTCTTCAGAAATCGGGGTTAAGGTAATTCAGAAATAACCAAATCGCAACAAACCCGATTTCCAAAAATCATTTATTCTTCGGAGACCATAAGCTCTTAGAGTAAGGTAATTTTCAGGTAATTTTTTTTATTTGTTATTTTTTGAAGGAAAGAAAAACGTTTATTTGCGCCAGGCACGACGCATGCCACCAAAAAAAAGGAAAAACTTAAATGCAAGTACAGAGTATGTGTCACAACCACGCAAAACGGTCATCGCTTGGAATGCTAGGACTCGCGTGCAAGACAGAGCGGTTCCCCTCTGGTCTTTAACAGCCGAACCAAAATAACAAACAAAACACAGTACTTAACAATTAATTTCAAAAATAGAACCTGCAAACCCTCAAACAACCCTATTAAATATTACGGCTTTTGTTTAGAGCACAACCTTTATACATAGAAAGAGAACTAACTCCTTTTGTAGTCAGTGAAATATTTTTAGCTCCCGTCACTGGCGGCCACAAATGAAATTCGTATAGCCTAAGATCCCGCTGCTGAAATTTACAGGTTTATTTTTTTATATAAATTTTAATATTTATAATACTAGATAGTAAAATAGATTACTGCAGGATTGCCTGGCAATATCTTGTCGGAATTACCTTAGTTAAATAAATAGTAATTAATGTTTGCTAAATTACCCCAGATAAAAAGATACATGCTTTTCAAGGCCCTTCAGAAGCTGTTTGGTTCCGTCATAATCGAGAGGAAAACGCCACAGGCATGGTGCAGGGATGTGGTAGTACTCTTTTTCAAGAAGGGTGACAATGCCCTATTGAAGAACTAGGGGCCCATCTCACTTCTTAGCCATGTCTACAAGCTGTTTTCAAGAGTCATCACGAATCCTCTCGCGCACTGTTTTGACGATTTCCAGCCTCCCGAACAAGCCGGATTCCGTATAGGCTTTAACATCGTAGACCACATACATCCGCTGGGGACAGGTTATACAGGAGAGTACAACCTGCCTCTCTGCTTAGCGTTTGTGGACTAAGAGAAAGCCTTCGATTCGATCGAGACTTGGGCTGTACTGCAGTCTCTCCAACGGTGCCAAATCGACTACCGGTACATCGAGGTGTTGAAGTGTTTGTACAAAAACTCCACCATGTCAGTTCGACTTCAGGATCAGACCTCGAAACCTATCCTTCTGCAGCGAGGTGTGAGACAGGGAGATGTCATATTTCCGAAACTGTTCACCGCTGCTCTGGAGGATGTCTTCAAGGTTCTGGACTGGAGGGGGCTAGGCATCAACGTCAATGGCGAGTACATCACTCACCTTCGGTTTGCCGACGATATAGTGGTCATGGCTGAAACCATGGAGGACCTCAGTATAATGCTCGATGACCTCAGTAGAATTTCCGAAAGAGTGGGTCTCAAAATGAACATAGACAAAACCAAGGTAATGATATTGCAAATGCATCCACGATACAGGATAAAGAGTCCTAGGGTATAAAAATAATTAAAAAAAACCGGCACACGAAGGGTTCCGTACCAAAATCGCAAAAACCGACAAAAAAATCACGTTTGTTGTATGGGAGCCTCACTTAAATATTTATTTTATTCTGTTTTTAGTATTTGTTGTTATAGCGACAAAAGAAATACATCATCTGTGAAAATTTCAACTGTGTAGCTATCATGGTTCATGAGAAACAGCCTGGTGACAAACAGACATACAGACGGACAGTGGAGTCTTAGTAATAGGGTCCCGTTTTTACCCTTTGGGTACGGAACTCTAAAACAATATGCAGTGATCGTTTCTTCTATTTAGTATCATTCATTAAAATTAAGTTTAAACAAAATACCTGCAATTTGGTGGGATCTCATACTAGTAGAGCTATGCTATAACTGAGGGTAGGTAGGTGAATTGTGACAATTAGACGGTAATCTCGCAATAGGGTAGGTAGATAGGTACCTAATTACCGAGGGTCCGCTTTCACAGACGAGGGACAGAAAGTCGAAACTGAATAAATTAGGGACAAATTGGAGAAAAAAGGACTTTTCTGTACAAAGAAAATGTTTTCCGAAAAGTGAAGTGAACCTACAAATGGCTATTTTTATGGTTCGTTGAACTGGGAATTGTTGACTGAGCTGTAATTATCGTGAATGGTATTCATAATGATATCAACCAGTTGCATAAAATATTCTGATGGCGATGGTGAGATGTAATTGATTTGAACAAAAACAATTATCTATAATAGTTTTTATTAATTTGTTATACTTTTGGGTGTTTTGTAGCAAAACTAATTTAAAAATGACTATAGGTAAACTTGTAAACTTGACCATCAAGAACATAGCATGTAAAAAACACAAGTCTCTCGGCGCAGTTCTTCTACCGAAAAAAGTAGTGAGATCGAATGTAAAACCAAATCGGATAATTTATTCAGTAGGTACCTTAATAATTAGTTTAAAAACAAACACATTGACCGACTTGGTTTTACTTTTAAATTGTTGTGTTCTTCTAATGTAAAACCAAGTCAGTTAATTTGAACTTTAAAAGTAACTTTGTAATCCTAATTATCTTTGGTGACTATTTATATAGGCTTACAAAGTTACATAATGCAGTTTGTATATCTGGGAAATAGGAGGGAAGTTGCGGGATTTTTAAGTTTTCCGTTGCTTTATAGGCTTAACAATAATTGTGTTCAAAATTTGATGAGTCTACTAGAAGTACCTTAAAATTTTGATGATCGGTGAGTTATAGAATGACGAAATTAAGGTATTTTGCCATCAATAATGCCTAAACTAAAAGTATAAATTGAATATAATTAGAATGGCAAAATGTCCAGGTTAATTATTATTTATTTATTTATTATGTTCTCTTAGTCACTGACAATTCAGGCTTCTAGTTTTATCCACAACGAAGTTACAGGGGGAAAATGTCCTGAATGGCTTCGAGAAAAGAATGGTGCGGCTGTGTTTTTGTTTTCTCGACTTGTTGGGGGCAATGCCGTGCCCGTGATTTCTTTGCGCTTTTACTACTGAACCTATTTCCCTTTTAGTATTGTTACCTCTTTTAAATGTACCTACTTGTTAATTGTTTTCAGTGTCTATTAACGATTTTTCTTCTGTTGAGTCTTTATATTTCTTATTTTACAAGTAAAATTTCAAAATTTAAAAAACCCCCGACACATTTATCTTGCGAAAACATCCCGATTCAAACAGTAAAACGCCCATAACTTTTGAACGGCTTAACCGATTTTATTAAAACATAGCTGAGAACACTCTCGACAAAATCACCTTTCAAACAAAAAAAACTAAATCAAAATCGGTTCATCCGTTTAGGCGCTATGATGCCACAGACAGACACACAGATACACAGACACACAGATACACAGACACACAGATACACAGACACACAGATACACAGCAACACACGTGAAACTTAAAACACCCCTCTTTTTCCGGCGGGGGTTAAAAAGTGCAAGGAACAGTCGATATTTTAGTTTCACATTGCGTTTTTATGTAGTAAGAAATACGTATAAGGTCTTTGGTTTTTATCGCGTTTTCTTAAGTTTTATTTTTAAAAGCTTTTAGAAAAGCTTCAATTCCGATCCAGCCTAACCTATAAGTTTAATAATAAATAGATGCTCGCCCGCTTAAAGCCGACTTTAATGGCGTCCGCAAATTATTGGAAAACGTCAGGGAAACCTCTGCCCTGTACTGGGTCGAATAAATTGCTGACGGTGTACGTTTACGTGGGTAGAGCTTCATTTGATCGAGTTTTAAGCGGGTATTATTTTAGTCAATCGGACGGGTAAATAGTAACAGCAATACGGGTCAATATTTGAGGTTAGGCAACCTTTGCTGAGGTCGGCCATTGGATGGGGCCACCCATCACATAACAATACTCCTTCGGAAAAAATCCGTCGGTGCTCCATGGACCAATTGAAATTTGACCAATTGGTCTATGGAGAAAATTACATGTTTCCATCCTCCAATTATCAACTGGGCTATGGAGAATTGAGAAATGTTCCGCTGCCCAGTTTAATAGTATAGTAAAGCCTTGTCCACAAGTATTTAAAAAAAATATCAAGATCAATTTTTGAAACAATAATCATTTACTGAATAATCACGACACAACAATTAATTTGTACAAAGATTACAATACAAATCAATGTGAACATCTATCTCATTGAGTCCGTTGGGATCCCAGAATTGGCGACAACAGTCTTCGCAATACCCTCATCCCGAAGACATACTGTTATTTGGCAACCAATTGACACCATACATAATGACAAAATTTTCGGTGAAGTGGCCATTTCAAACAGTTTAGATACATATTTTTTAAGAGAACCAGGGCTACCGACATAGCCCGAAGAATTGCCAAACTTAAGTAGCAGTGGGCAGAGCAGATTGCTCGCAGAAAGGATGGCCGATTACGTAGAAAGGTTCTGGAGTGACGACCGCGAACCGGAAGACGTTGCATTGGATGGCCTCCTACGAGTACCAGGTGGACCTGAAGAAGGTTGCGGGGATCCGCTGGAAGCGAGACCCACGGGACCGATCAAATGGCGACGCTTGAGTGAGGCCTATGTCCAGCAGTGGACGTCTTCCGGCTGATATGATGATGATGACATGCTTTTCTATCTTTTCATTGAAGATTCTATTTAAATTAACTATACTTAACGAACGTTATATTGTATTTATTTACGACGGTCGAATCAACTATTATTACTTTTAAATTTATTTTTTTTGACGTTCGAAAGTGTCGCTTAATGACCTAATTGAGAAAAAAAAAATGATCTTTTTTTTATTTATTTATAATATTTTTGAATTCAGTTTGATGTGACCCAAAAAATATAACAAAGGCTTCTTTGAACCCAAAGTATAGGAAAATGGTGTGAACTCGGGGTTATAATGTCATAACGGAACATAGTTTTGGTTTACGTCCAGTGTTCTCCATAGCCCAGTTGGTAATTGGACGATGGAAACATGTCATTTTCCCCATAGACCAATTGGTCAAATTTGAATTGGTCTACGGAGCACCGACGAAAAAATCCTACATACTTCGGAAAGCACGTTAAGCCGTTGGTCCCGACTGTAATTTGTACATCTTTGAAAGTCGTTATTGGTAGCCAGAAGCCTGAAATCTGACTCCAGTCTTGGCAAGGAGTAGCAAGCAAAATTCTAGTTCTCACCTGCATCCGGTTGGCCTGGAAGCCGACCCCAGCATAGTTGGAAGTAGGATAGTAGGATTGTATTCTATTGTTAGACCCTTAAGACCATTACACACATCTTTTCATTTTTTTTAAATCCCCGACGCAAAAACGGCGAGTTGTTATAAGTTTGACGTTTCTATGTGTGTGTGTGTCTGTCTGTGGCATAGATTTAGATTTTTTTTTTGCTAATGGTCGGTGGTGGCATCGTAGCTCCCGAACGGATGAACCGATTATTTTGCTTGAAAGGTGACTTTGTCGGGAGTGTTCTTAGCTATGATTGATTAAAATCGGTTGAACCGTTCAAAAGTTATCCGCATTTTACTCTTTGAATGTGGATTTTGACGCAAGATGTCATGTAAATTAAACCCCTAAACCGATTACAGGCCCTTGGCAAGATATGGCCCACCCTCCCTATGGTCTTCCCTTCATGCCTGACCACCTGCACCTTACGGGATTTGAACCTGACGAATGACGACAGGGCAGGGACAAAATCTGAATGGTTGAGACTATAGTTTGAGGTAATCGACACGAAAGTAGAAGAAGTTTCTTAAGACGAATATAAACGTGCACTATTTATCTCTTGCTTCCTTCTTTATTTTCCGTAATATCCAGTACCCCATAATCATCTATCTCACAATTCCAATCGCCTACAAAAATCCATTAAGCCGATTCCAAATTACAGCCTCTGCTAATTACGTTAATTAAGTTTTCTCACTACGGGCTGCAATATCGGAGCTCGTAGCTAAATAATAATAGCCGCACGGGTCAATCTTCAAAGTTAAGGAATGTTTTCCGAAGTCTACCGAGAGTACGGAGGGGTACCTCGGAAAGCATGTCAAGCCATTGGTATGCATTATCGACTGTCATTTGTACAATTTTCAAATTAAATTTATTGCATCTATACTGTACATACAGCTGGATTAGGAATGTTTCCTGGGTAAAAAAATATAATTCTATTTAGTTCGTCAGTGAGATTCTCAATTATATTGGACCCGTATTTTTTGGTTTATAAATAAATAAAAATTGACAAGGATATAGCGCATCAAAACTAAATGTAAAATACTGGTATTTTTTCCATAAGGCCTGACTGAATTGAAAATTTGGAGTTAAGTTTTCCCTAGTCTACGGCACGAACTATTTGGTGCGCAACTTAGAGCATTAGGTGCGCGAGGTTAAAATGCATGCTATCTCATCCGACAATACGTGTGAAAAAGATAGATGCTGTGATAAACACTAAAAAGCTAGTTCGCGTACGAATTAGCACTTTTGCAAATTTGTATCGAAATGGATGATAATTTAGGACGAAAACGAGTGCGAAATTTTATAAACAGACCTTTGGGAGTCTAGATATTATGCAAAAACGACTGAAAGTATATTTTCAAAATATATATTTGCATTGTTGAATTACTAATCTATTCCTGTATGGAGGCCGTTTTGCAATTTTCCTTCTTCTTATGGTATTTATTACCGCCCAAAGATGCGTTAAAATTAGTGTTGAAATATGGAACTTTCGACTCTCATAACTTTAAAATATTGTATTTTTTACTTTTGTGTTTCCATACAGGGCTAGATAATGATGAGACAAATTGATATCATTTCTTATTTTGAACGTACATCGTCAAACAGTGGAGTAATCGCCAGACTACGTTTGTATGGAAGAATGATCGACTAGTGTAACCTTAAGAGCGTGTCAAACCCTACTTTAGTAGCAAAATTTGGCAGGTTTCCAGGCCAAAGTGAGGTTTGAAAATTCTCAATTCATAAATTGCGGTTAAGACTCTTAAGTCTATTAACAGCATACATCTTTTCAGTAATATCCAATACCTCCTAACCACCTGTCTCACAATTCCAATTAGCCGATTCTAAATTACGGCCTCTCAGCTAATTACAAGTAATGAAGTTTTCGCACTGCGGGGTGCAATACCAATCGATTGGCTAATTGAAATCGATTGTAACAACGATATGTTTGCGCGAGTGGGGTCGTTCCCGTAATTGGTGTGACAATAAACGGGGGGTCATTGGGGGTGACGGCGGGGTGTCAATCTAACAATATTGTTTTTACCTTCAGTACTTTAGTAGGTATAGTTTGAATGTTGTTACTGATCTGTGGATAGAATGTTGAGTGCTATTAATTGGCTCTCAATCAGTAGGTATCATCATTGGCCGACCTCTGAGAATGGAACTCAATTTATTTATTACAATTAAACCATTTGCAGGCACTTTTGAATTCGGTCGGGCCGTCAGAAAGATGAAGCTAATTGCACATTCTAAAGCTTAGATCTCTATGGAGAAGAACGTGCATGAAAATCTTTTTAACAATGTTATGTATGTCTGCAAAAGGGAGGTCTATCTTCAATATACCCTCGGTCTTGTGGGCTTTATGTGGGTGAATGCATGCGCAAAGCAGGTAACTTAATTATGCCGTTTTAGAGATAGTACATCGGCCAATTTAAGCTTTGGATTCGCTCACCAATCATTTCGCCTTCCTTTTACAAAAACATACATTTATTTATTTATTTATTTTAGTACATGCCACTAAGCAACTACTTCTCAACTTTTTCCGTCACAACTCCAAAATGCGCGCTCGCGTTTGCTTATTAGTTATGCCAACAACAATGGCGGACGACCCCACTCCTAGGCGGCCATTATGGACCACCTTCGCTTTCATTGGACACTGAACCTATCCGGAAAAGTACACAAAATACAACAAATATATTATCAAAATATCGAAGTACAGAGTATTGAATGTCCTAGATATCGATATTAAGACACTTTTAAGTTTCTTCTGACACTTTAAAGTTGCTTCTGCAACTTATCTGGCGCTGCGGGCAGTACAACCCCTTCACCCTTTCTTAACAAAGGATAAGCACCCATGTTCACCTCCGCAGCATCGGCTTGCTAGTCCCCTCCGGTGACCAGCCTCTGCCACTACTGCTCGCACGGATGCCTATGATTTGTTACTGCGCGCTGGGGCTGCCCTCCTTTCACGCCTCGTAGGTATTTAAATTTTCGACGTTCAGATATGTACCCATTAAATTATTTTGACGAATATATATTATGCCCTAAATATTAATTACAATTTAGACCAAAATACGGTTATGCTAACCTTTGCTATGCTAATAAGACTTATGCGAAAACATTATGCCAAACAATATTATGTTTAAAAAATGTATATCAAGAGGGGGATTCCCATTGAAAAGCCACGATATCCAATAATCCCAATAATAAATATACTACGATTTCGTTCGCCATTAAAAATCAGCCTATTATTTAAAATCACTTTCAATATCACAACCGACGGCGCCGATCCAGTGCTTGATATATAGCTTAAGTGCCTGCTTTTTCTTATTTTGAGGAAGTTGGGAGTAAGCCAGCGAGACCTGACGATAACGGGGCTTATCAGTTGGTCATTAGGGGCAGATCTTACACCGTAGACAGAACTGTGAAGGTATTTAGTATCAATACTGAAGTACCAGAAAGTATTTGCAGGAAGCACAAGGAGTCAGACAATATTTTGTTCTATATATGTGAATATCATATAGTCGCATTTACAAGCGCTTGCAAGCCGTTAAAAATGCGACTGCTACTAAGCAACTTCATTCTTATAAGAAACTTCATTCTTATAAGATCAAAATCAAAAATTAAAAGTACTTTTAGACAATCGTTGTCGCTGATATAAGTTACTTTGTCTAGAGAGATCACTATCGAAAGCAATACTGTAAAACGGTTGCCTAATAAAGATCAGACCATTAATTAAAACCACCAACTATCAAGCCGACGCCAACGGCGCAGATCCAGTACTTGATATGTAGCTTAAGGCGGTATCCCGAGCAAAACGCCGCGCAAGCCGTTTTTTGTGCTGTTTTTAGGAGCTATCTACTCGTTATTTAAAAAGAAATATCAATTAATAAAAATGCATTAAATTTCTACATAATATTGATTCTAAAATGGTAGATTTAGTTTTTTTTTAAATGTTGTATATATTTCACTAATCTCCTTCCAAAAAAACATAAAAATGAGAAATAATTATTGTTATTATGCATCTCCTCGTAAAGTGATCATTAATTATTTTTTGTACTAACACTAATGGATAGACAAATTAATAACGAACATTTTAGTAGTTTTTTTTTTTCAAAAGACCAAAATTCGATTTTATAAAGATTTTATTCTAAAATCTGAGCGTATTCACTACTGTAATTCATGCGCCACCAGTGCCGCTAGACCAATAGGAATGCTCATATCTCATGCCGATTTTTTGGTCAGGGTACCGTCTTAAGTGCCTCTCCTTATGTAGAGGAAGTTGGAGGTAAGCCAGCGAGATCTGACGACGACGGGGCACACCAGTTGGTCATTAGGGGCAGGTCTTACACCGCATACAGAACTGTGAAACTATTTAGTGGTATACTAGTGTTTAAGAAGTAACTACGTTGTATAGTAGTTGAGGGTTAGGCTGCTAACCCCGGGATACTGGGGTGGATCACCTGATCAATCTAAGTTTTATGTTTTCATCACATTTTCATTAGTCTGACTAAGCAAAATACAACTTTATTGATAGATATATATAGTCTTTCAACAACTGTAATAAACTCACTAGCTTTAGTACTCTAAAAGACGCTAACTGTAACGCCACTAAACTGAGCACACTCAATCTTCAAGATTTATACCTCGACCATTTCTTCTCGAGTTACTAACATAAAGCAACCTCTTAATAAAGACAATGTATAAGACACAGCGTATTTTTAACAAAGAGGAAAGTGGTGTGGGTGGTCACGTAGCCTTACGTCAGCTCATTTGAAGAGACAATCTGACGAGGTCTCGTGACCGATAGGGTCCACTTTGTTACGTTATGACGACGCAAGAGAATGGACTATGACAAGTCACGCAGGAGAAATGTGGTGAATACTAATATCTCAGTATAAATATGGACGAACAGTACGGAAACTACCTACAAACGCACACTAAGCGGCTAGCACTACGGACAGCATCGCGGCGTCGCGATAATTGCTTAGAGGTCTCGTCGATGTGCATGTTCGTGTGAGTGTGCCGTTTCGAGCGTTTGTAGGTAGTTTCCGTACTGTTCGTCCCTATTTATCACATCACACATCACATCATCAGCTTATTAATGTTCCCACTGCTGCGACACAGGCCTCCTCTCTGTGAGAGGGAATGGGCCGTAATCCACCACGCGGGCCCAGTGCGGGTTGATGGATGTCATATGACTTCTAATTTTTGGTTCTAGGACATACCGGTTTTCTCACGATATTTTCCTTCACCGTTTTGAGAGTCCTTATTTATACTGTGCTAATATGGTTTGTTTGTACAGTGATCTATGCTGGTTAATTTGTGTGTTCGACGAATTATATGAGGATTAGGAGTTCTTAAGTTTACCGCAACAAGATTTGCGAATAATCTTTTGTGTCAAATATCTACGGAACTTGTTTAAAACACTTCGTTGTATTCTAGAGAAACGAAGCGTTCTAGGTTACAAGCGCTACCACTGTAGAGCAGGTGGTTCTAAGTTCGATTGCCCGTTCGGGAAGTATTATTGGGTTTTCCATTTGGAATTGCTTAGCAGCAGTTTGGAATTGTGCCCTTAACGAAAGATGTGAAAAAAACATGAAAGAAAGCAGTGGTGTCCCAGTGGTAACGGCCGCGACTTATAAGTGTAGGTCGTGGGTATAACCCAGCCAGGCGCTTCAATTGTGTAAATTATTTCATCACCACTGCTCTCAAAACGGTGAACATCGTGAGGAAAGCGGCATGTCCTAGAAAATCGAAGATATGTGACATCTACCAACCCGTACTGGGCCCGCGTGTTGGATTACGGCCCATTCCCTCTTACAGAGAGGAGGCCTGTGTCCCAGCAGTGGGAACATTCAAAGGCTGATGATGATGATGGCTCTTGTAATATGAGACTTAAACAAATGTGGGTGTACTATAGGCATCCCTGCCTTACCCTTCTGGGAATGCAGGCGCAATGTTATGTAATTGTTTAGGATGCATTTGTAAGACTTCAATAAATATAGTCAGTTCCTAAAACATAGTCGAAGTTCTAGCTCATACCAATGTTATTATTTTACTGAAAATATCACGTTTCGTGCAAAATACCTATGAGTACGGAATAGCTGTGTTATTTGTTATCCAACACAACAAAATATTAACTAAAACATTGCCAAAAGATCTGTAACTCACAACTTATCATAACGTAAGAATATACAAAGGTTCTGAAAATGTAAGGAGAACTTTTAGTACACTGAAATCTACGTTACGCCAGTTATGTCGTCACTACAATATAGGTAGTTATGTCTAAGTAGACTAGGTATTAATATATTGCCAACAACAGAATAAGATTTCAGACTTCTAGGCTAGGAATATACCCGTCTAGAAGCCTGGAGTCTGTTGTCTGGTCTGGTCTAAAAAAAAACTCCAAAGTAACCATTAATTGATGAACCCAGCCTTTCAAACTAGGACAACCGTATCTCGTATCTGTATCTTAAGATACAGTATTCGCGTAGTACGGGGAATTGCCCAGTCTAGAAGTCTGGAGTCTGGTTTCTGGTCAGGTCTAAAAAAAAATCCCATTCAGCCGAACAAGAACCTCCTTCGTTTTGGAAAGTCGGTTAAAAATTATGTCAAGGTTGAATGAATAAGTTTCTTCTTGGTAAGCATGCTACATCGTCGAGCACATCATCGCTTACCCTCAGGTGAGATAGTGGTCAAGCACGAGCCTATCAATAATATAAAACATTAAAATAATGGCACTTAGCTGACCACTGTCATCTAACACCAAACGTGTATGCAAAATGTCAGCTCAAACTTGTGATAGCCAAGGCAAGTTAAACAAAAGCTTGTAAAAAGACTTTTTCAAGTGTCATCATCATTAACTTACCACCTACGCACAATCTTCCAGCTCAGATCTATTCACTCTGCGCCATTCCCCGAGATACGTCCATCGGACGGAAGCTATACGCGCCGCCATTGGCGCGCTCGAGATGTGGGTCACAGCGGCGCCGGCGGGCGCTGGCGACCTTTCAGGCTTTGTTCAGAGTGCGCGCAAGGTGACTAGTGCGGGAGCGGGTGCGGTGGCGGGAGCGATTAGGTGGCCACAGTGCGTCGTACCCTGTGATCAGTCCATCAGAAGCTATACGAATACGACATGCCTCCACATTTACAGACAAATTCACAAACAACTCAGCACACAAGACCTCAACAGGCATATACTGAAATGTAAAGTCACTGACTAGTTACTCTAGGACTATTCCTACACGGAATCATAACTCACCTACATCTCCTCGATAACTGACATGTTCTTAAAACTCAAAATCACACTTCACACCACCGCCGTACTCATTCTACACACACTGTACTTTTAATTTGAACTATCCTTTTCTAATATTCTAATTAATTTTATTCTTAAATACATATAATAGACTATGTTCCACTTATTGAACATCTATGCTAAATACTACCCGAATACTGTCTCTCAAGATACAGGTTGCCCTAGTTTGAGAGGCAGCGTTCATCAATTAATGGTTACAACTTAATTTGTACAATATAGCTGCATACCATTATGTAAACACTAAAGTAACCTTTTTTGTAGCAATAATATATTTATTTTTAATGCCCACTATTTAATGTTCCCGTCGTGTCCAACGGTATTCCTTATTATCTCGTAATCTCTCTACTCTTCCTCTTGTTATGAAGAAATAACTTGTGTAAAATTGGCAATCGATCAATCGTAAACGGTTTGGAAAATTTAATACACCTTCAACTGTCCATTTCCAGACACAATAGAAATTACCATTGTTCTAATCCGATTCGGTCTGGTGGACAGATGACCGGTGCAGAAACAGCTTTGAGAGCTATCGAGAGTGGTCTTTCAATGCTTTGGTAGTCTTACAGTCAAAGTTTAAACGTCTTACGCGCCATTCCACTAGCACACTCACCCTTGACACGAACTGGAGCACAGCAAAGCTACTTTAGTTAATTGAAATTGGAGTTACTACCTATCTAAGTCCCAAGACCACACTAGATATGCCAATACTGCTGAATCATCAAACAACATACTGCAGAATTATCATCTGCCTAGACTTTTCCGTACTATCACAGATTAACTAATAGTTCCTTACGGTTTCTTTGTTGGAGTCTGCTTGCAACTGGATGCAGTTGTATATCAGTATTTTACATGGAGAGAGAGAGCAGATAGAAAGGCGCCGGCGGGCGCTGGCAACCTTTCAGGCTTTGTTCAGAGTGAGCGCAAGGTGATTAGTGTGGGAGAGGGTGCGGAGGTGGGAGCGACTAGGTGGCCACAGAGCGTCGTACCCTGAGATAAATCCATCGGAAGCTATATGCGCCGCCATTGACGCTATCGTGATGTGGGTCACAGCGGTGAGAGCAGTAGTGGTCCAGTGGTAACGGCTGCGACTTACAAGTCGTGGGTTAGAGCCCAGGCAGGCACTTTCATTTGTGTAAATTATTTCATAACCACTGCTCTCAAAACGGTGAAGGAAAACATCGTGAGGAAACCGGCATGTCCGAAGGTGGCGGTGTGGCTATTTCATCTACCAATGCAGTGAGCACACGTGGTTGATTATAGCCCATTTCCTCTCACAGAGAGGAGGCCAGGTCCCAGCACTGAGAACATTAAAAGGCTGATGATGATAATGATTTTACATGGAAAGACTGTCTCTCTGACCTATTTGTTATTCGTAGACCTTTGACAGTCGTTACAGGTAGTCAGCTGAAGCCAGGAAATCCGACACTAGTCTTGCGAAGGTGTATCGTCTTACCCAAATACTGGATTGTGGAGATTAGAGAGTTTAAGACGATACGCCTTGGTAAGACTGCTTTTCAGACTTTCGGGCTTTTATCTGGTTATCCGTAAAGACTGGGACAAACCCATCGCACTATTCCCAAACCAATGCAACTCCTGAAAGCCAGGATCAACAGTGGCGATCACCAGAAAAGCACCGAGACAATGAAGCTCGACGAAATCCCGGAGAATGAATTTAACTGTCTTGGATCACGCAACGAAATTAATCAGAAAGGTATAACGGAGGAGTAGGAAAAACAACATAATTTTCACTTCCCTCCATATCAAACCGGAGATAGAACAAACAAGGCCAATAGGCACAAAGGGTCGTTTACAACTGGGATAAGACCAAAATATCGTTAATATTAATGAAATCTAACATTGTGAGCTGTTATATTTCATTTCAATAATAGTTATGTCAAAAACGCTTACACGTACGGCAACTGGTTCTAGTTTCTACAAGGTCCGTATAATAAATAAGTCCTGATGCAGCCTGTACATTATTCCACATAATATTGCGTTCATTCTGCCAAAGAATACACTCCCGATATGATGTGCAGATTGTACATATTTGCAGTCAGATGTAGAACATTGCAATAAAGGCGAGGCAACAACCTGAAGGAAATGGATTTATTTTTGTTTTTCCTGTGAGTAATTGGGCAATACAGTGATCCACCTCCAGCCATGTCCTGGCCAGCAGCTCGCGGACGGATGGAAATTGGTGGAGGTTTCGGCCATTGATGGTATTTACCTACATTGCCGTTCGGATAAAAGTTCCTCCCAGACGTCAGTATGTGGTTTAAATAATCTAGAGATTTTAACACGGTCACTCTGCGTTAGAAAGTCTGCGTCCATGGTCTCTCGTGCGGAATAGTACATTGCAGCATCATCAGCTATCCGTAACGACTGTGAAAGATCTTCAAATGATAGCCGGAATCAATGGTTCTATAGTGGTTTCCGAGGCACGAAGGAGTCTCAATAAGTTTCGTATGACCAGCCATCAACGTGGTAACCTCAGCAAGCATAGCTTCCCTTTCCATAAATCAGTACAGCAGTTTTATTTAGCCGACTCAGAATACAGCAAAGTTTACACAAAAATCCTACTTATTACAAGCAATAACATCTCTAAACAATTCAGCAGCAATTTCCCGAAGCCCCGAGACTATTATTCTTCCATCGCTTCACAACACATCATAACAGTACTACTCGAGCTCGCCCGTATTTCGGCCGCGTCGTATTTCCGTCTCAGTTTACAAACTCGCTGTGTTTAGCGTTCGCCACGTGCCTTGGTTGTGTTACTTCACACTGGGTTGGTATGTTTTGTTGACTTTTACTCGCGCAGATAAATATAAACAAATATTTTAGGATTTCTCAGAAATTCTCAGGACTATTTTGTGCGAAAAAGTGTTGTATTGTCACAAGAAACACAAATTGTCTGTGAAAATACAATAAACTGTGTAAAACAAAACAATAATAACATTTCAAGCTCTAAAAAGTTCGTTAGAAGTGTTATAATAATCGCGCAGTGACACTACCCGCATGACCCTGAGTTTAAACTAGCGGTCAAAGACAACAATAAGTTTTTGTTTTAAGAACCAAAAGAACATCAATTTCGCTACCCTACTAACAGCGATCTTAGCCTAGCGGTCTGAGGCGCTACACGGAGAAACGACGTGTCGTGAGTTCAAATCCGACTGAGACGCTTGACTTTTTGTGAATTATCAGCAGTGTTTTCTAATATTACTGAGACTACCCGACTCATACAGTCTTATTACAAAAAAATCAATAAACCTTGGTTTAAACCTGGCCTATCAAGTCCAGGCTTATCTGCAAAACCATGGTCTAAATTTTTCCGTATTACAAAACTTAAAAAAACCCTGGTCTTCTTAGTACCGTCATTTGAACCTTTGTCAATATATCAACCACAGATTAAAACAAATATCATTCGTTCACCATAATTTCGTTCAATTGCAACGTTCCGTTTGCCCAGAAAAGAAAACTTTTTGATAATACGATAAGGATTAAATGATGTTTAGGAGTGTTAAAATATTGACACTTTGTTATTTTGCATGTATAATAACATTAGTTATTTTATCGATTGCAGTTTTGTTTAGGTTTAAGCACATTACTTAAATTCGTATTAATTACTAATAATACATCTACGTACGTGTAACGAAACGTAACATTCTCGCGCGTTACATGAAACCATAACAATAAACAAAACCATCGCTCGTTGAACAAAGTTCATTAGGCTTTGGATTTTAAGTTCTCCAAGTCTCTATTATAACAATTGCCTTTTTGTTAATAATGTGTTAGTTAAGTGTTGTGATGGACCAACAAAAAAAGAACATCTGAGAATTGGAGTACCGAGGAAAAAGTAATATCCTCAATATCAATTAAATCCACCATGTTATTATCCATTTTCGGGTAAAAACAACACAACACAATGAAAAAGATTATATAACCTAATAAAAAAAACTTTGACAGATACGACTTAGACCATCGTTAAACTAGGGGCCGCCGAGGTTTATCGTTAGACCATGAAATGGTCTATGGTTTATCGCTAAACCATTATTTGTAATATCATTTTTGTTTAAACTGTGGTTTATAGAGATTTAAACCTGGGTTTTTAGTTAAACCGCTTTTTGTAATAAGACTGTTTATGTCTAAATTAACTAGAACAACCGCAAATAAGCAACAATCTCCCTCACTTTCCGAATCGGACCTACTAAAACTATACGACGACGAAGGACACCCAACCAAACCTGTTACAAACATTAACCAAAGATGTAAGCGGCGTGGTCCTCCAACGACGGATGCAAATGATGGTTTGGAGGACTTTAAGAAGGAAATTAAGAGTATGTTGCACAGTATGATAAGCTCGCAGAGTACTCGCTTGGACCAGTTAGAAAACCTTATCCTTGAAGTTAAACAAATAAATAGTAATATAGAAGGAACAAATACCGAAATAGAAAAATCCATGACATCTATTTCTGATCAGTTAACCTCACTTGAGTTGAAAATAACGGGTCTCGAAAAGGAACGAACCTCAATGATTTCTAAGTTGGCTGAGCTTGACGAGAAGCTGGAGTCTTTCGACCGTTCCATGGTGAAAACTTGTGTTGAACTACGTAACGTTCCAAAGAGGCCAAATGAAACTAAGGAGATGCTATACAATTCTTTGCTGGAGTTATCAAAACACCTTGAGCTCAACATACAAGTGTCCGACATGCGCGATGTGCTACGTCAACCCTCAAAAAAAGAAAACCAAAATTCTACAATAACGGTTGAATTTACAAATACCCTCGTCAAAAGTAATTTTTTGTCAGCTGTAAAAGCTTACAACAAACACCACTCTAACAGCAAACTGAGCTCTGCTAGCCTAGGCATGGAACCGAATACCCCCGTATTTATAGCAGAACAACTGACTGCCACATCGAAACGACTCTTCTACCTAGCTCGAAACTATGCTAAGGCGAATAGAGTCCAATTTTGCTGGACATCTAACGGGCGTATCATGTTGAAGAAAGATCCAGAAAGTCAATCTGTCGTCATAAAAAGTGAGCTGCAGCTCAACCAACTGCATTCAAAGGATAATGCATGACTAACACTCCTGTATCGCCCTAATTTTAGCCTAAATAATGCTGCTAAACCTAAATGTGTTTTAAGTTTTTGTACTGTGTTTATTGATTTCATTGTAAAACTAATTCTCATTGTAAACATGACATTCTCTACACCATTCACGACACACAAATACAACGCTTACAAACATAACTTTCAAACACTCATTAAACATACACTACAAATATTCCCACATACTTCCATACAGCGCCTGTGGCTAAATTCGTATCATTTAATAATTTTCACAATACCTCACAATTACCGCCTTATTCCTAACCCACACCCAAACACCTACATCAAAAATGTCTAACAATACTTATGATTTAATCGATAATGTTGATAACTTTTCTGTATCGGATACATACACATGTTCCCCGGAACAGACACAAACCTATATTAAACAATCTACATATCAATTGAAAATCCTTTCACAAAATATTAGATCTATTAATGCTAATTTTGTTGATCTGCAAACCCTATTACACCGTATTGATATTCATTGTGAACTCCTAGTACTGACTGAATGCTGGTTAAAATGCTCCACTAACAACCACATTCCCATTCTACAAAATTACACTACGTACCAAACCACCAAACACTTAAATAAGAGCGACGGAGTCGTCGTCTATGTAAAATCCACTCTTGTATCTGCTTACGAAGAACCTGACTTTTACGGATCTGCCTCTGGTTTAATAATAAAATTAGACCCAGATGTAGCAATACTTTGCATATACCGATCCCCCGCAAACGATAATATTAACACATTCCTCTCTGCTCTCAATATAATACTTCAATCGCTGACTAACTACAAAACTGTAATCATAACAGGAGACATTAACATAGACATTAAACATAACTCATCAGATTCACGAACTCATGATTATCTTAGCACCTTGGCTTATCATGGATTCTTGCCTGCCCATACGAAGCCTACCAGAGGAAGTAACTGCTTAGACACAGATACAGTCTTGCAATGACGTAAACCAATTTTTTGCAAGTATAGGCAGGAATCTTGCAGATAATATAAACAACAAACAATCATTCACCCGCATTTCACTACCACACACATCTAACTTCAACAAATCACTAGTGTTGGAAAAGACAGATCCTGACGAAATTGTATCAACCATAAATATGCTACGAACAGGTGCGGCTACCGGCTGGGATGGTATATCCACCTTGTTCTTAAAACGTTACGCCAAATCCCTCGCACCTATACTATGCCACATTTTCAACCTTTGCTTTGACTTAGCCATATTTCCTACTTCATTCAAAAAGGCAGCCATTCATCCCATTCTCAAGGGCGGCGATGGGTGCCTCGTAAATAACTACCGCCCCATAGCGGTACTTAGTACTTTATCAAAAATTTTGGAACGTTTAATGAATAAAAGACTAATTCACTATCTTGAGCATTATAATATTTTATCACCACAACAATTTGGTTTTCGTAAAAACAAATCCACAAATGACGCAATACACAAATTGATTGATCACATTGTGAAGAATTTAGACAATAGTAAAAAGGTATTGACCATTTTCTTAGATCTCACAAAAGCCTTCGACACTGTGCCCATTCCGACCCTTTTACTTAAACTTGAATGTATAGGTGTAAGGGGCCCACCGCTTAATTTATTCAAAAGTTACCTAACTGACCGTTCACAATTTGTGACTATGGACAGTTACAATAGCGATACAGTTACTATCGAATACGGAGTGCCGCAGGGAAGTATTTTAGGGCCCACCCTCTTCCTCGTATTCATCAACGACCTCTGCAACCTAGATATACCAAATGCCCAAATAGTATCATATGCTGATGACACTGCAATAACTTTTGCCGCTAACTCATGGTTGGAAATACAGTCAATTGCACAAAGAGGATTTAACTCCACACTAAGTTGGCTTTACACAAACTCCCTGACCCTGAATACCACTAAAACTAATTTTATTACCTTCTCAATAAACTCAAATTCCCAACCAAATCCCTCTATCTCCCTAGTAGCTCACTCGTGTAGTTTAATATCACAGCAGGCCTGCCAGTGCCCTTCACTTACTCCAGTAAATCAAATAAAATATCTTGGAGTTTTCATTGACCAACACTTAAATTTCAAATCACACATTAATATCCTATCTGGCCGCGTACGGAAACTTATTTACATCTTTAAAACACTGCGACATGTAGCACACGCTTCAGTTATCCGGAATGTATACTTCGCTCTTTGCCAATCACTAGTCACCTACTGTATTTCCTGTTGGGGCGGAGCTGCAAAGACAGTGATGAAGCCTATAGAGATCGCTCACAGAGCCATACTTAAAGTTGCCACCTTTCGCCCTATCTTATTTCCAACGACAGAACTTTATAAATCCTGGAATGTTTTAAATGTACGACAACAGTACATATTACACACAGTTTTACTCCAACATTCCAGAACACCATATAGACATATCTCCAAACGTCGAAAAGACATAATCTGCACAATTCCACCTCCACGTACCTCTTTCGTAAAACGATTTTCTATATATCTTGCTCCATCTCTCTATAATAAAATTAATGCAACTAGCCCAATCTTTAAACTCTCATTCTACAATTGTAAGAAAACTGTTCGGACACTCCTTCTGGACCTCAATTATGATGACACTGAATTATTCCTCACAAAGTAATCTCGTAAACACACACATATACACACGCACACCCACTTAACACATACATACACCTACACACACACGCACACACATGCTTACACACCTACACAATCTAGATATGTTTTGTATAAATAATAATAAAAATAACTATTGTATAATAACTATACTTATGTCCAGATGCTGCTTCAAATTCCAATTTTTGTATTAATAAGCGCACTTTTATACTACTTTTATAATAATCCGCCAAACAGGGGATCGGCACTGTCTCTCCTTAACACAGGCTAAATTTTAGCCTATCTAGGAGAACAGTACTTCACCCGTCTTTATTGTATTATTGAACCTTAAAAATATATAAATGCAACATTTGTAAACTTTGCAATCCCATTATGAAATAAACTTTTTATTATTATTATTATATTATTATTATTATTATTTTTCTAAAAAAAACAAGGTTTTATATTAAAAATGGCGTTGTACATATCAGCACAATCGAACATGGGGAAGTGAATCAATATTTTGCATGCTTTGATGACAAACACACAGACACTGGAACAGATGAATCTAAATAATAGCTTGTAATAAATGTGCATATTTTCCAAAGGAGAGAACTTAATTGCATAGCAAATTGACGGTCAACTATATCTCCGGTATATTCAAATCTCTGACCTATAGATATACTTTTTACTGTCACAATTTTTAGTTGCCTGGTAGGTATGCTTTAAAGGGGCATACGAAAATCAAAAACCTTTTGCTTTGTAAGTCAATATTTTTTTGAGTGCCTATTATTCTGGGGTTCGGTAGAAATATGAAGCATTGGGAGTGCACTTTATGCCTTTGATGTTTTAAACGATGTTTTCGGAGTCTGTAAAGGGATGAAAGCGGCTGTTTTAATGTAATTATACCATGTTAGGCTTGCACCGATGGATGTATCGAATGTGCTATCAGCAACGTTATGGTACGAAACCTTAAAGTTGTTATTTTCAAAAGCCTTTACTTATAGTGCTTGGCTGCTTGGCTGTGTATGTGGCATATCGACTTTTGGAGCAACCAACGTGAATTTTAAACAATACTTAAATCTAGAGTTTCTTTCCTTGTCCATAAGAATTTACCTTTGCGAATGGACAACTACAATCAAATTTGTTTACTGTAAATCTTGGCATTCAAAAGTTTCCTTAATAGCCTAATTGAAATAAATTATTTGCTAATAAAATTCTTTCTTTGTTTCAGCATCCAACAAACGACGAATCAACATTCAACAAGTCCAAAAACTAGTGTAAAGTGATTAAAATAATGAGCAACCCAGCAGCACGGTCCTCTGTCCCAGAAACGCGCTCGGTAACTTTCGGCTGTTTCCGTGACAGCTGTCAATGAGATTACAACATGGCGGAGAAGGTCAGCTGATCGGAGAGTTGCCCGCGCCAGCCTCGCAGCAAGAGGCGAATTAAGCGCATCATGGTGAGAAAGAAATTAAATGAGTTATAGCCAATAATCTCCAGCCGTGCCGATATTCGGTGACGCCATTCGAAGAAGTTTCTTAGATACCTTGACCTAATTTTGCCGGAAAAAGTCAAGTGGCCGGCTTAAGATGCTCGCTGGATGTTGTCAAAGTTATAAGTAGTTAATGGACTGAATATTACGTGTGTTTCTTGGCTAATGATAAAGAAGTACTCTCATATAATCCGGGATAATATTATTAGCTTTAATGTGGCCCAAAACTTCAAAGCCTACTTAGTCGAAAAATAAGAATTTCTACCAAATCGTGTCTCTGAGGAATGGCGTTGAGATCGTTATTATATCCACTTTTATACTTACATTAATGTTCAGTAGCGTCGCTCGGAAGTGTATTTCCAGTAGAGCAACCATGCAAGAAGTATTATTTCCCAGCGGATTCCTTCTATTTGAGCCGCCAAATAATCTCAGAGCTGGCTTGTTTCCATTCATAATAGAATATGAACGAACGGCTTTTGTAAATAGTTATCTTGTAAGATAGAATTGGAGTATTATATAGCTAGGGATATTATTCAGGTAAAATTTTGCCATTTCTTGCCGTGTTTTCTTAATTCAAGCTTTGTAACTCCTATCTTTAATTCCCTGTAAAATAAAGTGCCCGGCATATATAAAGCGTCTTTCTCCGCTTCTAAGTTTAAATCAGTCTCTAAAGATGCTGTCTTCTCAAACATTCCGGCTTCTACACTTTATACATTCTTGTTACAAGAACATCGGAGTCAATGTGAAAAGAGCTCGATGACTTGACCTGGAATATTTTGAGCAAGATTCTTGAAGCTAAGAAGCTTACATGCACGCAGATTAACGCCTGTTCCCCACGGAGTAGATAACTATTGTAAACACCACGTGCTACAAGCTACAATCCTTATATAAGACCTTTTTACGTCCGACTCAACATTAAAAAAGATGTACATATTACCTAGGAAAGTCATTAGAGGACATCACCAATAAACTAACTATTCCACTGCAGAGCAAAGGCCTGCAGTGATTTTGGACCAGTCAGTTAAAAATAACTTTAGCTCGTCCCGCCATCTATATCTAGGCTTGGCGTGTTATCATTTCCTAGCATTTAGGTCCATTTAGTGATAATTTTCCCATCATCTATAACTTTTTTAGGTGTAGTAGCAGTGGAACTCCTTTTTCCGCACTGAGACTTGCATTCAGTCCGTTGTGCGTGGGGGTTCTGTCAAACATAGTCTTAGCTCCACCTAAAAGCACAGAAGCTTCCTGAAGCCTTCAAAGGTTTTAAGATATAGCAAATGTTCTAACCTTTCTATCTCTCCCACAGCAGGTGTTTGGCGAATGGGCACAGGTGGAAGTGGTGGAGCTGGTGAACGATGGCTCGGGGCTCGCGTTCGGCATCGTGGGGGGACGCTCCTCCGGAGTCGTGGTCAAGAGCGTGCTGCCTGGTGGCGTGGCTGACAGGGTGAGTTCTACGTCTTTTTTTCTAGCATTGGCTATTGTTGCATTCAAGTAGAATGCTGGTGTTAGTTTTCCAGTATTTACAAGCACCAACAAACTGGTCTTGAACATTATAAGCAACGGTGAAGAAACACATCGTGAGGAAACCTGGACTTTATATAGTCAATTTAAGTCTGAAATAGCCAAGTCAGAGGCCTGAGGGTATCCTAAAAGCGGCTAAATTAACTCTGACACCAGAGGTGGTCACATCCTCACATGAAAAGAAGAAGAAGACTGGTCTAGTGGTCTATACGGGCTCAAGCAGGTTTTTAAACTGTATGCACCGATGAGCAAAACGATAGCGATTTTTGTGCAGTGAATGCTCTTCAATGCAGAAGTTTTAGAGTTTTCGGCAATTTTGCATAAAAATAACTATATTTGACAACAACTACAATTAGCAAAAGATTGTGTAGGACCTATCATTTTTCAATTACGTACACTGTAGGTAATTCCGACTTTTATAACATAAAACGTTTGATCGCGCGATGATTGCTGATTGCTGTTTCTTTGGTAATAAGCCTGCCAGTAAGCGTCGACAAAATTTTACAAGCGCCGCAAACCCAAACCAGTCATGGTTTGGGTCTGAATTGTTTGTCGACAATATATGCTGGTTCTCGCTGGCATTCGGCACCAGCTGCTAATTTTCTGTGTGAATTCATCTACAACCTTGTCTAGGCCTTCGACAGGGTCTGGCACGCAAGTCTACTCTGTAAGCTTCCTGCCTATGGCATCCCCGCTGGTTTTTGTAGCTGGATATCAGACTTCCTTAATGAACGGTCGATCCGAGTAGTCATTGACGGCTGCTCCTCTGACCTTATGGCTATCGATGCCGGCGTTCCTCAGGGGTCTGTTCTCTCTGCAACTCTTTTCCTGCTGCACATCAATGACCTACTTCAGCCTGGTATTGTTGGGTACGCAGAAGACAGTACTGTTTCAGAGAGATACTTGTCCAGCGCAAAAACCAGCGTGGATGAAGTTCGTTCCTTGAGAGAGGCTATGGTGAGGCGGGCAGATTTGACCTTAAGCCTTGTCTCCCAGTGGGGTGATGAAAATCTGGTCTCCTTTAACGCCACCAAAACACAAGCGTGCCTTTTTACCGCTAAAAGGAGACTTTTCGATCTTACTCCTACTTTACGGGGTGCGTCTGTTCATGTGACTGATCGGCTCGAGCTCCTAGGCATGGAGTTGACATCCAGTCTCAACTTCGGCGCATCCATTGAGTACAAAGCCAAAATTGCGGCCAAAAAACTGGGCATCCTAAATAGAGTGAAGCGGTACTTCACGCCTGGACAGCTTTTAACCCTATACAAAGCGCAAGTCCGATCCTGCATGGAGTATTGCAGCCACCTTTGGGATGGCTCAGCAAAGTATCAGCTTGCCGCGCTTGACTCGGTGGAACGCGGAGCCAAGAGGCTCATCGGCGACGTTGAACTGGTGGATCGGCGATGAGCCAAGCTTAATAGCTTGGCTCATCGCCGCAAGGTAGCCTGCTTGTCGTTATTCTACAGACTGTACTTCGGTGAGTGTGCTCAAGAGCTCCACGACCTCATACCACCAGCCCCCTTCTACCATCGGACATCTAGTTGCACTGCAAGTTACCATCCTTACCTTGTTGCCATTCCACCAATTCGCACCAAGCGCTTCCAAACATCCTTCATAATGCGCACAGCGAATGAATGGAACTCAATACCTGCGTCTGTTTTTCCGAACGCATTCAAAATTCAATAAAAAAAAAAACAAATCCAAATAAATATGTTGGTAAGTCATGCCATGGTAAAGGTCCAGTACGGGGTCATCTAAATCTGTAAAAGGAGCCGTTACCTCTTCATTTAAGTTAGTGTTAAGTTGTCACGTAATTCTATTGTCTACAAAGGAAATAAAGTTATTTCAATTTTAATACTGGAAGACGGGCGTAACATTTACACCCAGAGCATTTCTAAGAACGTTATACACATTTTATTAGAATTTTATTAAGCTTTATAGCGTCTGAAAAGTTATAGCTTGATGTATAGTTTGTCAGACAATTTTGTGATATAATAAATCGTTGGACGTTATAGATTGATCGGCCAATAGCTTTCTTACCCTTATCAGAATGTATTTAGGGTAGTCGCAGCATGTCGTCTCCTTCAATACATCTGTGTCTGTATTGCCTCACTCAGTTTTCCAATGCTTTTTTTAGCAATATCAACTTTTATGCAATATATTCATGGTTTATTTGGTCTTATTATTATTACAATTTTTTATTGTACACAAAACAAAAATGTAAATAAATAAGCTGTCCTTTTGTATTTGTATATCAAATACAAAAGGACAGCTTATTTATTTATTTATTTAAATAAATAAGCTGTCAAAGGCGAGCTTAACCCATAATTGGGTTCTCTTACAGCAAACCTCATTGTCATAGAGATTTTTTATTGAATGAGGACAGCATACTCAAGTGCACAATAAAACTTAACATTTAAATTCTTACTAACTGTATAAACTAAACAAATACGTGTACAGCACACAATGCATAAATATAATACATACTATATAATATAACTAACATCCTTAATTCATAAATATATACATAATCATCTATGCGTCATGTTGAAAGATAATGTTCCCTTCAGAGAAGAGAAGAGAAGTCTTCAAGGAAGGAGGACGGAGTTTTGAAGTCTTTGTATTAAGGCCGATTTCACCAATAAATCTATACGCGATCAGCACATTCAAAATCTATAAAAAATGGGACAATCCCACCGCACTATTCCCAAACCACTGCAACTCCCGAAAGCCAGAATCAACAGTGGTGGCCACCAGAAAAGCGCCGAGGCAATGAAGCTCGACGAAGTCTCGGCGAATGAATTTAACCGTCTTGGATCCCGCAACGAAATTAATCAGAAAATAATAATGGAGGCAAAAATACAAATTTCCACTCCCCCTCCATATCAAACAGGAGACAGAACCAACAAGACCGATAGGCATAAAGGGTCGTTTATAACTGGGATAAGCCCAGTTGCCTAGCACCACGGATAAAAAATAGCATTAATATTAATGGGTCCTAACATTGTGAGCTGTTGTATTTGATTCCAATAATAGGTATGGCAAAAACGCATGAACGCGCGGCAATTTGATTCAATTTCCACAAGGTCCGTATAGTAAACAACTCCTGATGCAGCCTGTACTTTATTCTACATAGTATTTGCGTTCATTCAGCCAAAGAATACACTCCCATAAGATATGATGTGCAGATTGTACATATTCGCAGTCAGATGTAGAACACTGACATAAAGGCGAGGCAACGAGCTTGAAGGAAAATAATTTACTCAAAATCTATCAGTGTAAATATTCTATAAAAATGATGACATTGATAGTTGAAAGCGGTTTTATATGCGTTGATCACGTCCTGTTTTAAAGTGAAATATACTTAAAGATTGATCAGTATAAAATTTTGTTAACCGCCAGCCAATCACGCAATTCCATGGAGGAACTAGCTTAAGATATGTATTTTCTCCGATCTTTTAAATCTTTCCTTTATGTTACATTCTAAACAGCTGATTCCAAGCCAGTGCTTCCTACATTTTCTCCTTGCGAGCGTAAAATGTAAGGCTTGCTGAATATTTCACGCTCGGTAAAGTATTCCAGATTAATATGCTAATCGTGTCAACGTCCCAGCCTGCCAACCTGGCATGCATTTGAATTAGAGCCACGCTGCATTTTTATCAGTTATCGGAAAACTGGACTTTTTAAAACTAATCAAGGCCTGAAACCAGGTGGCCGATGTAGGTTATATTTTAATCTATATAATAAATAGGCTCGCGATTGACCACTATCTCACCTGATGGTAAGCGATGATGTGGTCGACGGTGAAGACAGCTTGCCTAGAAGTAACCTGTTCACTCTTGACTTAAAGACCCCGAGGTTGTAGCTATTGGGAAACACAGACTTCGGCAGAGAATTCCACTCAATTCCAATAATGTTAAGTAAATATTTTGCCTATTTTCAGAACCACTATAATTCGACCTAAAATTAAATGCGTAACTAAAACGCGCTTTTGCATTTTCGTTTCTGAGTTAACTCTAACTCTGAGTCAAGCTTTGATATCCAACACCTTACCTTTGTGTGTTATTGAAAAAGGCCAAAAACTAAAGTTTTGAATGTTTTGAACAAATTCTAAACAGAATTTGTAAACTTGAAAATTTATTGAGAAAGTTATACAATAAAGTTTGCTTGAGAACATTGTGAATCAACCTATGTATCACAATATAACAGCTAACATCCACAAGAGCTATCGTAAGATTAGATAGTAGGTGTTTCTAATCGAACTTAATAAGGCTTTCGAGTACCTAATACATAGTTTAGTGCTTTATCACTATCATGTTATGAGTATGAATGTGGATGGCTGTAAAAGTTGAGGTAGACCAAATAAACTCTGGATGGATTGTGTGTTGATGATATATCTAAAAACCGGCCAAGTGCGATGCATGGGAGCCCCACTGAATTATTTATTTTATTCTGTTTTTAATATTCGTTGTTATCGGCAACAGAAATACATTACCTGTGAAAATTTCAACTGTCTAGCTAATTAGCTATCACGGATAATGAGATACAGCCTGGTGACAGACGGACAGTGGAATCTTAGTAATAGGATCCCGTTTTTACCCTTTGGGTACGGAACCCTAAAAAGGGGGGTGAATACTGTGATGACGATTAATAGAGAAGTTTGAATAGAACAACAAATTTTGTGCTGAATCCAAATGAAATGGGAAAAGGGCAAAAGAAACAATCTTCATAGCCTTTTGCCAACTATGTTGGGTACGGCTTTTCCGTATTTAGCTGAGTAACAGTATTTTACAAGGAGCGTGTGCCTGTCTGACCTCCAGGACGCACTAACTGGGTACTAAAAGCTGTGTAATGTCAAGAATACCCCCCGTTGGCAAGACAGGTGTCAGATGTTATGGCTTCTGTAACGAATGTCAAAGATTCTCAAAATATGTTAGCTTAACATGCTTTCTGGAGTACGGATGTACATGTGTAATGGATGGTCACCCATCAACGGAGCGACCATGGGAAGCGTTGTTTACCCTTGAAGATCGACCTGTGCAGCTATTATTATTTAGTCAAGAGAAAATGATGATGTACTATTTTTCAATTTCCGTTCCGAACAAGAACAAAACTTACCCGCTCCGCAGTGTTTCAGATTTAAATGATAATCTTGTCAACGTCAAAGCTTCCTCTGTGTTGCATTGTAATGCATGCTTGTCCCGGAAAATCTCAATTTTGAACCCAAAAACTATGCTTTACGGATGTTTGACTTCCATATTAGTTAATTCCATCCCGTTTTTATCCGAGTTGGAATTTTTATTCGTTAAGTCAATAGTGGTAACTCTGTGTGGTTTTTGAATAAACGTGTTCCCACTACGTGAATGTCGAGAATATTATACGTTTTTCGTTTTTATTATTTTTCCTCTTTCTAGTGTTTTGCTGGCTTATTGCCAGAAGTTCTCTTTTCTAAGGAAACTAAACCCGTACGTCTTATTGTTTGCTGTGTTTTCGGAGGCTGGATTCGAGTAAGTTCTTAGAAGTATGGCTCACTAAGCTGATTTCAGAAATTGGGACAAGGCATTCTAAACTTTGGATATACACACAGTTAAGCTTGATTTACTTTGTCATGTTACTTTCCGATATTGCTCAAACTTTGGAACAAAACAGGAATCGATGTGGTTGATACTCTTCCATCAGGATGCTTACAAAGCAAAAGATAAATTGTCAACTAGCTTCAATGTTCTGACTGATTGACGGACCATTTGACAAAGAGGGTGTTTTGAAATTATGTGCACTAGGTGGCAACACTGCAAGAGTCTCGACCAGTACTTGTCAAAGAGCTCATGTTTGCCGACATTAGTTAAATTGACGTCAACGTCATGTTAACGTCATAAGTTACGGCTAACAGCTTCCAAGTGGAGGACCTCTCGTTAAAGTGGCGCCGACTGGTGACATGAATTTTCCCACCAAACCCTCATTCAGAGATGACTAACAGTGGTTTAATTGAAAAAGCTTCCAGTTCGATATTGCTTGTTATATAAAGAAAATTATTCAAAATCGAAAATAGAATCCAGTCATGCATAGTTGAAGGGTACTAGAATAGAAAATTCACACGTTCAATACAAAAATGGAGCCACTGAACTTTCAAATAGCATAGTTTGCATGTTCAATGTGCTGTCAATTTCAACGGGGTTTCGATTCGATCGCTACGTGGCGTAATTCGCTCTCAATTTACGAGTTCCCATAGTTGTATTGGATATTCGTGAGAATTCAGAATTTCAGACTCAATTTCAGTGTGAAAATAATATGCTTTATCGGAGCTGCACAGTTTTTCGCAAGAGGATGGTTCTTGTCTGTGCAACAACGCTTTGTCGTGAATTTTCACTTCTGGATCCTTCTCGTTTCAATATTTCGTAATTGGTATATTTAAAAAAAACTTTTTTCAAAAAAATCCTACCGCCTTTCAAATAAAAAAAAACTACAAAGTGAAAAATAACTTTATTTTTGGAAGTCGGTGTCCATAACGAAAATAATTGGTACCTAAGAAAGACGCCGACTACCAAAATAAAGTTATTTTTCACTTTGTAGTTTGTAGTGATTTTTTTTGGAATTCGTTAGTATTTTTTTGTAAAAAGTTTTTAATTTATTGCTTTTTAGTTGCACCTACCTTATAGGCAAGTTGTTTAGTAAGGTAACTATAACGCCAGAATAGATTACCCGAATATCATGAAACTTGAACATAACCGGTGAAATGAGAGATCTGCGTGCCCCTTAAGAGCGTACTGGCGTGATGTTATGTTATGAAATGGTATAAACAGACATGCGATTTCTGTCGTATATCTTCGAAGTTCTTCATCAGATCTTTACGAAATTAAAATGGGACCAATTTCAAAACATTTTTAATCAAACAAAAAAAGAATTTTCAAAATCGGTCTAAAATTGACGGAGATATGCGTGAACATAAACGAAAAAAAATATATAAAAAAACACTACACGTTACATTGACTTAGCTCAAACACAGTAAAAGTTCATGAATCGGTCACAAAACAAGACCGCGGGCTGCTACTGAGAAATTCTAGATGGCACACCCCAATTGCACTTAGCCCAATTTGAAAATCGAACTCAGGATCTCATGCTCAGCAGTCAGCAATAAGGCTAACGAGGACTAGTTTTTTTTTGTTCTTGGGAAATCGTCCAATGGCTTGTCCTCTTTGGGTGGAACGGGAGAGCGTGTCAGACTTTTACTGACTAAAATCCACCCCTGTTCCTACAGTTGCATGTGCCAGGACCGCGGTAACACTTTCAAATTTATCCGCGACCAATGATCACCAATCTGACGAGGCAATAAATCTCAAAACAATGTCGCTGTCTGCTTCTGTTTGTTTCTCCGCTTACTTCTTCTAAACTACGCAGCAGATTTTTTTAGACTAGCTTTTTGAAGTGAAAGGTCAATACACACTGTGAGCCCAAACATATTGGTGCTATTTTGTCTGGTTGAGGAGTTGCTATAGACTTCTTTTCTTCTTGTCTGGTTAATTTGGTTGGTGGTTTGTGGTTTTGGTTCATCATGAGACCAGCTCCATAGTACCATATTAATCCAATGTTTCCAAAATTATATAATTACGTCATTTGTCCCGTTGAAAGCTGGGTTAGATCTTTAGTATATTATAATATAATAACAGAACTTGCCTAACTCCAAACTCAGCGTCCATACAAGTTTCATCGTGAGATCTCACACAACAATCTGTTAATAGACCACAATGAGATGCCCTGGAGATACGACAAGACTTTTGAATAATGTTGTTAATAGCACTAACTTCCCATTTAGATTATGTGGAAATTCGCACTTATATTATAACTATTCTACTATTTGCCACCCGCAGCTCCACAGGGCCTGCGTGCTGGATTACGGCCCATATACACAGAGAGGAGGCCTGCTCGCACAACGGACCAAATCGGAGGCTAAGTGCGGCAAATGGGGTCCATCTATCTCAACCGCGGCACCACTCGTGTGGAGTTAGTACTTCTATATTCATAAATGGCCCAACCCACAGGACCCGTTTTCGGGATACAAAATCGCTTATGTCACTCAGAAATAATGAAGCTTTATACTGTTGAAAGAATTTTTAAAATCGGTTAAGTAGATTTTGAGTTTATCCATTACAAAAAAACTTACAAACAAATATTTCCTCTTTATAATATTATTATACTAGCTTCTGCCCGCGGCTTCACCCGTGTACAAACTGTTTTATCATCCCAAGGGAATACCAACTATCCTATGTCCTACCCAGGGTCTCAAAGTATCTCCATGCCAAATTTCATCTAAATCGGCTCAGTAGATCCAGAGATTACCCTCTACAACCTCTCAAACTCACAAACTTTACCTCTTTATAATATTAGTATAGATATTATACATAGTGTAGAAGTCTAGATTATAGATTTATAGCCTATGTGTAAATCTGATAAACAAATGATATTACTGTAAAGTAGCATTACAATCTGTTTAGTAGTTTTTGCGTGAAAGTGTGGCAAACATCCATCCTCACAAACTTTTGCATTTGTGGTAGGTATATAGTAGGAGTGTGTTAGTTCATGTGGTCCTAATTCGACGTGTTACTGTTGTTATTCAAAGTTGTATGAAGATATGAAGTTTGACAGTTTTCGGAGCGAATTGATTTATTTCAGCAAGGGACTATTATAGGGTGAAATTATTTGTGTACCACTGAAGACATAAACAATGATTATTTTGTTGATAAAGAACAGTAAACTGCTTTATGATCTGTGGTAGTTGATGAACATACCAGGGATCTCGTGAAAATACTGAAGCTATGAAAAACTAAGTATGTGCTGTTTACGTATTAAAGTTTAGATGAATAGTAAAAAAAAAAAGATTAGCAGTGCCTAAATATGTAGCCACTAGCAATATTTATAATAACACATATAAACCTACCCCCCTCCGCCCTCACTATACACAATCTCCACTAACATTTTTAACATCTACCCTACTAAAAACGCTAATCCGTTATTTTGTTTACTTATTATTGTATTTTATCTATGAGTGATTAATGTAATCTTTTTCGAAAAATAAATGACTTAAACCGTATAATTAAAACTGACGACACACAAATTCGATTTAAACATGTACAATAGCACGAAAATACCCATCGGAAAGTTGCCCGCCAGATACAAGCACTCGCCTGAGCGGAGGAACCTCCCTTTTCAATTGAAGATGCGGGACTATCTACCCTGTTCTGCTTACGTCTATAAACATGTTCGAAGAAAAATATCTGCTATTCAGTAGAACTATTCAATCACGCTACCTTTTTCTGCCAAACACCGAATGAAAGCAATTGACAACTAATACACTCTCATTTATATCGATAATTAGCTGAGATAAACAACAAATAAAAAGACGTAAACAAGAAGAAAATCATGCTGTGCAGTCGGAAGTTACATATTCGCGAGCTGGCTGTCGAAAACCAGATGTATCCTCCGACTGCACAGCATGATTTGACTTTTTTTTTTTAATTAGGTATTTTTAAACATTTGTAACTGTTTTATATTATTGAAATCACCTCTTAAAATCCTTTATTTTGATACTCCACAGGATGGGTTTGGAATAAAAAAAACAATATGGCGCCCAAAAGCCGCCTTTTTTCTTTTTCCCAATTTTCATGTAGCCAGTGACACTCGCAAGGTTAAGACGAATCGATTGACGTAAGAATCATCAAAATCGGCCAATGCGTTTGGTCTCTAGAACGCCACATGGGAACATGCATACATACATAGACTGATAAACACATTACCCTCCTTCGGCAGTCGGGTAAAACAACACATTTTTATCACCGTCTGTAAAAGCAAAGCGTTAAGAGCACTTAATGTTCTGTTTAATGGTCTTTATAAACATTTTTATTTCTCTTTCTCTCATATAGAATTGAACAAAGTGGTGTTTATCCGTCTCTTTCTAAAAGTGCTTTTTAAAATCGTTTTAATGAAAGTGTTTATTCGATTGATGGCCGTTCAAACGGCTCGGAAAGAAGAGAGAATATATTTTGCTTCAGTTAATGTGTGGAAGTGTCGTTAACGGAAGATAACTGGGTCAATGGCTCGCGCAGGGAGTTGCAAATGCGAATTTATACTGATCTGACTGTGATAAGGGGTGGAGGGAAGATTATCTTTGTTGATAGGTCTACACTGTAGGTAGTAGGTTAGGTCATGTTAATGGCTCTAATTTCTTCACTAGCCTAGATGTTTGTGAAGTAACAAGCTATAGTGTTAAATCATTGTCTTTAGCGTGAAACGCATTCGCGATGCGCCTGGTATTGCAGATTGTGATAGGAGACTGTAATAAGTCACTTGATTGCTATCCCAGTAAGCCGCCAGTTTCTTTAAGAGGATCACAATGGGCCTAATCAGAAAGCTTAAAATCAAAGGGCAATGGAGAGGGCTATGCTTGATGTTTCCTTGCGTGATCGCATCAGATATCCGCAGGAGTACCAAAGTTAGAGAAGAGTTCGAGAATAGCGAACACGAACCGGAAGATGGATGCGTTGAAAGGCCTCCCACTATGTGGACCGATCAATGAGGTGACTGGGGGAGGCCTCTTCCCAGCAGTGGACGTCTTTCGGATGAAATGATGATGATGATGATGCAAAGAGAATCAGGAGAAGGACTGGACAAAGTGACATTCAGCATTGATCAAAATGATAAATATCGTTCTGCAGTAACAGAATCGTTATTCGTAAAATATCGGAGACAAATGTAGGTCCTCTACATTTAAAAAAAGGCGTACACATAATTTAACACGATTACATTATCGTCGTAGCTGATAGAATCTCATTTTGTTGAGGGCCTCAGGAATCAACTACATTATTATTATATGTCTTTGACAATCTCGGGACCCTGGGGTCCCGGTCCTTTGAAAGGCGTGCGAGGGGCCCAAGCCAGATCGCAGAGGCCTTGTTGGGCATGTATCAGGCAATGTGACACCAACCGACGATTATCCCTGTCTGCACTACGCAAGTGCACCCAAGGGCAATCTCCGTTTGGTGCAGGACTATTGCAAAATATGGAGAAAAATGTTTTGGGCTATGAGTTTGGTAGGTTTAGGGGATCGACTGCCTAAAACTATAGAAGGACTTCTGGCCCCTGCCTAGCCATTGTTGAACTACACGGCTATAAAATGGCAGGGAGTGACTTGCACACTCAATTAATGGGCCCCCATAAACGGTCGCTAGCACTTTAGTGACATAGCGCCAAGGGGACAACATATGGAGAGGTATACCACGGCTATCAAGACAATCCCGGCAGTACGGTCAAGATCCCTACCAGCATGTTACTGGGTTAACTTACTTCCTCCGAGCACGTTTGCTCTTCTAAATTTCCACTCAACCTAGCCAATTAAGACAAGAGAGAGGTGGGAGCTCTGGTCCCCGTCAGTTTTCATTCCTAGCGGCCAATAAAGGTAAGCCAAAAAAAGGAACAAGGCTTCTCCTTAGAGATCAGATCCGTGGGGTCGCCACTGCCCACCAGCTCGCCACAAAGCTGCCCTGCGGATTGTATCTCTCTTAGTCTGGCCCCTCACCCTAGGCATGTTGCGGTAACCAGGCGGCGGCTGAATTAGCGACACGTGGGGTTTCGATATGAAGTACCTGGGACTCGTCCTCGACAGCCAGTGGAATTTCGTGGAGCATTTCCGACGTTTGGCTCCTAGACTGGAGCCAATCTAGGAGGCCCAAACGCCTCCTGCCGGAGGCTCTACGCGTGGGTCGTGTGGTCTATGGCCCTTTATGGCGCACCAGTGTGCGCACGTTCCTTGAGGCGGCGACCAGCCCGCTGGTTGAACGCGTCCCAAAGGGTCATGGCCATCCGGCTGGTCCGGGGATACCGCACGGTCTCCGGTGAGGCGGCGAGCCTTCTTGCCGGATTGCCGCCATGAGATCTGGAGGCAAAAATACTTGCGCACATTTGGGAGTGGCGCGAGGAGGCGAAACTCCGTTGCCGCGACAAATCTTGGCTCGGCGGACAGAGCTCCGGCAGGATCTCATAGCGACATGGAGAGTGCGACTGTCGCAACCCAGTGCTGGGCACGCCACAATTGCGGCGATAAAGCCCCTCCTTGAGGAGTGGCTTGAGAGGCGCCACAGCGTCCTCACCTTCCGCCTGACGCAGGTCCTCACCGGACACGGCTGCTTCGGGAGGTTCCTGTTCAGAATAAGGTGGGAGGAAACGCCTGGGTGTCAGCATTGTGTGGATCGCCTGGAGGACACGGTGGAGCATACGGTGGAGGTCTGCCTCGCTTGGGCAGAGCACCGCCGTGTCCTCGTAGAGGCGATGAGCGGTGGCGACCTCTCGCGTCCGGCCCTGGTTCAGGCCATGTTACGGAGCGAGAGGGCATAGGAAGCTGTCACCTCCTTCAGCGAAGCAGTAATGGTAGTGAAAGAGGAGGCGGAATGCGTGAGGGAGACACAACGGAGACTCCCTCACGCCCCTAGCCACCGCAGGAGACGCCCCGGGCGTCGGGAGTCGCAATCCGATTCCCGGCCACCGTAGGCACGGGTTAGCGGACGGCGAGTAATGGGTAGCTCGTCGTCCGATAAGGACCAGGACCGAGTCGACGACGCGTAGTGTTCCACGCACGCCTCAAAGAGATGTCAGCAAAGTTGACGGGGTCCGCTAGGGCCGATGCCTGTCTGGGTCGCGGATATATTTGAAAGAGAATTACTTCGGCCCTGGCACAAGCAACTGAAGGAACACGGGTGGGTTTTAGTCAGTAAAAGTCTGACACGCCCTTTCGCTTCACACTGAGTGGGAGCGCGTCATTGGATGATTTCCCACCCAAAAAGAATAAAAAAAAGTAAAGGCATGTTGCGGCAAAGCAGAATCTACCGTCACAAACCTAGGCATCATTGAATTGCGCAAGTCCCACCACGAAGTCAACGAAGAGATACTGCGATGGGGTTATTATTATTATATATTTTTATTTAATGCAATGATTTGGAATGTCTTCAAAATCTTTTTAATATAATTTAATGTTTATAAATGTAATATAGGTATTATGGACTACTTAAGTCTGAAAATAAATGAATTATACTATTATTTTACAATAACAAACCACTATAAATTCAACTTTACAATATTGTCCATGGTTGCAAAAGTGGACTAATTTTCAAAATTACCGTTCCTATCTGTGCTAAAAAAACAAAAGAACATAGAACGAACAGCAGTGCCAGCTATTGTGTGTTCGCATTTGCTTTGTGGAGGTGCTAATGAAAACCTCCGGCAAGGTTTCACTTGATTAAATTTCTAAAATGATGCTGTAGTGTATAGGGACCAATTATGTTTTTGATTTGGATTTGATTTATATCGGAAATGAGGTACCTATTGTTTCGTCGTTTGATATACGAGGCCTTTATTTATAGCTAAACTAATAACATACATGTAATCATTCGTTTTACCCATGGGGGTGGATAGAAACTACAGAGTTCACCTGCTACGATCCTTACATATTCCTCTGCTTCATTTTTGTTTATACATCTTGTCGAACACACTGAACTAATTAAAGAGGTGGTATTGGAGTACTGGTCCTATTCTTAAACTGATATAATGCTACATTATTTCTAACGCCCGTATTCCATATGCTCATACTCGACTCAAACTCAAATTTGTCCACACCTCCTGCCAACCAATCACAACTCTCGGGTTTGCCATATGATTCTTCAGCTGGACTTAAGTACTCAATAGAGCAGGAGCCCAGATGAAAATGAAAGTCCAAGTCAGCAACAACGAGTACGTTCCAAGTACATGCTAAAACTACTTAATTCCACAGATTTTGTGTTAAAAGAGCTCAGTAACGTTTGGGGCGTCTATGTTCTTGGACTTGAGCACGTTAATGTAAAAAAAAACCAAGCCAACCAATCACAACTGTCCATTACCAGTTTGAGTTGAGTTGAGCATGAGCATATATATTGATTACCGGCTGAGTCACAGGTTTCTTTTCATCCTGGAAAAACACACGGTTTCTATGGGCTAGAACTTGAAAGTGAAACTGCAGGAAAAGCTAGTTCTCTATAATTCGGCTTGTTAAGTAATTACAAAGAAAACAGTAACTTATTAATGCAATAATTGCCAGAAACTGCAGGTAAACTTGCTGTGTCTCTTCCAGTGAAAATTTACGAAATCAAGAGACTTGGTTTCATTTATTTTCTTGTCTTCTACCTTTATCTTAAAGAGTAGTTACTAACAGACACACATTATTTTAGAAATTTATCTCTGGGTGCAATGGCATTGTCACATGTAGGACGCAATAGTGTACGTGACTTCTAAGGTATTAAATATAAATATACAGATCTACTTTGCAGTAATACCTAATTTTACAGTTTCTTCATTGAATAAGTGTTGATGGCGACAAACAAGTTGTTCATTTTAGCACCTTTTTGTATTTTGTAACCGAAAATCAACATTATAAACTATTCTTTGGCTTAAGGCGCAGATACCCCTGAGTAGCTAATTTTAAAATGAGAATCACGTCTATTCGGCTAGTCCTAATTTTTTGGAAAAATATATGTTGCATTAGACTATTTTCTTCATAATTTGATCTAAGAAAGTTTTGAGTTTTATTCGTATAACATAGTGTAATTGATTTGTAAAGTTATGTCTAAAACGTATAAAAATACGAAAATCGCACCAAAACCGCTGGACGTATTTTAATGAAATCGACACCATCTCAAAGACAATTTAATTATCTACATTTTGATCTCATGTTTTTTTTAAAGTCATAGAATAATAAGGAAAGTACAATAAACTTCTAAAATTTGGATCGCGTGGGTGTGGAACGAGTGCGCGTTTTGTGCCCTCAAGGTCGTTAGCGACAGTCGTCGTCTTAAAAGAATTCTTGCATTGAATTTCATGCTGGTAAAAATTATTTAAAACAATAAGAGCTTTGTAAAAAATCTGACTTTATAAACAATGTTTCAAACAACTAATTGGTTGACGAGAAACACGTTAAGACGGTACCCTGACCAAAAAATCGGCATGAGATATGAGCGTTCCTATTGGTCTAGCGGCACTGGTGGCGCATGAATTACAGTAGTGAATACGCCCAGATTTTAGAAAAAAATCTTTATAAAATCGAATTTTGGTCTTTTGAAAAAAAATATTCTACAAAAATGTTTAGTGTTAGTACAAAAAAAAAACAATGAACACTTTACGAGGAGATGCATAATATCAATAATTATTTCTCATTTTTATGTTTTTTTGGAAGTAGATTAGTGAAATATATACAACATTTAAAAAAAAACTAAATCTACCATTTTAGAATCAATATTATGCAGAAATTTAATGTATTTTTAATAATTGATATTTCTTTTTAAATAACGAGTAGATAGCTCCTAAAAACAGCACAAAAAACGGCTTGCGCGGCGTTTTGCTCGGGGTACCGCCTTAATAATGCAACACAGACGTTCTGTAATGTCGTAGACACCATCGACATTACACAGAACGTCTATGTTAAATTAAATCAGAGCACAATTCGCACAAGCTTGCAAAACGTAACATTCTCCCTTGGTATATAAGTTAGCACCCTGGTGACCCGTACAACCCCGGTAACGCTGCGGGAGAACTTGTAAAGTGGCGCAATTATGTTAAACGTGGCGTAAGTTTGTAACTGAGCTTGTATGGGGTAATTGTGGGTAGTTCTGAAAGTTTGAGTATGGTGGAGTGTTTTTTGAGTGGGGGATAGAAATTGGCAAATAATCTAATTGATTGATAGAATATTATGATCCTTTTTGGTGGTTTAGGGGGGTATTCCCCAAAGCGCAATTATTTTTAAGCGCAACTAAATTTTGCTACGCGCAACTTTAACTACATTTGCGCCAACCTCAATAAAAATCTACGGTCATCCCATAACCGCCTTCTTCAATATCCCTCTCACCGCACTGACTTTATTCACTGTTCTTTCTTCGTTCAGTCTATTTCTCTGTGGAATGCGCTCCCCCAGAAAAACAGGATGGCAACCAACCGGTTAACCTTCAAAGTTAAAGTTCGCGAGCACATTCGCAAGAAGTTGTCACAACGCTAATGTTTTTCAATTACTAATGTTTAAGTATAACTATATATTTAGTTTATTCTTTTGAGTATATATGGTATAATTTTCTTGATTGTATTGTATTTATAGTTTATATATATTTTATGCATAAACCTGATTGTTATTATATTTAATTGTCAATATTGCACCTACCACTTGTTGTGTCTGCATCACCCAAAGGTCGACTGGTAGAAAATGCCTAAGGCATTAAGTCCGCCTCTGTACGTTTGTGTGCATGAAGTATTAAATAAATAAATAATTACTCAAAGCGCAACCATTAGTTGCGCTCACAAATTCAAATTAAAAACATTGCTGATTGGTAACCTTGTAACCAGATGGTTTACAGGCGTCTATTTTCTGTTCATTTCTGTTACCCTGGTACTTTTCAAAACAACTGACATAATTAAATTTAATTAACCTGTATGTATTTTTAACATTATTGTCTAAATGTTGCTTAAACACTTAGTTCCAGTTAATTTATGTTTGACTGATAGTCCGTATTAATAAATACACAATTAGGACAGTTAATTTAAAACTGTCTGTCGATATCAATAATGAGTCCATCATACCTCTCTCTATTCTGCATCATGGTTGCACTTTGAGGAATACCCCGGTTTAGGTACATAGTGCATTGCACTTATGTTTAAACTTTAACTCAGAGTTAGTTGCTAATACGAGGTTAAATTGTCAATATGGTATGAAAACTGTCAATTTCACCTCGTATAAGCAACTATCTCTGAGTTAAATTTTTCGAGCAAGCTGCCCTAAGAGTAATTACAATTTAATCCACTTCCTAATTAAATTGTTACTGATATAATTACGTTACGTCTACCTAAGATTGGCTCGACGTTATTTGTCTTGAATCGCAATATTCATGAATGAAAAGTCTCATGTCGCTGTCGTGCCCATCCACACCCATACCTTTTCAAACAATCATCGCTAAAGTCAAAATCATTTTTATTTATTTCATATAGGCCTACATGGGCACTTACAAAACGTCGACAAAAGGTGCACGGTTCGGGTTGGTGGTTTCCTATGAAGAAGAATCGGCAAGAAACTCCATGGTTACTCTTTTAAAAAATGGTTTGGTTTTACAATATTTCCCTGTTACAGCATTAGTACTTAGATATGGGGGGACAACATAGGCCCGACAATAAGCCGTAAGAAAAACAAAAAAAAGATTATATATTATATAAACAAAAGAAAATAAAACGAATTAAAAAGTTAACAAGTGTTAATAAGCATCTAGAAGGCCTACAATGTTCAAAACAATCGGTTAAAGAATCTATACAAAGGTAAAATAAAAAAGATTAAATTTAACATGTGGCACAAATGTTGTAACTAAAAACGCTATTTGTTTTGAGTTATAGATATTTGGTAGCAAACATTTAGTAAAGTACTTTAGAAGCTATGAAAACTTTCATAAGCTATCTTCTGTAGCAAATCAACGAGCCATTTAATGAAGTTGAAAGTTTCATATTTAGTATCGTAGTAACGCTGACACATTCATCTTGTATTCATGTTCGTATGTGCAGCGATCGGCGACACCAGTTCGGCGTTCGCCCATAACCACCGCCAGCTAATAGACGTGCTTACTGAATAAGTACCTCCATTATAATAAGTTTTATGAGTAAAGAAACATCCAAATATTAGGTTATTAAATATGAAATTGGCGTTTTGTAAGGGTGGAACATAAAGTCGTTTTTTTTATATATAATATATTTATTTAAGACGGTACCCTGACCAAAAAATCGGCATGAGATATGAGCGTTCCTATTGGTCTAGCGGCACTGGTGGCGCATGAATTACAGTAGTGAATACGCCCAGATTTTTGAATAAAATCTTTATAAAATCGAATATTGGTCTTTTGAAAAAAATAATTCTACAAAAATGTTCGTTATTAAATTGTCTATCCATTAGTGTTTGTACAAAAAATAATCAATGAACACTTTACGAGGAGATGCATAATATCAATAATTATTTCTCATTTTTATGTTTTTTTGGAAGTAGATTAGTGAAATATATACAACATTTAAAAGAAAACTAAATCTACCATTTTAGAATCAATATTATGTAGAAAGTTAATGTATTTTTATTAATTGATATTTCTTTTTAAATAACGAGTAGATAGCTCCTAAAAACAGCACAAAAAACGGCTTGCGCGGCGTTTTGCTCGGGGTACCGCCTTAATCAAAGTATCTACCATTGCTATCTATGCACTTTTGCCATCTCATAGGTAGTTCATTGATCTCTTTACTAAATAAACCATTCGGACGGGAATCAATAAATTCTTTGAAGGCGCTTTGGACTGCCCCATCGGAGTTGATTTTTTTCCCTTGCAAGAAGTTATCCAAATTTCGAAAAAAATGGTAATCTGTTGGAGAAATGTTCGGGGAGAACGGTGGATGTCTTAGACATTCCAATTGAAGTTCTTTAAATTTGGTAGCCGTCTGTTGTGCAGTGTGTGGTCTAGCGTTGTCCTGAAGCAGCAGTGGCCTAGAGCGATTGACCAGCCTCGGCTGTTTAGCAGCTAGCTTTTCCATCATGGTTTGCAGTTGCTGACAATAGACATTCGCCGTAATCGTCTGGCCCGATTTAAGAAAACTGTAGTGAACAACACCGGCACTAGTCCACCAAAAGCTCACAAGTAATTTTTTTGAATCAATTAAAAAAAAATATATATATAAAATAAAATCGCATGGGGCAGGATTTGCCTGGTTCCCCAGGGTTCAGCCATTGCGATGAGCGTTTCCGATTATTGTATAGGATCCACTTTTCATCACAGGTAATGATACGATATAAAATCAATTCATTATTGTGTCGATTGAGTAATGTAACGCAACAAATGAATTACGGTTTTCCAACCAAAATAGCGTTATAAATTTAAAATTGGAATTCCAAACCAAAGAGGAGATATTTGAGATCAAAGTGGCCAGTACGACAAAACGCCAATTTCATAGGTAAAGACCTAATATATTCCAACGTTTAATTTCTCTCCATACACACACATCTAGAACATTATACACTCACACTCAAAAGTATCAAACTTTTAGCTGCATACAATTCCTTGGATACACAGGCTTGTAAAAGCGTATGAGGTTGTAAGCACACACATCACCTAATTGTCGAATTACATCGTAGGTATGCGTGTTATTATGTACCTCACGACGGCAACGGGAGAGCTCATTCACAATTAAGTGTACGTTCTGTTGTACACGATACCTAATAATAATATAATCTATTTAACATAGAACAATAATGTACGTGCAATATATATCTCTGGGTAATTATGCGAGAGTGGCAACTAACCGAGTTACTATTTATTGTGGGGACGATAGGATGTTGGAGGGTGCTCTATTTGTGTAGGTAATTAATATATCGATTTTTTAATAAACATACCTACATTGTCAAGTAATGATTATGCCAATTACAAAATTTATGGGATTATAGTGCAAAAGAACTAGGTGTTATACTCAGAAAAAACTAACTTTAGTAGATGCATAAAAAATTAAGAAATATATTTATATATACACATGACCGCCGCGGCTTCGCTCCCGTCAACTAGCTACCTACGTACCCTTTTTTTTTTGTTTTTTTTTTCCGGGTTGGAAAATCCTCTTTGGATTTCCTCCGCCTTGGGGGGGGGCGGAGGGTTTGTCAGACTCTTACTGACTAAAAACCACCCCGGTGTTCCGTCTCACACCTAATCCGGGGATCGCGGGCACAACGATACTTCCGCAACCCCCGGCTAGTGCCGGCCCGCCGCTGCGGGTCACGACCTCGAGTTGGGGGGGAAGTGAGGTGTTGGACTCCCCTCGCGACGTCTAAGAGGGGCGCGCGTGGAACACTACGCGCCACCACCTCGGGTCCTGATAGGTGGGGGGCGACTGACGTCCCCGAGTCCGTCGCCCCTGGACCCATTTAGGGGGGCTGGAAGAGGGCGTTGTCCGCCCTCCGCTGACGCCCAGCGCGTCTGCTGCGGATCGGGTTAGCGGATGAAATCTCCCTCTCCCTCTCCGCAGCCTTCTTCTGCGAGGCGAGACGACTGTTTCGCAGAAGGATACCACCGCGTCCCAGGACTCCTCGCTGCCGACACCACTACAGCCGGCAGCGACAGGTTACTGCCTACTTCAGAGATGAGGGCACGGCGTGGCTCCTCCCAAGCGGCACACTCTGCCAGCGTATGCCGCGCCGTGTCCTCCCGGCAGTCGACGCAGTGGTGACACCGGGCGTCCGGCTCCCTGTTTATGTGACACAGGTACTTCCCGAAGCAACCATGCCCCGAGAGCACCTGCGTCACCCGAAACGACAGGGAGCCGTGCCTCCTACCGAGCCAGCGCTCGAGCACTGGCCGGACCGCCTCGATGGTAATGAGGCCGGCGGTAGGGCGTGAAAGCCTGTCCCGCCATTCCGCCACCAGGACCTCACGAAGCTGAGACTGACGCAACTCTATGTGTCGCTGCATCAGCCTTTCGCCTCGCGCCCGCGCTTCCTCGCGCCACCGATACAGTGACGCGAGTCCTTAGCCTCCAGGTCCCAGGGCGGGGATCCGGCCAGTGCACAAGCCGCCTCGTACCCTACCCTATCTTACATACTCTACCCTACCTACCCACCTACCCTACCTACCAATTTGTTAAACTATTTACTACATACGAATGTAAGTAATGTAACCAACTCTATTTTCTAACGGCGCGCGGCGCCGGTGGGCGATCAAATGAGGCCTAAAATTAAATGAAATTTTAAAACACAAAAGCTGCTATTATGACTTAACTATGCTAGTTAGATATATGCTCTTGCGAACTTTTTTGTAGGTAATAATGCGTACTTTAATCATGTGTCATCAATTTTCCCAGATTTCTCAGCCCACGCCAAATAATGAATTTTATAGACAAAATTTTACTACTTTGGGTTATATTATTGCAATTTTGATAGGGACCTCTAGTTTTTTACAAATAAATTATAGCTTATATTATTCCGGAATAATGTAGCTTTCCATAGGTGAATTCTAAAATCGGTTCAGTTTCGGAGCCTATTCGGTACAAAAAAACAAACAAAAAAATATTTCCTCTTTATAATATTAGTATAGATTAAATTACAAAATCAGAAACTGAAGTCATGAGAAAATTGCCTTTTGAAAATAACATTTTTCAAATGTCGTCCTTCGCGGCTCAGGCACTCTTCAGTTAAGTAGCCCAGACCTCACATCTCCGGATTATTTTATCTGCGATTATCTGAAGAATTGGGTGTACAACAGTCATCATCAACCGTATCTGAATTGAAGGGAACATTAAACAAGAAATAAACAACATTCCTAGGTGGGTTTGGGCTACTCAACTTCTGAGGCCCGTTTGCATGAATGTTAGAGATCGCTTAGGGATAGGGATTTAAGACGGTACCCTGACCAAAAAATCGGCATGAGATATGAGCGTTCCTATTGGTCTAGCGGCACTGGTGGCGCATGAATTACAGTAGTGAATACGCCCAGATTTTAGAATAAAATCTTTATAAAATCGAATTTTGGTCTTTTGAAAAAAATAATTCTACAAAAATGTTCGTTATTAAATTGTCTATCCATTGGTGTAAGTACAAAAAATAATCAATGAACACTTTACGAGGAGATGCATAATATCAATAATTATTTCTCATTTTCATGATTTTTTGGAAGTAGATTAGTGAAATATATACAACATTAAAAAAAAAACTAAATCTACCATTTTAGAATCAATATTATGTAGTAATTTAATGTATTTTTATTAATTGATATTTCTTTTTAAATAAAGAGTAGATAGTTCCTAAAAATAGCACGAAAAACGGCTTGCGCGGCGTTTTGCTCGGGGTACCGCCTTAATATGTATGTATGTGCAATGTAGATAATTATTATTATTATATTATTATTTCTATTCTTATTTTTGTTCTTTGTGATAGGTTGGTAGGGTATTTGTGAATGATTTTTATTTTTGATTTTGTTTTCTTTTTCGCTGCAACCCACACACACACACACATTGTAGTTCACAATACACTTATTCTTCTATTATTTCATTGTACATTATTTATTTACACTTTATACACATCCTATTGTATCACCTAAGTCAAATATGTATAAATTATATTTTTTATTTTATTTTGTTACCCACGTCCGTGTGTCGCTGCGGGGTGCCAACTGAAAACCAGCGCTGGATGTCTGACGCCCAGCAAATGCTGAGTTGGTAACCCTTTCGGTATGGGCACGTTCAGCGCAATTTGTCTTTGCATTTCTTTTTTGTCTTTTACTCCATGTTTGTTGCTGTTGTGTTGTACCTGTGCCGAATAAATATATTTCTATTCTATTTATATCGTCTAACCGAGTTAATAGATCTTTATTGTAGCGGTTACAAGCCTTCAAAATGTTGGAGGGTGTTCTAATTGTGTAGGCAATTAATTTATTATCGATATTCCCAATAACAATCATAGTATCATGCATTAAAACAATATTACAAAATCTACGGTAATAAACTTCGTTAGAAACTACTAAATAAACGAAGTTATAGGTAGGTACTACAGTAACTACGTAATTCTGTAATCGATGGGCAAATTCATCAATGTATTTGTATAGAGGTTGAGTTACAGTTTAATTAAATTGTAAAATTACTAACGGCTCTCGAAACGCGAATGACTGTTCAGAAGACCAACACAAAAAAAACGGAGATCACAGAAAGAAAGCATATTTTATTCACATTTGCAGACACAGGCTAACACCATCATCACTAACATAAAATAAAATGTCAATAATTAATCACAATATTTTGTCAAAACGTACTTCCCGAGCTAAATTCAAATTTAGAGCATTTGCTTTTTAATTTTCTTAATGGCCATGAAAGCCGGTAGGAGCATGCAGTACCTATGTATACAACCTCACGTGTGAGACGCTAAAAGGTTGTAATTAAGATTTTCAGGCCAGCCTTTTGTAGCGAAGGTAATATAAAATAGATGGATTTTACTTAACATATCTTTTAGGTTTCTATAATTAAGCAGTTACATATGTTGGTAGGTTGATTACTCTTCCTAAAATTATTTATAGCCAATGTACATCTAATGACGATTCCAATAAGCCCAAACACGACTAATACATTGTTTTATTTCGGAGTTCCAGTGCCTTCCTTACTTTTTCATCATTAGATCAGTTCTATGGTACCATTTTCATCAGTTCCATTTATTTATAAGTGTTTGCTTCATCATAGTCGGTTAACTATTCGAGATATCTTATACCCGTGACATACTTATCATTAAGGAGTTCCAGGAGGAGTGTCTGTTTGCAAATGATTGCATAGAAAATCGTTATATGTATGCATATAATATCTGAGTAGTTCCCTTGACTTCTATGGGATCCCATCATCAGATCCTGACCTGATGACCATGAGACCACCTGGGAAGTAGATGCTGTGATGAGCAGTAAGTAGCTCGTTCGCGTACGAATTAGCACTTTTGCAAGTTTGTAGCGAAATGGATGATGATTTAGGACGAAAACAAGCGCGCGAATTTTTATAAACAGACCTTTGGGAGTTTAGATATCATGAAAAAAACGACTAAATGTATATTTTCCAAATAAAATTATTTGCATTGTTGGATTAGTAATCTATCCCTGTATGGAGGCCGTTTTGCAATTTTCCTTCTTCTTATGGTATTTATTTCCGCCCAAAGATGCGTTAAAATTAGTGTTGGAATATGGAACTTTCGACGCTCATAACTTTCAATTCTTTTTTTTTACTTTTTACATTAACAAAATAGTATAATGATGAGACATATTAAAACCATTTTTTTATTTTGAACCTACATTGTCAAACAGTACTACAGTAATCGCCAGACTACGTTTGTATGGAAGAATGATCGACTAGTGCAACCTTAACCTGACAAGTTACATCGTCTAGACACCTTTCCTTTCTCTTTTAACACATTCATCTGTATTCTAAATAATATATGTTATTCAAGGAGTCTTATTCATGCTTGACCTTAACCTATCTTCTTTTTCCCCCAGGATGGCCGCCTCCGCAGCGGGGACATGCTCCTCCGTATCGGCGCAGTATCAGTGGTGGGCATGTGCGCGAGGCAAGCGGCGGCGGTACTCAGACAATGTGGAGCCTGCGTCAGGCTCCTGGTGGCTAGACCCGCAGCATCCAGCGGCATGCCGATAGCAGACACAAGGCAGTGCATGCAGGTGATGTACCTAACACATTATGCGTCAGTGTGCAATTTTTCTTTTATTCTTTAATTAGAATTTAAAGTTTAATTTAAGCTGGGAATATCATCCTTGTCGCTGGTCAGACCAGGTAAGGTTAGTGCAGGTAAGGTGCCCTCATTGGACTCTCTTTAACAACCGCCCTGAGAGAAGCTGAGAACCGATTGAAGTGGAGGAATATCGTGCATAAAGCCACAAGGGCCTTTCAGGGACACGACCTTCAGTAATGAAGAACGCGACCACGACCGCGATTATCATTGCGTCCTGCTTTACAACCATTAGAGATGAGTTTTCACACCTAATAGCGTGGCTTGATTCACTAATTAGTCTAAAGATAAATATTTTCTTTGTATTCTATTCTATTCTTTGCTATTCTTTTCTATTCCATTCCATTCCATTCCATTCCATTCCATTCTATTCTATTCTATTCTATTCTATTCTATTCTATTCTATTCTATTCTATTCTATTCTATTCTATTCTATTCTATTCTATTCTATTCTATTCTATTCTATTCTATTCTATTCTATTCTATTCTATTCTATTCTATTCTATTCTATTCTATTCTATTCTATTCTATTCTATTCTATTCTATTCTATTCTATTCTATTCTATTCTATTCTATTCTATTCTATTCTATTCTATTCTATTCTATTCTATTCTATTCTATTCTATTCTATTCTATTCTATTCTATTCTATTCTATTCTATTCTATTCTATTCTATTCTATTCTATTCTATTCTATTCTATTCTATTCTATTCTATTCTATTCTATTCTATTCTATTCTATTCTATTCTATTATATTCTATTCTATTCTATTCTATTCTATTCTATTCTATTCTATTCTATTCTATTCTATTCTATTCTATTCTATTCTATTCTATTCTATTCTATTCTATTCTATTCTATTCTATTCTATTCTATTCTATTCTATTCTGTTCTATTCTATTCTATTATATTCTATTCTATTGTTTTCTATTCTATTCTATTCTATTCTATTCTATTCTATTCTATTCTATTCTGTTCTATTCTAGAAATAGGAATATAAATTCTATTCTATTCTGTTCTCTTGTGTTCTATTCTATTATATTCTACTCCAATTCTATTTTATTATATTCTCCTCTACTATAATCTACTCTATTCCATTCTATTCCAACTTACGTGACACATGACTGGTCACCAATAACGTCATTAGGCTATGAGTGCACGTGCTTAACAACTTCATTATATTTAAGTACTCCTACCATGACCTGCCTTAGTTTCAATACTGATACTTGACCATTTTAACAACCTAACTAACCAATCAATAAGCAAGACAACTTACAAAACTGCCAGCATTCCTTCACATAAATCTCAGTCGGTAATAGGGTTGCCAATAGGTACAGTAGGAATACTCTATTTTGCGTAGGCGTACTTTATGATTCACAAATGCAATAGAGTACGCTAAAATACTCTATTTATTTTGACTGTGACTTTGACATAAACTAAATGAAATACTGCTGAAGGACTTTTGGCCTTTTCTATAATATTGCCAAGTGGCGGTAAAAGAAAACCATCGGTTCTTTGGCATTAGCTGTTTCGTTGTTTCTTTTATTAATTTTACTTGTACTACAGTAGTCGTACAATTATTTTTTTATTATTTTTATTTATGGTGGGTTTGCTCTTGACTCTAGTCTAGGTCAGAGGTGACAGAGACAGAGTCTACGATGGAGTGAGCTTACCCAGAAGAAGCCTGTTCACTATAACTTTGAAGAGATTCGGGTTGAATGCGTTCGGAAACACAGACGCAGGTAGTGAGTTCCATTCATTCGCTGTGCGCATTATGAAGGATGTTTGGAAGCGCTTGGTGCAAATTGGTGGAATGGCAACAAGGTAAGGATGGTAACTTGCAGTGCGTCTAGATGTCCGATGGTAGAAGGGGGCTGGTGGGATGAGGTCGTGGAGCTCTTGAGCACACTCATCGAAGTACAGTCTGTAGAAGACCGACAAGCAGGCAACCTTGCGACGATGAGCCAAGCTATTAAGCTTGGCATCCACCAGTTCAACGTCGCCGATGAGCCTCTTGGCTCTGCGTTCCACCGAGTCAAGTGCGGCAAACTGATACTTTGCTGAACCATTCCAAAGGAAAAGAAACAACGTAATGCTTGTTGCCCAAAAAGTAAGACAGTAAAGGGTGCACTTTATAAAAGCTTTTATTCATTTTGCCGTGTTAGTTAGTACGTTGGGGTCAGATCTTGCAACTGAATTTTAAAACAGTTTATCTATATTTGATTAAGCTGAAATTTGGCATACACTTTTGGTTTGGATGACAATGCACGGTTAGCTAAAATTATAGTTTTAAATTTTTTTATAATAAAAAAAATTAAGACTGTACTCTTCACTTACCCTTTCTAAAGTCAGATATACTCCATTTCTTCTAAGCAGCAACCCTAGTCAGTAGGTATCGCGCCACGCCTTGCTACTAATTGGCGAGCCTTGCACAAAAGCTAAAGAACTGCCGCCTCCAATTAAATAACTGGGTCGAAGTTAAGTGATGATTAAAATAGACCAGGTGTGCTTGAGAGGTCTCGTTTTGAGGCTGAGAGCTGGTGTTTAGTTGGCTTAGCTGGTTTCTTAAAAGGATTAGTAATGTAAAACTTGTAACTAAACTCAAAAAGAGTTACATTATATAGGTAAAAAATCCACAGGCGTGATAGATATCGACATTAAGGCTCCTATTTTATGTAACTGACTAAGCGCAGTATTCTAAATACATCCTTTTCGTAAAATTTTCGCGACTGGTGCTTTACTCAAGTAGAGTATTGTAAAAAGCCTTCGCTGTAAAATACCATTTTGGGCCCATAGGCTTATGTGTACTTCTATTCTTTATCCTGCTTGAAAAGGAGTGAAATGGAAATTATGTTATTTTAACTTCTCCGCTGTTCTTTTAAATTTTATTTCATTGTAGGATCCATGCCATTGAATCGTTTCTTCGGGTCCCGTTGAGTTTCTATAACTATTTATTCAGCGCTATTTATTCTAGCTCTGATCATAGCAGTAAACACAACGCCTGAATGAAGATATACTGATCAGAGACTTATTCAGACATGCCAAGTGAAGGCATCTCCTTATTGCGATTAGCAAGTCAACCATAACCAGCCAGGGTGGTGACCTTTGAAAGGCGTACCAGGGGCCGAAACCAACTCGCAGAGGCCTTGTTAGACATGTTGGATGAAATGAGACACCAACCAGCGATTATCCCTGTATGCACTAGTCACTACGCAAGAGCACCCAAGGACAATCCCCGGCTGTTGCAAGACTATTGCAGAATATGGAGACAAAACTCAATGGGCTATGGGTTTGGAAGGTTGAAGTGTATTAGCCTTAAGTAAATCTACTTAGTATTACCCTTAACAAAACGGTATCATATTAATGCTTAATATGTACTTTACGTAACGCGCATTATTGTAACTGTACTGTATGTTTTTAATGAGACATTCAATAAATCCTACTTAGACCTACTGGTTGTCTGCTTTGCGAAACCCCAACATTACATGGCGACCCTGCCATCAAGGCCTGCCAAGGACAAAATGACGGTACATTGAAGACCATGGGAAGCAACCTTGAGCACTTAAGCATCGTGACCTACATCATTCTTGCTGGTATACTGGTACTGGCCATCTACATCTGGATACGTGTGAACAAGAAGTGCCATCGCAGATGGATGCAGGAGGAAATTGGGCTCAGCACGATGCAGAGGATTAGAGCATCCATACGAGGACGAGTCAACGAATCTTCACCTGCCAATTGAAATTGGCCCGCCCACATCACATTTCAGCGTCATCGTGAGATAAAGAAAGCGTTTCATTATTTTATAGACAAGTGTCACATTTCATAACGCAATAACTTAAACGAGCTTCGATAGTGCAGTGATTATACGTGAACTTGATACTACGCGCGCAAAACTGCAACGTAGTGATAACCTGTGTGTCGTTTCCTTATAATGTTGAACTTGATTCTTTGTTTGTGACTTACGTGTGTAACTACTTACGGAGATATGCTATTTTTAGAATATGACTGATAGTTTAATAAATAATTGTCAAACATTGTTAACTATTCGGAAATATTTGATTAAAAAGGGACAAAGTAGGTATAAAGGTAACGTAATTGAGATAAAGTTAACGGAAGCTAAAAATATTTTCGATAAAAGTACTCAAATAATTTTATTGTTAAAGAGTAGTAAGAATGATAAGTTGTCATCGGCAGTAGAGATTTTTAACGATATTAAGAAATTATATGAAGAGATAAATAAATTGTGTGTTATCCCTATTCAGGAAAATTTAGAAAAAATGGAGTTTGACCTAAGAGTGGCTTGTAGTTTAATTCCAGTTATGGACGGTGTTGAGGACACCACTAAACGGTTGATAGACTCAGTAGAGATGTACGCGGACATGCTGGATAAATCAGGTGAGGTTTTATTAATTATATTTGTTTTAAAAAATAGACTCTCTGAAAGTGCTAAATTGAGAATTTCTACATCATATACATCAGTTAAAGAATTAATTACCGATTTGAGACAACATCTATTGCCCAAAAAATCTTTTGTTGCCGTACAGACTCAATTGCAGAATGTGCAACAAGGTTCAAGGTCTGTCGAAGTATATGGCTCCGAAGTGGAAAAATTATTCACCGAATTAACAATTTCCCAAGCAGACGGAAATTCGGAAACGTTCAAAGTTTTAAAGCCATTGAATGAAAAACTTGCCCTACAACGTTTTTCAGGTGGTCTGCGAAGTTCCAAATTAGGCACAATTATCTCCGCCCGAAACTACACTAGCCTGAAAGACGCCATCCAAGCAGCAAAAGATGAGGAGGCTACATCCTGCCAGTCTTCATCAGGTAACGTCATGCATGTGTTTAAAAATGGACATGGTTATCAAAATATTAGACGACCAAATGGTCAAGGTCATGGTTCCCGTAACCCAAATCAAAGAGGTAGAATGCGTGGTCAATATAGCTATTATAACCGTGGTTCTCGTCACCAATATAGTGGTGCTTACCCACAAGCAATTCGTGGTAATTTTAGAGGTTACTACCGTGGGTCACCAAACGGTCAAAGAGGTAATAGAGGTCCAAGATATTTTAGAAATCAAAGACAAGGTCCAAGTGTATATTCTGTTGAACATGACCCTGAACGCCAACGTGTTCATATTGACAATAATATACCACAGGCACAATCACAAGGTGATAATAAACCCAAGCCAGATTTAGAAAATCCAAATCAGTTTTTTCGATTTTAAAAATTTAATTCTATCTAGTAATGGCAATGCTAAATACGTAGCGTTTAATATTAATAATGTTAAATATTATTGGCTAATAGATACTGGCGCTACATTGTCTATTATAAAATATGAAACAGTACCGAAAAATTGTATTACTCATGGAGACAACACTTTAATAAATGGAATAGGAGGACAGCGTAGATCTAAAGGTTCAGTAGATTTAATTCTGAGAAATGGCAACGAAACGTTTTCACACAATTTTTTTATTTTTGACTCCTTACCATTAAAAGCTGATGGAATCATAGGATTAGATTTTCTAAAAAAGTTTCAAGCAAATATTAATTTAAATTCGAATATTTTATCATTGGTTAAGAATGAGAAATTATATCATTTTAGTTTAGTGGATGAAAGTGATAGGATAAGGAATACTTTAACTATACCAGCTAGGTCAGAGTCAATACATTTTATTTTTGTGGATCAGATTATGAATGAAGATGTGATTGTTTGCGGAAGAGAGTTAACGAACAATGTATTTTTAGCAAATACGATAGCAAAAGTAATAAATAATAGAATGCCTGTTAAAATACTAAACGTATGTGAGGAAGACATTACCTTACCATTCTTTACTCCTGATTTAAAATCTTTGAGTGAGTATGACGTTTGTGAATTTAGTCATAACAACATTAATGTTCCTAGAGTTCAATCGTTATTATCGGAATTGAATTTAAGTCATTTAAATGGAGAAGAAAAAGAATCTATAGAGGCGATATGTACGAAATATGCGGATGAATTCTATGTAAATGGAGATAAATTAACTACAACAAACATTTATGAACAATCTATAATTTTAAAGCCAAATTCAACACCTGTTTATGTTAAACCTTATAGGTTGCCACATGCATTGAAACCAGAAATAGATAAGCAAATTAGTAAAATGATAGAAAATGATATTATAGAAGAGTCGAATAGTGAATGGTCAAGTCCAATTTTATTAGTACCAAAAAGAAGTAGCGAAGGAAGTGAAAAGAAATGGAGGTTAGTGATAGATTACAGAAAATTAAATGAAACTATTTGTGATGATAAATTCCCGTTACCCAATATAACAGAAATTTTAGATTCCCTATCTGGTGCTATTTACTTCAGTCATCTTGACCTTCACCAAGGTTATTATCAAGTGACCTTGGAACCCGAGAGTCGTAAAATTACAGCATTTACTACGAATTCAGGTCAATATCAGATGAAACGCCTACCTATGGGCCTTAAGACAAGCCCTAGTGCTTTCAGCCGTATGATGTCTGTAGCAATGTCTGGTCTAACCAATGAGAAATGTTTAGTTTATCAAGACGATTTGATAATATTTGGAAGAAATCTATATAATCACAATCAAAATTTAGTTAATGTCATGGAGAGATTAAGAAAAGTCAATTTAAAATTGAATCCTCAAAAGTGTCAATTTTTAAAGAAAGAGATTTTGTATTTAGGCCATGTTGTATCTGAAGAAGGAGTTTTGCCTGATCCAGACAAAACTAAAGTATTAGTTAATTATCCAACACCTAAAAGTTCAGACGAAGTTAAACGCTTTGTAGCTTTTTGTAACTATTATCGGAAATTTATAAGGTCATTTTCAGATATAGCAATGCCATTGAATAAATTATGTAGGAAAAATGTACCATTCGTTTGGAGTAATGAGTGTCAAAGTGCTTTTGAGTTTTTGAGAAATGCATTAATCTCTTCACCTATTTTGCAATATCCAGATTTTTCTGATAACAATGAATTTGTGCTACAAACAGATGCATCAGGCACAGGTATTGGTGCAGTGCTGTGTAATAAAGATCTTCGACCAGTTGCTTATGCAAGTAGACCGCTAAATAAAGCAGAAAAGAATTATCCTACTATTCAAAAAGAGCTTCTAGCGATAGTATGGTCCTTAAAGTATTTTAGGCCGTATTTATATGCAAGAAAATTTACCATAATGACGGATCACAAACCTTTGGTTTACCTTTTTAGTTTGAAAGATCCTTCTAGTAGATTACTCAAATTTCGATTAACTATGGAAGAATATAATTTTAAAATTGTTTATGTAAAAGGAAAAAATAACGTAATAGCGGATGCTTTGTCTAGAATGTATATGACATCAGATGAACTAAAGAGTATGCATGAACAAGTTGTAGCTGTGATGACTAGAGCTCAGAAGAAGAGAATGAACGATCTGTGTGATGATAATAAGGATGAAACTGGGGCAACGGATCCTAGTAAATTCACTAACAATAGGTCTGATCAACCAAGAGTTGTGGATATATTAAGAAAACCGATAGACTCCGTAGAAATGTGCTTAATTAAAGGTAATGAATTAAAAAAGCTGAGAGTAAAAAACCAGATATCAGAGGAAATTGAATGTTTTGCGTTTATTGCAAATAAAAAGGAATTGTTTATAAATCTTGATTTCAAGGTACATTTCTCGCGAGCCGAATTTGTACAGAAATTAAATGATATTTGTAAAAAGATACGTATCGATGAAGTTTGTATAATTAAAAACGAAGAGAATATTGATTTTATAAAGAGTATATGCGATGAGATATCTTCACTCACGCATTGGTCCGGACCACGAGTATGTATATTGCGAGGAGTTAAGAAAATAAATGACGACAAGGAAAAGACAATTATTATGAACGATTTCCATTTGCTACCATCCAGTGGTCATGCTGGAGTCCGTAGAATGGTAAATACGATTAAAAAACGATACTACTGGCCAAGTATCGATAAGGACGTCCAGAATTATGTCAAAAAATGCACGAAATGTCAGAAATCGAAATATTTTCGATATATTAAACAGCCGATGGAACTAACCACAACGGCTTCCTCGGCATTTCAGAAAATTTATTTAGATTTAGTGGGACCTTTGGATAGAGACATTGACGGTAATTGCTATATATTGACTATGCAATGTGAATTAACTAAATATGTGCAAGCTGTTCCCATAAAAAATAAGGAAACTGTGTCCATTGCAGATGCATTTGTAAGATATTTTATTTTAATTTTTGGCATTCCTGAGATCATAGCGACTGACCGTGGAGCAGAGTTCATATCAGCAACTATGGAACAGGTATGTAAACTTCTTAATATTGAAAAGTTATCCTCAACAGCTTACCATCACCAGTCCATTGGAGCTCTTGAAAATGCGCACAAAACCCTGGGTTCATTTTTAAGGATTCAGTGTGAAAACCACACAGACGGTTGGAGTTATTGGTTACCGTTCTGGTGTTTTAGTTTCAACAACACAGTCCATAGCGAAACAAATTACACTCCACATGAGCTTGTTTTTGGCAAACTTTGTAGAATACCCAGTAGAATTACTGATACGTTAGAACCATTGTACAATATTGACAACTATCCTTTACAGTTAAAGTATAGATTACAGTTAGCTCATGCCGATGCAAACAAAAATTTGTTAAATAGTAAATTAAGAAGAAAATGTTTGTATGACAAATCCATGAATCCATTCATATATGACAAAGATGATTTAATTTTGTTGAAAAATGAGACAGGTCGGAAATTAGATGCGATATTAGAAGGTCCTTATATAGTAATAGAAGATTTAGGTTGTAATGTTAGAATAAGTAAGAATAATAAAATAGAATTAGTGCATAAGAATAGGACTAGACCCTATTATGAATATAAAAAAAAAAAACTGAACTGTAACTAAATGAGAAATTTGTGAGCTAGATTAGAAATAGTTATTATTTTACTTAAGATGTTAACTTCGGTTTATGGTATATTGTTAGTAAACGGAAAAAAAAAAAAAACTATGTATGATTTTTTTTTATTTTTTTCACTTTCGCGGGAGGTGAAGTGTTCACTTTCGCGGGAGGTGAAGTGTATTAGCCTTAAGTAAATCTACTTAGTATTACCCTTAACAAAACGGTATCATATTAATGCTTAATATGTACTTTACGTAACGCGCATTATTGTAACTGTACTGTATGTTTTTAATGAGACATTCAATAAATCCTACTTAGACCTACTGGTTGTCTGCTTTGCGAAACCCCAACATTACAAGGTTTCGTGGATCGATTACCTAAAACTGTAGAAGTAAGGCTTGCATAGGTTTCCTCGAACCTTAGTTTACGTAAATGATTTGTCTAGGACAGTCCACACTACCGTTTTATTACAGCCTCAGAACAAATCCTTAACAATAATTTATTTGAAAAGCAAACGTGTTTCATATCAAGGTATATATGTCGAGTGCCACACGAGATGAAAACGGAAAAGATGTATATTATTATTTTATCTTTCAGCTCCCAATTGAAACGTTGTGGGCGTCTGCCACTGCTCATAAAAGATGGAATAACAAGTCGAAATGATTAAATCATGATAGATGTGTTTTTAAATATTGTTTAAGTAAACAGATTTTTTGTTAGGAGGGGAAGCAGCTGGGTGTTACGTCAATACGGGTTTATTACTGTGGGTATATGTTTGACTTAAAAATTGTGAATAAGAATAATTGATGCGGAAATTTAATTGGTGGTCTGGCTACTATATTTTTTTAACGCTTGATTTTCGTACCACGATTGTAACGGATGATTTTTTTGGTTAAATTCTGTTCGGGTCCTCGAAAAAATAAAAGAGGAAAGAAAATTTCGTTGGTTCTATGAAACAATAGATGTGGTATAAGGAACAGTTATTACAAGCCTTCTTATTCATGTTGATCGCATGGCTAGCAGACGTAATATTAAATATAAAATTTTGCTGGCGAAAAAGCATCACAAAACATCGCCAGTTCCACGGCGTTGTCATAAAGTCTGAGTTATTTCAAAGTAAACAATGACATTTCTAATAAAAAAAACCTACCGACTTCCAAATAAGAAAACTACAAAGTGAAAAATAACTTTATTTTTGGAAGTCGGTTTCTTTCGCAGTTACCATTTTTTGCGTTATGAACATAGAACCTGGAGGAGGTTCTATGTTCGACTTTCTTCTTTTTGGTAAGTCGGTTAAAAAGTATTAATTAACCAGTGCCAGTTAGGTATATAGGTGAGGTGAGTATTTCAGCTACGATGTTCCCGAAACACCTTAATATCCTGTCTATTTATATCACTTTTATTCCGATTACCTACCTGTTGCTTCTCTGATAACTCACAAGGCAATAATTTCTTGTAAAATACTGATTTAAAATCTCACTCCGTAAGATTGAAAGCCCCTTCTGAGAAATCGTCTTGAATAATTACGTATCTTATTGGCGAATCCCTCTTATTATGTCATTCACTGTAATTCTCCAAAAGTCGGCATAATCTTTTCAAAATAACCAGGAGGCTTTCCAAAGGTAAAATTCGACGTTTACAATAAAAGCCGTCTTGATTCGATTGGATGTATCTTTTTCATGTAAAGGCGGCACCTTTGTCATTTCATAACTCGGAGATGGGAGGGCGTTGATATCGGAACTGTACCGTTTGCCGTTTTCATAGGCAATCTAACTGAGTGGATCATATTTTATTGGCAGCAGATTCCCGTTTGCGAGATGATTTTGTTTCCGAACTGATTTTGGGGCAGGATATATTTTTCTAAGGAACTATGTTTTGTGACAAATGTTTTATGTTGGTTATGCTTCAATGTCGACAAAGAAAATGGTATAATACTAGGGTAAATGGTTCTGTAGCTTCTGTCTATTTCCTTCAGAGAAGACTTCAGTTTATGGTAAGTATATAAATTAAATGGCGAGTTTTTGTTGTTTTTAGGATTCCGTACCTCAAAAGGTGAAAAAGGGAACCCTTAAAAGATCACTTTCTTGTCCGTCTGTCCGAGTGCCACCAACGATTTTCTCAGGAACGGGTGGACCTAGCAAGTTGAAATTTATACCAGATACTGAGGTCTATAGTCCCTATTAGGTATATAAAAAAAAAACAAGGTCCTGAGTCAACACAATTAAAACATATAAGCAAATTTAGATTTTCGCGAAAACTTGTAAGTACCAAAATTTACCTATATAATTAACTTTTTTATTTTTCGGAATTTACCTTTTACCTGTGCTGTGAGACCTTGCTTTTAACCAGAATTGATAACTCTAGGTCAACCGGCAGTACCCTATAGGTTTTGGGTCGAAAACTTATATGGTAGTTCCCGTTGACCTAGAATCACGAAATTTGGCAAAAAGTAAGATCTTACAGCACAAATAAAGCAAAAATGCCAAAAAGAAAAAAAGTTGTAAATTAATGTATATTTTAGTACTTACAAGTTTTCGCGAAAATCAAAATTTTTCCATATCTTTAAAACTAAGCCACCAATAAAAATTATACTAATTTTATTATGGCGGTATAATGGGTAGGTACGGAACCCTCGGTTCTCGACTCGCACTTGACTGGTTTTTTTGTTAGTATAAATTTATGCTCCATTGGTGTAATTACTGCAAAGCGTTCTAGTACGAGGATAAAAAAAAGAATAAATAAATAATCACACTATGCCCAACCCCTGCAACTTCTGTAACCAAGAATCTATAGATCAGACCTACCTAAAAAGAACGAAATAATACAGCTCTGCAAATGGAAAATACAACTGTTTTAAAAACCGACAATAATCCAAATCAAAACGTAAGGAAGCAAAAATGTTAAGTTACTTAAAAACCACTCGTAGTTGATTTTTACATCCTAAGTACCAAGCCCGTGTCTCGGTCTCTCGGACATACCAAAATGTACGAGAACATAATATGAAGTATTTTCGTAAGCATGCATCCTTGCATCCACTTGGGAGCTGACACAGTTTAGCATAATTTTATATTTGTAGTAATTTTATGATTCTAGTGTGCTTCTTGAAATAATTTGACGCAACTTGGAAAACTAAACACTATTCTGCAAGAGCGTTGAAATAAATATTTTACTGTAAATTAATTTTTATGTGGTTCTTCTTGTTTTGTAAAGCTGATACTGTCACACTGGTACGATGGGTGACAGATATTATAATATAATGTTCTTTAAAACTTTGAATCACATATTTATGACTTTTTACAATCGTTATCGCTGGTACAACGTCACTTTTATAAGTGACATCCACGAAAGCGTCCCAATTGAGGTTTTAAAAATATCCAAAATACTAGCAGTCCCCCGCGGCTTCGCTTCCGTTAACTGGCTACCTACCTATCCTACCCTAACCTACCTACCTACCCTACCCTAACCTACCTACCTACCCTTCCTACCTCCTAATCTACCTACCCTACCATACTTCGTACCTTTTCGTTTGTTTTTCCGATGTTTTAATAGTTATTCTGTTATTCGGGGCGGAGATAAATTAAACAAATTAAATATGATGAAAATCGGTGCAGCCGTTCTTGAGTTATAAATGGTGTAACTAACATGACATTTCTATAGCTCATCCACTATAATTTTTGACTTTTGACAATCGTTATCACTGGAAGAACGTCACTTTGTCTACCCTTCTACATCTTGTGGTTTCGCGTCGTATTTTGAGACACTGAAAGGCAATTGTTATTACGACTACTCTACTGCTAAGTAATTTTCTAAATTAATAACAGTGACTGCTGAAATATGTATTATACCAAAAATCTAACCCAGCCCATATTCAGAGACACGTCCACTAACGACAACAATACTTAAAACAACAAAAAATGTGTAAGTTGCCAGACATCTCATTAAAAAAACATTTCCATCCAGTAATTGAAGCCGTCACCTTAAGAACAGCCCTCACTTAAGATAGAAGCTCATAATTGAGAAGACTACGCTATTAGTCCGCCATCCGACGTATACCGGAGCGACGCCACTTCCCGTCGGATGTGACGTAATTGCGTCAGACAAGTTTCATAGGCCTTCACTTGATGTTCTGCTTTTGAATTATGACAAGATAAAATCAGGGGAAGGTGGGTTAAGTTTTTTTTAATGTCGTTGAAGTTTTTATGCTTTTGACAATTTTGTTTGAGGGGGTTTATTATCTTGTGCCGGTTGTCATGTTTTTTTGCGGTGAAAGAAATGGCGGTTATTTTGAATATTATTTTGGTCTTGATTGAGTTACCTTTGTTAGCGTAGGAACGAACATTTTGGCAATTCTTCGGCCAGGCCTGAAACCATGATTATAATAACAAACTCTAGTTTAAATTCTTTCTTGGTTAGAAATATCAGTGTTAATGAACATGGCCTAAATTTGATAAATGTATGATGAACGGTAAAATTAGATATGCGCTGCCTAAAATTATAACTTAATAGTTTTTCCCTGCGTTTTCGCCCTATGGTCTCCGCACGGGAACCCTGAATTTACCGGGATACAAAGTGGCTTATGACACTGCACGATAGTTTTCATGGTGAACCTATGTCTCTTTCACTATAATATTAGTTCAGATATAGGCTGAATACTTGGTGATCAAAGTTATTTTTAGAATTCTTTAGCTTTATTTTACGTCACCCTTAGGGGCCGTCCATTAATCACGTGATGTTTTTTTTAGCATATTTTAACCCCCCTCCTCCCCCTTGGTGATACGTGGTGAGGTTTAAGACTACCTCCCGCCCCCATCTAAAATCACGTGTATTTTTTAGTACCTATAAAGAATCTTAAACTTTTTAGAGAATATTATCTTGAAATATAGGTATACAGTCTATACAATCGTCTAGTCAATCTAGTTTTATTCTGAAATTGAGGGCCATTACAAAAAAGTCTAGACAGAAAGGTTGCAGGTTTTTTTTAACTGACATTAAAATAATATTACACGTGCAATAACACTACACGCCGCTTTTCGGTTTAGAAATCGCGCGTTTGACGAAAAAATAAAAACACGTGATATCTAAACTCCCCCCCTTTGTGATATTTCGTGATTTTTGCTAAACCCTCTCCCCCCTTTCAATCCTCACGTGATTAATGGACGGTCCCTTGTTAAATTGCTTAACAACCAAACCTAAATAAGTACAAGGTACTACCAAACAAGCAAAATTCTTTTACCCACATAAATCAAACCTCTTTTAACAAACTCTTTTCTTCCACAGCCTCTAGGAGCCGCACCAGCGCCAGTCGTGCCGTCTAGACTCCTCGCAGACCCCATAGAGCTGGAGCGACGTTTGTCAGAAGCAGGACATGACGGCTTCGGAGCGTTGTGCGAGGATACGTCTCCGCCTTCCCCGCCACCGACAATCATTGAAGAAAGGCTGCATCACAGGGTAAGTGGTGATGGACTTCACAAGGCTTCATCATCATCTGTTAGAGGCAGGATATGGTGGCTTTGAAATGAGTTATGAGGATACGTCTCCGCCTTCCCCGCCACCGACCGTCATCAAGGAGAGGCTGCATCACAGGGTAAGTGGAGATTGATAGCAGGTGGCTTTATCATCATCTGTCAGAAACAGGACATGACGGCTTTGAAGCGCTGTGTATGAAGACGTGTGCATGGAGAAGATGGAGGCCTTCCCCATCACCGACCATCATCGAGGACAGGCTGCATTTCAGTGTAAGTGGGGATGGACTTCAGAAGGCTTCATCGTCATCTCTTAGAGGCAGAATATGTGGCTTCGGAACACTGTGCGAGGACACGTATCCGCCGTCTACGCAAGAAAGAAAAGAAAAATAATGAAAGAAAATTATGAAAACTATTTAAAGCAAGTAGTTAGTTGTAAGACTTGTAAGTGGGGCTATTATCTGTGGTTTGACTCGTATGTCTTATGGACTAGCATTAGGGTATAAGAATAACGTTAGTTTTAATCGTTGCAAAATTAAGCAGGTTTGACAAACAGACAGACGACTATCAGACGCAGGATATAAAGACTTAGGAGCCGTGTGCAAGGACACTCTGCCGCCGATTTTTGCCATTGCATAAAGAATGCATCATAGGTAAGTGAAGAATTAGAAATTGACAAAAATGGTAATAGTACCTTTAGATACTTCTCAAACAAAGCTTTGAAGATATGCCGAACAGGGTGTAAAGTTCATTGAAAAGGAGGATCCTTCAACCAGACGGGTGTTGTTCCTCGTCCGGGCAACTGCCTGTGTCTGTGTTGTCGGACTGTCGTATGTCTTCAAATTGCGCCGAAATCTTTGCTTGGGTGATGCAGGATTTGTGTGACTACAGGACTTTTTGCAGTATGTATGTGCTAAAGGAGAATTAGAAATTGACAGTGATGATAATGGTGGTTTTAGTACTGCATCTCGGGTCGGGCAGTGTTATTGGATATTTCGATATTTGCGCGTCCTACATCCCGCTCGAATTCGAGCGGGATGCAGGATGCGCATGTCTATTGTTTTAATGATTAGGAAGTCAAGCGACTATTTGCGTCAGTTTGAACACGTCCATAGAAGTAGTTGACACAATAGGCACAAGTGAATTTCGACAATTAGCTCCAGTTTGATGCAGAGCAGAATGCTCTGGTTCATCGTAGAGGTGTGACGACAGTGCCGACGATGATTGAAAATCTTCAGTATGTTTTTGCATTATTACTTTATTAATTAACTCTTTGTTGTACATCTAAAACAACATTTAATAACATTTTAAAATATAGTACATGTTTAAAGTCGAGCTAAACTTATAGTTATGTTATCTTAAGGAAACCCTAGAGTAAAGGACAGATTTCGCAAAAAAGGATTTAAAAACCGGCCAAGTGCGAGTCGGACTCACGCACGAAGGGTTCCGTACTTGGTAAATTGCGGTTTACGATTTATGACTATTAAAAAAAAACTACTTACTAGATCTCGTTCAAACCAATTTTCGCTGGTAGTTTACATGGTAATGTTCATCATATATTTTTTTTAGTTTTATCGTTCTCTTATTTTAGAAGTTACAGGGGGGGGACACACATTTTACCACTTTGGCAGAGTCTCTCGCGCAAACTATTTAGTTTAGAAAAAAATGATAATAGAAACCTCAATATCATTTTTGAAGACCTATCCATAGATACCCCACAAGTATGGGTCTGATGAAAAAAAATATTTTTAGTTTTAGTTTCAAGTATGGGAACCTCCAAAATTTATTGTTTTATTTTTATTTTTGTGTGAAAATCTTAATGCGGTTCACAGAATACATTTACTTACCAAATTTCAACAGCATAGTTCTTATAGTTTCGGAATAAAGTGGCTGTGACATACGGACGGACAGACAGACAGACAGACAGACATGACGAATCTATAAGGGTTCCGTTTTTTGCCATTTGGCTACGGAACCCTAAAAATCGGTGACAGATGGACAAAAAGGTTCCTAGAATGTTTAATTTGCCGTTTTAGGTCGAAACCCGGTTGCGGTTGACGTCGAAACAGTTACGGGAGAAATCATTGTTGCTAAAAGCAGCTACAGCAACAAAAAGAAAACTGCACCTGTATCATGACCACTCCATAGGCTTTTCACAAAACTGAAATTATCGAATTATATTTCAGAAGCAACAAGCAACGTAAAAGTCCCACAAATGCTCCCTCCTCTGCAAAACTTTTATAATTACTTTAACCTATTGCATTCGAGGAGCAATTAAATGTCTCGTCTTAACAAAGAGTGGCAACTCAGTCAAAATAAAATAAAAAGTTTTGTCAAAAGGTGGCAGAAATAAAAAAGTTCCTGTTTCCATGGCCTCCTTTGTATAATTTACACTTTAAGATGTCATATTACGACAAAGTTTACATAATGAAATAGCTTATTTCGTGTGCTTCCTTTAAAAAGTTGCCGCAGTTTGGAGAATTTCGAACTTTAAATTGCACTTAAGGTAGGTACAGTTTCCTTTAAACTTTTCTAAACTCGGCAAGGACTAGGTTTATCGTCCGAACAAAAAATGTAGATTCGTTTTGATTTAGTTCTTTTTTTAAATTTGGAACTGCGTTAGCTTTGTCACCTAATATAATATCTAGGTAAACATTTTTCCATATTTCTACCGAACCTGTATTATTTTCGCCTTAGCCCTTGTCATCCATATATTTGTATAATGTTGTCTACTTCGTGTTTATTCGAGATACTCCCACGGATGTCCAGACAAAGGTTCTTTAGTAAATATGTCATGTCTGATGGTCTCATCAGACATGACATATCGGACGACAAAGAACCAAGCTTCAGATTTCCTTAACTACTCTATAAGTGGTAGCAAAAGTTAGGTTTGAATCCGTTACTGTCAGTTACTAAATAGAATGCATTTATAGACATCAATTTGTGTAAATCGGAAATTCGGAAACGATGTTGAATCAGAGCTTTATTGCTATATAGATTGACTACTTCGTTGGTCAAGACTTCAAGAGGTCGTAAGCGTGCCAACTAAGCATGAGTTTGTTGCCAGTTTCAGCCAATATATTAAATTGGGCTTTATTGTAACTGGCAAATCATCTCGGGTCGGGCAGTGTTATTGGATATTTCCATTTGGAATTTCTTAGCATAACGGAGTCTGTATTTGTGCCCGGTGAATGCAATAGACTCGGCCACTAATACATTGGGACTTAAACTAACCGAAAGGCTGTACTAGGTAGGATAAAAGCCGGATAATTGCCATACTTTTTGAAATCACTCTAGATATCTCTCAGTACAAAAAGCAAAATACTTTATTATACGTCATATTTTAAAGTAAGAAACATTATCTTTAATATTTCCAGAGTATTAGCGATCTTTGCGGATCTCTATATTTTGGGACTCGTTACGTTTAGGACGGATGCCCCGCCGAGAAACAGGGCATGTATCCCGCAAAAACTGATCGGATTTTGCCTTCCCATGCAATCACAAGTTTTCTTTCTTTCTTTCTTTCTTTCTTTCAATCGCACAGATACATGAGACGCGGTCAACTATGTGACAGTTGGAGAATGTTTCGATAGATAAATGAAATAATATGTGAAATAAGAATAATAACAATCGGACAACTATACCCCTGGGGCAACTATCCTGGTGCACCTTTACCCAACTGTTCGGGAAACACACAGCGTGTGTATGTTATGTATGTGCGTATGTGTATAGAAGAATACGAGCGTGATATTGTGATCTTCTGGTTTTATCCAAGTGTAACCGCCACCATTTGTCTCCCTAGCCGGTGGCATCCATAGTGGCGGTGGTACCCCGAGGAGCGCTGGCGCCGTCTCCGCGCCCGCCAGCCTTCGTGCAGCCGCCGACACAGCCGCAACCAGCGCCTCTCAGGTAAGTGAGAGATTTTAGTCTTAGTATGAGGTATATTTGACGCTGCGGAAATGTTATGGCATCTAGCAAAGTTGACAGCATTTTATTTGGAGAAGCTTAGGGCCTAGGCTAGTGACTTTCTATTACACATAAAGAAAATTGAAAAAAAAAAGAAATTACGATTTGCTACTGAAAGAAAACCTTAAATAAGTGCCGTCAAAAGTTGTTGTCGAATTAGAAACGCTTTGAAAGCGATTGCCAACTGACTTGGTTCTGAAATGAATAGTTTTTTTTTTTTTTAAACAAGCTTTTTTTTTAACCTAAAGTATCGCGCTTGACCACAATCTCACCTGATGGTAAGCGATGATGTGGTCGATGGTGAAACACGCTTGCCTAGAAATAACCTATTCACTCTTGACAACCCCTTTCATTTAATACCCATATCATGGAAGTGCACAAAATATGACTAGTCCGCCATCTAGGGAATTAGAAAAACGTCACTTAGCTAACCATGCATTGTCATCCAAACTAAACGTGTATGCAAAATTGTATCTTAATCAGTGGCGGATAACTGCTTTAAAATTCAGTTGCAAGATTTGACCCGAACACACGTACATACATTGCAAGTTAAATAAAAGCTTGTAAAAAACAGACAATTTATATTGTATAATATGTTTAGTTGAAATATAATGTGATATCTCGTCGTGACGTGTATTTACGACGACGTGGTTTTTAGTCTTTTTGTACGAGACTCTATAAAATGTTGGCAGTTATATGTTAACCCTCAACTTGGCAAGTCTCCGAACTACGTGCAAAGTTACAAACACAATTCGGCTCCAAAAGCAACTTGAACCGATCCATACTCTGTTGCATTCAAAAGACTAACTTGGTTATTGTAGCAGCAAATAATGCAAGCTTAGAAATACATTTTTTTTTTTTTTTTTTTTTTTTTTTTTTTTTTTTTTACTCAGAATACACACTTTTAAATACTCACGCGCTTCTTTAATTTTTTAGAACTATCTATCCATGTGATTTTTAAGTAAACTGAGATTGAATATCGTCTATCAGAATAATTAGCTTTCTTTTGTATATTAATTTTAAGTCAATCGACTTTTAGTCAACTGTTTGTTATGTATTTACAGCAAAAAGGTAACGTTATTACAAGCTTTTATTTTACTTCCTTGTCCATCATGTATTTTGCTACTGATAATAAAAAACAAGTTATCCCCAACTGATTGACCTGAAATATTGCATATCAGTTTGCTTTCGATGACAATGCACGGTTATCTAAGTGACATCATTATGAATCCAATATGATGGACTCACAAAGATGGCGGACCAATTATTTTTAATGCACTCACTTGAAATTGGTATCAAATGAGAGATTTTGCTTGGAGAAATACTACAAAGCTTGTTTTAAAATTGGCATTTTTAATTAATCATTTAATTTTGATCCTTAGCATAGTACATGTACAGTTCTAACCTTTAAAAGAGCTGAAGTCTATAATTGTCAATACCTCTAAATCCTACCTCACCATCCACCAGGTTACCACTGGACATGGCGGTGCGTGGTACGGGCGAGCCAGAGACTCTCAGTTACGAGGTGGAACTGAACAAGGACTCTGCGTTGGGACTCGGCATTACCGTGGCCGGATATGTTTGTGAACAAGGTAAGTCTTCATTAAGTTTAGCCCATACATTAACTGATCTCAGAAAACACGGTGGCACTGTTATCACGTGCTGCCATGCAGCGATGGTCAGGGGTGATAAAAAACCCTAATTTAGCAATCATCTATACTAATGAACTTAGCTTTGGGGGAACGGAGTTGGTTTTGTGGCTTCAAGCACTTCCGTCATCCACCATAGGCGCTATCTTCGTTTTGGCTCGCAACCTGTCTACGCTTAGGCGCACCTTGTGTTACTCCACATCGGTGCCAATGTGTTGAAGCTGTTAGCAGCCTTGGGCACCATGGCTTGTCTTGTTGCTTGTCGTGCTGCCATGCAGCGAGGGTCGGGGGTGATACCTGTACAGTCTCTCCACGGATATCGCCTTAACAGGCGTTGTTCAGAGTGGGTTCCAGGGTGGTCTCTTAAGAGGTGCTGAATGATCGTGATTACTGAGGTATTTTTAGTAGGGTAAAAGTCCCACACTCCCCAAAAGTCCAAGCCTCTTTTGAAGATGTAAGACCGATAGCAGAAAAAAGCCCAGCTGAAGAGCCATAGAATTTTTCACGGCATTCTTTGTCTGCCTTCTTCTGTCATCCGACAACCGCATGCTTAATTACTGCTAGGCAGAAGTTTTCACGAAATTAGTGCCTGAAGATATCTTAATATAAATGAGTAGTGTTAAAACTATCATACATGTAGTGATCAATCGGATCAAGGGATATCGCAGTGAAAAAAGAATAGAATATACTTTATTGTTCACCAAAAAAAAGAAATAACACATATATTTTACAGCAACTTAATACTAAGGGTACAAAGGCGGTCTTATCGCTGACAGCGATATCTACCAGACAACCTTAGGATGGACTAAATAACTAACTATAAAATAGGGGGTAGCCTACGGTGTACTGCTACATTAAAAAAATATTAATACATAAAATTATATAGCTAAATACAAACTTACAAATAAACATAAATATGTAATATTATATGTTACAAAGGGTTGAACAATTATAGAAGAAATTAGATAGAAACAGAAAAACAATAAAGAGAAAGGAAATGGTTCTAAACAAGATTTTTAAAAGATGCTAGTGACTGGGCTTGTCTTACTGACATCGGCAACTCATTCCACAATCGCACAGCCTAGACCGTGAACGATTTATTGTAGAACTTAGTTGAATGAGCAGGCATCAAAAGTCTCAAATAAGTGCTTTTTATCCCGACAGCTTCGTCTCTCTCTCACAGTGAAACCATGATGGTTTTGAACGTCAGAGAAGTCCCCAGGTACGTGGTATGAGCGTGCACATATAAAATTGGGCTGTATAGTTTCAATTTATCCGGCCACCTTGGGTGGTTCACAAGTAATCTGGCTAGTCTCTTCACAACTATGCTATGGCCGTCGTCCAGTCTTACTCGATGAAGTTGGAAACTAAGACATGGAGTCACTACGAGCTAAACTCCAGAACTCAGTAACTGGATAACACGATACCCCTTGGCAAGACTGGTGTCAGGTTTGCCGGCTCCTAACTACCGTAACTGCGGTGGGGTTTTTGGTCAACTCAGAACTTAATTTAGCTTTCAGGTTAATTTAGAATCTTAACCTTCTACCAATCACTTAAGAGCGGACTTTAGTCAACAGGAATTTAAAAAATTGGTATTTGAAGAAACTATTGCCGTCGCGTCATCTCCAACCTCACCCCGTAAAGTGTGAAAGGGACAACTGCAGCTCAGGCTGATTTTACCTACAAAAACTTTGACTAAAAGACGTTTCGTATTCTGCTGTTTTCTTCATGAAAACTGGTCTGATCTAAAAAACTCTTATATCTTATTTAGAGGAAAAGTATATCTATGCTCCTATCATTTCCTTTTTTGTTAAAAACTTATAAATTTTGTCTGAAAGTCTTCTGAACATGGCGGTAAAAACGGGCATTTTTTTCGGATTTTTGTATTGTCATATTTCTTTTTGTGATTATGTTTTGGAAAAAAGGAAATGATACAGGCACGTATTAATTAGACCTAAATTTTATGGAAAAAAATCATTGCTCTAGAGGCATTATCCACGAAGAAAACAGCAGAATGTGTTTGTATGGAGAAAGTCTCACTAGAGTCCCCTCTTAAGGCGTACGCAGTGCTATGAAATAATGACGTTATGGGCTTGCAAACTTTATAGCTATATCGTTGAACGTTGCAAAGTCAAAAGTGTCACCGTTGTGCCCGGGCGTTGCTTCAGACTCTAAGTGCTTATTAAAGCTAGTTTATTTTTAGGTATCACTCTCTGAAAAGATATTTTCGTAACCTATACCAGTTTATTTCAGCTCCACAAACAACATCAAAAAGATAGTCCTTGTAATAACCCCACAAATTGATTCATCTACGAACTTGGACAGTGTGTCTGCGTTAAACACCTGGGACTTAATTTTATTTAGGTTTTGATTTGTTTGCGGGCTGAGGGGCTACACCGAAAAAAGTGTAAAAATGAAAAAAAATACACCATAAACCAACGCAATTTGCAGTGATGTTTTGAGGCACTTGCCGATCACTTAAACTAAAACTTTTTTCAATCGATTCAGCTTGCCGTCAATTTTGAGCATATGCAAAAATATTTATAATTATAACTTTCAAATATCCTTTTTTTAGGGTTCCATACCCAAAGGATAAAAACGGGCCTCTATGTCCCCAGGCAGAACATACAATGTACATGAACCGTAATAGCTAGACAGTTGAAAGTTTCACAGATGATGTATTACTGGTGCCGCTACAACAAAAAATACTAAAAACAGAATAAAATAAATATTTAAGTTGTGCTCCCATACAACAAACGTGATTTGTTTTTCCGTTTTTTGCGATAATGGTACGGAACCCTTGGTGCACGAGTTCGACTCGCACTTGGCCGTTTTCTATTAACATAAAAATATTTTTTGCGTGATAAATTGTGCGAGGCACAGCGTGTGCATGCAGGATAGTACAAGCGAAGATCCGTACAAAAGTTAGATGCGGAGGAGAGTGCCAGAGGCGCACGAAGAAAACCGAAGACGTACGAGCGCGCGCCGACTAGATACATACAGTACCTACGCTAGCTGCCGCTATTGCGTGTTTACACTGAGCATCAGCTATGTTGTTATTATTTCAGTTTCATCATATTTTACGAAACTAAAAGACTGTAAATTTAATTAATCGAACTCCGTTCCAACCAGGTGTCCATAAGAGACCTCCCTCTTTTTTTCTTCCATTCCGTTCTGTTAACCGACACGCTGTCACTGACTTGCTTTCCGTTCGTACTATTCCTCACACACTCCATCCCAGTTATTCTTTGGTCTCTCATATAGTATCTGAGGAGGACTCAGATAATATTCATCCTATATATACCATCGCGGCTGCTATATCTCGTCACACTAAAAATCTAGTTTTAGTGTTTCGAAATTAAGAACCCATGATAGTTATGCAGCGCATATCCAATCCATGAAAAAATCCTATGTAATTCATGCCTCCCATAAAAATACCGCATGAAGGCATGACCTCTATGGGGTTCAGGGCCATCAGAGCTATAACGCAGATCCATCAGCCTATGAACGTCAAACGTTGTTGTCTCGGTCATGGCTGGCTGTTTGCACATCGTCATCTCTCCGACATGGCGCGCTCGTTATGTTTTGTGTGGCTCCGGATGTAATGGTGTATCGATCATCTATGCTGGTTTTTATGTCATGTGTGAGATACTGAAAATAATACTAAGATAGGGCATATTGGTGGGTCGCGGATAAATTTTAAAGAGAGTTACCGTGGCCCTGGCACAAGCAACTGAAGGAACACGGGTGGGTTTTAGTTAGTAAAAGTCTGACACGCCGTTCGCTTCACCCAAAGCGGGAGAAGTCATAGAATGATTTCCCACCCAAAAAAAAGCGAATATTGGTAGCACATGTGCTATATGTTGCCGAGGAAAACGTAAGCAGTACTAACTACTTAGTGCTAGTTGCTAAATAAGGAGCAAAAGTGAACATTTCGATGTAAGAAATTTCATGTTTCTAAAGCGACTAGGTAAAGAACTAAATCCCTCTGCAGCAGAAGGACAGATAAGTAAAATCCCGTAATAGCGAAATCCCAGATTAGCAGAAGGACAGATTTGCATAAAGGCAGTATGTCATGTCATGCTTGCATTGACAGAACAAGTCCATTCTTTATGTGCTCCTCCTATGAAGTGACAAGTTTAGATATTAACCTACCTACATGGTTCTCCAATGATTTGACCAATTCAAGTAATTTTATGGATTTAAAAGTAACTTTCAGCTACTAACACTATATCTAACGGTTTAGTTAAAGCAAAATCTACTACTTACTACATAATCTTTTTGTTCTTGTAATCTACTAATTTTTGTATGTCGTTTTGAGGACATTAAATACTTTTTCTTTTCAAGAAAGCCGGTTAAAAATCACTAAACTTAGTAACTAAAAAAAAATATATGTAAAATTTATTTAAGTGTTTGTAATTCACTAAATAAACGTGATTTATAGTTATCATTTAAATCTCAGACTTTCAAAACCCTAACAGCGTGTTTGCCGAAAAAGACTGATGGCAAGACAGGTCGATGAAATTATCAATTTCTCCTAAAGAACTTCGCTGTGACAAGATTGATGCAAAATAAGAATGAATGATGTAAAAGGGACGAAAAGGCTGACCATCTGTGGATTGAAAAGGGGTGTGGACAATGATGGATCACGTTTATTTGCTTCGGTTGTTATAAATTTTGGCCGCGGTTTTGCTCTCATTGCCTATTTCACAGTAGTCGAGCATTGTGGGATAAGAGTAGCCTGTGGTACTCAGCTTTCTATCAATGACAGAATTTTCGGCGTCTCCATACGCCATTTATGATAATTTTAAATATAGCCATTTTGCAGCCTGTTCCACCGATTTTCACTTCTATTGCGTTGGTGATATGGCAAATGGCACAGTTAGTTTTGGTAACAGGTTTATGCTTTTTATGCCATCCTTATGTTTACGGGATAGAACTCAAAATCGGTTGAACTGACTGTAAAAAGGGTTGTAAAAAATTCTAATGTTATTTCAAAAGGAGTATAGCTAGACAAAGTGACATTGTATTAGCGACGACAATTATCGACAACTCAAAAATGTGATTGACAGAGCCATTGAAATATCTCGTGGTCAATCCCAATCATTTTGGCATTTCAGAATAGAGGGTAGAATCACTTTTTCTCGAGTCACTGTACTTTCTGAGATTACCTTTTACAAACATAAATAACTAGCTTCTCCCAGCAGCTTCACCCGCGTGAAAGTGTTGCAAAAAAGACTTCCAGACTATAATCTATCTATGTGCCAAATTTCATTCAGATCCGTTCAGTTGTTCTGGCATGATCGAGATACAACCATCCATACATCCAAACCTTCGCATTTATAATATAAGTAGGATTAGTACGATTGACCTCTTTAGAGTTATTGGTTTAAATGTTTTCAAGTAGAACCATTGGCTGGTTTTAATTCTAAATGCAGTAACGGCACAGTTGGTATCGATAAGTACTCGTAATTAATTATGTAAGCTGGGTACTCTATTTAAGTGCCAACGCTTAAAAAGCAAGTTGCGTGATCAAGGTATATTAGAGTTAGACCAATAGTCAGTAAGTTTCTGAATAAAAATATAAATCATCTATTGATTAGCTTGAACGAAGGTTTATTTTTAGACCTGTTCTTTGTTCAGATCAAAAGAAAGACCAAAATAAACCTACTCTAATCGGATTAGATGGAATTTTAAAGCTCGTTGAAGAACCCACTGAGATTGAGGCTGAGACTGAATTTACAGAGAAAATACGGCGAAAGATATATAAAATTATACATCGGATAAAATCCCTTGACATTTACCTTTATAATCTGTCTGTGTTCAGAATTCAAAAACAGTCCCGAATGAGAGGATCTTGAATGTTTAATAATGGAAGATGACACTCTGTTTGATAACGTTACAATCTATAATAATAAAGCGAGGGTGTGAATTTTGTAAGGTTGTTGTGAGCGTAAACTCACACAAAACTGAACATATATGAAAAATTCTTTCACTATTTGGAAGGTAATTTATTTCAGATGGACATAGGATTTATTGTTTAATTTATTGTTTAAACAGAAGAGTAGTAGTGGCCCAGTGGTAATGGCCCCGACTTATGTGCCCGTAGGTCGTAGGTTCGCACCCAGGCAGGCGCTTTACTTTGTGTAAATTATTGCATCATCACTGCTCTAAAAACGGTGAAGGAAAACTTCGTGAAACGGCATGTCCAAGAACCAAAATTCGAAGACATGTGACATCCACCAAGTCGCACTGGGCCCACGTGGTGAATTAAGGTACATTCCCTCTCTCACAGATAGGAGGGGAGACTGTGTCCCAGCAGTGGGAACAATAATAGGCTGATGAATAATTATTTAAACCGAGTAAAAGCGGGACAGACGGCTATAGAAAATAGATACAAGTGATAAAATAAACCGGGTCTTATCATTGGTAGTGTAACCATAAACACAGTTACAAATTATTTTTGGTCCTTCAATACTTATGGTCCTTTAATACTAGTACCAGTCTAAGCAGAAGTAGGCGAAAAAGTAAGAAATGAACTCTTGATTTTCGTACTTTTTGTGGAAAATATAGATACATTACTTTTTTAAGATGAGATTTTGTGTAAATATGTTGAAAGAGTTTATTTTCCCTCGGCTTTTGCAATTTCTTATATTGAAAACGTCTTAGAGGACAAATAAAGCACTTACCGAAACTAAGCAACTCAGTTTCAAACCAAATCTATTTGCCCTACAAATAATTGCTCCTGTCAACTAAGAGATCGTTATCATAAATACTCCGACTTTGAGCGACCCTGAATATTTAATAAGCAAACAAGGGGCGTTAGAAATAGCTATTCATCAATCTATAGACCCAGACAGCATAATAGGGCCTGAAATTTGTGACTGGCAAAATACAGTAGACTGGCAATTTGATAATATATTTTTCAAAGAATTTTTTTTTCAGACAGAATAAAAAAAATATTTAAAAAGACTAGTTTTCTATGGAGGACATTTGTGGTGTACAGATAGCAGGTAATGTTGTAAGTTTGTTTGCAACAAATAGGTTTCAGGGACGCGCAGAAGAGGAAAGAGCACATTTAAGAAGGTCGTGATGTTTTTGAATTAAATGTGAAACGAAGGAGAGTCATTACGTTAGAGTGAGAAAAGGATTATTTTGTGTAAAATAGCAGCAATATAAACAAGCCTTTATATTTAAAAATATGACTAAAAAAACATGCTATTTTAAATAGTGACAATCAGACGACAGTTAAAAAACAATTAAGTAATATGAGAATGACTCAATAACACTGGGTGTAAAAGCACTTACAAATATGAACTTTTAGCAATATGAAATATAAATATGACGTGTTCTATTAAAAAAGTGATGACCTTTGAGCTGATACTAAGAAGTAATTGGACTTTTTCTCGAATGTTTAATTAATTACTGACGCAAAACAATCAAAGTAGCAGTTGAAATTTTATAATCTCACATAATTTTTGTTCCAATTTATTATTTTTCGGCGCAACATGTCTTATTCCATACTTCTCTATTATTTTTGTTGTACCAGGCCCCTCAGAAAGTATTGCGAAAAAAAGTTTTTATATATGGGAGACTGGCCAGTTATAATGTTTTTCGAAAATATGATTATTTATAAGTAAAAATAAGTAAGTTCCAATTTCAAAATTTCCCTCCACATTTTTTGCGAGTTAATTCAAAGTATTGTGTCTCACTGAAATATGGATCTGCGCCGGGAACATTTTAGAGCTATGATTTTATACGATTTCAAGTGTCGCCTGAAACCGGATGAATCGTACGATAGACTTCAAATGGCATTCATGGATGAAGGCCCTTCCAAGGCAACCGTGTATCGTTGGTATAACGAATTCAAGCGCGGTCGACCAACTTTGGGGGATGACGAAAGAAGCGGTCGCCCTTTGACGGCTGTTACCGAAGAAAACGTGCTAGCAGTGAAAAATTTAATCCAAGACAATAGGCGAATTACATATCAGGAGATTCAACACATATTGAAGATTGGATCGGGAAGCGTTCACGAGATTCTACACAGCCATCTTCGCGTGAGGAGGATAGTATCACGCTGGGTGCCGCACAACCTCACCGATGCTCAGAAGCAGGCCCGGGTGGAATGGTGCCGTGATATGCTTAACAAATTTGAAGCAGGCTCGTCTCGGCGTGTTTACGACATCGTTACAGGTGATGAGTCCTGGATTTATCAATACGACCCAGAAACCAAGCGCCAGTCGACTGTTTGGGTGTTTCAAAATGAGCCAACGCCTACCAAAGTGAAGCGATCTAGAAGCGGGGGTAAGATTTTGATCGCTAGCTTTTTTAATTTGACTGGCCACTTGGTATCAATTCCCTTACGGGATCAAAGAAGCATTAATGCCGAATGGTATACTACCAAATGTTTGCCAGAAGTTTTCTCTGTTATAAGCAACAAGCGACCAAACACAGGGCTCCGCGGGCTACTGCTCCACCACGACAATGCACCTGCGCACACCGCACTCAAAACGAGGGACTTCCTGGACAGCACGCCAGTCAAACTCCTGGGTCACCCTCCTTACAGCCCTGATCTTGCACCGTGTGACTTCTTTTTATTCCCAAAAATAAAAAATCAGCTCAAAGGGATACAATTTTCGTCGCCGGAAGATGCGCTGGCTGCGTTCGAGCAGGCTGTAAACGAGGTGTCTGCGGCGGACTGGAAAAAGTGTTTTGAAAACTGGTTTAGGCGCATGAATCTTTGTATAGAGGCTGGTGGAAAGTACTTTGAAAAGATTTAATAAAAATATATGTACGTATAGAACAATTTTTTTTAGTTTCGCAAAACTTTCTGAGTGTCCCACGTATCTGTAATTAATCCGTCTCTGGGTATACCAATTTTAAAACAGTTCGATATTTTTATTCTTTTGCTACCTACTTTCTTTTATCACTCCAAATTGAAATTCTTGAAATTCCTTACAAACTTATTCAAGTTTTTATTCCCTAAAATATGTTCATTTTGCACCGATCTAAAACTAAAATATCCACTTAAACCTTATAAACAACACTAAAATTAAAATGACTTCAAAGACCTCAACAACACCAGGTGTGTCCCAACTCCAACCATTTACCAATAAACTTCGAAAAATAACGACTTTTCTCCCAACTGTAACTTTTTACGACTTTTTAATTACGTTCACCTGAGGATGATTGATGAAGGGAAATAAGAAATTTCTCTCAAGTATCAGTTTCCTCTCTAAGACCACTTCCGTGGATTGCTTTCATGAAACGTATCAAAGGAATTGAATCGTTTTGGTCCTTTTATACTTGACTTGAAGCTAAATACCGTTAAACCTGTATTCTGAAAGGGCGTATTTTTGTACACATTTGGTGGTATTTAATTTTGTATAGATATAGGAACATTGTCATAATTGGGCTAGAGAAATCTAGATGTTTACTTTTTGAATAAGCTTGATTCTTTATGCCTGATGGCAAAATTCTTTGTTACATTTTAACTTTTCGGGATCAGTCATCCTCAGCCCCCCTAGCCAAGTTACAAACGTTTCCTATCGAATCTATTTGCCTTCTATTTGTATGATCTGACCACGTGACTTAATGTTCAGATGTTATTCCCATATATTGATTGGTTTTCTATTAGCGTTATCGATTGTAGATTGTCAACTTGGCTACAGGTGCAGGGTAGGAGTCAATTAAAAAAAAAAAATATTTTACAATTTCCTTTATCTATACTAACATTATAAAGAGGAAAGATTTGTATTTTTGTATGTTTGTATTTTTGTATGTAACGAATAAACTTAAAAACTACTGGACCGATTTCAAAAATTCTTTCACCTTTGGGAAGCTACACTATCCCCGGGTGACATAGGCTACTTTTTATCCCTGTATTCCCGCGGGAACGGGAACTACGCGGGTGAAACCGCGAGGCGTCTGCATATATCAAAGAAATGGACTAAAAGTTTTTCTTTATGGCGGTTCTTACGCAAAAACTTTTGTCTCAAATAACAAATGCATTAATTTTAGTAGGGCTTTATTTGGTATTTAAGCCAAAGACATCTACGGCAGTATGAAGAAGCTCTTGTTTGCTCAGCATTCTCTCTCAGGAACTATCGTGTTCCAAATACATCATCATCATTCTCAGGTCCTTTGTATTGTTCTCTACTGTTATCCTACCAGCTGCGAATGTATTGTTTTTATTAAAACTCCTTTGTTGTTTTTATTGTTTTATTTAAATAATTGTCACAGGTTACACTTATAATTTAGTACAAGCTCTGTAGTGTGTCTGCTATTACTGTCTCCAAGCCACCGGCTGACGTTTATAGGTTAAGCTTGCTTGCTACATTGACACTTGACACTGACAGGTGCGTGCAGCTTCTAACACACCCTTAACCTAAGTTATTTGGCTCTTGCAAAATGGCTTCTTCCATACTTCTTTAAAGGTCGTCATCTCAGCACACGCCCTCTCTCTAGATATATCACCTTTACAAAGTTAATTTGTTGTTTTTAGGGTTCCGTTCCTCAACAGGAAAACAGTGTTTGTCTGTCCGTGAATCAAGGCACTTTTTTCTAGAACGCCTGGAGGTATCAAGATGATGGAAGTTATTATGATATATACAGTTCTGCAATCTCTCGGAGTTGGGTAAAAATCAAACTTCCAAACCAACGCAATCAAAAGATACGGCCGTTTACGTGGCATATTTGAGGAATAGCAAGGTAATCAAAACCTAAAGGGTACTTCCCGTTGACCTAGAATCATGTTAAACTGACAGCGGACAGCGACGTATTTTGACAACAGATTTCCAATGGCAAAGTTAATTTTGTCCCTTCGTTAGAGCAATGTTCTCTGCTTTCATTGCATTGTTTACGATTGTCAGTAATGTTACCTAATTATTTTGTTAAATGTAGCTGTTTATACTGAGGAGCTCGTGGCTAAATAATAACAGCCGCACGGGTCGATCATCAAGGTTAAGCAACGCTTGACGAGGTCGGTCCGTGGATGGGTGACCATTTCAACATACCGAGTTTCCTCCGTGCCTCGGAGAGCACGTTAAGCCGTCATGGTCCCGGCTGTTATTTGAAGATCTTTGACAGTCGTTACGAGTAGTCAGAAGCTTGAGATCTGACACCAGTCTTGCCAAGGGGTACCGTGTTACCCAGCTACTGTGTTGTGGAGGTCAGATAGGCAGTCGCTCCATATAAAACACTGGTACTCAGCTGAAACCGGTAAGACTGGAAGCCGACCCCAACAACAATTGGGAAAAGGCTAGGCAGATGATGATGTAGCTGTTTATACTGAACCCTCTCGGTGTGCAAGTCCGACTCGCATTTGGCCGTATTTTTTTGTCTGCCCTATTTTTAGGCCACGTTTCCACCTGCAACCAGCTCCCATGTAAGTTGCATAACATTGTGGGCTACCGAGGTATTACGTACGAGGTGTAACGATCATTTGCTCGATCGGGTCTCGCTATGTAATTAAACGTACATGCCAGTTACTTGCAGGTGTAAACACGGCCTTATATCCATCCAGATTCATAATCAAAACCGGTCGTTCTAAATACGATTGCTCAAAAAATTTCAAAGTTACTAAAGTCCGTCTTAAATTAAAAATGGACTCGTTTTTCATGATTGTTCATTTAGCGAAGCTCTGTGATCTGGAAAATCAATTTCATTTGAATTTCTCTCAATGAGATTTTTCTTTGAACTTACTTGATTACAGTGAAAGGTCAATCTTAGTTACGTCTTCAGTTAAAGTCATCGATTTCATACTTTATTGGATGAGTCTGGATTTTTTACATCGTTAAAACTTACCTTTTGGTACAGTTTTATAACTTTTCTGACATTTAGGCTGATTTGAATGCTAACTTTATAACACAATTGTTCTAGTAAAAATTGATTTGCGTTAAAACAGGATTTTACGTAAAGAAAGTTACCTTTAAACTATATTTAACTTACTGAACCCACTCCAATTCAACACAGAGATTACCTACGCATACATAATAGTCAACAATAGCCCACAAGAAAGTAATAACAGTACTTGTGTTGCCGGGTGTACGCAAGTGCTAATAAACAATAAGAGGTTGGGTACACCCCCGGGCACAGGTCACGCGTCGCCGAAGTTTCCTAATATGGGGAGCGGCCAGCCGAAATTAACCCTTATCGCGCTGATGTATTGAAGGGTCCGAGATAAGACGAGGGTATATGAATGGTGTAGCGAATAAGGGTTAGACGAAAAACAATGTGCCCTCAAAACAAGCAGTGTTTGTTGGGTAAAAGGGTTGGCCGAAAGTTTTGATTAGGTCCAGCCAATTTGGTGAGTTGGTGGAATGTGAATAAGGTAGACTATTCTACGTCAAGGTCAGATAAATATCTAGTACTAAACGAATTTTGTTTCATTCATGATTTGTAAGGTTAAGTAAAAAACAGCCTCATGGGTCAATGTTCAAAAGTTCACGCAACGCCTGCTGGTGATAATGATATTTTTTTGTTGATAAATGATAATGATATTTTTTTTATTAGGGCACCTTTCTTTAGATACATGCACAAGCACAACAAATAAAATAGTAAAAATTATAGCAAGAAAATATAAATATTGAGTGCATTAAAAAAAACCCTAGACCCTACACTAGGATACCCTGTGTCGTGGGATCTAGTTTTTTCGTCATTAATGTCCGTCGATGGGTGTGGGATATAGAAGGTCTACGTCGTTACGGGTACATAGAAAAAATCCCGAAAGTCTGACGCTCTGTCTCCCCGACAGGGTATAGTATTACCCAGTTACTGGGTTGTGGATCTCAGATAGGAAGTCGCTGCATATAAAATACCAGTATTCAGGTGCATCGGGAGCCATGAACATCCACGCCGAGTTGCCAGCTTGACGGTTTTTGTCGATCCATCGGTTTTCACCTAGCCCGTTCCATCATAGGACTACAAGACGTACGGAAATGCGCCATCGGTACATGGTGGGCATCCCAGCCATACGCACTATACGTTTTGGGAATACTTTAATTGTGCGTACAGCTAAGGAGTGGAATGCCCTGCCGGAGTCTGTGTTTCACGATAGCTACAACCTGGGGGCTTTTAGGATGTATATATTCCCCAAAGTTAACGCAGTACTGGCCGTACATCCGCTCAGAACTAGAATATTAATATTGGACCATCTTTTGGAATGTTTTGTTTGCAAAATATTTTTTTGATTTACATGACCTATGTTAAGAACAAATTCCGACCATCAATTTTTCTGTGTAAAAATATTTTTAAAGATCCAGGTCGTTTTGGAGGACTCGGCAAAAGTAGCGAAAAAATTTCGTGCTATTAATATTATTTTAAAGCAAAAGTATTAGCTAAACGAAAAAAAACATGTTTCACAAATAATGCAAATGAATCCATAGTAAATATATATTTTTAATAAATCTTTTAACCTAGCCTTTACCAAGGAATAGGCTTTAGAAAGTAACCGTTTTACGACACAAAAGTGGAGTAAGGCCGGAGTCAAGAGTGAATAGGTTACTTCTACGCAAGCGTGCTTCACCGTCGACCACATCATCGTTTACCATCAGGTGAGCCTTGACTCAAGCGTGAGCCTACCAATAACAAAAAAATACCACTGTACTAGGCTGAAAGTCGGCCCTAATACAGTTGAGAAAAGGCCAGGTACGTGAAGCCGATAATGAAATCAAGATCATGTTATTTTGGTGTACCGGAAAGTATTGAGACGAGAACAATCGTTTAACTAGGAGAACAAGTAAACTATGAAATTTAGAGATCACCAGTTAAAATATTTTTTTATCTCTTTTCCAGAATATTCCGCTACTGGACAAAGGCCTCGACTAGTCATCCTAGAATACTTTTCTCGCGCTGACTCAAACCAGTCAATTCGAACAAGTTCAACTTCAAAACTTTATTTATATACGGTACCTATATATTTCATTTTCAAGTATCGTCCAAATCCCTACGAGTTCTAAGTGCTCTACAGAATTGGACGTAAGCACCTCTAAAATTAGATTCTGAAACCCCCAAACATGTTGTCCAACTTAAAACAAACCTATTTCAGTTCACAAAGGTTTACCTGATGAAAACGTGGATAGTGTAAGGCGCGTTGCAGACGAAGCAACTTTGATCTCCAAGTTGCTATAGCTGGCAACGCGTAAGTAGCTTCAGTGGCACTCGATGCGGTTAATGTGGTGTCATACTAAGAATGAAAACTGTTAAAATTTTAAATATAACAAACATAAATTAATATTTAATGCAGTCAGTCAAAAAATTGCAGTCAGTCCCGACAGTGGCTTATTTAAACTTTACGCACTCTGTGCCATATGGCTGCCCCATAAATAAAAGAAAAGAAAAATTGTTCGCTATGCTAATGATTAAACGGAGATTTGATTGAAAATAAAAACTAATTTTAGGTGTTTACTGTTTATGGCAGTTTTCATATAACAGCATTTTAAGTTGCGAGTTTCGGTGATCGACAATAGTTTTCGATTCCGAACATTTGGGACAAAATCACTTCTCAAATTTCTAACTGACAATTTTTACGTCAAGTGATATGTTGCATGTTTTGCCCCGTCCTCAGTATCGCTCTGAGCCAACGTAGATCGCGGCAACGATTAACGGAAACCTTCAAAAAGTTTGTAGTTGCGTCAACTAGAGTTGCTCCGTCTGCAGCACGCCTTTAGGGAATGTTAATATCATAGCTTTCAAATTAATTTCGTGCGGCGAGTCCCACAATGTTGGGGTATTAAAGTCCAATCAACGAATTATTAACAGCTTTGGTTGGATATGAAGCCCGCTAGGAAATGATAGTATCTGTTAATATGTGCGTGTAATTCATGCTGGAATGTTTGATGTAGGTTTGATGAAAATGATGTTTTCTTGATGTTATTTTTGTTGATGACATAAACATAACAATAACAACAAAATACACACACAACAACATAACATATAACACACACATAAACAACAACACACGCACACAACAACATAATGCAACCGCAAGATTTCTTTGACGAGTTAAAATAAACAGTTTCGTGACAAATGTAGTTATAATACATAATCTGAGTTATAAGGTCCTGTAGGCACCATTTCGGTAACGAAATCCTAAGAATCGGACCCTAATGACACCGTAACTTGGTGAAACATTTGAGAATGTGTCGACACTCAAAGAACTAGGTACATGGTACACTTGCAATTTGCAAACTACTGTGTGACAAGAAATTACCCAAGAGCTATGAAATCAATAGTCTTTGCTACGTGGATTGTGGGTTACCCAATAAATGCAGTTTCTTGCAATTTATCCTGGCCAGTGGTGTTCGAAAAATGTTGAAACATTTTTGTGCCAAAACACAAATTTATCTGACAAGTCGATCCTTCAAAAGCGTATATTTCTAGCCGAGTAAAAAACTCAGTATATCTTGACCGTATTTCGCAAGATGTATGAAACAATCCTACCATTCTGACCATTTGAAATCCATAGGCATTCACTAGCTTTTCCTCGCGACTTCCTTCAATTATCTTTTGAAATTCTCCAAGTATCTTTATAACGATCAGTTCAATAGTATTAGGGTGGAAAAGCGGAGGAATTATTGCAAGTACCTTGTGTGGATTTGAGACTCAATTACCAACAATCAAGCTACCCAAATAAGATTACCACTATCAGATCAATTTAATCTAAACCCGATAACATTCCCCTAAACCCATTACCAGCCTATATTTATCCTTTCAACATAAACTATTCAGCTATCTAGCCGTCGATAGATAGACAAAGATGGCCGCTGCCTACTATCTAAATAATGTAACTTAGCTTTCACTGACGTCACTAAGCTTGCTTCGATAGTGCTAGTAAATCCTGATGTTTGGGAGAACTTTGATCGTATTTTTACTTCAGAGTTGGTTCGTGAATTCTTGATTCTAGATGTATGTGTGTGTTTGGGCACTTCAGGAGATTATCCTCCTGTATAAAAGTTGAAAAGCTAATCTTTTATTTAGCTATAATCAATAAACCAAGTCGGCTTTTAGATTTGTAATTTTACCTACACGTGTAAACTATTTAAGTATGAGGATGTAGTATGTTGATTTTTGTAGTATTTATGAATGCTTCTTACATTTTACATGGAACAGTTGATATCGTTTGGCGTTCCCTGCCCTTGTCCCATGTTACTTGGGGTCGGCGCAACACGTTTTATTAGGGTTCCGAACCCAAAGGGTAAAAACGGGACCCTATTACTAAGACTCCGCGGTCCGTCTGTCTGTCTGTCTCTCACCAGGCTGTTTTTCATGAACCGTGAAAGGTAGATAGTTAAAATTTTCACAGATAATGTATTTCTGTAGCCGCTATAACAACAAAATTTATAACAATAAAATAAATATTTAAGGGGGGCTCCCATTCAAGAAACGTGTTTTTTTTGCCGTTTTTTGCGATGATGGTATGGAACCCTTCGTATGCGAGGCCGACTCGCATTTGGCCGGTTTTCTTTCATACCATCCTGTCCCCCGTTACGCTATCACTGACTCCCTTTCCTCGTGTTTGGTAAATAAAAGAAATCTGATAAAACTCACCGAAGTCAAGTCGAAAAAGTAACCGCTGATGGCATTGAGTGCTTGTTTAGGACGGATCCTAGCCGATTTGAGTAATGATCTATCTGGGCACTTAGTCCCTGTTATGTTTTTTTGTTGTTTCATTTTAATTTGTTTGTTCACAGAAGAGCTGAGTGGCATATTCGTGAAGAGCATCAGTGAGGGCAGTTCAGCAGACCTGTGCGGCAAGATACAAGTCAACGACAGGATTGTGGAGGTAAGACTATATTTAACTCACACAATATTATTCATTGCGAATATTAGAGTGGCTTTCCTATCCAGAGTCTGTGTGTCCTTGTTAAGTTTGACTATAGCGATTCTTCAAGTCTCGAGGGAATAGCTTACTTAAAGGCGACAATGCACCATCGTCATCCACAACATCACTTACCGTCAGGTAAAATCAAGCGGTTTTTAGAACAGAACGAACGTATAAATGGTTCAATAGATCTGAGGCTTTAGACAAGTATAATTCTTTCTTTGATGTCAGCAAAGGCGCTATCAAAATTTAAAGAATTGATCACGTGATTTCGATCAATGTTGCTTGTCAATTCCAAAAAAAATTGGCATTTTGGTGATAGATTATGTTACTAGTCTAGGGCCTCGTGATATAATTACAAACTTAGTCAAGGTTTTGTAAGGAAGACACAATTTTAATTCAAGGGTTGAACTTTGTTATTTAAAATCAGTGAAGATTTTATTATATGCGGAATGGACGTTAGAACCAATTATTATTACTCTTAAATTAAAATTTTAGACGTTCTAAAGTGCTGCTTAGTGGCCAAGTTGAAAAAAGAAATTTTGATTTTGATAATTTTTTTCCATATTACCGCTTACCATCAGGTGAGATAGCGGTCAATCGCGAGCATATCAATAATACAAAATACAAATAAAGTAAATAATTTATTAATAATATAAGTTTGTGTTGGTTAATCTTCTTGATACATACACTTTATCAAATTAGCTTTACGTTTCTAAAATGAATTCCTTGTTGGCGCCCAACAGAAAAATGGCACCCAACACGGGACACTGCAAATGAAAAGTGTCCTCATATGTTAAAGAAAAACATTGAAGCAGAAAATATCCTGCTGCACTTTATGCACCAATTTATAACAGTCAACACAGGCAAATTGGAAGCTCTCATGTTCCTTGATAAAGTATGGAGCATCTTTCAGGAACTAAGCACGTAAACTATGGAATATGTGGGTAGATTGACATAGTTAATTAATTAAAACTTTCACATTTAATACTAAGTGGAAAAACAAAGCACGAATAGAGAAATGGTAGTTTCTTCTTCGGTAGAATCTAAAGCCGTCCGGAATACTTCATCCTACCAACTTTATTAAGTGAATTAAGTGAAACAGATCCCCCTAGTGTTTCAATGTAAGTTAGTTACATGTTTACTAGCAGGGATGTTATGGATATGAAATTTCGGATTTGGATACGGATATGGATATAGAAGATTAATACCGGTGTCGGATACGGTTACGGATAAATTATTTCAGATTATCTGATAGTTTCGGATAGTTACGGTAACGGATATTAGATTTTTAAGAAATTGTAATATGCATAGTCTAGTTATGAGAAAGAAATATAAATAATAAACAAACATGCAAGTGACGCGCCTTACTAGTGTGTCGGCTCAAACGGACAGAAAAATCTGTAATAACGTGTCTCATTTTTTTTTATTCATTGCCAGACACTAGGAATTTCTTCCTGTATCGTGGGTGCATTTACTTACATTTAAACTCACATACACAAGACACCCAGATTCGGAACAACTATCTGTAGGCCATACAAATATTTGACATTAACATTTAGACTACGCTCCTATCTGAAATTATGCGAAACTTTTATTACGGATTCGGTTACAATTACGGATAGATTTTTATTTCGGATTTTAGTTTTAGTTACGGTTACGGAGCTCCTTAACATCACTGTTTACAATTGTCGCCATTTCGATCCATATCAAGTGACAGTTCTACCCTCGTTACGTAGTTAGCAACAAAACTATGTTTATGACTACAGACGGCAATAAATACGAACTGTAGTTAAATTAGATATAGCCCTATTAAACTGTAAGCAATTTATATTATGTTTCTTGCAACTACTTTGACCTGAATTTTCATTTACTGTTTTTTGATTGCATCATCATCTTTTCTCTCAATTAAAAGTGGATAGTTGCATATTAACATATTACACAGGGCGTTTGCCATTTTGTGCTCACCTAATTGTAAGCAGATTCCTAAATAGTAATCGCTTGCTGGATTTTGCATACACCTGTGTTCTATCTGAATGATAAATGCTGCTCGCTAATGCGGCTTGCCGATTCCGTAGTGAAATTCGGGGGAGCGATTATACCGCATGCATTACCCGGGGCTTATAGCCTATAGTGCGCCGCACACTATTGTAGGCAATTTTAATGGCTTTATTAGTGCAATAATTCAAAATAAGGAAATTACTACTGACTGCCTATCAAAAATACTACCAAAAATAATATATGTGATTTTTGTAAAATAATTATATCCGACTTTATTTATTAGACATTTTTTTTTATTTCTATTTGTTTATGACATCTTATGATTTGATAAGGATGCCATTCAGCGTCCTTTGTGTTTTGTTTTAATAAATATATGTAACTGATATTATTCTTGACAATTAAATAATTTATATTAGTGCTTTTTGACGTTGTTGTATTATATAAATTTTGTTTTTTTTTTATGAATTAATTGTTCAGATTTTATTTATTTTAATTTTATTTAATTTGAATTCTTATGACATTTTACGAGACGTTTAATTAAGATGAAGGCCAATTTATTGTGTTTTTGTATAATAAATCTGACATTGCTATATTGTAGAATGTTAATCAATTTGTAAAACACATAATTATTTGTAAACCTCATTAGGCAGCACATGTTTGTAAACGCTAAATAAGATTTGGACATCCTGCATGCATATTGTGTATAAACACAGTCATGTTTGGACGATTAAATCATCTTTATCTGATCTTGATACATTACAGCATCATTTTTAACCAACCAATAAACCTAGTTTTTATACACCTTGGCCGTTACAATTCTACAAATGGCAGCCGGGATCATCAGCGTACTGTGCTTACCGAGACTCTGTCGGGACTTGGTTTTAATGAATGGATGGCAAGCAGGTTAGGTCAAGTGAGGTCAATCACAGCACCATTTAGCCAGCCGGTGATTTTTATTCATACAATAATATTTTTCCTGATACCTCTCACTCTTCCAGAACTTTTAATAATGCCGCACAACTTTTTCCTTCGACGCTATAGTTAGCCACCCCTCTACTCGGAAACTATTAGCTCAGTTGATTTGTCACGCGGCGCCGACGTGACACTGACTATTGATGTTTTCATTCCAATTGCCCTGACCATGTTGTAGGAAAACACGCGTTTTTGTGCTATGTAGAGAGATTTTAAAATGCACTTTATAGCATCAGATTAAAGTGTTTTTTTTGCGTATTGCGTATGTCGGTAGTAAGCCTAGCGGTAGTTACCTTTTCCCCATGATACTAAAACAAAAATTATTCAGAACATAAGTAGGTTGGATGGAAAACTGCACAAAATGCGGCTGGAGTAACTACCAGAGTATTACGCACCCTTGAAGACTCTTGCAAACACATGCCTAGAAGCACGATCCATCGTCGTCCACATCATCACTTACCATCAAATTGGAAAATAGAAAAATAGTGGCTTGTGGGTGCCATATTGTGGGGGACCAATATTTTTTCTTCCAAACCCATCGTGTGGGGCATCAAAATAAAGGGTTTTAAGAGGTGATTTCAAAAATATAAAACACTTATATGTTTAAATGTAAATAATTCGAAAAAAAAATGTTAACTAAAAAGTTATAAACAAAAAAATAATTTAAAAAAAACATAAAACCCGACTGCTTAAAAAGCGAACTAAAAGACGTAAACAGGAAAAAAAAACATTCTGTGCTGTCGGAGGATACATTTGGTTTGGGTTAGCCAGCTCGCGAATATGTATCCTACGACTGCACAGTATAATGTTCTTCTTGTTTACATCTTTTTAGTTCGCTTCTTAAGCAGTTAGGTTTTTTTTTTCAACCTAATTTGCAAATAAACTATGTATTCAAATTCATTCATCCTTTGTACATAAGCAACTTACGTAACCTTCATGTAACTGAACAGCTACGGTCACTTTGCCGGAGGAAAACCACGGTCCCATTATCGTGACTGATTTGTCACGAGGTGCGACATGCACTGCTGAAGTTTCACGTCGATACTCTTTGATTCCCGGCTGACGACACGGCGTGTTATGTTGTGTGTTGTCACCCACAACTATCCTAGGATCCTTTGTACGGTGGTGGACGGAGGGTCATTTTTGTTTGTTTTAAGCTGCTACTGTACACAGAGGGTTATTATCACAGTATGTGTACCAAAATAATGCATATTGAAATGACCAGTCATTGCAAAATCCAGTAATTGTGAGTTCTAACCTGGCTACCGTATATGGAGGAATCGTGCAGATAACGGACCATCTCGACCTTCTTGGTGTTACGTTAATATCGACCCTCAATTTCGGTCCATTCATTGAGGCAAAGGCTCAGTTGGCTGCAAAAAAGTTGAGGATCCTTGCAAAGGTGAGACGGTACTTCACGCCTGAACAGCTGCTCAATTTGTATAAAGCACAAGTTCGGACATGCATGGAGTACTGCTCTCACCTCTGGGACGAATCTGCTAAATATCAACTTGAGTCACTGCACTTGAGCCGATTGACAAACGGACCAAGAGGCTTATCGGCAACGATGCACTGGTTGCCTCAAAGCTCCAGAGCCTTGAACATCGACGCCAAGTGGCCAGTCTGCCGGTTTTTTATCGGTTCCATTTCGGGGAGTGTGCGATGGAACTGCACAATTTGATTTCGCCTAGCCCTTTCCATCACCGGACAACAAGACGTACGGCAATGCGCCACCGGTACGTGGTGGACATCCCACCCATACGTACAAAGCGTTTTGCGAATACTTTCTTTGTACGCACAGCTAAGAAGTGAAATTCCCTGCCGGAGTCTTCGTTTCCTGATAGCTACAACCTTGGGGTCTTTAAGTCAAGAGTGAATAGGTTACTTCTAGGCAAGAGCGTGCTTTACCGTTGACCACATCATCACTTACCATCAGGCGAGATAGTGGTCAAACGCGAGCTTATCGATAAAAAAAAAAGATAAGGATTCAAATAGTTGGGAAACTGTGGTTTTTTATGCCAACATAGTAAGTTTAAGTAAATATAGTTTTTTTTTTTTTATCACAATTGCATTCAATTAAAGTTTCATTAGAGTAGTTTATAAATAATAATTAACAATATTATAAAGAGGTCAGATTTTTTTGTTTGTTTGTTTGTACCGAATAGGCTCCGAAACTACTGGACCGATTTAAAAAATTCTTTCACCAATAGAAAGCTACAATATTCCTGAGTGACATAGGCTATTTTTTTATCCCGAAAACGGTTCCTGTGGGGTGGTCCACGGGAGCGACGCCGCGGGGAACAGCTAGTAGTTTATAAATTGGAAAACTCGTGTTGGATACTTCTAGAAGTCACAGACTTTACGAAGAAACCGTTGACAACCTAAAGTCACGAAGTGAACTCCTGCATCTGAGTCTCTCTAATTGGCCGGGAGGACGACGTAACTTTTTGCAATAGCCACGACTTCGTCATCTGAAATTTACAAAATTTCAAGTGGTCTAATAAAATACTATACAAAAATTGCTCAACGTAAGGAAAGTTTGTTTGAATTCCAAAAGTTCGGGTACCCTCGAAATAAACAAATTCATACATTTTGCTGTCGAAAAAAATATTGGAATTCCTGTGGGATTACAATTTGTACGTTAAAATGACAAAATATTTACAATTGACATACGTAATCGAGTAACACACATACATCAATCTATCCAAACGTTCGCATTTATAATATTAGTTTGGATGGAATACACTAAAGATATCTCTTATTAAAAACACACAACTTTCCATTTCACTATTTTCAAACCCCTAATTAACGTACCTTCCTTATCGTTACCATACTTGTTTCCTGTCCGGAACTCCTGTCACGCGCGTGACAAAACATTTCTTCCTGAATAGACTGCGGTAGGAAGTTATTAGGGAGAGAATTAACGCGTGCACGCGATGTCATTGGTTGACTGGCAAGTAAAGCTGGAATTCCACTGCTGCGTAGAATGTGCACGCGTTTTATATTTTTAAATTGACTCTCAAGAAACAAGGAGAAAATCATGTAGTACAGTCGGAGGATACATCTGGTTTTGGTCAGCCAACTCACGAATATGTATCCTCCAACTGCACAACATGATTTTCTCCTTGTTTACGTCTTTTTAGTTCGCTTTTTAAGCAGTCGGGTTTTTAGATTTTTTAAATTAACTTTATTTTTCTGAATATAGTCGCTCAAAAACCTTGCCAGCTTCCTCTCAATAAGCACACCAAGTAGCTTAGCCATGAAACGGCGTACGCTATTTCATTGGTTGATTAGCAACCACATGTCTAGGAAAACAGTTTGAAGGCTTATTCCGTAGCAGTAAGGATGTTTTTCGGATTTCGATCGTGCTGTTGATCGTGTCCGTCTTACCGTAATATAATACTTATGTGATGGATGGAAGATAGACTTGTGGGAAAGATTGATGGAGTTGGCAAGTAGTGTGTCTGCAAAAACTAAGTAATTAATGTATGTTAGGTGTGGTAGGCGATGCTTAATGTAGGAGTCAAGATAGCTCATTAACTAAAATAAACATGAAAAGAAGATTCTTAATTTGTTTCTATATTTTTGCAAATAAAATGTACTCGTTGCTCATGATTCGTCAAACTTAATAGTTAGTCACGCAATGATGCTTGAGCTGTCGCATACCCTTTAAGTAGAGGTGTCCTATTAAGGCGCTACCCCGGGCAAAACGCCGCGCTAGCCGTTTTTCGTGCAGTTTTTAGGAGCTATCTATTCGTTATTTAAAAAGAAATATCTACTAATAAAAAAAAAACATTAAATTTCTACATATTATTGATTCCAAAATGGAAGATTTAATTTTTTTAATGATGCATTTGTTTCACTAATCTCCTTCCAACAAAACTATAAAAATGAGAAAAAATGATTGATAGCATGCATCACCTCGTAAAGTGTTCATTAATTAATGTTTGTACTAACACTAATGGATAGACAATTAAATAACGAACATATTGTAAGTTTTTTTTTTTCAAAAGACCAAAATTCGATTTTATATAGATTTGAATCTATAATCTGGGCGTAACTTATGCGCTTAGTGTGCCGCCAGGGCACTAAGAATGTTCACGGCGGTGGTGTTTTAGTCAGGGTACGGCCTTAACTAATAATTGTAATTTGTCTTACCCTCTTGTAACTTGCAAAAGACGCATAACATATTGTCAATGAAAACATCAAACCAGAAAGTTAATAAAAATTAAATTAAAAAAATCTTTCCCCTCAGAAAACTCTTTCATTTTCATTCTGCCATCTTTGGGGATAAATTTTAGAGACTATTTGTAGATTTTTTTGAAGTATATATTTAGACGTAAATATTTGGGAGGAATATTGGATATAGAATGATGTCACTAAGCAAGCCGTGCATTCTCATCCAAACGTTACATGTATGCAAAATTTCAGCGCAATCGATTATGAATAACCGTTTTAAAATTCAGTTACATTGACCCATACATACTAACTAACTAGGCAAGTTAAATAAAATCTTGTAATACTTTTTTCATATAAAAAAAAATCAATTTTAATAGGAATATAAAAAGGTATATTATGAAGTATAGATAACTGTTTCAAATTCAGTTGTAAGATTTGACCGTTAGTTCTTGTTAAAGCCAACTATGCTAAAAATGAAAATCTCAGCCAAATCTTCTTACCAAATGGATCGATAAGAATCGTATCGGCTCCTCAAGCTATCAAACTCACTATAACTCGATCAGTGGCTCCCTGAGCCCCGACCTCCAGTCGTCTAGATGTCAAATCAGATTACTGCTCAGCTTTATATTTGCAGTCACGAAATAGATACGTACAGAAGCCCAATACAAGGAGTAAAAACTGTCTGTCTATGAGTACGGTGATATCCACTGAGTAAGACGATACCGGCCACTGCAGATGGCATTGTCAAAACTTTGTATATGTCAATGTCACCTAACCGGATAATATTGCAAACACGGTAAGTTTTTAATAAAGTCTTGCGAAATTTTAAACTCTGGTATATTGTGAACATTCCATATCAATTCGATTCTATACATATTTATTATATTCGTGTCTTATTGCGAAAAATAATTCGTTTATTATAAGCGATTTACGAGTATTATAAATTAACGGTGTTTGCTGTTACCTGATGACATACAACAGCCGTGTTAGTGAGTGTCTCCATTAAATCATACAAATTGGTATTTCTGACTTGTACATTGACAGTTCAAACATTTGCTCAGTGCGTTTTTTTACGTGAGAGTATATTTTTCGTAATGGCATCTCTAATTGTTGCCACCCGCGTTGACTGAAATCGACCCAGAGCGATCAGAGTGACAATACCCAGTCGCAAGTGCTCTTGCACTCGCTATACATGTCTCTGAGTGCGTTCGTTTTCGCTCGTTGTATGTAGTCGACCTTCTGTGCTGAACTTTATATCGCCAATCTTTGCTTGAACCCATTTACTTTGTCCCCGTGTTGACCGAATGTTGAGAAGAGCAAGGAGATTTGTTAGCTATATTTCGTCTTAGTGTATTTGTGACACAGTAAATTCAAATAATTATGTTTGTTTTTGTGCAAAGATATTTCTAATGTTATAATAATGTTGTTATATTGTATATGACGGGGGACCGGCCCCCTGGTTATTTTTAAAAAGAGTGACGTCAGCAATGCTGACGTCACTATCTCCATTATCATCATGGTGTTGGTGCTGGTGATGGTTACTCATGTTGAAAATTAAAGAATTGACTTCATGATTATCAACTTATATTTTTGCTGGTAGAAAGCACGCAATCATTATTGCGTGCTTTCTACCAACACACAATAGCACACAATAAATAGTTATCAACAATAAAGAATTACTCACAATATTCCGGAGCTCCGTACCGTCCGACGACTCGACTTAGAATGACATGTGAGCTTTTTTTCTTTTACCCGACTGCCGAAGGAGGGTAATGTGTTTATCAGTCTATGTATGTATGTATGTATGTATGTTTGTTCCTATGTGGGGTTAAAATTTCCATTATGGGCCGTCGATTTATGGCGCGGGGAGGGTGGGGGGGAGAGGGGGGGAGCTTTGGTTACCCCCCTGTGCCATCCCCACAACTCGGAGCCCCATGGTTATGGAGATATCCATGGTCAAAGTTTTCAGGTTAGAATAATTTTCTTCGTAAATGTCCATCGGTTTAAGGGAGGGAAGGAAACGAAACACAAGTCGACGGAGCCCCGCTGCGCGGGGCTCCTATTTCTATCTGCAGGGTCTAAAGTAACCTAACATGAAGAAGATGACGGGAGCTGAGTTCGCTCGCTTTGCTCGCTCACTTCAGCTCCCGTCATCTCCTTCGAACCTAACCTATCCGTGTCGGGGTGCCCTAAGCTCCCGAGCTCGCTTCGCTCGCTCTTGGACTAATTCACATTATTTTTTTTTTTTTTTATCTCATTAATTATATTTAAGTATAAAATATATCTAATAACTCCATAACCATGGGTTTATTAGATATATTTCCCCATGGGTTTATTAGGTCCCCCTACACGCTTTCCTTCCCACCCTCCCTGCCCCTTAAACGATGAACATTTTCGGAAATTTTTACACTAATCTGAGAACTTTAACCATGGATATCTCCATAACCATAGGGCTCCGAGTGGTGGGAATGGTACAGGGGGGTAGCCAAACCTCCCCTCCTCCACCCCCTACCATCCACGCGGCAAAAATCAGCGGCCCATAATGGAAATTTTATCCCTATGTGGCGTTCCAGAGACCAAACGCGTTGGCCGATTTTGATGATTCATACGTCAATCGATGCGTCTGAACCCTGCGAGTGTCATAGGCTACATTAAAATTGGATAATAGAAAAATGGTGGATTTTGAGTGCCATATTGTGGGGGCCCAATTTTTTTTTTTCTGCCAAACCCATCGTGTGGGGTTTCAAAATAAAGGGTTTTAAGAGGTGATTTATAAACAAAAATATATAACACTTATATGTTTAAATGTATTTAATTCGAAAAAACGAACTAAAAAGTTATAAATAAAAAAACTTATTTAAAAAAATCAAAAAACCCGACTGCTTCAAAAGCGAACTAAAAAGTCGTAAACAAGGAAAAAATCATGCTGTGCAGGCGGAGGATACACCAGATTTTGGTCAGCCAGCCGGCGAATATGTATCCTCCGACTGCACAGCATGATTTTTTCCTTGTTTACGACTTTTTAGTTCGCTTTTGAAGCAGTCGGGTTTTTTGATTTTTTTAATTAAGTTTTTTTTCTTTTTTTAAGTCTTTTCTCGCAGTTTCAATCAAAGTGATTGGCTACTGCTTAACCGGACTATCCTGTGTAGACTAAGCTAAGCCTCCAGCCAGGCATGACTTGTGAGCGGTCGGGCGGTCGTATTTATACGGAACTTCGGTTAGAGTTGTTACAAGTCTATTGACTAAGTCAATAGACTGTCTTTGTTTGTTGTCTGTTTTCAATTCTATTTTTTATTTTACAAATCACAAAATGAATTATGATGTAAAGATTAATTAGTTTTTAATCATTTTGAGTAATAAAATGAGTAAAGATAAACAAATAGTCATTTGAGAGATTTTTATCAACTTAAATATTCAAATAAGCAATCACATGTTATTTGAACTTAAAATAAACAATCATAATTTATTCGACGTTCGATTACGCCCTCACGTCGGTATTGATGTTGATTTTGCGCCGATATATATATGTTATATATGTAGCTTTATTTCTTATTAACTATAAAATTTTCGCGTTTCATAATTGAAAACAATGTAATTATCACGGGAAATTTAACGCGATGATTTCGATTGTTTGTTTACCTATTTCGCCCGATGTGTTTCGGCCGTGTTGCAACGACCGTGGTCCCGGGTAGACTGAAATAGGTAAACAAACAATCGAAATCATCGCGTTAAAGAACAATGGCAGGTGCCCATACATTTTTTTAGCTGAGATTAAGTTCCTACGTCTTTAAATGAAAAATATCTGGTTTAACTCAGGGTGATGTTCTGAATTAGTTTGTGCAAGAATTTTTGTTTGAGAATGTCGAGAATAATAGATATTCAGTCATAAACTTTTGTAGGTTATGTCTGGGTGACTTTTAATAATGTGTTTAATAGGTAATATTATTCAATTTCGTGGAAGTAAAAGGGGAATATCGCATTAGCATTTCCCTTACCTAGTTATTTCAGCATGAAATGTATAATATTCTCTTTGGAAAGAGTATATTTATTTAAACTAAGCGACTTTGACGTTTATCAAAAGGTCGTCGTCCTCGTCAACAACCAAGCTATATTTTTTAACCTTGGATACTAGTCTTTTTGCCAATCATTAATTAAAAGTAATTCATTTATTTCTACTGCACTACAATATTCTTACCTACCTGCGAGGAACATCTATACTTAGACATAAACTGTATTGTTAACTCATTTACTGCAATAAACACATTAATTATATTATTAATTAATATAGTTACTACTTGTCACTTAGCAGATAAAATATATAATGGCAACACTAAGCTAAAGAAATTAACTAAAAAATCAAATAACTTTTTATTTATCATGTTTTTTTTTATCCGTTTTGAACCAGCCCAATAATATATTTAAAAAATATAGACAATTAATAGAACGTCTTTCGTATATAACTCACTTTCAGACGCTTAAATTATAGTCAGCTAAAATCTTGCCATTGTTCTTTCCCGTGATAATTATATTGCTTTATTTCTTCTTTCACTCTTTGACACGTCTTATCTTTTTGATATCTGTCTATTCTTATTTACTAACCTAAATAAATTCTAATCTTAGAAACGGCCAAGTTAACTATTTCTCAATTAAGTAAAAAAGTTTGACTATAACTTTGTTCCCCGAAATGGCTACACTTTGTATTTCCAAGTTAGGAATCTATCGAGGAACAAGTCGTTTGCTACAGAAAAAAATAAAAAACTTCCGTACAAACTGCCATCCTCTTTATACCTTTTCAGGGGATGAATTTTAAATAAGGGAATTCTTGAGCATAATTTTATATTTCTAGACCCAGTGATTAAGGTTGTACATGAAACAATTAATGAGTAAACTTAATATTTATATTAATTGGATGATATTGAATATGGCAACTAAATTGATGACAACTAAATTGAAGATATTTTATTTCAACAAGGCCACCAAGCGGCAGTTTTGAATGTTACATAAAAATTTACAAGGAATAAAAATTTATTCTACCGTGCATTCGTAAAGTAGCTTGTTATGGAGAAGAAAGAACGCAGATGAAACTCCAGTAGCACAATGAACAGTATTGTAACCTAAAAATTCACAGGTGTAAAATTTTTCGTTAGCCAAAATCCAACACCAGCAATATGAGTACACGCCCCAATAACACAAAACAGAAGGTTGTATATTAACACAACACTCAACAACAGATGAAAACAACAGCAGAATATATTTGAGAGGAGCCTATTGTTGGAACATCCAACTTTTTCATATTTAGTAGCGAGCCGACACCGCCTCGCAAAGCGCTGATGAAACAAAGATTAAACCTTGCGGAATAAATATTGTATGAGAAGATGAAAAGGAATGAAACACCTAGACAGTAATTTCTGGTGGAAATAATATTCATAGCCTGGTTTAAAATAAAACAGTTGAGCGTTAAATTATTTGTCTTTATTGTTAGATCCCGTATGCTGAAGTTGAGAATAAGGTATATCAACACTGATATGAAAAAGCTTGTACACTACATACAACCGGGTTGTTTCGAGGACACACATGAAACAAAGAGATACGGAGAGCTATTCAAAGATCCAAACACAGTGCTATCAAGTTCGGCCAATTTATCTACGAATCTTTTTGTGCAAATTAAAAGGTTTTCTTTTGCAAACTTGGGTAAAAAAGGTAGGTTGATACGTATGTTGTTGAACATTGACAGAATCGCACCTTGACCAGTGCTAATCCTGCCATTATCATCATTCGCCTGCCCTATCCCAGGCCATTGCAACATTTCTTTTTCTTCTGATTCCAATATTTTTAGGGTTCCGTACCCGAAGGTTCCAAACGGAACCCTATTGCTGTTACTCACGTGTCCGTCTGTCTGTCCATCTGTCTATCTGGCCGATTGTCCGTCTGTCCGACTGTCCATCGTCTGTCACATGGGTTTAACGGCCAAACGGTTGAAGCTAAAGTCTTAAATTTTTTACAGTATATGCATCTTGTTGACCCAAATTGCCAAAAACTATTATTTTATATTACGGCTAAAGAGGGAGCGCGAAAAAAAATGTACGCCTACCCCATCGAGTGGATTATCGTTGCTTAGAGCTCGTTGAGTAGATAAATACAGTATTTTTTGTTTTAAAAATTTTGAGAAGCCACCAAAGTTAACTTTTTTTTGACAAAATTTTGTTTGAAGATATTTTTAACTTATCATCGACCTATGAACTTCAACTTTGGTGATAATGTTATTATTACGTATATTTTACTATAAAATACTAATATATATTGATTAATCAGATTTATCTTTGATATTCGCTAATTTTTCCTATAACAACCATCTTAATTTTGTGATTTGGTACGAAACTCTAAATCTCTAACGTCCGACATGCTTGGTTGTTTTTTTTTACTTCCCGTAGACACAAGAGGTGTCTTGCTATATCACATTTACTTAGTCTATCCATTGCGTCTTTGCTCTTCCCCTACTCTTATAGCCATCATACTCAAAACTTTACTCACTAGCAGTAACTCCTAAAACACAAAACAAACGAAGGCTAGTTTTCTCGTCAAGATTGATGTTATATTACGGGTAGCAAATCCATGAATTCGTAACGATGTTCCAGGGCCCCTCTGCAATGTACGGGAGGTTGATACAGTTGAGTTTCCGCTTGCGCTCTGATTGGCCTCAAGTATTGCGATGTGTTTTACTAGGGTTATATTTTAAATGTAGAATGTTTTGGTCGGTTAATTAATTCCTTAGATTAAAGCTTGTCAATAGGTTTTTGAGGTATGCAGAACAGGGTGTAAAGTGACGCAAACCTCCATTTAAAAATCAAAAAACCAGACTGCTTCAAAAGCGAACTAAAAAGACGTAAACAAGGAGAAAATCATGCTGTGCAGTTGAAGGATACATATTTGCGGGCTGGCTGACCAAAATCCCCTTCACAGAGAGGAGGCCTGTGTCCCAGCAGTGGGAACATTAATAGGCTGATGATGTGATGTGACCAAAATCTGGTGTATCCTCCGCCTGCACAGCATGATTTCCTCCTTGTTTACGCCTTTTTAGTTCGCTTTTGAAGCAGTCGGGTTTTTTGATTTAACTTTTTTTTATTTATAACTTTTTAGTTAGTTTTTTTAGAAATAGGTACATTTAAACATAAAAGTATCATATAGTTTTGAAATCAAAACCCTTTATTTTGACACCCGACACGATAGGTTTGAAAGAAAAAAAATTGGACTCCAACAATATGGCGCCCAAAATCCACCATTTTTCTATTGTCCAATTTTAATGTAGCCAGTGACACTCGCAGGGTTAAGACGAATCGATTGACGTACGAATCATCAAAATCGGCCACCGCGTTTGGTCTCTGGAACGCCATATAGGAAACAAACATACATACATACATATTTACATACATACATTGACTGATAAACACATTACCTTCCTTCGGCAGTCGGGTAAAAAGGAGGATCCTCCGACCAGACAGACGGGTGTTATGTGTGGTCCGGACAACTGACCAAACCAACGGTTACTAACTGACTGTTTATGTGTTCAAATCGCGCCGAAAGTTTTATCATAAGCTTTTGATTTAGATATTTATTTATTTATTGGCCTATCTACAATGGTTACACTAATAATAACTTTATAATAAAGGCAATAATAAGTTTACAATATCATGCGATATGCACAGCATGCAAAAACAAAATTATAAGAGAAAGCTACACTATAATAGTGCAGAAATAATACTCATAAATAGTGAAGTCCTTAGAGTTCAAGTTTTTGTATGTATTTTAAATGAATTGTTCAGATTGAGCAGTGTTTTGGTTATTTTAGTATTTTAACAATGTTTGTATTATACCATCAGTCTGTTTCTGTCAATACCTGTAATTTCCCTAAACCTTTTACACTTTTTGACATTGATTTACGCTGAAATATAACCTACATTTTAGGGTCAATCAATGTCTAAAACTGAAATTGTGACTAGATTTTATTTTAAAACTTTTTTTATTATAGTAATTGGCCTTGAGGGGCTCTAATATACCATGAAAGCGTCGCGATAGCGATGGTCAAAATGGCAGAAATGTATAGGATTTCCAAACGCAATCAATACCCTTATCTTTTGGCAGTTTGATCATCACCATCGCAGACATCGAATTACATTAGTCTAGGGCCTCTGATTAGTTTTGCCATTAAATTATTAAATCTGTAACCTCTTCGATTTGTTGCAAAATATAATAATTAAATTAAATACGCATATAATATATAATTGAATTTAATAATTGTGTAATTTATAAAGAAATAATTCATTTCAAATTGCATGCTCTTTAATCGTAATATCATTGTAGATTGAATTATATTAAGGAAATAGAAAGGCTTTTTATTATTTATTAAATGGATTACGGCCCATTCCCTCTCAAAGAGAGGAAGCCTGTGTCCCAGCAGTGGGAACATATTAATAGGCTGATGATGATGATTATTTATTATAATTTTATTAATCTCTTCGACACTTCAGTCATGAAAATGTAGCAAGAACAGAAAAAACACTATTGTGTTTTAAATTAATATTAACTGTGGAAGATTATGACTCAAACGTAGCTTAATATCGCGTAAATACTGCTACAATATTAAACAAAACAGGCATTCCCTCCACAACGCCGCTCCAATATGAAAATAATTCAAATTCTGCTCCAGATATTACAGAAACAAAATTACAAGGTATAAAGAGTAACGGATATAATTTTCATCTCCTTTTTACGTCCTATCCCTTAAAGGAGGAATATAATAAAGGAGCTCTTTATGACGATTCCCGAACACTGTGTCCTTGGCCCAGTTGATGACGTCACGTACCGGTCGCCCTTCGAGAATATTAATGTGAAGATAATCGCAGGATGTTCTTGTCTGTTCTGAAGTCCTTGTTTTGATCTCCAGGGCCAGCCCTTTTCTTTTTCGACAGTTTAAGATAATTTATTGTGTTGTTTTCATTGTTGAAGCGACGAATTTTGAAATAGATGAAGCAGTGGATTTTGTTGTGTTGTGAAATTGAATAGGATTGTTATTGCGAACTTGATTAGTTAAGCAGGTGGGTATTAAATTAAGATGGTGGTGTTTATTATATTATTGTATATAGTAAAATAATTTTTTACTTATTAGAAAATATCATAATAGAAAAGTATGGAAGGAGTAGACATGTTGCGCCGACCCCAAGTAAATTGCAACAAGGGTAAGAGAATGATTATGATAATTATTAATCTAACCAGCCTTTCCAATTTCCCCTAAACATGCCAATTAAAAATAACTTGTTTGATATTTATAAAAGCATCGATATTTTGCTGTTTTAGTTTTCGATCCTGATAAGTTGACACAAATTTGTAGGTAGCCTGTCGCCAAGTTAAAAACACTGCAATATATGCCAATATTGCAATGTTTTTAATTCTGTGGGATTTCTAGGGAATGAAGTTAGGCGATTGTATATCGGGAAAATTTCTAGTATATACTAGAAATTTTCTCTCTCTAGTCGTCGTGAAACTCCACGTAAATTTTTTCTGTCTTATATTTTATCTTCATGATTAGTTCTTTGACGATTTCGAGGTCCAAAATAAAAGTACGTGTACAGAAAAAAGATATTTTAGCATTAGCATTCCAATCAAAAGTTATTAGATTTTTTAGTCTTGGCTGCAATTTTAAAGTATTTGAAATGACCAAATATTGTGTCCTTGGCCCAGTTTGGCGTCACGTACCGGTCGCCCTTCATGAATATTATTGTGAGGATAATCGCAAGATGTAGTTATCTGTTCTGAAGTCCTTGTTACCCGACTGCTGAAGGAGGGTAATGTGTTCATCAGTCTATGTATGTATGTATGTTTGTTCCTATGTGGCGTTCTAGAGACCAAACGCGTTAGCCGATTTGATTCGATGATGATTCTTACGTCAATCGATTCGTCTTAACGCTGCAAGTGTCACTGGCTACATTAAAAGTGGAAAATAAAACATTGGCGGATTTTGGGCGCCATATTGTGTGGCACCAAGTTTTTTTTTCCTTCCAAACCCATCTTGTGGGGAATCAAAATAAAGGGTTTTAAGACGTGATTTCAAAAATATTTAACACTTATATGTTTAAATGTACCTAATACTAAAATAAAAAATAACTAAAAAGTTAAAAATAAAAAAAAGTTAATTAAAAAAAAACAAAAACCCGACTGCTTAAAAAGCGAACTAAAAAAACGTAAACAAGAAGAAAATCATGCTGTGCAGTCGGAGGATACATCTGGTTTTGATCAGCCAGCTCGCGAACATGTGTCCTCCGACTGCACACCATGATTTTCTTCTTGTCTACGTCTTTTTAGTTCGCTTTTTAAGCAGCCGGGTTTTTTGTTTTTTTTTCATTAACTTTTTTTTATATTGATCTCTAGAGTCATTCCCTTTCTCAGTCTAAGATAATTCATTTCGTTGTTTTGGTTGCTGAAGCGATGGCTTTTTTAAGTGGTTTTTGATGTATTGATAAATTGAATGGGATTGATAATGTAAACTGCGATAAAATCGATAATGATCTAAATCTAGATAACGTAGGCAACTTTAGATATACCATAACTACGTAGGAAAGGTACTAATAGTATATCTAAAGTAGGCGGTATTTATGGAATGGTTTATGATTTTCATTACTCTTATAATGCTTTTTCAATTTCCTCTTTCCATAATAATTTCAATCGTCGTTTGAGATGTCAGTATTTATGTTTCGCTGTCAATAAATGTTATAAAAGTTTTGCGAATCTAAAAAGTTCTCTCAAAACTTTTAGCTACCCTGTCGCCATGTAGGTACCACACATGTCCAATTGGATTTAGTACTTGTTCAATCAGATAACGTCTATTCCAATACTGCACTGTTTTTAATCCAGTGGGATTGTTAAGGATTTAGGCTAGGATACGTAGGATCTTGTGTTGCTGGCAAATCCTTAGTGGAAGCTCTAAAAACACGGGGTTATCATGAAATTCTACGTTTCGCAAAATTAGATAACCCATTAGAATTTTCCAGTTTTGGCTGCAATTTTAAAGAAATTGAATTCTCGGTAATTCGGGATTCGCCAAAATTGGCCTCGTGCCCAGAACATGTCGATATGCTTGCTCTTATTACGTTGACACTCCATATTGTCCCGTTTGCCAAACGTGGTAGTGCGAGGTTTCACTTTATCCAATGTTTTCTTGGCTTATGGTGGCTTTTTCATTTCTATCTGATTTGCTTCGAAAGTTACGGTGCGGGCTTTATTTTTCACTCTCGTGTGTAGTAATTTTATTTTAACGAGTATCTATCGAATCTCCATCTATGTATAATCACAACGGTTAATTCAACTCTATAGATTTCCAGTCTCTCTTAATCTTAAATTCGAATCCACCATGGTCAACCATCACGGCTAATGCCAAACTATCCCGTCCGTAGAAGTAATCTTTCAGACTCAATATCAGCTTCATAATTGGCAGCCTTATTCCATTCAGTGCTGAATACAGACCTCCTCCCTTTTAGGTTTTCCTTGGTTTTCAGACTAGCCTAGGCTATAGGCAAAAACATTACTGGTCCCAATCACTGGGCAACACGATGTACACTGACTCCCGTCTCACTTTTCCCAAACTCAATAGCTAACCTACAGGCTATTAAGACCTTGACATCCATGTCTCCAAGCAATTCTTTCCCAATGTCACTCTGTATCATCCCGTTCGTTCCATGGTACAATAGATTGACGTAAAGATAGAAAGATCTTTATTGCATATAATATAACAGAACAAACATCTCCCTAACCCACATCCAGTGTCCTCTCATCACGTACTAACTGTGAGCCGTCCCATGGGGCGACTACACAGTTAATCGAGACATAACTTTATACGCTCGCTCCGGTTTAACGTCCGCACTTTTATAGTGCTGTTTTACAAATATATTGTCCTATTACAGTTTTACATTTTCTCTTACATACATAATTTTGGCTTTGTATTCTCTGGGGAGGAGTTGACTACTACTATATTTTTATTAATTATATTATGTTTTAGCACTATGTAAGATGGCTTGATCGTTTGTCTAACCTGGAGGTATCCAAACTTGTTTGCCTCGTGGACGAGAATTTCTACCTACTTCGTATATGATGATCGAAGAATTATTAGTATTATAAATGGTCATGAAAAGTCAAAATTAAAGGTATGACCTACCCACGACTCGACACGACACGACGTCGACCCCCATTTTTATCTTATGGACCCCAATTTTTATTTCCGCTAACGTAGACCACTTGTAGGTCAGCCCCTGGGGGTATATCGATATAGACCACTTTCGTATGACTATCTGGTCTAACTGATCACAATTCTATGCTCTGAATTCAGTTTGTAACACGAAAACCATTCCACAATTTACTTAAACCGGGACTCGAATTTCAGACTTCAAGATGAGCTACCCATGACTTAATTTGGTGGTCAATCATGATTATTATCTGCAACCTCAGTATATATGATGATAGCCTTTTTTGCGTGTGCTACTCATTTGAGATCACCCATATATCCTATCTTTGTACCATTGTCTTCATAAATAGTTCCAACTGCCATTCTTTCGATAGTACCTTTACTATCTGTAATATCTTTGTGTTTTTGCAGTGCAAGTAAGTCTTACCAGTTAAGATCCAATTTTCTATCTTGCACCAGCTTTTTTATTTCATAAAAGCCAGTACTTACATTTGAATATAATTCTCTCTAATAAAATATTCTTTGTTCCACTGCAGCGTCGTCACGTCCCTCTCATGATTTACTCTAGAAAATGTGTCATTGTTTAATGTCTCCTTCAGCTCCAAGCAGGAGCACTCCGGGAAAAGAGCCCGCAGAGAAGATAGCAAAACTCACAAGTTTATACAAGTAGAAATGGAGATATAAGCCGAAAGTTTCACTGACGTAACTAAGAATCCTTCAAAGAATCACAAGATGCTGCGAATTTAATTAATTTTATGTTAATGAGTGTATCATTTAAAGTCTGACTATCAGTCTTACATATACATCGTGTTACCTAGTCACTGGGTTGTAAAGGTCAGATAGGACGTCACCCGTGTCAAATTCAACGATCCCAACACCTGCGGGAAAACGCTCCTAGCTTTTGTGATTGATTGCTAATGAATATATTACACAACTCTACACTTTACTTGACATAGTTGCGTGCTCTTGAAGTTTGATTTAATCAAACATTTGATCGCGCGTTCGATCTTTTGTATTTATGTACCTAATAATTTTTCCATTTATACACCTTGCAAAAGGGCTTTTCTAGGGATGTACTACGTCCATTCCTATTTCTGCCGCCTTCTACGCCGCGTGTACAAGTGCATGACTTGTACACGCGGCGTATATTATGATCGTGATCCTCCGATTTCTGCGGTAGGGACCGTTGGGTTTATGATTCCTCCAACCGTCTTCTTATTTGTGTCTGTCTTGTACATATTGATGGTGTTTTGCATTCTAAAACATTTTAATTTCATCCCACCGATTTCAATTAAATTTAATAAAAATATCTAAAAACACATAAACAATTTCAACAATGCTCCTGAAATTCAGCAATGGCATGACTATCCCATCTAGTTTTTCAAAGTTAGCAGATACCAATTTCTTAGAAAGGGTCACGTGCTAATCAGAGATCCGACCCCCATTGTTTTTCCTATACATATCGAAAATTATAATCCTAATTGCCTTACCCCTAAACAATGCTCACCTAATCAATGGCTCCAATAACCCGCTGAGGTAGAAGGCAAGACCTCTTAATCAGCGAGATCAATTGATGTGGAGTAATTAACGCAGGCTTAATGTGCTCTAATCAGTTTAACGAGGTCACTTAGAGGGGCGTGGTAGTGTTCCGTAGTGATTACTGGAGAGAGCAGTAATTGGAACTAAAGCTATGTAGCCTTGTTCCACGAAATTTAAAAAAAATCTCATGCAAGCCGCAAGAAGTATAGTTAATAACAGCGATTATGGTCGCAAATATTCCAACAGTGGGGTGCAAATAGCTGTGTCCCACCAATGTTTGGACCTATATGTAGTTATAGTACGTACAATGAAGTTACGGGAGGTCGAAAATCTTCGTCGAAAGGCTTCGAGAAAAGGATGTCAAGGATTTGTTTGCTCGACTTGGTATACTGAATTAAGGACGTTACCATCATATTTTTGCAAACTACCATATCTATACCAATATTATAAAGAGGAAAGATTTTTTAGTTTGTTTGTTTGTACCGAATAGGCTCCGAAACTACTGGACCGATTTAAAAAAATTCATTCACCAATAGAAAGCTAAATTATTCCTGAGTCACATAGGCTATTTTTTAAGCCCGAAAACGGGACCAGTGGGGTGGTCCACGGGAGCGAAGCCGCGGGGAACAGCTAGTTATTTTCTATAGACGTACGTTGAGGACAATTCAACTGTACAAAACAAACAGTATTCTTGATTCGTAGTCTATGACATCAACCGGTGAACCATATCCATTCCATAAAGTTTTACTTCTAGCTTTGCGTTAATTGTAAATTTGGTCGACATAGCCTGGACAGTTACGTCCAGCAACATAGAACTTGGTGAGATGCCAAAAGTTTAAGATCACGACAGCGAAAAGTGTTTTGTAACTGTGTTACTAAAGTGTTTGATGGTAACGCAACTTGCTGTTTTTCAACTACGATAGAGAACGATTTAGGTAAAGAATTTAGGGAATTATTACGGGCGATTTTCAGAAATCGGAGGTTAGGCCTTTCCACCTAGCGTATTGGTTGTCTAGTGGATATCACTGCGATAAGACCGCCATATTCTACTCTCAGAATTAGGAACAAAGTATATATATTTAAGTAAAGAAAAGAAGAAGAAGTTTAGAAGAAAAGAAGAAGAGCAGGGGGAGTTAGAAGTAGTTTGTAAGTGTGTTGTCTGTATGTATATTAGACGTGATTCCTTCTAAAAGATTGTTTCCTCTTTACAGGTTGATGGCGTTTCCCTACATGGAGTGACGAATCATCGAGCGGTGGCATTACTAAGGGATGCTAAGGGACCCGTTGTACGACTGAAGGCACTTAGGTAAGATGTGACAACCCTGGAAATATTTAAGCAACTGGAGACAAAGTAGCTCTTACCTTGGAGAATAGACTGACTATAATGGCATGAAGTTACTAGGATTTGATTTAAGAATGTGTGTTCTTAAAATCTTTCTAATTTCAGTAATAAATCTTCTAGGTATCTTCGAGGGGCGGGGTTTGAGAAGCTACAGAAAGCGTTAGCCGCTCAGGATGGACGGAGATCGCCGATTGCACCGCCCAGTCCTTCTGTCACGTCGCTTGCCAAGTATAGCTTTAGTGTGGTGAGTAGACTGATAATTTTATAGTCCAAACGGTGGGTTTTTCTGTTTATTCAAAATTACGTTGATGCTTCGACATTGATATTGGTGATATCAGAGAGTTATTGGTATCTGAAACCCTAATCATGTGTAAAATATAATCGTGTCAAATCTCATGTTTTATTTGCATTAACACTTAATCATTTTATATAGCTGTAGTTGTGGAGTTCTCTGGGGGAAGATTATGTTCAAAATTATCGTGATTTTTTTCGTGATTTGTAGATATCGTGTGTCTTATGTCTGACATGGTGACCATTAATTTCGTGTCAAGACTAGGATCATCAGCTCTAGTTTTGAATTCAGTTTCTAGAAACCGAAGTCTAGTTTCCCGATGTTAGTTTTCTTTACACTTAAGTTAGTAATACCAATATTTTAAAATACCATGTTTTACTTTTCAGTACGACGAATCAACAGTAATCGAAGCGGAGCCCGAATCAGAAATCCTGCCTCACTTGCCGTCACCGATGTCTCCTTCAGAGGAGGCGGAGATCGTGATAGGAAGGGACGACGAAGTGTCAGAGCGAGAGGCGAGACGTATCCAGGACAAGTGGCGGGACATACTGCGGCAGGAAAACGACTGGCCGGGACATCAGTATCAGTACGATATTGTGGTAGGTGGATCTAAATGTAACCTCTATCGAAAGAGTTAATGGTTGCTAGGGTTGCTACTTGCTAGTTCGTTCAGCCTCAAGCTAGAAGACACTTGAATTTTGCAAATTGGGAATACGAAACAAATAACACTTAAAGTCAAAATGTTTTCATAGATGTGCGATTGCCAAACAAATTTTTTTAGGCTTCCAAGTTATATGGCACTCTTTTTTAGAAAACTTTATATCAGTCAGGCCCGAGGAAGAGTCACGCAGTTGTTCTATGCGTGCCTAAATGGGAGGATAAGTGGTCGTTGGGTCGCAATTGGTGATTGGCCCTGCGAGCAATGGCGGGCCGATACCAGTCGGGGTTGTGCGTGATTTTGATTGCATCCCGGGCCACTGGACTCATGGTTACCATAGGAACTGCGGGGTTTTAGTCGATTGGAGTACAAAAATGCCCTCCGCTCACCAAACGGAAGGTATCCATGAGGATTTTCGGATAATCGGCACCAAAATTCAGGCAGTTTGACTTTAGGATGATACACTTACACTAATCTTATGTGAAAAATTTATTTTTAAAAGGAATTAACCTAGAAAATTTCACTAACCACAAACATTCACATCTGCTCCCAGGTCGGCACAATAATAAAAGCAAAGGACAGCGGTCTGGGCATCTCTCTAGAAGGCACCGTGCGCGTGGTGGGCGGCAAGGAGGTGCAGGCGAGGCACTACATCCGTGCCATCGCGCCCAACGGACCTGTGGCCACGCTGGGGATGTACAGGGTGGGGGATGAACTGCTCGAGGTAAGTTATGGTTTGAAGTAATGATGATGGATTAGGCGAAAGCTAGCCACCAAATGAAGATTTATTGCCAATGGTGTCACCCGCTATTTCTGAGAGATGAAAACTATAACATTTTGTGAATGATTGGTGTAAATAATTGTTGTTGTTGTTGTCTATGTGATACAAGCCAAAGACTCTTACACAAGCATAAGCAGCATATAATATGCCCACTGCTGGGACTTCTTCCTCCTCTGTCCTAAAGGGACTAGAACATAATCCACCACGCGGGCCAACTGCGGGTTGATGATTGTCATATTATGTATTAGAATTGTTGATTTTATGACATGCCTATGTTCTCACAAAATTTGCCTTCACCGCTTTGAGAGCAGTAGTGATGAAAATGATGACGACAAAGAAATAACAATTACCGAGTTTAAATTTAGTTAAGAACGTGTGAAACCCTACTAAAATGGTTCACAAGTTTTTTCAGGCTGGCTATATTTGAGTTTGATAAATAACTCTAAATTCTTTATTCAGAAATAGTCCATAATTTAATGAAAGCCAAGAGTTTCCTTCCATAAATTTTCACAATACAATATTTTGTGTTGACGTTTTTGCAGGTGAACGGCTGGCGAGTACTAGGCGCCCATCACGTAGAGGTTGTGACCAGACTACGAGCTGTGACGTCACCGGTCAGCCTGGTAGTGGTGAGGAAGAGAGACCAACAGTCCGTCATCAATGAACGACTACCGGACAATGGATTTTCTAGGGTAAGGCGAACAGGCCTTTTAAGAAGCATTTTACACTTAAATTTTTTTTTTTTTTTGTTTGCTCTGTAGGCTCACGCTTGACCACTATCTCACCTGATGGTAAGCGATGATGTGGTCGACAGTGAATCACGCTTGCCTAGAAAAAACCTATTCATTCAAGTTCTTATTTATGTTTTATTTTTTAACCGACTTACCAAAAAGGAGGAGGTTCTATGTTCGACTTCTTGTAAGTTTTTTTTTTGTTTTTTTTTTTTGTTTGTTCACCGATATCTCCGTCAATTAGGGACCGATTTTGAAAATTATTTTTTTGTTTGAAAGAGTATGTTTCGAAATTGGTCCCATTTTAATTTGGTGAAGGTCTGATGAAGAACTTCGGAGATACACAACGCAAAGCTGAGGAGAAGGCAAATTTATTTGCCTCTCTTTTTGCGGAATCTTCACGTCTGAATCCTGGTGACGCGCAGCCCCCTCCTTCTCCTGATGGATGCGAGACGAGTATGTCGGACATTCGTATCCACCAAAAGGACGTCCGTAGGGTGCTGAGCCACCTCGACGTGAACAAGGCTAGCGGCCCTGATGGCATTCCAGCAATTGTTCTTAGAACCTGTGCGCCTGAACTGTCTCCGATCTTGACACGTCTATTCCTCCTTTCGTATGAGGCTGGAAAAGTGCCGAATGCTTGGAAGCAAGCTAACGTACAGCCCGTGCCCAAGATGGGCAGTCGAGCTGACCCGGCCAACTACAGACCCATATCTGTAACCTCCATACTCTGTAAGAGTATGGAACGTGTACTTAATATAAAGCTCCTGGCATACCTAGAAGCTAACGATATTCTTAGTGACCGCCAATACGGCTTCCGCCGAAATCGGTCTACTGGGGATCTTCTAGCGTATGCCATTCACATCTGGAGTGAGGCCATCGAGAAGCACGGGGAAGCGCTTGCCGTCTCCCTCGACATCTCGAAGGCTTTTGATAGGGTCTGGCACGAAAGCCTTATTGGTAAGCTTCCTTCATTCGGTTTGCCCGGTGGTCTGTGTGATTGGATTGCAGACTTCCTGAGAGATCGGTCCATTCGAGTGGTTATCGATGGCTGCTCGTCGGACCAATTGGATATCAATGCCGGGGTCCCTCAGGGGTCGGTACTCTCAGCAACTTTATTCTTGCTGCATATTAACGATCTGCTAAAACCCGGCACCTTTGGGTATGCAGACGACAGCACTGTTGCCGAGAGATACATGTCCAACGCTCGTGCTACCGGACCTCAGATCCAGTCTCTGCGGGAGGCCATGGTGGAGCGCCTGAACCTGTCCTTGCAGGCAGTCTCCGAATGGGGCGATGCCAATCTGGTCAGGTTTAATGCTGCTAAAACCCAGGCGTGTCTTTTTTTCGCTAAAAAGAGCCAATTCCAACCGGCTCCAACTTTCCGAGATGTGACCGTGCCAATAACTGACCATCTTGAGCTTCTTGGCGTTACGTTGACATCGACTCTCAATTTTGGCCCATACATTGAGGCAAAGGCTCAGCTGGCTGCCAAAAAGCTGGGGATCCTTGCAAAGGTTAGAAGGTACTTCACGCCAGAACAGCTGCTCAGCTTGTATCAAGCGCAAGTTCGATCATGCATGGAGTACTGTTCTCATCTCTGGGACGGATCCGCCAAATACCAGCTTGATGCACTAGAGTCGATCGAAAAGCGGGCCAAAAGGCTCATCGGCGATGAGGCACTGGTTAAGTCAAAGCTCCAGAGCCTTGAACATCGTCGCCGAGTTGCCAGCTTGTCGGTCTTTTATCGGTTGCATTTTGGGGAGTGTGCGATGGAATTGCATGATCTAATTCCACCAAGCCCGTTTCATCATCGGACTACAAGACGTACGGCGATGCGCCATCGCTACATGGTAGACATACCACCCATACGCACTAAACGTTTTGGAAATACTTTCATTATGCGTACAGCTAATGAGTGGAATTCCCTGCCGGAGTCTGTGTTTCCCGATAGCTACAATCTAGGAGTCTTAAAGTCAAGAGTGAATAGGTTACTTCTAGGCAAGCGTGCTTCACCGTCGACCACATCATCGCTTACCATCAGGTGAGATAGTGGTCAAGCGCGAGCCTATAATATATAAAAAAAAAAAAAAAAAAAAATAACATAAAATCACGCCAGTACGCTCTAAAGGGGTATGCAGATCTCTCATTTCACCGGTTATGTTCAAGTTCATGTTATTCGGTTAATCTATTCTGGAGTTATAGGGACCTTAATAAACAACTTGCTATTAGGTAGGTAAAACTAAAAAGGGAAAAATAAAAATACTTTTTTGCAAAAAAATACTACCGACTTCCAAATGAAAAACTACAAAGTGAAAAATAACTTAACTTTTGGAAGTCGGTGTCCATATGGCAAAAAAATGGTTCCTACAAAAGACACCGACTTCCAAAAGTTAAGTTATTTTTCACTTTGTAGTTTTTCATTTGGAAGTCGGTAGTATTTTTTTGCAAAAAATTATTTTTTTACACTATATGCTCGCGTTATATTTGAATAGATAGTCTACAGTGAAACTACGAGTACAAGGATCTAAAGCTGAATCTGAATTTTAAATAGTTTCCTTTGTTTTGACTTATATTTTACAGGACAGCAACGCCATCTCTATTTATTACCTAACTTTAAAAGTAGAAATGCCCGCGCCATCTATTTTATAGTAATCTATTTATATTAAATAGTAAAGTTTATAATAGCATCGTAGCAGGTGGCGTTCTGTAGTTTCTGCTTACCCCCGTGAGAAGGCGTTCAGGAGTTTATATATGTACTTATGTATGTAAAAAAGTTTATATTACTACACTGTAGATGACGTGCCCGTATTTAACTATTTGATCCATATATTGTTTTATTCAAATATCAAAGAAATCGGAATATCGTGTTACGCGGTATGTACGGTTTCATCACCGTAAGCATTTCTGCTTACTGGCAACCTACTTTAGGCCAAAGATGTGCGTCATAATTCAACAATATAAAATTACATGACAAACCAACCACCACGCCGGTAGTGATCTTAAAGCCGTTTAACTATGATGCATTACTGAAAGAGAAATAGTCGCCTTCCACGTTAGTAGTACTGTAATTGACCATAAACTCAAATTTACTTGACATGTGGTATTTACTATGACGTGTTTCATCGTGTTGGTGCAGGTGGTCACATACATGAATTTATTAATGTATGTACTTATGTAAATATTGTAAAACACTTACATTTTTAAAAGAGTAAGTATGTAATCTCTTGTACGTTTTGCTCCATAACAAGCAGCTTTGCCGAATTGACGGTAGAATCAATTGTTATCAATTGTACATTTTAATTGTCGACGTTCAAAAGTGCCGCTTAGTTGAAATAAATATATTTGACTTTGACTTTGAATAAACTAAACAGTGTACGAAGTTAACCACTACAACCCGTACATATGGTATCTGGATTGTGGAGGTCTCAAAATAGATAGTCACTTCATGGAAAATACGAGTATTCAGCTCCAGTGAGCCTGCAAGCCGATCCCGATAAATTTGATAAAAGGCTAGGCATAATAATACTAAAAACTACACCTGTATCTTTCCAGAGCAACATCCTGGGCGGCAGTCTACAAGACCTGCTGCTGCCCCCGCAGCGCCTCATCAAGGCCAAGTCCGAGAGCTCGGTGGCGTCGCTGTGCAGTGCCACCACTGTCATGTCGGCGCCTCATGATCATGATGGTGAGATTATATTGTTTTTTTTTTCATAACTTGATGAGTGGAGCTCGTGGCTAAGTGGTTGATTGAGTGAGTGTTTTGGGGTTCTTATATTGTATGTATGTCGTGTTGTGACAAATAAACACTTTTTCTTTCTTTCTTTTCTTTTTCTTTTCTTTCTATTACAGCCGCAGGAGTTGATGTTGTAGGTTAAGCAATGTTTGCCGAGATTAGTCCGTGGATGGGTGACTCCTCTGTGACTTGTAAATCACGTTAAACAGTTAGTCTCCTTTGTCATTACAGTATTCAGGAGCCATAAAATCTGACAACAGTCTTGGTAAAGGTTATTGTGTTACCCAGTCACTAGATTGTGGAGGTGACCTACAGCCTAATTGCGCAAGTGAATTCGGCAAAGCACAGGGTTTGACCGCTTTCAATCGACATGCGAGATGAAAGACGCGGTCTGGATTTCCGTCTGTGTGATTGGTCGTTTGATAAACGAAGAAAAATAAAAAAATAGAAAACACATTTATTTGATAAAAGCCAGAGCACCCAACACAAACATAAGAAAAAGAAAACTTAGACAACAATATGAAAACAACAATAATATAAAAAAAATAACAAAATAAGAGTAACATGTCAGTGATAGTGGTCAAACCCTTTGCGTTGCCGTATTCACTTACGCAATAAGGCTGCTGGTCTCTCTATATAAAATACTGGCACTCAGCTGAATCCAGTTAGACTGGGAGCCAACCCCAATCTAGTTATCTCAGGGAATTTTATCAGTTCTTGTTATATTACTTTGTTTAGGGCTCAACACTTTAATCTGAAATACAGTGGTGCTACTTTTCGTTAGAAATAGTTTTATAGGTTGTAAATATTTGGTCAACCAAAAAAACCTTGTAAGATAAATTGGTGACGGTGGTGGTACTATAATAAGCAAACTGAATAACGTGCCCATTATTTAAATTTCTGACAATTTACTCCTAATCGACTTCTTTGTCACGATGATTAGCCAACATTCCACTACAAGGATGTTGTGCTATATTATAATTTTGTATTCATTCCAGAATTCTGCACTGAAGATCTAGAACGCGTTCGATCGCGTTCACTTGAGCCTCTGAGTGGTCTGGCGATGTGGAGTGATCACGTGGATTATATCCAGCTGTTAAAAGAAGATAGGGGGCTTGGGTTCTCTATCCTGGATTATTTGGTGAGTTCATTTATATGTTTGCACGAGTGAATACGTTTATTTTAACGCTACTTATTTATGGTGTACTACAAGGTCATGTTCGTGGTCCTAATCTGTTTTAATTAAATTATTTAAAAGTAATCTGTCTGTTCCATTGGGTCTTCAGATAGCATTATTTCGTGATGATTTTATGTCTGATGTTTAATTGGTAAATTTTGTTTCGTATTAGTTATTGATTACTAGTAAGATTTGAGGCTTCTATTTTATTATTCACTTTATTGTATCTTTGTGAATTCGTATTGTGAGACACCTTGACGGTTATTGTTATAATTTTAATTTTTTATCCATATTAAATAAGATAGGTTTTATTTTTGTCGATGAAGGTAATTTGTGAAGCTTTAATCCAATCCATTTTTTTTCGACCTGTTGCTTTCTTATTTTTAGAAAAACACCATATTTTAGTACACCTATTAATCTGTTCACTACCCCAGGACCCATCAGAGCCAGGCAGCTCGGTCATAGTGGTGCGCTCAGTAGTGGCGGGCGGCGCGGCGGCGCGGGACGCGCGCCTGGCGCCGGGGGACCGCCTCGTGTCAGTGAACGGACTCAACGTGGCCAGGAGTCCGCTCGCGGTGGCCGTTACTGCTATCAAGACTGCGCCCAAAGGTAAGGGAGATTAAAACTTGACGCGAGGTTTTAAGCAATTCTAGGCTAAGAGCTAGGCTATCTGTTATGCCGCTCCATGAAATTGTTTGTTCATTCAAATCTTTACCTTTTAACATTTGGTGTGTATTGGGCGTATATCCACGCGAGACACTATGACTTTTCTAACGATTCGCTAATAACATACATGTACATGAAAGGTTAAAAGTTAAAGATTTGAATTATGAAACAATTTCAGTTCAGTGGTAGACTCAATAGCCGAATAATGTTGATTCAAATTCATATTCTCAGTTAACAAGGCACTGACTGAAACAAGAATGAAGTTTAAAAACATTATTTTAGTTTTTTTAACCATATACTTTAACTCCCACCTAAATAAAGAAAGCTACTAGGTACTGGATAGGTATATATAGTCGCTGAAACCTAGCATAATAATAAGGTTATTAGTGACAACTTTTTTTGCTCTTTATTATCGTAGTAATAGATACCTTGAAGTACGAAGGTTGGTAAATCACGAATACAGAAGCCCTTTGCACGATACCATACAACTACTAATTCTTGAAACATCACAATCAGTAATTTTACGCAATTAAACTGAACAAATCAAATAAATAGGGTATTACAGATATTCTTCAAAAGTGTCTAAATTCTATCTATAATGCTAATATTCCACAAAAAAAAAAAATCAAAAAAAAAATATTCAAACGAAGCCATAAAAATATATAGCCATAACAAAATAAAAAACAAAACATTTTCAAATTTCGTGCTTATTAAAATTCGACGCATTGGACGCCATATTGCTCTATGGTCATGACGTCAGTTCGCTGTGTAAACAAATGCGCCGATTCGCCGATCAGTTGACAATTTATTTTGTTTTTTTATGAAATAAAACTAACATTTTTCAACTGCGTTTTGCCTCAACTATCTCAATAATATATTTATCGGTTTTTCTCCAGATTAAAATACCTACCCTATTGCACATAGTACTGGAGTATATGGCAAATACAGTGCTATCACTGTGTGCAGTATAGCAAGTTCAATGATAATTACATCTAATTGGTTTGACAAATACTTGCTTTATGATTGTAACCAAGAGCTATAAATGTAAGGAGAAGCTTGGGTATAACAGAAAGGTTGTTTTAAAACTTTTAGATTTGTGTAATCCATATACCTTATAGTTTTTCTAAGAACAGAGAGAAAACATTATGTCGTAAATATATTTAGTTATAATGGTACATAAAAAAACTTGAAAATGTAAAAAAAACAATGACTGCTGGAAGGCTCATTTCAAAATTGCAACGCTTTTTTGGGATCGGACCCACAAACAATTCTTGGACAGTTAGTGCCTTGGTTAATACTCTCGGAAAGCTTTTCATATAGCTACATAAGTACAACAGGAATATTTCTTTAAAATTCGCAAAGGGGTAGTTGAAAAAAATATCTATTTAGCCCGTCAGATAATCTAAAAATATTGGACACGTATTTTTTCTTTTGTCACGTAAATAAAAAAAAACCGGCAAAGTGCGAGTCGGACTCGCGCACGAAGGGTTCCGTACTATTATCGCAAAAAACCGCAAAAAGTCACGTTTGTTGTATGGGAGCCCCACTTAAATATTAATTTTATTCTGTTTTTAGTATTTTTTGTTATAGCGGCAACATAAATACATATTCTGTGAAAATTTCAACTGTCTAGCTATCACGGTTCATGAGATACAGCCTGGTGACAGACAGACAGACAGACGGACCGCGGAGTCTTTGTAATAGGGTCCCGTTTTTACCCTTTGGGTACGGAACCCTAAAATACCCTAAAACCGAGACGTGACACGATCTTCAACGCACTGTGCGTTAAAGATCGTGTCACGTCTCGGTTTGCTACACTTTATACTGACAAAGTGACGTCACAAGCCATCACTCCTGAAATTGTATGCGCTTTATCTTTTTCAATTTTTATTTATTTCATTAAGCAAAAAAAGTCAATGTTATTTGATCTTACTGACGGATTAAATAGAATTATAATTTATCTATCTAGGCAACATTCATATTGAAAAATGCAAATAGAACTTTGCCTTGATTAAAAATTTATTTAAAAGGAGCAGAACTCATTTTGTTCAAGAACAAGGAAATCTCATCCTTCGTAACTCCACTCTCATCACACGTAGACATAACGCTGTTATCAGTAATTATTTTACAACATTGATAACGTAAAGTTGTGTGTAAACAAACGTTACTGATGGATCTTCATCTGTTTATCATCATAGGCAGCGTCTCTTTATGTAAGTCAGTTGTGTCTCAGATGACAATTTGAGCAAAATTTCAAACATATTTGATGTTATCTGTTAGTGAAATAATAAGTATCAGAAACTTTAATTGCTAATTCCAAAAATAAATTTAATTTGTATCAGTTTTGTGAAAGAACTAAAGTGGGTTAAGGTATTATACGTTAGGAATTTGATAATATTATGCTGCAGTGGTTCAGTATGAGCAGTGGTGGCCCAGTGGTATCGGCTGCGACTTACAAATTGTAGGTCGTGGGTTTGAGCCCAGGCAGGCGCTTTACTTTGTGTAAATTATTTCTTTACCACTGCTCTCAAAACGGTGAAGAAAAACATCGTGAGGACACCGGCATGTCCTAGACCCAAAAATTCGAAGACATGTGACATCCACCAACCCGCACTGGGCCCGCGTGGTGGATTACGGCCCATTCCCTCTCACAGAGAGGAGGCCTGTGTCCCAGCAGTGGAAAGATTAATAGACTGATGATGTGATGTGATGATGATGTTGCAGTAACTCGGACTTTTCAGGCGTTTTTAAGAAATACCAATATTCGCACACTCGCATTCGGTACTGAAATATTCAATCGAGTGAATTGTATTGCATTTAATTGAGTGACTGATACTAAAATTATTTAAGTCCTTATTATTAAGTTTATTTTATTCGTTATGTGAAATCCCATGGAGCAGTGGTGGCCCAGTGGTATCGACCGCGACTTACAAGTTGTAGGTCGTGGGTTCGAGCCCAAGCAGGCGCTTTACTTTGTGTAAATTATTTCTTCACCACTGCTCTCAAAACGGTGAAGAAAAACATCGTGAGGAAACTGGCATGTCCTAGAACCAAAAATTCGAAGACATGTGACATCCACCAACCCGCACTGGGCCCGCGTGGTGGATTACAACCCATTCCCTCTCACAGAGAGGAGGCCTGTGTCCCAGCAGTAGGAACATTAATAGGCTGATGATGTGAAATCCCATACCTAAATTTAATTCTATCCTGCTGAATGTGGGCAAAACGTTGTTCACTTTCGACTGATATATAAGTTTAACCCATGTTTTTCTATTGTTTCAGGCATAGTAACAATTGGAATAGCAAAGCCGTTACCGTGTAGCACGGTCGTCGGCGGAGAGAAAGCAAACGGACACAGCATACAGAGTAGTCAGGTATGAAAGAGTATATAATTTGTTATAAAAATGGCCATGAACATATTATTATTTCTTGTACACAACAGACTATGATAACAATTTGAAACCGTACCTTAAATGTACGTTGCTTCTTGTATGTCACAGTAAGATAATTAACTCCGGCATTGCGTTAAATGTCGGGTGTTACAAGCAAGAGTTCTTGTAACAGATGACTTATATTATGTTACTGCAACGAATATTATAATGAGACTGTTGTGTATAGAAATTCTTGAGTTTGCAAGTGTGTTTTGAAATAGTAAGATAATTTATTCAAACCTTGTGATTTTCATAAAAAAAATATTACTGATTGGAGTATATATCACAGGGATTAAATAAACATTGATAATAGTTTACAAACCTAGGTTCTTATTTATTAAATCTCTGAGCTGTCTAGCAACTAATTAGCAGTTTCTAAATTCGAATCCTCAATAGAAAATTTTAATTAAACATCTGTCAATCAATCAATCGGTTGCTAAACAACGTCGAGATTTGTATAAATAATGGTGTAATTTTTTTTTGAAAAACGAAAGAATTTTTAGTTATTTTTATACGAGAAGTGTCGTGATATTGTACACTGAGGGGAAAATAAAAGTAAGTTACGGTTTCTCTTACTAAAGCTTGTCTTTGCTTAGAGCAGTATTAATTACCTATAACGTAGCATGCATTTTTATTACAATACTATTCTTACTTCCAAATTCTTCTTGTACAATAAAGGGAATAACATTACCGCTCTAAGGATTGTTCTAGCAATTAAGGAAATTGGCTTCGATTGAAATGTGTTTATGGAATATTTCCCTTTAGTGTACAATATTGTTTGCATGCTTTATTGCTACTATGTTTTTTATTGGTTTCATTTTTTTAAATAATTTTTTCTTAATTTTTTGAAAAATGAAAAATAATGACCACCTAACCCTTTCTTTTGCAGAAATTGGAATACTTCACAAAAATCCTGCGCCTGATAATGTCCCTACACCGAGACATAATGGAGCTCCAACTGCAATGCTCCCACGACATAATGGACCCACAGCCGTTCCGAGTCCCACCCAAGATAAAGGCGGAGATAACCATGAAATGACACAGAGAGAGACTGAAGTATACAGTCAGTGTAGAAGTCCCAGATACTGGGAACAGTAAAGATGAAGGAGTATTGGACTGCGATGAACTAGATATTTAATCGTTCATCATAATGAACTGTGCTAGAGAGATATAATACTGTTGATATGCTCATATTTGGCCTATCTCAGCTGATGCTAAGTTATGATATTGTTGATAATCATAATGAAGCACGGTGTCTTAGAAGCAACCTGTAAATTCTTGACATTCACTAATACTCCAATTTGGCAGCGCAAAGCCAGTATGACTTGAAACGATGACTTAAAATTAAGTGCATTTGAGAAAAATCTAATAGATTATTTGATATTTGCTATTGTGAAAAATCGGGTACCGACCCTTAGAAAATGTGAAAAAAAATATTTGTGCTATATGTAAGTTGTTCATTTTCTACTGTTGTACACTGAATTTACAACTTCTTCTGCATAAAGCCCCAAATGTATTTTAAGCATTAGCTTGGAATATATATTGCTTTACATTTTTGAACCAAAGTGCTGGTTAAGAACTGATTGGTAGTAATAGGCTCATTTTGTTGGAATTTTGATACAAATGTAAGTTAATGGGTACTGTATAAGTGCAAAAGTAAGAAATGATAGTAATGAAGTTCGGGTGGGAAATATTATTAATTAGATCAAAAGATCTTTCTACTAATAACTAAAACAGAAATGTACTAGCATACTTACAAGCTAATTTAGCAGTCAAATATGCTGATGCCACAAAAAATATGCCATATTTATATGAGATTTAGAACCTTAAAAAAATGATCAAATGAAAGAAAAGAAACGTCCATTTTTTTAATATCTATGAGCTTGAAAGTTGGTCAATGTTGCTTTTAAAACTCCTTAAATCTAATTGTATACTCTATTGTCCCAAATTATTAGACTTTGCACCTAAAATCTTAATCCCTATTGGGTTTTTAAATCTTAGTGTTTAAAATCTTCACCTGTTTCTCTTCAAATGTCGCTTGGTTCAAATCTAGCTATAATATTATAGATTAAGGGCAATACTGCGAAATAATTAGGTAATCATAGGAATAAAACAAAATCAGATCAATGGTCTAATAATGATTTATGTAAATCTATGTTTAATACTATTGTCTGTGTATTAACAAAAAGAAAAAATATCATGACACCTAGATAGAACCATAGTAATATTAGCCTCTTTTGTGAACTATCAAAATGTTTAGTCAACCCAGTAGAATCTATGAAAAATATAACCCAGAAACACGTGCTCAATTCTTAAAAACAGATGATTCCAATTATAGTACCTAAATGTTATAATAAAATAATTGTGATCTTAGATATCGATGTCTATTTATATCATGGTTGTGTAGTTGTGAAAATAGTTTATAAATAAATGTAGATATATATGTGGTAGCGGTCAATTTCGAATAATATGTGATAGATTTTCTAGTCAATCTCTCATTTTATCAACCAATACAATATTTAACTCTAAAGCACTGTTAAGGTTTTCAATGCAGGATATATCATGATGTAATCCTACATTTTTTCCAGGAGTTAGATTACGTTAAAATATAAATGTGTTACAAAATTCATCATTTTATTTCAATGTATCTTCCAACAGAAAAATGAAAAGAAATGTCCAATAAAATATAACAACAAAAAATTTATAGAGAAAAAAATCAAGTCAAATGGAATTCGCTTCGCTTATAGAAAGCATAGCACCGTATTAAGTACTTTAAAAATTCTTGACATTAAGGTAACCGGATTAATATTGGTTAAGCACCTCGGAAAAGAAGTAAGAAAGCTTTAAATATTAAAAAGTGGCAAGTTAGCTTGTCCACTAAAACAATTAAAAACACTGCAGTCAATTTGAAAGGAATTAAAAATATGGCTTCGCTTGAAATTAAAAAAATATGTCTACAGGTAATTGATAACATATCATAGGTTAAGTATCGCATATTGTTTTTGTAAATATACGGATATTTAAATAAAAGAACATTATTTATAAAAAAGATATTTATATTTATTGTTTTATAAAGTTATGTTTAAATATAAAGACTGTTAGAACTTGTGTTATAAATTCGGACATTCCATTTGCGGATATTAGGCGTTTTGGTAAATGTCTGATTTGATGATACTATCTGCTACATGAATTTGTTGTGACAATTTTGTGACCCACCTACGTTGTGTTAAGTATTTTTAAACAGTTTTGGAAAATATTGTAATGAAGAGTTATTGCTTGATCAATATATTCAAGACTGAATGGACATTGATAAATGTTGGTGATGGCCTATTTTTTGCGTCAAAGAAGTAAAAAGGAATGTCTAAAATGGAATTAAATAATTCATAAAAGGGCTTCTATATATTCCATAACACTGAAAACAAGCCCTTTGAATATTTTGGTAATGGTATTCAGTAAAACGTCACTAGAAAAACTTGCAAATAGACAGTACCGCGGGCAGTCACTACTGAGGGTCTATCTGTCTGCAATGGTCATACAATATAAGTTTTTAAGCTGACATGGTCACAATCATTAGAATTAATATTTGTTTCGGGATATTTACCATGTATATTTTGATTTTGGTTGAGAGCTCGATATTTCGCCATCGTTACAAGCGCCATGATCATGAGACCTAAAGAATTTGTCTTTGTTTTTGTATATCGAGCTCTCAACCAAAATCAAAATATACATGGTAAATATCCCGAAACAAATATAAATTCTTATGGTCATACACTAAACATAAGACCTAAAATAGAGCAAGTCCATGTAGGGCATAAGGGTCATATCAACTTGTGGCAAATTGCCTCAAGGAGGCAATTTAGTCTAACCGTGAAATGTTCTGCACTTGTCTATCTTCTTTTTATTGAAAAATCGGTACACTTTCTTGAATATCTGCCGTAATAACTCTTCACTAGCTTCCTCTGTCCATCCGCTGTCAAGGTCTAAGTTAAATGTCTGTATAGTATTACTACTAGATGTCCGTCGCTTACGTCCGTGTCAAATGTTCGACTACGCTTTGTTGTGTGTTGCTAATAAACGTTGCACATCAATGCCGTGTTTCATTTCTATTTTTAAAACGTTCCCTAAAATAAAGTAACAGAACTTTTGGATTTTCTAGATTTTTTGGAACGAAGTTCCTTATCGCGCGTTGCGAAAGGGGGCTAGACGGACTTTGCTATAGTTGTAATAATAATGAATCCTGACAGTGTTTCAAAAATATCCATATATATATTATGATTCATTATTGTTATTATTATTTATTATGTACGTGTACGAAAGAATAAACAGACAGAGTGCATATATATATGTGTGTGTGTATGAATACGTACAATTTTTATTTTCGCTTTTTTATTTCAATAGCGAATCAACTAAAACTTCGTTCCATCCGGGTATCCCTTGACACCTCTCAAGTTTTTTTTGTACGAGAAACTTATATTAAAAAAATCATCAAAAATCTTGCTGGCAAAAGAAAACAAAATGTCTTTCGGACATAAAACTACTCTAAAATTTTGTTTAACTAAAAAAATTATACATGAAATATCAGTTACTAGTCTTAGATTCTTCCTGTCACTTAACATTAATTATGATCTAAATCACAAATTATTTTCACAAATAACTGGTTTGCGATCTCAAAGTAACATGCCCTAATAAATAAAACAGTATTTACAGAAGTCAATACTCTGGGCATCGTTCTGGTTTCCAATCACTGTTACAATTATTTACTTTAAAATTGACTTTTGCCAATTGTTAGATGAACACTCACAACTCCATCAGAAAATCAAGACAAAATAAACATCAATAATGACTCCATCGTATTTCGTCACGTTCCAAACTGAGCCGAAAGCTGGCTCACTCAAAACACCCATAAAATCTTAAGTAGTTTATTTACACTTCGATGTTTTATGACCAACTGTCGAATAACACCTACTTGTTTCACAGGAATGTATTAACTCTCTGGCATCTGATGACCACACCGGCATGGACTCCTTCCACGAATGTCTGCAAGAATATGGCGAAGGTCTAGAAGTAGTACAGATATGCCTTGAACCTGAAGAAGCTTCGATAAAAGATGATGAACTATCAGCCTTAGGAGATCTCAGTCTAGAAGACTGTAAGAAAATCAAGAAAGATCTTATTATAAATGTTAAAACTGAAATCAAAATCAATGGAGTGGCTGAGATGAAGTTTTCTAAATCTGATGAGTCTTTAGACGAGCATGATGATGATATGACAATAACTGAAGATGATATCTTAGTCGCTCCTAGAGAACTTCAAGATACTAGAAGTAAATCTGCAGATAGAAAAGAAGACGGTGAAAGATGTTTGTCTAAACAGCAAAGTAAAGATATTTCTACCTCAGACGAAATGGTTTTTGCTGTAACCCCGACTGGACTAGAAAGAATAAGTTTCGATAAGTATTGGAAAGAAAGTGACGTAAAAATAAACAAGGAATTAGTTAAAGTTAAAAGCGATGAGAGTTGGAAAGAGTGCCTCAATACCCCAAACGAAGACACGGTCAGTTTCTACGATGCTACTACACGCATTGCCGTTCAGGAAGAGAATAATTCCTTACTGTATATAGATCATGAGATTGACGGTTACGAAACATGTTTGGACGAAGATTCGTCATCTCAAAAGTGTACAGTAAAAAACGCTCGTAAAATGAACGGGGATACTGACATCAAAGAGTTTAGTAAACACGATGAAAAAATAGCATTTAGAAACAAAGACAACGATGTCAGTGCCAAAGTAGTGAAGGAACAGAACACTGCCAATGTGACAACTGGTGAATACGCTTCGTACAGCCATCCATACGTCCACGAACACATTATAAAGCAGATGAAATCATTGAGAATAGAACCTCTCAATGTAAACGTACACAAAAAGAAAAAGAAAGAAAAAAGTCCAACAAAACCATCCAAAAAAGAAAGGATCCAATGCGTCGAATACTACAACGACCAAGCTGAATGCTTAAAAGAAATACGACAGAAGAAACAAGAAGAAGAAGAGAAAAAGCACAAAACGGAACATAATCACAAAGAAAAGAAACACAAGGATGATCGCAGGCACAAAAAGGAGAAGCATACAGAACATAAAAGAAATACAGACACAACTTTAATGGTGATGGATAAGAAGATACCCATAACACAGGAACCTAGTGAAGAATCAACAGATTTAGATACGAATTATGTCCCGGGTTGTCATAAGTGCTTTTTAGAGAACTATGCATATGCAATAACTCAGGCATATATGGCTGAAGCTAACGCGTGTAAATATTGTGATGTGATTAGAGAAATGTTGGAAGTGCCTAAGAGTGCGAACAGGAGAGGTTCGGCTCCTGCGCTGGTGAACTTGGAAAGCAGTTCGGAGACTGATGAGGAGGATTTACTAATGGTGCCAATGGTGAAGGATCGTAGGAAGTCTGCGGGAATTTTGAAGTTTCCTCAGTCTTCGAGAAGACCTAGGTGAGTTCAAGATTATTATTTTCTTTGCAAATTGTGATCACTGTTGTATTTTTCTTCATGGAACCATGAAAACATCGTATTTCTACGAGTAATTTTATCAAAGATCTTTGCTCTCGCAACAGTTATTCCTTGTGTGACTGGTCTTTTGTAGTGCCAATTTACTGTTTAGTATTGTAAAATTGCGGTTTGTTTATTTTGGCTCGTAGAATATCTACGAGTACATTCTATAATCTGTGTTTTCAGGCTATACATTCCTTGTCTTGTACTGATTTTGACGATGTGCAGGTTATAATAGTTAGGATTATAAAAAAAAAATATTGCCAATGAGAACTCTTATGGTCTTTTGGCATACCAGTTTACATTTCCATGTTTAACGCTACATTTATCTATACTTGAAATACCATTTTTTTTTGTTTTGAGACAATCCCACCGCACTATTCCCAAACCACTGCAACTCCTGAAAGCCATCTTTTTTTGGACAATCCCACCGCTCTATTCCCAAACCACTGCAACTCCTGAAAGCCATCTTTTTTTGGACAATCCCACCGCACTATTCCCAAACCACTGCAACTCCTGTAAGCCAGAATCAACAGTGTCGACTACCAGAAAGGCGCCGAGGCAATGAAGCTCGACGAAGTCCCGGAGATTGAATATAACTGTCTTGGATCCCGCAACGAAATTAATCAGAAAAAAATAATGGAGGAGTAGGCAAATATATACAAATTTCCACTTCCCTCCATATCAAGCAGGTGACAGAACAAACAAGACCAATAGGCAAAAAGGGGGATAAGCAACAATAACAATAAGATACAACTGAGATAAGCCCTGTTGCCTAGCACCACGGATACAAATTAACATTGATATTAATGGGTCCTAACATTGTGAGCTGTTATATTTGATTCCAATAATAGGTTTGGCAAACACGCTTGAATGCACGGAAAGTTGTTCCAGTTTCCTCAAGGTCCGTATAGTAGACAGCTCCTGATACAGTCTGTACATTATTCAACATAGTATCACGTTCATTCTACCAAATTACTATCTAGCTTCTACGCTTTCTCTCAAACAATTAAACATTCGATGAAACACAAACATACGGTGCACCGCAAAAGATTTCCTGCCTACCCGTGCCTAATGCGATGAAGCCCTACTGAAAGGACGGGCTTATGTATTTATTACTCATTATCATTCTAAAATTAACTTTACCTCACCAACAACATAGTCTTTTTTTGTTTAACTTTGATCGGCCCCTGTTCTAAGTATGTTGGGCAAGTAGAACTGGACTGTATTTGTGGCATGAGAGAGTGGATTTTTGGTGGTAGGTTGGGAAGGTTGATCTTATAAACGTGATGCTTACTCTAATATCGTCGTCAAGTTCAAGTTGTCAAAGTCATTGTTAAATTCACGTAATTCAGTACATAGAGTTAGAAGTAATTTAAAATTGATACAATTCCCTTACATAAAACTCACGCCTTTTTCCCATAGGCAGTTTATGCTCATTGCCCGGGGTAGGCAGAAACTACAGAACGCCACCTGCTACGACCCTTACATACTTCTTTTGCTTCACTCACATTCATACATCTAGTCCTACAAATACGCCGGTTATGAGTACTAAGCATTTGGTCTTTCTGAAGACATCACCAAAAAAAAAATTAATTCAAAAAATCAAAAAACCCGACTGCTTCAAAAGCGAACTAAAAAGTCGTAAACAAGGAAAAAATCATGCTGTGCTGTCGGAGGATACATATTCGCGGGCTGGCTGACCAAAATCTGGTGTATCCTCCGCCTGCACAGCATGATTTTTTCCTTGTTTACGACTTTTTAGTTCGCTTTTGAAGCAGTCGGGTTTTTTGATTTTTTGAATTAAGTTTTTTTATTTATAACTTTTTAGTTCGTTTTTTTTTATAATTAGATACATTTAAACATATAAGAGTTATATATTTTTGAAATCAACTCTTAAAACCCTTTATTTTGATATCCCACACGAGGGGTTTGGAAGAAAAAAAAAATTTGCCCCTCACAATATGGCACCCAAAATCCGCCATTTTTCTATTGTCCAATTTTAATGTAGCCTATGACACTCGCAGGGTTAAGATGCATCGATTGACGTATGAATCATCAAAATCGGCCAACGCGTTTGGTCTCTGGAACGCCATATAGGAACAAACATACATACATACATACATACATACATACTTACATACATACATACATACATAGACTGATAAACACATTACCCTCCTTCGGCAGTCGGGTAAAAAGGTCTATGTATGTCTTTCTAGGGCGTACCCTGCCGGCGATTCCATTCACGTCTGCCTTGTAAATACCTATATTAAGATTGTTTGGACATGTTGATAGGATGAATGATAGTCGACTAACGGCCTTTCATTCATCCTATCAACATGGCTAAACAATCTTATTATACTCTTTTAAATTTTAGTCACTGCATCTTCTTTTAAACCACAACGTTGTCTTATTAAATCATTCCTCAATCTGTCATTTAAAGTTACACCACACATACTTCGCAAGGAACGCACTTCTACTGCATCAATCCTACTTTCATGTCTTTTTTGCCATATCCAACCTTTACTTCCATACATTAGTGTAAGTACCAGCACGCTGTTGTGAACTTCTCCCGCTCTGGGTGAAGCGGGAGGGCGTGTCAGATTTTCACTGACTAAACCCACCCGTGTTTCTTCAGTTGCTTGAGCCAGGGCCGCGGTCACTCTTTTTCAAATTTTACGCGATCCAGACAGGCATCGGCCCTAGCGGACCCCGTCAGTTTTACTGACATCTCTTTGAGGCGCGCGTGGAACACTCCGCGCCGTCGACTCGGGCCTGGTCCTTATAGGACGGCAAGCTACCCATTACTCGCCGTCCGTAAGCCCGTGTCTACGGTGGCCGGAAATCGACTTGCGACTTCCGACGCCCAGGGCGTCTCCTGCAGTAGCTTAGGGCGTGAGGGCGCCTCCGTTGCGTGTCCTTCACGCGTTCTGCCTCCCTCTCTCTCTCTCTAATATTACACCCATACGACAGTTACTTCTTTATCCACGTGAATTCAAATAAACTCAAGAACATCAAAGCAACAAACATAATCTAATTGACCTTTTCATTTCAAGGCTTCACCTTTCCACTACAACAGTATTCCATTTTCATAACTACCCTCCCGAAGTGAATAATTCACATAAGTATTATACTTTCACTAATTCTGCTAAGTGGGTCCCTGTGTGGCGAGCATGCTGTACTGAACCCACTAATGTAATGAACCGCTGCTCTCGCGGGAGCGATGTATTCAATAATACATCGTTTAGTTTGCAGCTGCGAGTCAATGCGAGCGATGACATGGAAGAAAGGGTTGTTTGAGTAAGCAAAAACGCTCTATTAGATTTTTCGAAATTACTGCTTTTATAGAACGTTGAACTTAGTGTAAATTAATATACACTAATTATAAATAAAAACTAGTTAATTATGTTGACTAGTTTTTATGTTTGGATCTGCTAGTTATGTATGAATGCTCAAAAGAATTCCCAATCTAACCGAGACGTGGTGAATTTTAATTTTGCATGCCCGCTTTTTGCATAGGTTAACAGTATGTCTCCAATACTAAATGAAAGTTCGAAAATAAATTTTACCATTCTGAGGTGAAAATCTAGAATCTTTAAACCTTGTTTCACTCACTCGTTTTCTTCCCCGGCGTGCGGGTCTGAATATGAAGATGTATGAACGTAAAGTTATGATTGTTATTGCGCATTTATGGATCTTAGCTGCTTACCCCACAGAAAAAAGGTGTGACTTTGTGCGTGGGAACTTTGGGGTTCTAAAGGAAAAAGTTTTGAATAAGTTAATTAGTGTATCTTACTAACATGTACTTCGAAATTAACATGAGAATTTGAAAACCAAGTAGATGAGGTTGCTCTTAAAATATTAGCAATAGTAAAAATAAAATTATTCATTAAAAGTCTTTTTTAGAACGAGCTTTTTTCGTATTCTTCTCAGCAACACCTTTCATTTGATACCCATATCATGGCAGTGCAAAAAAATAACTAGTCCGCCATCTTGGGCCGTCCACCATATTGGATTTAGAATGACGTCAATTAGCTCACTATGCATTGTCATCCAAACTAAACTTTATGCAAAATTTTATCTTAACCGGTGAAGGATAACTGCTTTAAAATTCAGTTACAAGATTTGAGCCGAACACACTTTCATACATACATACATTGTAAGTTAAATAAAGCTTGTTAAAACACCTCGTCAAACGTGACATACTAACATTAATAATACTAATGACAATTCTCCTTGCCCCTAATTAGCTTTGTCACACGATAGACATACAAGTTACAACTTATGTCGAAACATCACGACTAAACATTCCTGACGGGTTAGGTAGAGGTCCTTTAACGACAGTAATTAATTTCACCCAAATTATGCCACGTCTAGTCTAATAAAGGGCCAAGATACACAAGTTAAAACTCATGGCTGCTACTGAGAAATTTCTACAAGTTAAGGCTTGCTTTACCCGACAAATGAGGTATTAACACGCCACTGTTACCGCGAAGCGACCCGCGCGCTCGCGTGTTTCCTTCTATGCTAGTATTATATTATCTGTGATCCTACCAAAACCGAGCCACAGGTAAAATAATACTAGCATACAGATGCCTCATCCCATACAAAGAAACCGTGCCGATGTAACTAGTGTTTATCGTCTGATTAAGATGATAATTTTTATAAGATAATCGATCAAAAAGGGATTAATCGGTTCGTGAATACTTTTTTTTTAAATACAGCTACGAATTGTTTTGTAGTATATTTTTGCACGTTTTTAACCCCCGCCGGAAAAAGAAGGGGTGTTATAAGTTTCACATGTGTTGCTGTGTATTCATCTGTGTATCTGTGTGTCTGTCTGTGGCATCATAGCACCTAAACGGATGAACCGATTTCGATTTAGTTTTTTTTGTTTGAAAGGTAATTTTGTCGAGAGTGTTCTTAGCTATGTTTGAATAAAATTGGTTCAGCCGTTCAAAAGTTATGGGCATTTTACTGTTTGAATCGGGGTGTTTTCGCAAGATAAATGCGTCGGGGGTTTTTTAAATTGTGAAATTTTACTTGTTACAGTTTCGTTGTATCAAAATGTGTTACAAAACAAATTTAAAAAATCGAGTGGATGCCTCAGAAATTTCCTCACTATTGGAATCAATTTTAAATGATCCATTAAGTAAACTGGGAGTTCAAATAATCTTTGAAATGTGAATCAAGAGCCCAATATGCCTTAATTTTGTGCCTAGGAGACTTGACTAGACAACAAGAACATACATCCTTTATAATCGTCTTTAGAAAATCTTAATATTTCACAAAACTCAATAACAAATGTAGTGCAATTTATTAGAAACAAATGTTTTTCTTCGCGTTGGGTGCCCGTGGCCGAGCAAAGTTTTCTTAACCATGTTTTCATTCTCAGAAATGAAAAATACATTTATAATAGTAAACTACAAACCTCGATATATTAAAATCAATGACTACAATATATATTTATTTTGCATTTAAACAATCACTATATGTTTGTTTATTATTGAATCAAAGTGATGTAAAAGTTAGTGCACCTGCCCTTAAACCGAAAACGACGTCGCACACACTCGATGACGTAGACGTGTTCTTGAGTAGAGACCGCGAATCGGTAAACGTAGATGGGCTGCCCTCAGGCTAGGTGGGGCACGATCTTCGCAGGGTAATTGGTACTGGTTGGTACTAGTAGGAGTTACTGCTGGATGAGAGTTGCCGAAAATCGAAATGAATTTCGTGCGATTGGAGAGTCCTAAGTCCAGCAGAGGTCTGTTGTACTTAGAGGCTGATGATTATGACTAGAAAACAAAACTAATATTTACCACGGAGAGATAGTGCAGTTATGTGGGATTCCGATCCACTAAAACTCCACGGTGTCCTCCTGTACTGCTTATGGCGGGAACACGGGCACGCGTTAGCACTCACCGCGAAACCGCGCGACTGTCCGTCATCGGACCCTCCTCTGGGGAGTACCCTCCATCACTGGCGCACCAGAACACATTGTACGCCGTGACCTCCCCAGGGACCAAACCAGCTCATTGGTTCGACCCCGGCACCCTTGGTCCCCCTCTGATGGGTCAGGTCAGTGGCTCCACCACCCAAATCGAATACAGCATCCCTAACTTAATAGTAACTTTTACGACTACTTTAAAAAAAACCGGCCAAGTGCGAGTCGGACTCGCGCACGAAGGGTTCCGTACTTGGTAAATTGCGGTTTACGATTTATGACGTATTAAAAAAAACCGGCCAAGTGCGAGTCGGACTCGCGCACGAAGGGTTCCGTACTTGGTAAATTGCGGTTTACGATTTATGACGTATTAAAAAAAAAACTACTTACTAGATCTCGTTCAAACCAATTTTCGCTGGTAGTTTACATAGTAATGTACATCATATATTTTTTTTAGTTTTATAATTCTCTTATTTTAGAAGTTACAGGGGGGGGGACACACATTTTACCACTTTGGCAGAGTCTCTCGCGCAAACTATTCAGTTTAGAAAAAAATGATAATAGAAACCTCAATATCATTTTTGAAGACCTATCCATAGATACCCCAACGTATGGGTCTGATGAAAAAAAATATTTTTAGTTTTAGTTTCAAGTATGGGAACCCCCAAAATTTATTGTTTTATTTTTATTTTTGTGTAAAAATCTTAATGCGGTTCACAGAATACATCTACTTACCAAGTTTCAACAGCATAGTTCTTATAGTTTCGGAATAAAGTGGCTGTGACATACGGACGGACAGACAGACAGACAGACAGACAGACAGACAGACAGACAGACATGACGAATCTATAAGGGTTCCGTTTTTTGCCATTTGGCTACGGAACCCTAAAAACTACTGACTAGATCTCGTTCAAACCAATTTTCGCTGGCAGTTTACATAGTAATGTACATCATATATTTTTTGCAGTCTTATCATTCTCTTATTTTAGAAGTTACAGGGGGGGGGACACACATTTTATCACTTTGGAAGAGTCTCTCGCGCAAACTCTTCAGTTTAGAAAAAAAAGATTTTAGAAACCTCTATATCATTTTTGAAGACCTATCCATAGATACCGCACACGTATTGGTTTGATGAAAAAAAATATTTTTAGGTTTAGTTTCAAGTATGGGAACCCCCAAAATTTATTGTTTTATTTTTATTTTTGTGTGAAAATCTTAATGCGGTTCACAGAATACATCTACTTACCAAGTTTCAACAGCATAGTTCTTATAGTTTCGGAAAAAAGTGGCTGTGACATACGGACGGACAGACAGACAGACAGACAGACAGACAGACAGACAGACAGACAGACAGACAGACATGACGAATCTATAAGGGTTCCGTTTTTTGCCATTTGGCTACGGAACCCTAAAAACAATTGAAATCATCGCGTTAAATTCCCGTAATATATTGTTTTTCAATTATGAAACGCAAAAGTTTGAATGTTAATAAAAGGTTTTGTGTCGTAGTCTAAAACAATCTAGATTATCTAGCACTTGTCATTTAAAAATGCCCTTTCAGGACTTTTCATTTTCAAATAGTCTTATACGTTTCTACTTACCTATACGAAATCGCGTGACCCGCCCACTCTTGGAGACAATATAATAAAAAAGGCGATCTTCTAGCTTATAATAAAATTGTTGTGTAGAAAATTAATGAAAAATAAAATCCAGGCCCACGACAGCTTATGTAGGATTAAAGAAAACACTAGTGATGCGATGCAGTGTTCGTTTGTGTGTCAATATCGATGGATTTGAAGGTGAGGATAGGCTGGGACAGTTTTAAGTATGTGCCTCTTACTTCAAAATGTTATTAAACTTGTACTTATTATTATCACTGACCAATATAAATAATTAATCAGATAACTAGCATTTCCCCGCGGATTCGCTCCCATAGCCTACCCCACAGGTTCCGAATTCGGGATGAAAAAATAGCCTATGTCACTCCAAAATAATGTAGCTTTCAAATCGACTAAGTAGTTTTTGAGTTTATCTATTACAAACGAACTTACAAACAAACAAAATAACAAATAATCAAGTTTTGCCTCTTTATTACCCGACTACGGCGAAGCAAAAGGGAGGGTTATGATTTGACCGGTATGTGTGTATGTATGTATGTTCATCTGTTCCCTCATAACTTCTTAACTACATATCATAATTTGACAAATGAGTTTTCGTTGGAAGCGTCTTGATTGTCCGCTGGTTATAGGATATGTGACGTCAAATTAAATTGAATTAGGCGCCCTCTAGGGCACGAAGTCAAGAACAAAACATCTTTTTTGACCCACCCCGTCATGAATGTTATTATTGAACAGGGATTTTAAAATGAAGGTAGGGTTTGGTATACCATTTTTTTGTCAAGCGTACCGTTTACGAGACATATCCTGTCAAACTAATGAAAACTAAATTTTTTACCCGACTTCGGCGTCGCAAAGTGTTTGTTGATCGTTATGTTAGTATGTATGAATGTATTTATGTTCATTTGTTCCCTCAAGCTCTGCAAAAACCCCAAAATACCTTAAATTAAAAAAAGTTTAAAAATTAAAACCCGAATACTTAAAAATCACGCTCTGAAAAGTATGAAACAAGAAAATTTTCCCGTAAATTTATTTGTGCTAATTTGCAGAATGTGATTTTTCAGTAAGATTTTTTAGTTTTGAACTTATTTTTAATATTAGTGTAGACTAGCTTCTTTCAGCGGTTTTGACCGCATGATAGTCGGCAATTATCCCAAGGGAGCTTACTCCCAGGATAAAAAATATCCTTTGTCATTCTCCACGGTTCTTGCTATCCTTATGGCAAAATTGGTTCACCGGTTTGAACTCCAAAATCGCATTTACAATGTTAGTGTGGATATTTTGATCAAGCTTAGTTGCTATGCCAGTCTTCTACTGCATGAACATAATTACCTTGATATGGTTGCTTACGAGACGACTTTCATTTAGTTAAAAACAGATTCCCTCAGAAAAATTTCTATTTATGATCTTCTCATTCAAACTAATACAAAATTAACAAAATCTCCAAATAAAAAGAAACATAACTCCATTTTATACCTGAATTTCTTTAAGAATCTGACCGTGACTCAATCGTTAATCAATTATACAAACGACTTCAAATTCCGGTGAGCAGATACACACTAACAAATTGATGTTTCAACGTGAACATTCTTCGTCATTACCAACATATCTCGACCTGTCTTGGTGGCACCACATTCTTCACTAAACGTCATTCTACTGTTAAATTAGTACAGCGAAATTTAGTTGATAATTTCGCCACCGGCCAATTAAAAATGGTTTGTTTGTTCGGATTTATTTTAGTACGTTTACTCACCAACGCATCAAACTCAGAGATTTACGTTGTAAACCATTAAAATGAATTATTCGTTACGTTTTTATGTCTTCTTCTGCAGTGCTTTGAACTCTCAAAGTAACTGCAAACGTCAATATCGTTGAGAAGAGTCAGACAATTTATCAATAATATTGTTAAACAAAGTTTTCATTACGTCTGTCTGTCTGTATTTTCGTACAAATATTGCGATCATTAATCAGTCTGCGGTTTAAGTCGATATCCCGATTGTTCTTTGTAGCGGGCAGTCATTTATTATTGGGAATTGGATGGTTAATGAACTTTTCTTTAAATCCGTATAGATAATAATTATAAGGATAGGTGTATTTGTAATTTGTGAAGTTAATAGGATTGTGATTCCTCAGTCATTATTACTTAGATTATTATAGACATCAAAGGTAGTATAGTTGTTTAGTTTTTGGAATAGAAAGCTTAAATATTCACATGAGAAATTATTTTTAAAGTGTATCTGCGATAAATATTTTAACAGAACACAAAGAAAGGAATAAAAATGACAACAATAATGTAAAAAACACTACAGCAAACTTATAGAAAAAAAAATACGAATGCAGCACATAAAAAAAAATGTTTTTGTATATATTTATTCGCACTCTTGTAAGAAAATGTGCCTAAACATGGGTAATCCCTTATAATTTCACTTTTAATTCTCGTCCAATTATAGAATCGCTGCCTAAAAAGTTCCGCTAGTTGCCAACCAACAAATCGCAAAACAGAATATGGTCCCTGTAACGCATCATCTCCATCTTCATCGACAAAAATCACTCCTCAACAAGTCGCATCACTATTAGAAAATTGTTAATACCCATAATTGAGTTATGTCCAGGCGACCTCAATGCTCCATTGTGGATTGTCAAGTCGCTGCTGGCAAACGTTACGTTCGTCATTAGCCGACATATTCGGCGAAAGGCCAGCGTTTGCCGAAAGGATCGGGTGTCGGCAAAAGGATAGCGTGTCGGCCAAAAGTTTCGGCCAAGCCGGGGACATCGGATTGTTTTGACATGTAGTGTTGTCTGCCATCGGATAGTGGTTACTGTATCGGTGAGTCCATTGATCATTATGTTTTAGATAATTAAGAAAACGAAATAAGATTAGGTTTCAGAGTTTATAGTAGAGAAAGTATCAAGTACCTTAAAGAAAATGCTATCTTCGACTGCCGGAGAGCAATAACAGTTGATGATGATATAAAGTTAATCGATCGAGAATCGAATTGAATCGATACAATCTCAAATTTGACGATGTTCTTGAAATGTTCGTTCGAAAGTTCCGTCTGTATTAGATAATCATCATAAAATTTCAATTATACCTCGACAAGTTACTACATCGCTACTTACTCCTATAATTACATTATCTTGGCATGCAGGTATTTGACGTATATTGCAAGTATAGTAATATAATATGTTGCGTAGTTGGCACATTCTCTGTTATTTTTAGTCACCTAATATTATATAAATAGCAGAGCATTCTTTACTTTACTCTTGAAGATTCCTTTAAAATGTAACCCATTTAATGAGCTCCTACAGAATATACAATGTTGCTTTTGTATTTGTGAAGACAGAACTAATTATTTTGCAGGTTCTACACACACTAGGTTGTAGTTTTCAAAAGTGGATAGAAAATTCATTTTGGTGAAACTACACCTACTTTATCATTTACTTTTACCATGTCAAAAAAACCAAGGGTATAGTGGTCACAGCGGATCTTTGTGTCTCTAAAGTTGTCTCTGCGAACCATTGCGCAAGAAACAGTTTGCCATCGAGTATACTGCATTGAGTAAGCGAGATAGGACGGTGCGACAAATGTAAGCGAGTGGAAGAGACAGTTATACAATGCTATCTTCACCTTCAACATTTATTAACACAAAAATAGCTACTGCGCAGGGTCTTGCAGCCCCCAATTGGCTAGACACAAAAATCCGTTGTATTTATTATAAAATAATTCGTCGTCACCATCGCGCACTGTGTCCCTATGTATGTCATTCTCGGCAAAATCGATGTTCGGTGTTTGCGGGTTCTTTATGCGGTATTGAGCAGATTAGCTGGTTTGCAAAGTTGGTAGCGGGTCTTAAGGCCTCGGGTGGGTTGGATGATGTAGATACTTGTGCGTATGTTGTAATCAACCTTTTTAATAATTGAAGAAACTTTTCAAACGTTACAATTGGCCAACTCACTGCTGCCTCTTTAGCGCGATAGTCTAATGGGTGAACAGCGATGACCAACGATCTTTACCGAAGACCAAAATGTTTGGCGCATATCAATTCTATAAATTTTGGACTTATTGACAATTTTTGTCATCGCTGATAGACTTACAACTTTTTGGATATGCTCATGCATACTACGCTACCACGGGGAGATAGTACAGTTATGTATTTGGCATCCAGCCCATTAAAGCTCCAGGGTGTTATCCAGTGCCACTTATGGCGGGAACACGGGCACGCGTAAGCACTCATTTGCGAACCAGCCGAGGCTGTCCGTCACCGGACCATCTTCTGGGGAGTACTCCTATGCATAAATGCACCCGATTCAATTCATCCCCGTGAATTAATACTATGCACACCAGAACACAATGCATGCCGTGACCACCCCAGGGGCCAAACCAGCACATGGCTGCCAGACGACCCCATGAATGGCACCTTTGCCGACCTGTGACGCGTCAGGACAGTTGCCCCGCCGCCTATCACTTTTGAGCCGCAGGGGACAGGGAGAGTAGCCAATGCTAAACTGACACTCCTCCCCTGCCGTCCCACCGCGACCGCCAACAGACGATGGCAACCCCGTCCAGGCCGCGGAAGGTAGGAAGAGCGGCGCACCTCAATACCGGCACTCCTCCTCGCCACGGCCTCCAACCCTCAGCCGCGAAGCCTCCTATACGACTTCGCGGGCTCAGTTGCGATGTCGCCCAAGCGGCACCGCAACCTCCTTATTGTTGGCCGCTACATCGTCGGCTTACGGCAAATACCCTGACGAGCGGCCCCTCCTTGGGTTCCTCTTCGCTTCACCGTGGGTGACTAAGCTATGGCTACTGAGCCTCAAAAATGCGGGAACCTGGGGTTACTTGCACCTGCCCCATCCATTTGATACTTTGTTCAGTTCGATTAACTCGGCAGTAATTTATAGGCGTGCTACCCATCCCCGTATTAGTCTAAAACTGCATCGTCCGCTGCAGCAGCTAACACAATTTTGTGCTTAATGAAGCAGAAGAACTACTGAACACATTAGCGATGCTTCATCAAAGTGGACGAAATTCTGGTTTGTTTAGACAGTATTAGATAGATATAATGGTTATCGGAAAACACTCGCCGCCGCCGACTTCTAAATGCAATGTTTTTGCTTTAATGATGCACAAACAAAATTCGGCACTTCCCAGTCACTATTGAAAGGCTGTATAGGCGTGTCGAGATCGGAGATAATTCAGGCGCTCAAGTTTTAAGTACATTTGCTGGTATCCCGTCCGGGCCATTAGCCATTTTCACGTCAAGTTTACGCAGAACCCTACAGGACCGACCTCTGATGGATGCGAATGTTGGACTTACTCGTCTTACATCCAACAGGAGAAAGAGGGGGCTGAGCGTCATTAGAGTTCAGACACAAAGATTCCACAAAGAAGGAGGCAAACTGACAAGTTTGCCTTGTTCTCAGCGGAGTGGGCCAGTGATCCATCGCGTCTGTATGGTATCAGCAGTGGTGGTAGTGAGGGGCGACAGAAAGGGAAAGGGTCCTACAATAAAAAAATCGAAGGCGTCTGACATGAGTAGATCACATCCTTTTCACAGAGAGGAGACCCGTCTCAGCATGGGATCATTATACTTAAGCCTATTATGCTAAGCCTATTCCTGTATGTATTAGCGATACTAAGATAGATGGTTGTGGAATAAAAATAAAACATAACTCTCAAATTATAATTTAATCAAGACTTTGAGCAGCTCCCTGTGAGCTGCTCAAAGTCTTGATGAAATTACACTTACTAAGAGAGTACAATACATTTGCTAATTAATTCCAAAAATCAAAAAACCTGAATGCTTAGTTCGCTTCTTAAGCGGTCGGTTTTTTTGATTTTTTGAATTAACTTTTTTTATTTATACCTAAAAGGTATTTTTACCCGACTGCCGAAGGAGGGTAATGTGTTTATCAGTCTATGTATGTATGTATGTATGTATGTATGTATGTATGTAAGTATGTATGTATGTATGTAAGTATGTATGTATGTATGTTTGTTCCTATGTGGCGTTCCAGAGACCAAACGCGTTGGCCGATTTTGATGATTCGTACGTCAATCGATGCGTCTTAACCCTGCGAGTGTCATAGGCTACATTAAAATTGGATAATAGAAAAATGGCGGATTTTGGGTGCCATATTGTGGGGACCCAAATTTTTTTTTTCTTCCAAACCCATCGTGTGGGGTATCAAAATAAAGGGTTTTAAGAGGTGATTTCAAAAAAATATAACACTTATATGTTTGAATGTATCTAATTCGAAAAAACTAACTAAAAAGTTATAAATAAAAAAACTTAATTAAAAAAATCAAAAAACCCGACTGCTTCAAAAGCGAACTAAAAAGTCGTAAACAAGGAAAAAATCATGCTGTGCAGGCGGAGGATACACCAGATTTTGGTCAGTCAGCCGGCGAATATGTATCCTCCGACTGCACAGCATGATTTTTTCCTTGTTTACGACTTTTTAGTTCGCTTTTGAAGCAGTCGGGTTTTTTGATTTTTTTAATTAAGTTTTTTTTTATTTTAACATATTGTTTTTCGAAGTAGGTTTATTTACACATGAAAGTGTTACATATTTTTGAAACCACCTCTTAAAACTCTTTATTTTTATACCCCACATGATGGGGGTGGAATAAAAAAAAATTGCTTCCTGAATATGGCGAAAGCTATAATTTTTCTATTTTCCATGTTAATGTAGCCAGTGACACTCGCAAGGTTAAGACGAATTACGATTGACGTAAGAATCATCAAAATTGGCCAACGCGTTTGGTCTCTACAACGCCACATAGGAACAAATATATATGCATATATAGATTGATAAAAATATTAACCTTCTTTGGCAGTCGGGTAAAAACTAAGCTAGCAACAAATCGAGCTAAAAAACTGAGATTACCGTCCGCACCTCACGTGTCGCAACAATTTATCCCAATGATAAAGTCGCATGTCTCGCAAACGAAGCTAAATGGTGTCCCCACGCTTCGCACAATGTTATCTATTGTTTAAACATCAAATTGATATAATTGCCTAATTGATACATGTCTATCGATACTCGTACTGACAGATTTCTTGTGAATCATATTTTCATTAAGAAATGGGAAAAATCGGTTCTACTCGTATAGAGAGGTTGTGGCGCAGTTTCAAAGAGAGACTTGTGGTGTGTTAGGATTATGATTGTGTTGATAAATAGATTGATAATGCAGCTTTTTTATTTTATTTTACACTACTTATTGATGTGTTACTTAATTATTGCATGTCTACTAGGCAGAACATAATGGAACTGTATTTTATCTAACATATTCTGTATTACCATCCGTCCATCTTCGTCATAGTTCGTTACAAAATGTTACCTGTTATCAGAATCAATAATAATATTTCATTCAGTTGGATTACAACCATTGCCAAAAATTCAAAGATTAAAAGTGAAACCACAATTGAATTTCACTCTCAACATCTAAAACAATATTTTTCTTGTATAAAATTATATAAATAAAAATGCCTGTAATTCTTTATCTAAGGATAAGGAAATACAGGCTTTTCCATTTCAAATGATGGTATTTGTATGTTAGTTTTTAGTTGGTTATTTATGTTTTGCTTATTTTCTAAATGTTAGTAGTTTTGCTTTTGGATACGGACCCCTTCTCGGGTGAAGGCCTCCTCCAGTCCTTTCCACTCATCTCTGTCCTTGCCTATAGTTTGCCAGTCCTTTCCTATTAATTCTGTTATATCGTCAGCCCATCGTCTTTTTGGTCTCCCTACCCTTCTTTTGCCGATTGGCCCTTTCCACCTTGTAGTATTGACTTGTCCACCTGCTGTCTGTGTATCTCGATACGTGACCAGCCCACTGCCATTTAAATTTTTGAGCTTGTGTGAGGCCATCTGTTATCTTTGTTTTACAGTAGGCAAGGCAGTATACAGGTGTCTAATACCGTTTTATTTAGGTTCATCGAGTAGTTTCCTTTTAGAATTTCTTTGAGTGACCAAAAGTTTTTGTTCTTCTTTCAATTTCATCTTCATTGTGCGTTTTCAAAAATGAAATTTGTTTTCCTAGATGTAGCTGTGGACATATTCTATAGTTGTTCTTTAACATTGATGGGCCATTCTATGCTGTTTGTCATGATGTTGGTTTTTGTGGAATTCATCTCTAATCCTATTTTTGAGCTTGCTTGAGCAAGAGAGCGGAGCATATCTTTTAATTCATTTGCTGTTTCAGACAATATAACTATGTCGTCCGCGAATCTGAGATGGCTTAGATACCTGTTGTTTCTTTTTATGCCTCTAGTTTTCCAGGCTGTGTTTTGAAATACATCTTCTAAAACCGCAATAAGCCATTTAGGCGACAGGGGGCCCCTGTCTGACACCTTTTTTATTTTTTATAACCTATAGGCTTGCGCTTGACCACAATCTCACCTGATGGTAAGCGATGATGTGGTCGACGGTGAAACACGCTTGCCTAGAAATAACCTATTCACTCTTGACTTAAAGACCCTTAGATTGTAGCTATCGGGAAACACAGACTCCGGCAGGGAATTCCACTCCTTAGCTGTACGCATAATAAAAGTGTTCCCAAAACGTTTTGTGCGTATACCTCTTTCAATATTAATTGCATCACCTCTAGATTCTAGCATAACTTTACTTATGTCGTATTTTAGAATATTTATATATTTTGGATTTATGTTTAAATTGTTTAGTGACTTCCATATATAGTTGTGGCGTATGCTGTCAAATGATTTGCTGTAGTCGATAAAACCTAAATAGAGTGGCTTATTAAGCTCTTCGTATTTTTCTATAAGTTGTTCTAGTGCCTGTATATGATCTAGTGTGCTAAACCCAGAGCGAAAGCGAGCTTGTTCTATTAGTTGTGCATTTTCTATCTCTTGTGTTATGCGTTTAATAATTATAGATGAGAAGATTTTGTATATGTTTGCCAGTAAACTAATTGGTCTATAGTTGTTGATATCGAGAGGGTTTCCTTTTTTATATAGCAGTATGATGTCTGACGTGCACCACTGGGTTGGTACGATTTCAGTTCCTAGTATGAGATTGAATAATTCTGTGAGAGGTCTAAGTAAAACTGGTGCACCTATTTTCAAAGCTTCATTGTTTCAGCTGGGCGTATATAACAATAGTGTGATTCGATGGCTTCCTCGATGGTTTTATCTTTGTTTTTGCATAGTTCTTGGTAGAAAGTAGTTGCCTGCTGTATGATTTCGTGACTTGTTTTATTTTCTTTATGTTGGCCTTCTAATTTTTGTATCCAAGTTTTTCTTAAGTTTAATTCTTTAAATGCTTTCTTTGTGCTTCTGAATTTGTTTAGATTTTCTGTTATTATCCTTTGTCTGAGCTGACTATAGTCTCTTGCTTAGTTCTTTCTTTGTGTTAGCATCTTTATTCTTTCTTATAGTTACTTCACTTTGTTTGTTAATTAGGGCTATTGTTTCTTCGCTAAATATTTTGTGTCGTTTATCTTTTTTAGGGTTGTTTTGGCTTCTTAAACTTTTTGTATTAGTCACTTCTAGCGCATCGTAGTATGATTGTACGTTTCTGGTATCTACTAGTTTGTTTTCGATGTTCAACTTGAGGCTGTCTATGTAGTGCCTTATTTCCTCTTCAGTTTTCGGATTTTTGGTGGTGGATAAAAGCCTTTTCTCTTTTTTTTCAATTGGCTCAATAGGACTGTTGCTCTAAGTAGTCTATGGTCTGTTCGGAACTTTACGTTATTGAGAACTTCACAATTTTGGACTATTTTTGGGTCATTTGTCATGATGTATTCGATTTCGTTTTTAACCCTTTTGTCTGGTGACTTCCAAGTCCATCTTCTGCTGGGTCTTTTTTTGAAATAAGAATTGTTTATTGCTAGTCTATATTCAGATAAATCCTATAGACGATAAAAAAAAACAGAAATAAAATGCATATTCTAGCAGTCGTTCGCCTCTTTCGTTTCTTAGGCCTAGCCCATACTGTCCCATGATAAGCTTTTCTTCTTTTTTGGGTTGCCCTATTTTTGCATTGAAGTCCCTTAGTATTATGATTTTCTCATCGGCTAGTGTGTGAGCTTTTTTTCAGATCTTCGTAGAATTTTTGTATTTTTGTATCGTCTGATCTTTCCGTGGGTACGTATGCCTGAATTATAGAAATGTTTAGTCTGCCAAATTTCATTTGTAATAACGCTACTCGCTCCGAAAAGCCCGTAAAGTTAGTTATATTATTTTTCCATGCCTTTTTTATTAGAAATCCGACTCCATACAATCCCTTTGTTTCTCCTATATAACAGAATACATAGTCTGAGTACTCTTCTATGTGGCAACCCATTTTTCTTGTCTTAAAAGTATATATACTGTATAAAATACTTATTTAACTAAGACTACAAACATACACACTTAAAAAAAAATCCTTACATCTTTCGTAGGTACCAACTTTTTTGCGATAAGGACACCGACTTCCAAAAATAAAGTAATTTTTCACTTTATAGTTATTTATTTGGAAGTCGGTAGTTATTTTTATCAATTTTTTTTTATTTAAGGCTCGCGCTTGACCACAACCTCACCTGATGGTAAGCGATGATGTGGTCGACGGTGAAACACGCTTGCCTAGAAATGACCCATTCTCTCTTGACTTAAAGACCTCTAGATTGTAGCTATCGGGAAACACAGACCCCGGCAGGGAATTCCACTCCTTAGCTGTACGCATAATAAAAGTGATCCCAAAACGTTTTGTGCGTATGGGTGGGATATCTACCATGTATCGATGGTGCATCGCCGTACGTCTGGTAGTCCGATGATGAAACGGGCTAGGTGGAGATACATCGTGCAATTCCATCGCACACTGTCGTCAGGCTGGCAACTCGGCGACGATGTTCAAGACTCTGGAGCTTTGACTTGACCAGCGCCTCATCGCCGGTGAGCCTCTTGGCTCGCTTTTCGATAGACTCTAGTGCGTCAAGCTGGTATTTGGCAGATCCGTCCCAGAGATGAGAACAGTACTCCATGCATGATCGAACTTGCGCTTGATACAAATTGAGGAGCTGTTCCGGCGTGAAGTACTTTCTCACCTTTGCAAGGATCCCCAGCTTTTTGGCAGCCAGCTGAGCCTTTGCCTCAATGTATGGGCCAAAATTGAGAGTCGATGTCAACGTAACGCCAAGAAGCTCAAGATGGTCAGTTATTGGCACGGTCGTATCTCTGCAAGTTGGAGCCGGGTAAAATTGGCTTTTTTTAGCGGAGAAAAGACACGCCTGGGTTTTAGCAGCATTAAACCTGACCAGATTGGCATCGCCCTATTCGGAGACTGCCTGCATGGACAGCTTCAAGCGCTCCACCATGACCTCCCGGAGAGACCGGATCTGAGGCCCGGTAGCACGAGCGTTGGACAAGTAACTTTCAGCAATAGTGCTGTCGTCTGCATACCCAAAGGTTTTACCAGATCGTTAATGTGCAGCAGGTAGTATTTTTTTGCTTTTTTTTTTTTTTCACTTTTTAGTTGTACCTACCTAATAGGCAAGTTGTTTAGTAAGGTACCTATAACGCCAGAATAGAATTACCGAATATCATGAAACTTGAACATAACCGGTGAAATGAGAGATCTGCGTACCCCTTAAGAGCGTACTGGCGTGATGTTATTGTATGAAATGGTATAAACAATAAACATACATGTGACTGCAGCAATCCCGAGAGATTTGCCGTTATTTATTGAAGAGTTCTGTTGTATATCTTCGAAGTTCTTCATCAGATCTTTACCAAATTAAAATGGGACCAATTTCAGAACATACTTTTTCAAACAAAAAAAAAAAAAATCATAAAAACAAACAAAGTCGAACATAGAACCTCCTCCTTTTTGGGAAGTCGGTAAAAAACTACTATAATCCTAAAAATATACTATTCTAAAATATGGCATCGAAAAACTCCTCCACATCGTTGTCCACAGGTGATGTGCCCAACAGCCTGGCAGCATTGCCACGTTGTATGCAATGCTTGTCCTCAAGGTAAAAGCCAGCCCTTAGATCACGCGAAGTATCAACTGGCCGTTTGGAAAGATCTTTAAACAAAGCGTAAACAACCTTAACTAGATGATAATATTAACCCTGCAGAAATCCACTAAATCATATTTACTGCAGTTGCCTGGCTTGTTTCTCATCAAAACACTCTATTATATCATGAAACCGTTTTCCCCTAGTGTCAGTGTGCTATCAAGTGCCCTGTGAGTATTCATACGAGTATGAGTAGAGATATGAATCGGTATGAGTATGGATATGATGCGAGGCGCGCCATCCACGTCGTTGTGTGATTGATTCGTATGCTTGTACTGTCATGCACATAAGTTTTTGCAAGAATGTTGATTTTATCAAACTCATTTGCATAGAAGAGGAGCTCATGGCAAAGCAATATGAGCCGGACGTGTTAATATTTAAGGTAAAACAACGCTTGTTGAGGTCGGTCCGTGAATGGGTGACCATCGACTACTTACCGCGACTCGACTGCCTGCTTCAGAAAGCACGTTAAGCCATTGAATCTTAGTCAGACATCTAATTCTCTATATCCCGCTGGATATAGTTCTATGTTTGTGTGTATAGTGTGCTATATCTAGGGCATGTTTTGACAAGTTCAATTAAATTTTTCGCACCTTTGATCTGCTAAACATTACCCTAGACAATTCTCTGACAGCTGAATGCATTACCGTATTCATTTGTTTGTTTACTTGTCTCTACGACTTCCGGCCTCGCTAGTACTGGCCGCCAGTGGGCAGGTATCCATTTAATCCATTCGCTTTTAATTTGTTGGAATGGAGGACGTTTAATACATCGCATCGCTGGCGACGGCTATTGATGTTTCACTTAATGGCTTCTGCTATAGGGCCAGTATTGTTTTCTGTATATTTGGTTTACCTTTGCACTCATATTTATCCATTGTTTGCGTTAACATTTAACTTTATCGGAACTGAAGCTGTATATAGTTGAAAACAATGCTTTCGAGGTCTGTAATATCACTTTTCGTGTATGTTTTTACCCGGCTGCAAGGAAAGGTTTATGTTTTTCGCGCGTATCTTGTATGTGTGTATGTTTGTATGTATGTAATATTCTTTATTACCTCATATCTTTCAAACCACTTCACGGATTTTTAAAATTAATACGTCGTTAGATAGGTATTGACCGTCCAGGTGTATTTAGATAAGTGCCGTTAAAATTGTGGTTGCAATTTTTTTTTTGTTTCCAAACGCATCGAGTGGGGTATCAAAATGAAGAGCTTTTAAAGGTGATTACAAAAGTATATACCACTTATATATATGTTTAAAAGTCATTCGAGAAAAAAATATATGTAAGAGTAACTAAAAAGTTTCTATCCATTAGGATTATCCTTCAAGTCTTAGTCCTAGGCATTGAACAAGACTTATGTAGGTACTCAAATAATTCGATTTCAATGTTGCGTATTTTTCTGGCTTTTTATCCACTTTTCGGCTTACGCCTTACAATTTTATTGATTCTCTAATACAGTACCTTCCACGGCTTTCTTTAGAAATCTTTCTACAGTTTAGTTGATTTGATCAGAAACCCAGTCTTTTGTGTATTGCCTAGTTCAATTTCCAAAACGGCTTCAGAAAAGATTCAGCAACTTCGATGTTGTTCAAACGTTTTGTTCGACAAATTGGAACAGTTTACACGATCACACCTCCATTCGGTTTGAAGGACCAGATTTTTTTGGGAATCTAACTAGACCGTCAAATAGTATACAATGGCACCATACCATTTACTGTTTGTTCATTTAAAGTTTCAATTTAATCATAGATTACATTGATTGGTCGATCATCATCATAGTGGTTCAAAGCAAGAATACTGAGCACTGGGTCCTAGTATCTACCCTGGGATGGGTGCTGGTTTGATCCCTTGGGTGGTCACGGGCTCATGGCGTGCAAAGTGTTCTGGTGTGCCAGTGATGGGGGTACTCCCCAGAGCAGGGTCCGGTGACGGACAGGTGCGGTGGGTTTGCGGATGAGTGCTTACGCGTGCCTGTGTTCCCGCCATAAGAGGCACAGGAGGACACCGTGGCGCTTTAGTGGGCTGAAGTCCCACATAACTGCACTATCTCCCCGTGGTAGCGTAGTATGCATGAGCATTTCCCCAAGCAAGAAAAAGAGGAGGTGCAGTGTCAGTTTATTTTGCCCCTAGGGTAATTCATTATAGCGTCTGGTTTGCCGTTATAGGTTGTAGCTATTGCAAGTGACTGATACTACCTTTACCTCTGCCGAGAATACTGTCATGTTCTTTTTGAATAATTCTATCAAATAAGGTGCAAATATTATTCGACAAACATTCATACTACAATTGCTCGTATCACGCCGCTTTGTGTCGCTGTAGCGTGCACATCTCAATTGTCACATATCGCACTTATCCAATTTAAGGAGTTATCCGCTACGTCGTCCACTTACAAGATTCCGCGTAGAGGTCGATATGCTTCTGTATCACACCGCGTTTATTTATTTTTTATTGGTGATACTTTTAAGTGGTGGAGGAGCTCGTGGCCAAATAATAACAGCCGCACGGGTCGATTATCAAGGTTAAGCAACGCTTGACGAGGTCCGTCCGTGGATGGGTGACCATTTTCAACATACCGACTTTCCTCCGTGCCTCGGAAAGCACGTTAAGCCGTTGGTCCCGGCTGTCATTTGAAGATCTTTGACAGTCCTTACAAGTAGTCAGAAGCTTGAGATCTGACGTCAGTCTAGCCAAGGGGTACCGTGTTACTCAGTTACTGGGTTGTGGACGTCAGATACGCAGTCGCTCCGTGTAAAACTCTGGTACTCAGCTGAATGCGGTTAGAATGGAAGCCGACCCCAACATAGTGTTGGGAAAAGGCTAAGCAGATTGATTGATACTTTGAAGTGGTGCTAGCGGTTTGACTTCTATCTCAGCTGATGGTAAGCGATGATTTGGTCGACGGTGAAGCACGCTTGCCTAGAAGTAACCTATTCACTATTGACTTAAAGATCCCCGAGGTTCAAGACAAGAGTCTTTCAACCACGCTTTCATCTATAGAATGTCACTTATCTAGGTCCTCAGTTTATAGCTATTATAAAAAACAGACTTCGGCAGGAAATTCCACTCCTTAGCTCTATGCACAATACCTAGAATACATATGTGTGAAATGTGAATATTGATGATCCTAGCGGTCCTTCCATGAATTTGGAATCGATAAAAATCCCGAAGTAAGACTTCGAGGCAATAACATATTTGATGGTTTCTGCATTTTAGAACAGGTTTATGAGATGACAGTTTTGTGTATAAAGTAGCATCGAACGTTAGAATGAGTCATATACGAGTCAGAGTATAGAAGCGACGTTTTCCAAAGTATATATTTTTTGGCCAAAGAGACCGGCTGGGACTTTCTGTATATTAATATCTAATTAGAGTTGATTATTAAAGGTGAATTTCTGAGTGAAACGGCTACAGCGTCATTAACGCAGCGATACTGACGCGGCGTTACTGAAACCAGAGCCACTTGGCGTGGAAGTTTACCTTCAGAAAAAAATAAATGATATTTACTTTAGTGATTTCCTAATGCAGATTTCATTGCAACATTTGCTTTCCAACAGCTACGGCCCACCGACGATGACGGTGACGGTATCATCGGAGAGGCGCGCGGATGCGCTAGCGGCGCAGCGGTGGGGCTCACCACGGCAGGTCACACTCAAGCGCAGCCCTGGAGCTCCGCTAGGAGTTAGCATCGTTGGTGGCAAGGTAGGTTGTAAAAGGATTTGATCACACAAAAACAAGGAATTCGAAGCCAAAGGACTCACGCAAGGACTAAAAAATTTGTTGTTACTGCTTGTGGACTCAGATCTGGACACATTCCATGTAGTAAGTTTGCGATCCTAATGAAAAAAGTTAACTCGCCTAATTGTATCGAGTGTGGAGTTTTCGAGGACTTACAGCACTTATTGATGGACTGTGTGCGGTATGAGTCTATAAGAAACGATTTGTTTAGGGTCCTGAGGTGGAACCGACTTGACGTAGGCACGTTCCATAGATTTATGTCTCTACCAAATGGTGATGAAGCGAAGAGTCTGTTTAAATTCATGACTCAAATCTTATAAATAGTAGGTTTGTGTTTACAAAGTTTGTGTTTAGTTTAGGGTATGATGGGACTGTCATACGCATGGCGTTTATAAAAGTCCCCAATTAAATAAAGAAAAAAAAATAGAAAAAAAAGGACTAATAAAAAACTTTTTTTGCAAAAAAATACTACCGACTTCCAAATGAAAAACTACAAAGTGAAAAATAACTTAACTCTTGGAAATCGGTGTCTTAAGTAGGTACCATTTTTTTCGATATGGACACCGACTTCCAAGAGTTAAGTTATTTTTCACTTTGTAGTTTTTCATTTGGAAGTCGGTAGTATTTTTTGCAAAAAAAGTTTTTTATTTTTCCCTTTTTAGTTTTGCCTACCTAATAGATACGCAAGTTGTTTCCTAAGGTCCCTATAACGCCGAATAGATTACCCGAATAACATGAAACTTGAGCATAACCGGTGAAATGAGAGATCTGCGTATCCTTTTAGAGCGTACTGGCGTGATGTTATGTTATGAAATGGTATAAACAATAAACAGACATGCGATTGCAGCAATCCCGAGAGTGTTGCCGTTATTTATTGAAGAGTTCTGTTGTATATCTCCGAAGTTCTTGATCAGACCTTCACCAAATTAAAATGGGACCAATTTCAAAACATACTCTTCCAAACAAAAAAAGATTTTTCAAAATCGGTCCACAATTGACGGAGATATTAGTGAACATACACAAAAAAAAAAAACATAAAGTCGAACATAGAACCTCCTCCTTTTTGGAAAGTCGGTTAAAAATAAAACAACACTACACACACGACAAAACTATGGTTAAAAGGATCAGGTCATACAGCTAGTACAACATAAACTACAGTTTTTGAATTGACAGTATTTACTAATAGCAACACTGAATTATACAATAACATAAAAAAACTGGTTTGGCATGAAGAAGTACCAATAAACATTACCAATGAAATGTAGCAAGTGTGGATTTCGTTGTCCGTTCTTCTCCATAACAAGCTACATTGCCGAATGAACGGTAGAATCAATTATTATAACTTTGAATTTTTTTTAACGCTCAAAAGTGCTGCTTTATTGCCTAATTAAATAAAGAAATTTTGATTTGATTTGTAGCATATTGCGTTCTACAGCAAACACCATGAGAAGAGAACCTAAGATTGCCTCTATTCAAATAACCCAATACTTATTCTTATGTTATAACCGTTGTTTCTGCAAAATTCATTTAAATAAATAACCGTATCTTCTGTTAAGGTTGACATAATCTCTAACCGCGATGGTGACGAAGGTGAAGAGAAGGCAATATTCGGCATCTTCATCAAGAATGTGGTGCCTGGCAGTCCTGCGGGCAACTGTGGAGAGTTACAAGTAAGAACAATTCTTATGTTAACTATAATAAAAGTGATTGAAGTACGAGTGACTTAAGACATATCAGCTCAAGAAGGTAACAACGATAGATGCAAAATAAATGAATCATGAGATGAATGAGACATGTCCGAGTGTTAGTTAGTTGTTAGTTGCCAAAAGACCCCGTTTTCATCTGCAAGATGGATTACATTGCAGACTACTGATGCATAATGTGATGAATCGCTAGATCGTGCTTCGCAGTGTAATAAAACTGGCTTGCAGGTGGAAACACGGACAAAAGCTTCCTTGAAAATACCGTTCGCAGTTGGTAAATAAAACAATGATGATAAATTTTTTAACTTTGACTTGGATAATTGTATGTCTATAAAACACCCATCAGAAAATACAGTTTTATTGCTCAATTTTGACTGTAACTTATATGATCACTCAAAAAATAGAGCTATATTCTAATTTTATTGGTTTCACACTATCTCTATTTGAGTACCCACCTGAATAAAATCAATGAGATACAATCTTAACCTTATCATTTCTCACAGACAGGCGACCGTATCCTTGAGGTGGACGGAGTATGCGTGAGATCGGCGCAGCACGAGCGAGCGGTACAGCTCATCAAGGCAGCTGGCGATACCGTCACTCTTACAGTGCAGAGTCTACTTGCATGGGTAATTAAAATAAGCAAAGAACACACAGCCGAGCATAGAAGGATTATGTTACAATTTTAAAATACTGCCGACTTCCAAATAAAAACACTGCAAAGTGAAAAATTACTTCTATTTCGGCAGTCGGTGTTCCTGTTTTTGTTAACCAGGTAGTGGCCTCGGTGCCATCTGTTCGATACCGATAAATGTTTTTGCGCAGTAATGTCATAATAGGCTTTCGCGGGTAATTCAATAAGCCACAAACGAAGCCAACTAACTGAATGCGAATGATTTCTTTGCAGACAAACGGCCTTTTTTCCTCTGTTTTTTTTACTGATTCGAAAGACAAGTTTTTCTAAGGCAGGAGGACTATATATTGATTTGGTCCCGTGGACTATTCAGGCAATTTGCCGGGATAAAAGTATCTAGTATATTATGGCACTCAGCGCTGGCTTTCCATCAGAGGAATAACTTTTGTAATTGGATTAGTACTTCTGCAGCTTTCCTATTGAATAAAAAACAATTTAAATTAATAATTTTAGTGTAGATATCCTAGTAATATAATAAATGCGAAAGATTTGGATTGATGGATAGATGTTTGATGAGAAAGATGAGATAGTATATGTATAATAAGGAATAGCTCATAGGCTACTTTTTGGCACAGAGATAGTTTATAGTCTGCAATAGCACATAGGTTACTTTTTATCTCGAATTAATGTTTCCTAGGGATAGGAAAATACTTTTAACGCAGGCGAAGCCGTGAACAGCAGCTAGTAGATGATATAACCAGGATATTTTTTACAGAACACAGACTCTTCGGACGTGGAAGCGTCCACGCCACCAGCGTCCCCTAGGAAGTCCCCTGCACCGCCGCCGCAGAAGGACAATAAGACACCGCAGCATGAGATCAAGGTAACAACATCTTGTGCATACAGCTAAGGACTAGAACTCCCTGTCGGAGTCTGTGTTTCCTGATAACTACAACCTGGGTGTCCATAAGTCAAGAGTTTATAGGTTACTTCTAGACAAGCGTGCTTCACCGTCAACCATATCATCGCTTACCATTAGGTGAGGTAGCGGTCAAACGCAAGCCGATCAACATTTAAAAATAAAATTATTTATTAAAAAATCTTTTTTTGAACAAGCTTTTTTCGTATTTTTCTCAGCAAACCCTTTCACTTGATATCCATATCATGGCAGTGCACAAAAAAAACTAGTCCACCATTTTGGGCCGACCGCCATATTGGATTTAGAATGACGTCATTTAGCTAAGCATGCATTGTCATCCAAACTAAACGTGCACACAAAATTTCATCTTAATCGGTGGAGGATAACTGCTTTAAAATTCAGTTGCAAGATTTGACCCAAACAAACTTACATACTTACATATATTGCAAGTTAAATAAAAGCTTGTAAAAAAGATATCTTCATGATCCAATCGGCTCCATCCGTCCATCATCATGAGAATGAGAGATATATCTTTGATTTAGGCTGTATTTCTTCTGATCTCGTTATCTATGTTAATGTTGAAGAGCTCGTTGCTAAATAATAACAGCCACATGTGTCGGTCTTCAAGGTAAAGCAACGCTTGCCGAGGTCAGTCTGTAAATGGGTGACCATTATAGCGAGTTTCTTTCGTGCCTGGAAAGTTCGGTAGTCAGAAGCCTGAGATCTGACAGCAGTCTCGCCAAGGGGTATCGTGTGACCCAGTTACTGGGTTGTGGAGGTCAGATCCCTCTCACAGAGAGGAGGCCTGTGTCCCAGCAGTGGGAAACTTAATAGGCTGATGATGTGTGATGTGTGGAGGTCAGATAGGTAGTCGCCCCATGTAAAGCACTGGTACTCAGCTGAATCCGGATAGAGTGGATGCTGCCCCTAACATAGTTGGGAAAAGACTAGGCAGATTGATTGTTACCCAAATGTTGTACACTTGTTTAGTGCTTAGACTAGCTTTTGTCTAAATACCTACAAACGGGGTGAATAGGAAGGCAGGGATGAATGGGAGCGGCGGGTTCGCGGTGAGTGCTAACGCGTGCCCGTGTTCCCGGCACAGAAGGACACCGTGGGGTTTTAGTGGGTTGGAGTCACACATAACTGCACTATCTCCCCGTGGTAGTCCAGTATGCATGAGCAGTTTTCCACGTAGAAAAAAAGGTGTGAATGGGAACAAAACTTTGATTAGGATTTTAACTTTGATACCCCTTTATGGTTTCAAACAAAGCGTCGTTTTTAGGGTTCCGTAGACAAATGGCAAAAAACTAAACCCTCTGTCTGTCTGTCTGTCCGTCCGTATGCCACAGCCACTTTTTTCCGAAACTCTAAGAACTACGCTGTTGAAATTTGGTGAGTAGATGTATTCTGTGAACTGCATTAAGATTTTTACACAAAAATAAAAAAAGAACAATAAATTTTGGGGGTTCCCATACTTGAAACAGAAACAAATTTTTTTTTTCATCTGGCCCATACGTGTGGGGTATCTATGAATAGGTCTTAAAAAATGATATTGAGGTTTGTAATATAACTTTTTTCTAAACTGAATAGTTGGCGCGAGAGACACTTCCAAAGTGGTAAAATGTGGGTCCCCCCCCCGTAACTTTTAAAATAAGAGAATGATAAAACTAAAAAAAATATATGATGTACATTACCATGTAAACTTCCACCGAAAATTAGTTTGATAAAGATCTAGTAAGTAGGTTTTTTTAATACGTCATAAATCGTAAACCGCAATTTACCAAGTACGGAACCCTTCGTGCGCGTTTCCGACTCGCACTTGGCCGGTTCTTTTATATTTATTATATATTATTTTTTAGTACCAACTAAAATGCTGCAAACTATTTTTAACACCTTAACTGCCAGATGCCTGACAAACAATACATTTTCTATTGTGTCTCGTTCTCTGGCAGCCAAACTGTTAAATAACATGAATATTTCCTTCAAAGTTTTGTTTCTTTTCCCCCCTGCATTCCTATTCACCCCGTTTGACGGCAGTATAGTTGATGCGCGCTTTGACCGCTCATGATTTGGGTGCTTTCTCATTTATTCAAATGGAATTTTGTCGAACTAATAATGATATATTTCAGTATCGTAATAGTATGAAATGCGTAAGAAAGCATTGTTTTTAAAGACAAATCTTATCAGATTTTTTTACTGGCCTACTCCTGGGTAAAAACTACTCCTTCCACCTTTCATAAGACCGCGTTTCCTCCTTCCACTCTTATGGTTTAGAATAAAATCACCAGTGAGCTAATACTTCATTTGTTTTAGTAAAGATATAAAACGGTGTAGATGTAATTTAGCGCCCGCAACATACCAACTTTAAATTACTTCATAATTCTCAGAACTCAAAAAAGTCAGAACTTTCAGATGATATTATTAATTGATATTAATAATATCATTTGAAAGTTATTATTATTAATTGATATTATTAATTGCTGAATGTGATAGATGATCTATCGTAGGTTACCAAGACTTAAAAATTTTCGTTGCAGTTATTCATCGTTTGTTACCTTGTTCTATTTACTTCATAGTCGAGAGGTAGTCATAACGCTTCTAACCCATAGTGTTTACTAACCCTTGCTCCATTTGATGACAAAATAATAATTTGTCAAATCTCCGATTTCTAAATTGATATTTTGAGTTACGAACGTCTCAAACCGTGCTCAGACTTACTTTACGCCCGAAATCTAACAGGGTTTCAGAATAAACTAGAGTTTGTCAAATACTCAACTTACAAATGCTTAATTCAGAAACCATGGGCAAGTATAAATGTTATTATGTTACGATACTAAAACCAAAATTATTGTTGGTGAAACTCAAAACTTTTAGGTTTTTTACTTTGGTCAATTGATCGCCACTTTTTTGAAGGAGTTAGAACTCCTAAGGGCCATAATTAGTAAAAACTCATAAGAGCAATTTATATAGAAAATATAAAGTTAAAGTCTGCTTAATGTAAACGCAAATGCAAAGCTGCATTTCTTTGCCTTACCCTATATTATTCTTTGCAGATAACAGTAACATCAGAAGCAGATGAAGAGAAAGAAGCAGAAGGTGACCCCGAGAAGGATCCGGTAGACTCCACACCTACAGATGAGACTGCTAAACCTGTCTACTCCGACGATTCTGATAGCAGTGATGAAGAAGATGACAGGGACCTACAGGGCAGGACTTATTCTGATAAAGGAGTTGAGGTTAGGAAGGCTCACTTAAACAACTTAGCAAGAACTTTTGCTGTGTATTATTCCTGAAAGTTTCGCGCAACTGTTAAACTACAAGAGCTAGATAGAGACGAAAACATAGAAAATACTTTTAATTTCGGTAGTGATGATAAACTCATTTTTACGCGGGCAAAGCTGCGGGCAGAAGCTAGCATAAAAATAATTTGCTGTGACTCTCATCATTATCATGATGATGATGACAGTCCTTAAGTTATATAGCCTTAAAATAAAACGTCATTGACTGAGTACCTAATAATGACACGTGATATTTTCTTATAGGTAGTTCGTTCTGGGATAAAATCAGTAGTAGGTAATTTTCAAGTCGTTTAAACAAATACTGATATAAGCCCCTGTCGTAGGTTTAGTACTGAAAATGGTATTTCTAAATTAAGGATCTGAATGTCTACTTTCAAACAATTTTATTTTTTTAAACATGATTTTTACCATCTCAAGAAACAAACAAAATGAGACACTTGCGAAAAACATGCTAAGATTGATGAAATATTGTCATCTATTCGTATTAAGTTCTAATTAATTGGATTTTTTGAGGTAAACAAGCTTTTATATTTTTGAAGACTGAAGTCTAAAAATAGAACATGACCCTCCTCGGGTGTGTTTGACCTGTCTGTCACAGATTTATAATCCTCGAAGATAAGGACCAATTGTTCTTGGGGTAGGAGAAACTGGTCTATTTATACACCCAACTAAAATTATAAATGTTTGTAAGGATATAAATGTTTGGATATTTGATATATATATTTCTCGCCGTGACTTCGGAAATGAATGAAACTTAAGTCAATCACCTATACTCTTTGCGCTGTAGCATGGTATGGGTGACAGTTTCAATAACATTTTTACAATGCATGTCCTCGAAAAGAGCGGTTTTCCAAGCAGCCAAACTGTGCGGAAAGTATCACTTTTTTCACTAGTGCTTTTTACTTTCCTGTACTTTTTTAATTTTTAACTCCAACGTCAGCCCGACGCATAGAGTTTTTATTATTTGAGAAAAGTTTTAAAAATTAGTTATATACAGATTATCATTCATATAAAGGTAAAATAAAACTAATACTTTATTTTAGGCGTTTTTAATTACTCTAGATTTTGATCAATAAATTAATTTTAAATATTTATTAAATATGTTTGGCAGAACGTATATTTTGCTCGTGCCTTATTGCGTTATGATGTGACAGCTATTTGCACATGCGCAGTAGATATGCCCGAGGAACTCTTAGTTAATCTGTGGTAATGCTGAACGCGCTTGAATAAGCCCGCCATTTTATTAATTTCATTTTATTTATTTCTTTATTTTCTCGCACAATGCATAGTAAAATGTTGTATGATACACGTACGTAAGATGATTTCCGACTCGTGTCGATTTATCCACTCACTCGCTTCGCTCGCTCGTGAATAGAAATGCCACTCATCGGAAATCACCTACCTTCCGCACTTGTAGCATAAATAACTATTACAATGCATGTCCTCGAAAAGAGCGGTTTTCCAAGAAGCCAAACTGTGCGGAAAGTGTCACTTTTTTCACTAGTGCTTTTTACTTTCCTGTATTTTTTTAATTTTTAACTCCAACGTCATCCCGACGCATAGAGTTTTTATTATTTGAGAAAAGTTTTAAAAATTAGTTATGTACAGATTATCATTCATATAAAAAGTAAAATAAAACTAATACTTTTTTTTTAGCGTTTTTAATTACTCTAGATTTAGATTTTGATCAATAAATTAATTTTAAATATTCATTAAATATGTTTGGCAGAACGTATATTTTGCTCGTGCCTTATTGCGTTACGATGTGACAGCTATTCGCACATGCGCAGTAGATATGCCCGAGGAACTATTAGTTAATCTGTGGATATGCTGAACGCGCTTGAATAAGCCCGCCATTTTATTAATTTTATTAATTTATTTGTTTCCTCGCACGATGCGTAGTAAAATGTTGTATGATACACGTACGTAAGATGATTTCCGACTCGTGTCGATTTATCCACTCACTCGCTTCGCTCGCTCGTGAATAAAAATGCCACTCATCGGAAATAACCTACCTTCCGCACTTGTAGCATAAATAACTATTTACGCATATATGTATGCATCTATGGTATATCTATGGTATGACGTTAAATTACAAAAAAGGCGTATACGTATTGCGTAAAAAAACGTTATTGAAACTGTCACCCGCACCATGCCACAGCGCAAAGAGTGTAGTTTAAGCCACAGACATGAAACACGTAGGCGAAGCCGCGCGAAAAAGCTAGTGAGTTATAAATGTATGCTTCTGAAAGTTTTTTAATAAGGACCTTACAGATGGTGATATCGCGCATATATTTTGTACGAAAATTATTTTAAGTTCAAATTGGTCGAAATGCATCCATGTGAACGTATTTGTAAATTCGCTTAGTAAAATCACTTATTGGTATGATATACCGACACACTATACCAATATTATAAAGAGGATTTTTTTGTTTGTTAGTTTGTGTGTTTGTTTGTACCGAATAGGCTCCGGAACTACTGGACCGATGTTAAAAATTCTTTCACCGTTGGGAAGCTACACTATGCCCGGGTGACATAGGCTAATTTTTATCCCTGTATTCCTACTGGAACGGGAACTACGCGGGTGAAACCGCGAGGCGTCCGCTAGTATGATATAATTCGAGTCATCAGGAACGTTTCTAAGGTTGCAAAATCTCATAGATCTTTTCTATCTTCTCTAGATCGATCGTGCGTCAGCCGGAGCAGTGAAACGCACCAAAGAAGAGAAGGAGGCAGATCCAGAAGAAGAAGATGACTTCGGCTACACGACAAGTGAGTGGAAAGATACATTGTTCACTCTCATCAACTTCTCGTTCTATTTCGTTCACGTGTATTTCTACGCCTGTCTTATTGAACACAATAGGTGAAGATTTTTCAATTAAGAATTCGAGATTTTTATCAAATTTTCGAACAACTAACTCTATGCTATACAGGACAAAGTTAAAATTCTATTTTTTTACGTTTTAGGATAATTTTTTATATAAAAATGGTCACTTAAAAATCGACTTAAAATATATGTATGTACTTGAGTTGGTGGCGATGGATTCAAATTATTTCGAAGAAGAAGTTTTAAGTATAGAAGAAGATCTTTTTACGAATTTTACTATTTTCTTTCATAGATTGCGAAATGATTTTGTCATACCAACGCGAATTTATTGATGTGCCAACGGACAGTAAAAATATGCAACGTCTTCGAAATTTTACGGTAGATTTGATAGAGAGTTGATAGCTTTCTATCGATTAAATTTAAATTAACCCAAAACTAAAAGTTATGGTTAGCTGAATGCAGTTTTATATATTTTATACTTACTATACTATTAAGACTATAACAAATAAAATTAGATAGCCAAAATTAACTTCAGAAAAGTGAATAATATATAGGGAAGATATATATATGTATGTTTTTTTGGCATTTAAGCACAACTTGGGTATTTTAGGAAAGTGGAAAGCCACATTGTATGTGGTGCCTTTGGACAGATTTCTGATTTGGAGTTAATAACTTGTCAATCCCAAAGTTTGTCAGATTTTTAGGCTGTAATAGAGAACTCAACTTTAAATTCTTTATTCAGAAATCGGGGGTGACCATGACGAATACTTGAAAATATTACGCTTATCTACAACAAAAACGTCGTACAATAATTGGTTGCGAAAACAAACGCAATCCACTTTGTTTTCATTCGTTTTAGAAATTACTTAAAAAAAATACCGACCAAGTACGAGTCGGACTCGCACACGAAGGGTTCCGTCCCATTATCACAACAACACGACAAAAAGATCACGTTTGTAGTATAGGAGCCCCACTTAAATATTAATTTTATTCTGTTTTTAGTATTTGTTGCTATAGCAGCAACAGAAATACATCGTCTGTGAAAATTTCTACTGTCTAGCTATCACGGTTCATGAGATACAGCCTGATGACAGACAGACAAACAGACCATAGAGTCTTAGTAATAGGGTCCCGTTTTTACCCTTTGGGTACGGAACCCTAAAAACTATTTTTGATTCCTACTTATTTTGACGAATTGAGTAACAAATTCCAGCTGTTTGGCTGCCCAATTTAAATTCACTCCAAGAAATCTCGAACACAAATTATTACCAAACTATATTAATACAATATTAAATTACGTACACATACTACCCATAAAACTCCCGTTCAGTAACCGCAAACCACCCAGGAAACCATTTTAACCAGCAGTTAATTATTACATAAACAGCACAATATTGTAGCAGAGACGGAAGCTGTGGTCTTACCAGCATCCGTAGTTCAAGGTTATCGACGGGTTAAATATAGGAATCTTAAGGTTACCTGTTGCTGAGTATTTTCGAAGATTTCAGCATGACTGTAGAGGCTATTATAACTATTTCTGCTGCCGAGCAGAATCGCTTTGTTCTGGTTGAACTGCTGAAACCTGTAAACAACTTCAACAAAATTATACATGCTTCCCATTGTGTATACAAATAATTAGGTAATAATATCATTAATATACCTCTTTAGTATCACTTCACTCATCAAACTAGAACTCAAAGTGTTTGTTTCAATAAAAAAAACATTTACAGGGAACAATTTTGTTGCCAAAGAGTCGTTCTGTCAGAAAGATAAAACTAGTTATATTTATTTATTTACACACATAAGTACAACATCTTCAGTTACATCTTCAGTTGTACATTCCAAAGAGTAGATCTCTTGAGTGAAAAAAATAGGTACCAAAGACGCTGACTTCCGAAAACAAAGTTATTTTTCGCTTCGTAGTGTTTTGTTTTGGAAGTAGGTTTATTTTTTTTGTTAAAAGTTTTTTGGCTCCAATTATTATTACCATGAAAATACGCATTTTTTTTAAGATAACTTAAAAACTGCTCGTCAGGTCTTGATCCAATTTAAATGGGACCACATGAGACCCACCAGCTTTCAAATAAAAAGAATGATCAAAATCTGTGCATAATTGGTGGAGTAAACGAGTAACAAACATTTAAAAACATACAGTCCAATTGAGAACCTCCTCCTTCTTGAAGTAGGTTGAAAACGTGCGTTCTTTAAAATATAAAGCGTGAAACAAAACGATTAGCATACAAAAAAAAACTTTCTCGCTTTTGAAACAGTGGGAGATCTCCATCGAAGTGATTTTCAACGGACCAATAGCTTTTCCAGGTGTTATCCTTTCGCACCTAGCTAGAAGAAAACAATTTTAACATTATTATTATTGGTAAGACACTAGTACCTAGTTAGTTAGCTGAAGCCTGCGTTTAAGATAGCATGCTGTTCAGTCTGTTCTTGAAACAGTTCAGTGTGGGTGCTATCACAAAACTTCCTGGCGCCTATTCCATGCTGTTACATACTACTACTACTAGGCATATCATAATACTACTACTAGGCATATCATAATACTCTGTGAGTATTTTGTGAGTCTCTGTTTGTTTGATCTTTCTTTGCCTTACAAAAGGTGATCATTGAAATTTGTTTTCAGCGTCGAACTCGAAAGTAGACAGTTAAGTAGTCAACGTCAACGTCAATTTCTCCAGTGTCTATATTACTTTTTAAATAGTGACAATAATGAATTCTTTTAACAAATACCATTTTATGGGTGCATTTTTCAATGAAACTGATCGCGATCAGAACATCCAAACGAGTCCAAGACCTATCAGTTTCCATAGCAATGATGACACTGACAGTTCTTGAAGTCCATTTTTAGGGTTACGTAGCCAAATGGCAAAAAACGGAAAACTTATAGATTCGTTATGTCTGTCCGTCCGTATGTCACAGCCACTTTTTTCCGAAACTATAAGAACTATGCTGTTGAAACTTGGTAAGTAGATGTATTCTGTGAACCGCATTAAGATTTTCACTCTAAAATAGAAAAAAAACAATACATTTTGGGGGTCACCATACTTGAAACTGAAACTATTTTTTTTCCCATCAATCCCATACGTGATGTGTATCTATGGATAGGTCTTCAAAAATGATATTGAGGTTTCTAAAATATTTTTTTTCTAAACTGAATAGTTTGCGCGAGAGACACTTCCAAGGTGCTAAAATGTGTGTCCCCCCCCCGTAACTTCTAAAATAAGAGAATGATAAAACTAAAAAAAATATATGATGTACATTACCATGTAAACTACCACCGAAAATTGGTTTGAACGAGATCTAGTAAGTAGTTTTTTTTTAATACGTCATAAATCGTAAACCGCAATTTACCAGTTTACCCTTCGTGCGCGAGTCCGACTCGCACTTGGCCGGTTTTTTTATTGATGAAGGGCTGATTATTGCAATATGAATTCCCCTATTAAGTAATAGGAAGATTTATAAAACAATGGCCCAGCGGCAAGTTTTTTTTAAATCTGAATCTGAATTTTAGGCAACAAAAGAGATGAACGAAAACCAATTCTATGCAGCTGAAATGAGAATACTGAAGCGCGAATGCATAGAATAACGAATGAGTAAGGAAATTTGAAAGTGGCACCTGTGACCGAAGAGTTGTGTGGAAATAGGATGTCATTGTATGAGCACAAGATGTGGAAGACCTAAAAACTATGGACGGATTGTATAAAAGATGGTATTGCCACAAACAGCGTGACTATAATAGACGACATGTTGTGGAGACCCGAAATAAATTAGGGAATGGCGCGAGAGAATGTACAATAAATTAACCAAAGACTAGAGAATGCTTCTAGAAACTTTCGTATTACACAGACTACATAGGAATGAATCTTACTTTAACAACAAGAAAAACTACATTTTACTTCACTAGAAATTGTGATATAAATGCTGTTAGAAAAGTTTAAATCGGACCCGAAAATATAAACGAGAAAAGTTAACTTACCTAAGTTAAAAAGGTTACTTTTTTGGGTAAACCGAACGAAAATACCTTAGTACGCGTTGTTGGAAGGATTTAGTAAAGTTTAAGGTTTGGTGGTGAGAAAGTTAGTAACTTTGGTTTAGGTCTACTGTGTTTTAGCGGCTAGGGAAATTTTATTTTTTTTGACCTAATTTCATTTCGGCCTATCTTTATTTTTGATGTGTTGGTACCTACGGAATGAAGAATGAAGTTACAAATATGTCGCAGATCAAATGAATCGAATTCAGTGGGCTTTTTTCAAGTTTTTACTCGGGTTATTGGTCGATTCGCACGAATTTATTTCGCCCGAAATGTGCGAATCGACTCTTGTTAATAATATTGATTTTTCTGTGGTGATTCGCACGAAGTTATTTAATTGCCTAATACATAATTTTGGAGTGCTCGATTCGCACACTAAATAAAATTATTAAAAGGGGTCGATTCGCACATTTCGAGCGAGTTAAATTTCTGCGAATCGACCAATAACTCTTTTACTCGTGCTTAATCGTCTCAATGTAAACGTCAATTTGTATTAAAACTGGATAAGTGCCGTCTGGTTACAATAAGCAAAAATCTCTTCTTTTTTGGATACTTATTAAAATAAGACATCGTTTACGTTTATGCGATCAAGTACGTTAAAAAACACGCACTACGGCATGTCTTAGTTCAACATTTAGGCCTTTTAATCACTTTCTTTAAAAAAAATATAGGGTGAAAGTACCTACTACTGCCGAAATAGGAGTACGTAGATACATTATACACGTGGACGGTACTTCGGCTCTAAGGACCAATTTTGACCCTAACCTTTTAACATGTACTTAGTGCTGGATTTCTTCCTTGAAGTGCTCCTACAGGCTCCCACGGACAGGCGTTACAAGACACCTCTCTGCGGGAGCCTTTAGGTAGTTAGCCCACCTGTACAAACACTCGCTTTGTATGATTTCAAAGAATAGTTTCGCGTAACAGTAGGTAACAGTAGCGTTTCCAATTGTTTTGTTTGAAGTAAGTAATACGAAAAAAAAGTATTATTTTTCACGTTGGATTTGACATTGAACGTTTTCACGTTCATGAATGATTTATGTTAATCTAGTTTCTTTATAATGTATTAATGATTTGAAAACTCCAGCGTGAATAATAAGTTTAAATAACAATTTGAAAAGACCAAAATTAACAGAATAGTAGCGAGGTCGCTTAACAATTTGCCTGTCAACAGCCTCTTAGAAAACACATTCTAAATCATTCACGTCATGTAGTTATTCTGTAGTTTTAGTTTATTTCCATTTATTTCAATAATGTATCTTTTCACTGCTTGTGTTATTTGTTTGTATGTAAATTGTTTTAGTTTTGTAATTATACGTGTATTTCTTTTTAACAGAATTTTTATTATTTTTGCTTGCACTACGTTCCAAATTTTGTAGTACCTACTTCAATACTTACACCATTGTGCCTGCCGATAGTCTCACTAGTGCATCCCGTATTTATTATTGGTTCTTAACCTATGGAAAGCCGTTTCATTCAACTGGCAATTTTGGGCTATGTATGATATATAACTATGATTTGACTTGGGCGACTTGACTCCTGCGTTCAAATATTTTCTTCAAGTTCGAGTTTATGGTTATAAATACAGCGATATTACAAAAAAAAAAGAAACAAATGAACTACTCATTTTGGAAAAGGAATTACTTGTCATAATCTATAATATAACAAGTACAATTTCAAAATTTAAAAAACTCGCGACACATTTATCTTGCATAAACACACCAATTCAAACAGTAAAACTCTCATAACTTTTGAACGGCTGAACCGATTTTATTCAAATATAGTTAAAAACACTCTCGACAAAATCACCTTTCAAACAAAAAAAAACTAAATCAAAATCGGTTCATCCGTTTAGGCGCTATGATGCCACAGACAGACACACAGATACACAGATACACAGCAACACACGTGAAACTTATAACACCCCTCTTTTTCCGGCGGGGGTTAAAAATGAGTCGCAAAATATGTTGGTAAGCGCATAACTCTACAACGCCTGGACCAATTTGGCCAATTCTTTTTTTTTAATGTTCGTTGAAGTTCAAAGATGGTTTTTACGGCGAGAAAAATTCTAATTATTGCCGGCAAAAAAATAATAACAGCTCTTTTCTTTTTCCCATACAAAAGTTTTCTAACTAAAACGTAGAGTCAATTTGAGCTTTATTGCTATTGTATAAGCTATTTTTGCTTTGTGTAGGGTAGGGTAGGGTAGGGTAGGGTAGGGTAGTGTAGGGTAGGGTAGGGTAGGGTAGAGTAGTGTAGGGTAGGGTAGTGTAGCGTAGCGAAGGGTAAGGGTAGGGTAGAGTAGGGTAGGGTAGTGTAGGGTAGGGTAGTGTAGGGTAGGGTAGTGTAGGGTAGGGAAGGGTAGTGTAGGGTAGGGTAGAGTAGGGTCGGGTAGGGTAGGGTAGTGTAGGGTAGGGTAGGGTAGATAGAGTAGATAAATGTTTGGTGTTTTTATGGCAAAACAAAGTTTGCCGGGTAAGCTAGTTTATAATAGAGTGACTACAGAAATCTTTAGGTACTTATTATTGGTAAAGGATCGTAAATTATTTGTCGAATGGTCATCTGCGGAATACACATTTACCAGTTTCACCTACCTACCTACCAATTTTTTTTAGGATCGTTCTTCCGCGGAGTATTCTAACACCGCCATGCAGAAACCGACATCAATGGCACAATGCCATCTATCAAGAACACCGACTTCCGAAATTGAAGTTATTTTTCACTTTGTAGTGTTTTTATTTGGAAGTTGGTTGTATGTTTAGTAAAAAGTTTTTTTAAGAGTATCTGAATAGCGTGTGTTGTGATATTTTACTTCTTGAACATTCTTAATTCATCTAAATTTTGAAAGAGTAAACCGATTGCGATGAAACAAAAACTAAGTAATACTTGAAGTTACGCACAATTTTTGTGTGTAAAAGTTATCTACATTGGTGTTGTAAATCTTACGTGATGCGTGTTCAACTAAAAAGAAAAAAATATATCTGGAAATGGGTTCTGTTGGTTATCCTTTAACATGGCAATTTCTTTCGGAAATATTTTGATGTACAGAAACGACTTTTCTTCAGGTTTATCATATGTATTGATATCATTTTAGCTCAGAGAAGGAACGAGCAATAACCACAAGTCTACTTCGTTATAAAACACAATTTTATTAGTTATGGATTTCTGAAGTGAAAGCTTTTGTTCACAAGAAGTCCCCTACATTTTGACATTAATCCACAAACGTTTGATCACTTTTTATCAGTCAACATTACCGATAGTGTTATCTGATACTACAAGTTAACACTGTGATCAATACTATGTACAAAATTAGTCAACATTTTGAGTCCAAAGAATTAGAGACTGCTTTGTTGGTAGCATGAGGTCCTGGGTTAGATTCCTAAGTCGGGCAGTGATATTAGGTTTTGCATCTGGAATTTTTCAGTAATACCTAACCCAGAAACTGGATTTGTGTATTGTTGATGACAATAGGGCCCCATATTACAGGGGGCTTAAATGGCGAAATTTGATTATACAACAGGTATTTTAAAAGCGCCGAGGCAATGAAGCTCGAAGTCCCGGAGAATGAATTTAACTGTCTTGGATCCCGCAACAAAATTAATCAGAGAATAATAATGGAGGAGTAGGAAAAATACAAAATTTCCACTTACCATTACTTACCATCAAGCAGGAGACAGAACAAACAAGACCAATAGGCACAAAGGGTCGTTTACAACTGGGATAACGATAAGCCCAGTTGCCTAGCACCATGGATAAGAATTACAACAGTATACCTCGTATTTCAACAGTACAACAGGTATACCTCGCATTTGCTTAACTCTTGCCCTCTTACTAATAAACACGGAATAAAGTTATACTAGGTATAAACCTATGAAAATGTATGGTTATACCTTTGTTATACCTGATATAACTTTATTCCGTGTTTATTAGTAAGGCGGTTTGAGGATAAATAGGCGCGATGATGTTTTAAATTCTGTCTGTCTGGACTTGGCACACTGGTAGCCCGTATCTTGGATCAGGACATAGACTACTCGATTGTAATCCCGGGACTCTTGGGAAAGATTACCGACATTCACGCAGATAAAGCCGCTGACAGAAGCTAGTTCTTTCTAATCCATCATCCTCTTTCCACACCGAAGAAAGTCAATCTCCAACACTCGAAGGTCAGCTCCCATCACTCCAGATCTCGCAAACGATCAGTTATTCAATGGAAATACGTATATAAAAATACATAATTAATTAAACACACACCGGGCCGCGTACACCTGCTAGCGTATTGTTTATTGAAAATGACCTTCTCCGACTAAAATAGATGCTTATACTTACAGCATGGAAGGTAAGGACAGAAGGACCAGATCGAAGATGTCATCAATATCAATCATCAATGCATATAATAAATCTGTAGAAAAGTCGTACAAAAACGAGTTTTCAACGAAAGAATAACCAACAGAACCCATTACCAGTATTTTCGGATTTTTATCTGTTTATTTATTTAGTGGTGCACGCATCACGTAAAATGTACCAAACCAATATAGATAACTTTTACTCACAAAAATTGAGCGTAACTTGAAGTATTACTAATTTTTGTTTCATCGCAATCGGTTCACGCTATCTAAAGATATAATTTAAAGTGTTCAAGAATTAAAATAGCACAACACATGCAATTCAGATTCTCTTGTACTCGGAAAGTTGAACTTCATATTCAATAGATGGCGTTGTGCATTAAACGTCATTTTCTGAATGGTCACCACCATTCAGAAAATTACGTTAAGATTCTCCGCGGGAGAATGACCCTAGAAAAAAATGGTATTCAGGTAGGCACGGTAGGTAAGCAGTTGACGGGGACGAAACCGCGAGCACTGCTAGTAACTCATAAAATAAGCCTTAGGTGATATTCTTATTTGTTGTCGCGGTAAATAGATTTACAAGTCTGTGAGGTAGTCTAGTAGCCTTCTACTCTTCTCTGTGGGTTGCCCTCTCCGGAAAATCTCCTGTAAAGTATAAGTCGTCTCGATACGGTTGCCAAGGCTTCCCATGGCGAAGTCATCTGGTATCCACTGCGTGTCGTCTCTAATTCATCTATCCTGATGCAGAAACGCATAGTAAATAATCAGTGAAAAATGGGTCCATCTGAGCAGTCTCAGACGTTGCGTTGGAAGGTCTCCCACCAGGTAGACGGATGACCTGGTAAAGGTTGCGGTGATCCGCTGGTTGCGAGACGCACGGGACCGGTCAATGTAGCGACGCTTGGGAGAGGCCTATGTCCAGCAGTGGACGTCTTTCAGCTTAAATGCTGATCTAATGATGATATTTTCCGCTAAAATATATGTAGGTTTACTCTACGATATATTATTGTGGTCCTTCTGTATTTTCTGTTGTACACACACATCGATTCCATTCAATATAAGAATGAAAGTTACATTAGGTCGAAAGTCGGAAGGATTAGGAAACCCGGCTGTGGTGTACACGAAAACTTGTTTTTCATGCTGATATTAGAGCAAAAGAAACGTACCTATTCTGCTTATTATTTTATTAGCAGCGCAAGGCGTTATTTGTTGATGAACAAAATTTGCAAGAGATGAATAGAGAATTGCATAATACCTTCGGACTAGATGTCACTCTGAAGAATCATCTCAAATTTTAGTGTGAGGCATCTTTAACATTTGTCATTTCATCTACAATTTTACTACCGACATGCCCTGTGCTCAAAGGGATTGCCCAATGAGAGACTTCTATACATACCTTCATCCCCTGTTCAACTTCTTAAGAAGATGAATTATCGAAAATTGTCGCAAAAAAGAGTATACTCCAGGTTCTACTTCGCTATTAAAAGAACGTAAGGTAGGGAGAGCGGCACACTGCAATACCGGCACTCCTCTCCCGCCGCGGCCTCCTGACGATGAGCCGCGATGCCTCCCATACGACCCGCCTCAGTTGCGATGTCGCCCAAGTTGGCATATCGTCAAAAGCCCTGACTGACGGCCCTGGGTTTCTCTTCGCTTCACCGTGGGTGACCAGCCACGGCTAATGAATTCCCCCGCCCCGACAATGCGGGAACCCACCGGGCGGGAATTGACTCTTAACCTAACATTCAATATATAATTATTATGACGACTAAATACTCGTATTATGGCTTAATTTATGCAACTCTAAATTAAATCAAAAGACAGTTATGCTAACCACTGGATTATACTAAAGTATTATTAAGCCAAAGTATTATTATGCTAATAAAAGTTATGAGAAAACGTTACTCGAAACAATATTAAGCCTAAAAATGTATGCCAAGAGTCCCTCTCTCGAAAATATCCAAAAAATATCATGCTACTTGACCCAAGAGAATAGGCTGCGCGTTATATATCAATTTAATTTGATTGAGTAGAAGATTTCAATCAAATCGACGACGTAATACAAAAGCTAGGTTAGATACAGATTAGCCTAATAAACTAAAATATTGCCATAAGACACGAAACGCCCCCATCGCGTGACAATCGGTGTCACAAGTCTCTTCCCGACCTTCTTTTATTTTTGACTAACAATAACTTCTAAGGTAATGGATATTATATAGATTTATGAATAGCAATTTATTAATAACCTTGATAATAACAATTCTTCTAACATGAGAATGTACATGAATGTTTTGACAGCTTCTATCTGAAAACATCCGGCTTGTCGAGATCACCTAGAGAGTTCTATTGCGTCGCTTTTTCTTTTTGATTTCGGTTTAAAGGAAGTGTCTATTGATTTTAAGCTATTTGGATATTTTCAAGTTAGTAGAGATTTTTATTCTTCAAATCTTGGTTAGGAACACTATCAGAAAGTCATTCTCAGCAAATAATCTCCTTTTATTTGTGTGTTACTTTTCTTCTTAGCGACACTTGGAGGCCTATTTCCGGGCAGTAACACGCTTTTCTGCTGATATTATGATGATGATAATGAGTCTTCTTATTTCTATGTTTTCTTTAGGACTCTTATTTGAAGTGCACGTTCTATCTTAGTAGTTTTATTTTACCATTCTTGACCGATAATCCCGTAAAAATCTACTCTACTTCACTTACTCCGATAAATCTACTTCATCTAGAGTAGTAAGCTAAGTCGCTGTATGGTTAAACATTACATTGATGATGAGTCCAGGATGATTTTACGTTTTGCTGCCTCGTGGGTCCTGTGGTCGATAACGCTAATGCTGAGCTAGACGTCCTGGGTTCGGTGTCCGGATCGGGCATTGTTATTGTTTTTTTTTATATGGAATATCTCAGTAGGAGCCGAAGGTCTCGATTTTGCCCGGGGTGATGGCAAAAGGCTCGCCTAGGGGGCGAAACGAACATGGAACTTGAAACATGGATGCACCGCTGCTTAAACCTTCGGGTGTGTTATATGTTATGCAATGCTAAGGTTGCCCTAGACGACGGCACGAACTATTTTGTGCGTTGAGTTAAAATGCATGCTATCTCATCCGAAAACACGTGCGAAAGAGATAGATGCTGTGATGAGCAGTAAGATGCTAGTTTGCGTACGAATTAGCACTTTTGCAAATTTGTAGCGAAATGGGATGAGGATTTAGGACGAAAACGAGCGCGCGAAATTTTATAAACAGACCTTTGGTAGTATGGATATCATGAAAAAACTACTAAATGTATATTTTCAAAATGTAATTATTTGCATTGTTGAATTACTAATATATATAAAGATACGTAAAAATTTGTGTTGAAATTTAAAATATTCGACGCTCATAAATTTAATTCTTTTTTTTTTTACTTTTTTGTTTTAGATGATAATGATGAGACAAATTGATATAATTTTTATTTTGAACGTACATCGTCAACAGTTGAGTAATCGCCAGACTACGTTTGTATGGAAGAATGATCGACTAGTGCAATCGTTAAACATTTCATAATAGATTAATTCATGATGATTTTCCCTATTTATGTAATCTATCATAACGTCATCACCAAAACACGAAACAAACATACCATCATAATAATTACATCATAATTTTACTGTAGCATTTATATTTCTTTACAAAAATACAGTACTATTCAGTACCGGAACTCTTCTATAAAAACAAACATAGTTTACGACTTACATGTGATTGGAATTAATTCGTCAGAACACATCATAGCGTCTGTCTCAAGACTGATATATCTTATGTTATGATGTATCGTCGGAATGAAGATATGTTTTGTTTTATTGTGTCGTAAAAATATTACTACGTGTGTACTGGAATGCTTTCTATTTTGGTTTTGTAGTTTACGGATAGGTAAAACGTCAAGCTTGTTTGTGAATATTTTGGGCAGGAGATTTACTTCGCCATAGTAAATTTGTGTTCGTTTTGGTTATCCTTTGACGTAGGTATTTAGAACATCATTCTGACTCTTATCTTCAAACGATTGACATAAATGAAACAACGATTTAAAATCGTTTAACACTAAATGTATTTAGTGATTTGAAGAGTAAGTGGCTTCTTAGGAGTTGACACTGGTTGGCTTTATTATTCGGAAGCACGATTTTGGGGGTGTTATGGGTTGTTTTTTTTATAGTTATGGGGTTTTATTTGAAAGTGGAAACCAACCCGTTCCACTTTCAAATAAAGCCCCATAACCCCAGCTGACGAATAGTTGTTTTCATTATTTGTTTTTAAAGTAACGTGCAATGGAACGTCTTTACGCGTTTACATGTTCGTTCTATAAGTTTTTAACCGACTTTCCAAAAAAGAGGAGGTTATCAATTCGACTGTATTTTTTTATTTTTTTTATGTTTGTTACCTCATTACTTTTTACTGGGTGAACCGATTTCGATGATTCTTTTTTTATTTGAAAGCTGGTGCTTGTCATGTGGTGTCCCATTTAAATTTCATCAAGATCTGATGAAGAACTTTGGAGATATAGATCAGAACTCTTCAATAAATGACTGCAAATCACTCAGGATAGCTGCAATCGCATGTCTGTTTATTATTTTTACCATTACATAACATAAAATCACACTAGTACGCTCTAAAAAGGGTACGCAAGTGTGAACAGTTAACCCTGGTATACTCTCATTCCACCGGTTTTGTTTAAGTTTCATGTTATTGGGATAATCAATTCTGGCTTCACTTTGGGCATTATAGGTACCTAATCTATAGAACTGGTCCATTATGTACCACAACTAAAAAGTGAAAAATAAAAAAATCTTTTTACAAAAAATACAACCGACTTCCAAATAAAAACACTACAAAGTGAAAAATAAATTCAATTTCGGAAGTCGGTGTCAAAAAACGAAGAAACGAAAATAGGAACACCGACTTCCGAAATTGAATTTATTTTTCACTTTGTAGTGTTTTTATTTGGAAGTCGGTTGTATGTTTTGTAAAAAGATTTTTTTATATTTTCTTGATTTCAATGTTTTATTGTTTTTTTTTATACTAATTCATTAGATATTATTTTAGAAAAATATCAAAAAGGTTTTTTTTAACTCCCTAAATGACCACTCTCCCCCCGGATACTAAATTTCCCGTTGATACTTGCAAATATGTATCTTATTTAATAACTAATTATAGTACGATATACATTGAAACGACATAACACATAGTCTTCTTCTCTCCCTTCTTTTTCTTACACAATACATTTATCGAGCTGAATTGAAAAAGGAATGGACCTTAAACCACCACGCGGACCCAGTGCGGGTTGGTGGATGTCACTTGACTTCGAATGTTTGGTTCTACGACATGCACTGGCCTGGAAACTGTCCCTCAAGATGTTTTCTTTCACCGTTTTAGAGCAGTGATGATGAAATATATTGGACTAAGTAAAGCGCCTACCTGGGTTCAAATCCACGACCTTAAAAAAAGAATTAAGTAAACAAAACACGTGTTATTTCCATAAAATTTGGTATAGAAAAGTTGTCAATTCTTCCATGCCGTGCGTATCATAACTCGGTACTCTGAACCGGCACCTGGATGCATTCGAGTGGAACTAGCGCGAATTTGTGTGCCGCGATATTTTGTATGCCGACGTTTGAATCGTATAGAATTAGATTCGGTAGCCTTGTGCTGGTGTACGATAGACTTGAACTTACACTGGGAAACATGAAATTGGTGCAGACAGTTCATAAGTCTAATGATGGCATCTATACGTATATTCTTGTCATCATGTTAGCTTTTTACTCATATAGGCATAATGAAAACATTAAATTACGCTGTTTTGCAGATGAATAGGTGATAAAAAAGAAAGAAAAATATTCACGGTAACACGGTTTTTATTAGGGTTCCATACGCAAAGGGTAAAAAACGGGAACCTATTACTAAGACTCCGCGATCCGTATGTCACCAGGCTGTATCTCATGAACCGTGATAGTTAGTTGAAAATTTCACAGATTATGTATTTCTGTTGCCGTTATAACAACAAATACTAAAAACAGAATAAAATAAATATTTTCGTACCACTTGCTCAAAAAAGTGACATTCTATGCCACAAAAAGCGAACATAACAATAGTCATTTTTAATCTGTTAAAAACAGGGAAAGAAAATTGTACTGAATTTCATTCATCCTCTAGGGGGAGAATGTGATTTAAATTTGGAATACTTACCGAAATTTATTCTGAACTACATCTGTGTTTACACCATTGAGTTTGTATATAAAGCATTATACATATTTTTGAAAAAGGAATACGCATTTATTATGCTGTTATGATTATTAAATAAAATTACGGAAACCGACGAGGCCGTATGAGCCTGATGCCTTTGCTTTTCCGACAAAAAAATATTAGTCTAGGAATTTGCCGCGTTTTTTTTTCTTCAAATACATAAACGTTAAGTTTATTTTACTTTTAATTGTTGTTATTTTTAATAAATGCTTATCTCATATTATTATTGTGTTAATTTTTTCGCAAATGGTACGAAAAGTAGAGTATTTTCCTCGGTGATAAAGCTGTCTTAGTCTTGGGTGAACTTAAATCCCTCGCTACACTCAGGACTCGTCTTAAATCCCTCGCTTCGCTCGTGATTTAAGTTTTAAACACCCTCGCTACGCTCGGGAGTAAACCTCGGGTCCTTCGTTACGCTCGCGATTTAAATCATCACCCGCGACAGAAGACACTGCTTTATCCCCTTGGTTAATAATCTACTATTAAGTGTATTTATTTATTTAATATTTTTTATTTCCCATACAAAAACGAGTTTTTTGTCGGTTTTTGCGATAATGGTACGGAACCCTTCGTGCGCGAGTCCGGCCCCGCACCTGGCCGGATTTTATTGTTTTAGTTTTTTTTTTCACAATGAAAGCGGTGAATGAGATGCCTATTCACTCTTGCTTTGAAGACTAATGGGTTATAAGGCAATAGTGAGCTTTATTTGGTCCTTTTCAGGGTGAATAATAAACCCCACCCGTGGGGGTGTCTCTCTAGCATATTTATTATTATTCGTAGCGCAACGCATGTTAATAAAAGAGTTATGAATATAAATGTGGATGGATGGAGAGGGAGAGGACGGCAAAAGAAAATATGGATGGACTGTGTGAGGAGTGATATGAAAGAAAAGGGAGTCAGTGATGGACTGACGGGGGATAATGGTATGGAAGAAGAAAACGTGTTGCGCCGACCACAAGTAACATGGGATAAGGGCAGGAGGGTGATGATGATTCTTAGCCGCGCGCTTGACCACTATCTCACCTGATAGTAAGCGATGATGTGGTTGAAGAAACCTATTGACTCTTGAATTAAAGACTCCCAGGTTGTAGCTATCAGGAAATACGGACTCCGGCAAGGAATTCCGCTCCTTTGCTGTACGCATAATAAAAGTATCGTTACGGGTTGTAAGAAGCTAGAAAATTAGACAACCAGTTTTAAGTAACCAAGGGGTATCAAACCTTTTAGCTAGTCGCTAAATGTACCAGTAAATTTATATTTTTCATTTTTATTTCATGCTACATAATTTATCTAGTAGTAGACACGCTTCGATCGACAATCTATTTAACACGTCATTATGACACGATATCTTGCGAAAACACTCCGACTCAAACAGTAAAACGCCCATAACTAAGAACAGTCTCGATAAAGTCCCCTTTAAAAGAAAACCGAATTAAAATCGGTTCATCCGTTTAGGAGCTATGATGCTACAGACAGATAAACAAAGACACAGGTATACACGTCAAACTTATAACACCACACTTTTTCCGTCGGCGGTTAAACATACTGGTACACAGCTCCATCCGATTACGCAGACAGCTGACCCCAAATGTCTCAGCAGATGTTGTATGGAATCTACCAGATATGATATGGTGTTGATGTATAAAACCATGTTAATGTATAAATCAAACCAAATCTCAAATCAAAAATCAAAATAAATGTAAAACCTGTTGATGTATAAATCTACCTGGGACAAACGATCCAGTTGGGTAGGGCCAACTTCGAGAAAGAGGTCAACCGTCGAATTCGACTCGGCTGGGCAGCGTTCAGGAAATTGCGCGGTGTCTTCTCGTCCAACTTACCACAGTGTCTCAAGACGAAGGTCTATGACCAGTGTGTGTTGCCAGTGATGACCTATGGCTCTGAGACGTGGTCGCTCACAATGGGCCTCATCAGAAAGCTTACAGTCACGCAAAGGGCAATGGAGAGGGCTATGCTCGGAGTATCCTTGCGTGATCGAATCAGAAATCTAGAGATCCGCAAGAGAACCAGGGTTACCGACATAGCCCGAAGAATTGCCAAACTTAAGTGGCAGTGGGCAGGGCACATTGCTCGCAGAACGGATGGCCGATGGGGCAGAAAAGTTCTGGAGTGGCGACCGCGAACCGGAAGACGATGCGTTGGAAGGCCTCCCACCAGGTGGACCGATGACCTGGTGAAGGTTGTGGGGATTCGCTGGATGCGGGACGCACGGGACCGGTCATTGTGGCGACGCTTGGGGGAGGCCTATGTCCAGCAGTGGACGTCTTTCGGCTGATATGATGATGATGATGATGTATAAAACCTAGCCATGAAATCCAGGTCTCAAAAATCCAGATCAGTCTACTTCTTCTCCTATTAATATATCGATTTGTATTACTATTAGAATCCGCATTACTTACGCCAATGTTTACATATTTGCGCCAACTGTGGTGTATTTAATCGGACCATTACTATTAAACTTTGGCAACTGAGCCCCATACATTAACTGCAATGAATCATGAGGAAACCTGCCAATTGAAATGCGATCGCTTTTTGTAGTTTATTTGTTTTTAACCGACTTTGGTTAAGAAAAGGGATAAGATTTTTATGGGAATAAACATAATTTGTTTCCTTGTTTAACAAGCTTTTAATTAATTTGCAATGTGTGTATGTAAGTGTGTTCGCGTCAAATCTTGCAACTGAATTTTAAAGCATACAATTTTAGTTTCGATGAAAATGCTGAGCAAAACTTCAAAACTAGCAAAGTCATTCTAAATCCAATATGGCAGACGGCTCAAAATGGTGGACTAGTTATTTTTTGTGCACTGCCATGATATGGGTATCAAATGAAAGGATTTGCTGAGAAGAATACGAAAAAAGCTTGTTTTAAAAAAAGATAATTGTTTTTTTTCTATTTCTTTACCATATTAAAGATTTGTTGTTATTAATCATTATCAATATATTAACAAATACTAATTGTTGTTCCTACTACCTACCTATCTCATAGGCATTCGTAATTTTGGAATAAAATGTCTATGGGTTTATTTCAAAATTGAGTATTTTGAACATATCAAACCCTACGTTAATTCCTAATTTTGCATAGTTTACAGGTTTAAGTAGAGTTTGACAAATGCTCAACTACAATTTCTTGATCAGAAACTTGTGGCTTTCTGTAACTGAAAACCATTTTTGTAATTGAATGAATGCAATTTTTCTTCTTTCACATGATCAGTTTAGTTTGATTCAATATATCCTTTTTAAATAGAACCTTAATTGGGTATCACATGCCCATAGAGTAAAATAACTTTTACAATGCATGTCCTCGAAAAGAGCGGTTTTCGAAGCAGCCAAACTGTGCGGAAAGTGTCACTTTTTTTCACTAGTGCTTTTTACTTTCCTGTACTTTTTTAATTTTTAACTCCAACGTCAGCCCGACGCATAGAGTTTTTATTATTTGAGAAAAGTTTTAAATATTAGTTATGTACAGATTATCATTCATATAAAAGGTAAAATAAAACTAATACTTTATTTTAGGCGTTTTTAATTATTCTAGATTTAGATTTTGATTAATAAATTAATTTTAAATATTAATTAAATATGTTTGGCAGAACGTATATTTTGCTCGTGCCTTATTGCGTTACGATGTGACAGCTATTTGCACATGCGCAGTAGATATGCCCGAGGAACTATTAGTTAATCTGTGGATATGCTGAACGCGCTTGAATAAGCCCGCCATTTTAGTAATTTCATTTTATTATTTTTATTATTTCCTCGCACAATGCATAGTAAAATATTGTATGATACTCGTACGTAAGATGATTTCCGACTCGTGTCGATTTATCAATTCACTCGCTTCGCTCGCTCGTGAATAAAAATGCCACTCATCGGGAATCACCTACCTTCCGCACTTGTAGCATAAATAACTATTGTATGACATGCCTTTGACCAGCAGACCGTTTTTAACTCAATCGGGCCCAATCTAGACGATCCCAAATTATTTTGCAACGAATTCACTCGTAAACAATGAATTCCAAACAGAAATTCCACCGTTCATGAATATTTTTCAGATCATTGCCTAAATAATTTTGTATCAGATAACCAACTTATATTTACTGTCATCAAACTAAATTTTTAATTTGCTATTGTAATATCAACTTTAGTGCACCGTAATACAACTGTTTAGTTTTCCACATTCGAAAAACCAACCGCATTCAAACAAGCTTTCTCTAACGAGCGAAAACTTCCGACCGGTGACGAATTTTCACGAGTAGTCAACTTTTCCATGTTTGAAAAGTACTCAAAGGCCACTTGCCAAGTCTTAACTCACTCTATTGATATTAAAATATGGTTTGATGTCGAATGCATGTTTTTATTCATGCTTCTATTTTCTCCAGCTGAATTCGGAAATGGTGTTTTTAAAATTGAACTTTAGGGTAGAGGTTATAGGGTTAAATGTCGTACGTGTGTTGTCGAATGAGGAACCACGTGTTTAGTTTTCCTTCAGTGCCGCGTCAGCTATGCTCGAGGTCAGACGTCTTCTGTGACGATTTTCGCGCGTTTTTCCTTTTCATGCCGTATTTTATTTTGGCTTTATTTTCGCGAGTTCGTATTATGTGCCAATAGTGTACTCATAAGTAGTTAAAAACCAAGTGTTTGTAATTAAAAAAAGAGTTGGTTTCAATAATTTTAAAATGTAAACAAAGTGTAAAAATATGTAAATTATATTTATTTTTTACGGATTTTCACTAAACGGTAATGTAAAAACGTCACAATTACGTCATTCATTAATATTTTAAGTAAAAAAAAAAGAGTCATTTTGAAATAAATTTTCCTTCCTTGTTAACAATATTGATAATGTGTCCTAACAGTAAATAATAATAAATAATAAAAATCTTTATTCCGTTCATTTTTACACTGTACAATAGTTGACAAATAAAAAAATATAATTATCTTTGCCAAAATTATGCTATAGTGCCAAGGTTGGGAGATAACAGAACTTTGGAAAATAACACCATATCTCTAAGTATATCTGCGTCTTTCTTCTCAGAGTAGTCAACTTACTAACCTCATCTACCTAGCTAAAATTAACATGAAGAAAATTACGTTTTAATTTTAACTATCTAATTTTACATATTTACATTATATTAGTTTTTAAGCTGACATGGTCACAATCATTAGAATTAATATTTGTTTCGGGATATTTACCATATATATTTTCATTTTGGTTGAGAGCTAGATATATCGGCACCATTACAAGCGCCATGATCACGAGCTCTCAACCAAAATCAAAATATACTTTTTAAATATCCCGAAAGAAATATTAATTCTACTTACATTATAATGAAAACTATGAAACACTCTTCTCTAATCTTAAGTATTATCCTATAAATACTACTCGATATATTTTACGAAATTTCTCCTACCGGTTGGTAACTGGAAATAGTCTTATTATTTCTCGATTGGCACTCAAAACTATATAATTTTTTTCATCATTGATAGGCTTGCGTTTGAACACTATCCTACCTGATGGTAAGCGATGATATGGTCGACGTTGAAGCAAGCTTGCCTAGAACTAACCTATTCACTCTTGACTTAAAGACCCCCAGATTGTAGCTATCAGGAAACACACTCCGACAGGGAATTCCACTTGTTAGCTGTGCGCACAATCAAAGTATTCCCAAAACGTTTAGTGCGTATACTTTTATAGAGCTCACAAAGTTACTGTCCACTGCTAAAAATAGGGCTCCGAAACGAAAATAAGGAAATATATCCAGTTTACTTACTAACTTAGTATTCATTGATATCTAAAAACAAATGAACGTTATTCGAATGCGGTTTTCCTCTTGTGTTGTCATTATTTAAGTGACAATAACTTTTGTGGTTGTTAAAAGATTAGCTCGCCATTGCTCCATGTAGCTGTTAATAGCCTAAAGAGTAGGCAGAATAGGCTTCTCATTCAGTGCAAGCTGGGTGCACAAAATATTCATCTCTTGTGAAGTATCTTTAGATAGTTACAAGTTTGACGATTCTGTTTTCATTTATTTAAAAACTACCTACTTAACACACTAATATAAAGGCGTAAGTTTTTGAGTGTGTTTGTATGTTTGTTACTCTTTTACGCAAACTACTGAACGGATCTGGATGAAATTTGGCACAGAGATAGATTTTAGTCTGGAATAGCACATTTAATATATTTTTCATACCGGGAATGTGTTCCCTTGGAATAATTTTCGACATTTACGCGGGTGAAGCCGCTGACAGAAGCTACTAACAAATATCAGACTAAAATATAAAACATCTTTTTCTTGGTAGTCGGGTAAAAAAGCATTGCCACACTTGTAAACAATATATTGTAGCTGCACTCTGTTTTAATATACAAAACATTAAAAATTATTAATATGCTATATATGCCATTCAACGATTGTATGTAACTAATATAATAAAAAAGTAAAATCAAAAAGTGGTGTTTGTTTATGTTTTGTTTATAAAAGGTAATCCCATTCCCGCTCTCACAGAGAGGATGCTTGTGTCCCAGCAGTGGGAACATAAAAAAGACGATGATGTTTTTTTTTTTTTTTTTTTTTTTTCTCTTTATTTATTAGGGACTTGTAACCAAAAACAGGTTATGTCAGCCCCATCTAATCACTAACCTAGTTACACACATTTCTTAACACTATTTAGGATAAACTTATAAATAAACTTAGATTTAATACTTGCGGGCACAGCTAACAAAGATTGAAATTTGCCTAAATCTAGTAAATTTAATTTTAATCGTCTACATAGAAGTTTTCTTTCTAAATTATTTTTAATGCAATCCAAAAGGAGGTGTTGTACATCTTCTGGTTTATTGCAAGCATCACAATTAGGGGAAAGGGATTTTTTCATTAAAAAGGCAAACTTCTTTAATGGCATATGTCCCGAACGTATCCTAAATGCCATTTTAAGTAATTGCCTACTTAATTTAACGCCAGAAAACCAGGGAATTCGAGGAGGCTCGCATTGCATAGTTTTGTACCATATTCCTTTTTCACGAGATCTGCTGTCAAAATATGCATTCCACTTCTGTTGCCATATTTTCGTGTAACGTGCAAAATATTCTGTGTATTCAGGTGTTATGAATACTTCGCTTCCGTCTGTACAAGATCTTTTAGCCAAAACGTCAGCCTCCTCGTTTCCTCTCAAACCAACATGTGATGGGATCCACTGCAATCTCAGAGTTACATCATTAGGCATGGTATAAATTTTATTTAGGATTACATAAGCTAACGCTGTTCCTCTGCAACCAGAGGCGGAGCGAGCTATGTGTTCTAAAGCACTTTTGCTGTCTGAAAAAATAACTACATTTTTAGATTTTAAATTACTTTTTAAAAAGGATATAGCCTCTGAGACTGCAAATAGCTCGGCGCACATAATGTTAACATCAGAAACAATTTTGTAGCCCGCATTTACTCTAAAACTATTACTAACATAGGCGGCACCAATACCATCCTTTGTCTTAGATCCGTCCGTAAACATTTTTTGCCATCCTGCATATTTATTATTAAGTTCATCTAGAACATTATTTAACAGAAGATTAAAATTATACGATTTTTTAGACGCTTTAACGCAATCCAAACTAGTTACAATTACCTCACTTATTCCTATTTTAGAAGGCCATATATCTAAATTATACATTAATAGAGGAGAAGAGGCAAAAACCTTCTCCTGTTTAACCTCTGTATTTACAATAGGTAACAATGGTTTCTTTTTCTTTTGCCAGTATCTATAGTCACATAAGGCTGCAAGTTCTTCTAACAAAATGATGGTGGGATTGTTCGAAAAAGAGTGAGCTTTCAGACAATATTTATAGGCAATATATTGCCTTCTTAAAAACAATGGTGGTATACAGATCTCAGACTCCATGACGTGTATAGGAGTTGTTTTTATAAATCCTCCAATAATTCTCAGAGCTTGGTTTTGTAGCAAGTTTAACTTTGAAATTTGGCTTTCGGCGCTATTGTCGTATAAATAACACGCATAATCTATCCTGCTACGAATCAAGGCTATGTATAATCTACGTAAATGTTTTGGATGTACTCCCCAAGTGGGTCCAGCTAATATCTTCAATAAATTTAAAAAATATAACGTTTTTGCATGTAGTTCATTTAAGTGTTTATGGAAAAGTAATTTAGTGTCCAACCACATACCTAGATATTTGTAATTTTTAACTACCTCTAAGGGAGAACCCTCTGCTTTAATGTTTAGGTTTTTATCTTTTCTGCCTCTAGTGAATAAACAAATTTTAGTTTTATTTATCGAAATATTCAATCCTAATTTTTCCAGCGTATTAACAATAAGATTAACCGACTCTTGTAGTTGAATAACACTATCGTTTAGTTTTTCATTTTTACAGTACAATACAAAGTCGTCGGCATATTGTGAAATAGTTACATTGCTAATAACTTTACAGATGTTATGTGTTATAATATTAAACAGCAATGGTGACATAGGATCACCTTGTGCTAGGCCTCTGTTTGTATACCTTTCAATAAAAGTATTATCATTATCACATTTAATTTTAAATCCGGTTATAGAAATTCTTTTACTGTTAGAAAATTGCACTAAGTGATAGGCTGAAATTCTTCCCCAAAAAAAATCTAGATTATTGTGAGAAGACGCCGGGCAAGACAAGGGAAAAGTTAAATGGTTATTTAATAAGTAATTGGAAGCCAATTTTCTGCAGAATAAGAACGAAAACACATGCTATTTATAAAACAAGAAATTTAAACTAATATACCTATTACCTACAAGAATTTTTGTGACATGAAATGCATGAAAATTATTATATCTATTCAATGGCCTTTACAGCCAAACCACATCAAAATACAGTACAAATACTATATCATTATACTTGTTCATACATATGACAAAATAATAATATAGCTTCAGCATACAAAGACAGTAATTTCATGCTAGTTGATCCAAAATGACTCAAATTGCCTTGATCGCCATTTTAAATGATATCAACTGTGATTGATTTGGTCTGCTCCTGTATACAATGGACCATACTTCTAACACTTGATGGCCTATAAGGTGTCTTTGTTACGTAAACATAGAGGTATTGATAAGGGTATTTTCTTAAGGAGACCTCGAAGTAGCTCTTAACGGAGTACTGTTCAATTAGATGGCTACCTTACAGGTCCTGACATAAGAACAGAAGAGATATTAGATCACTTACCTATATAGGTATGAATATAATGTGGATGGATGGAGAGGGTGAGGAAGGCCAAAGAAAAGATGGATGGACTGTGTGAGGAGTGATATGAAAGAAAAGGGAGTCAGTAATGGCGTGATGGGGGACAGGACGGTATGGCAGAAGAAAACGTGTTGCGCCGAACCCAAGTAACATGGGACAAGGGCAGGAAGATGACGATGACCTATGTAGGTGTCCACATGAATCAGAAAACTTTTTAACACACGGTTTACGAATTCATAATTTGAACTTCAGATTTTCAAGCTCTAAATTACAATTTAGACAGGTTCGTGCGTGTTAATATTAAAAGAATCTCAAGAAAATGAATTTAGTAGTAGTTTAAAAAGTAAGTATCCTATATCTAAATCCAGGTGAATCCATTGTTCAATATATACCTCCATATCCATACTTAATATTATAAACGCGAAATTAACTCTGTCCGTCGGTCTGTTACATTTTCACGCTTAAACCGCTGCAACGATTTGGATGAAATTTGGTTTGGAGGTAGTTTGAGACCCTGGAAAGGACATAAGATAGTTTTTATCCCGGAAATCATGCTTAATGGGGTGAAAGTTTTAATGGTGAACTATTAATTTCTCAAGGCAGCGAAAAAATTTGGCTATTCGCATAACTAATGCTACGCAAACAAAATTACGGGCATAAGCTAGTATTTTTTACGAGCTTTTATTTAACTTGCAATGTAAGTATGTATGTGTGTTCGGTCAAATCTTGCAACAGAATTTATCCTCCACTGATTAAGATGAAAATTTGCATACACGTTTAGTTTGTATGACAATTAATGGTTAGCTAAGTGACGTCATTCTTAATCCAATACGGTGGACAGCCCAAGATGGCGGACTAGTTATTTTTTGTGCACTGCCATGATATGGGTATCAAATGAAAGGGTTTGCTGAGAAGAATACAAAAAAGTCTTAATTTTTTTATGAATAATTTTTTTATAGCCGTTCAACCGTTGAAGTGTGATTTATGAAAAACACACAAACATCTAAACTTATTATATTTGTATCGTAACAATTTTTGCTCTCATAAAATATCACTGTACCTACATCCTTTCGCATTTACGACACTCTTAATTCTAAAGGCCTCTCCACACCATTTTGTTCCTTCATCTGTTTAGTACCTTACTATTTTTTGTAACGGCTTAGATAGCAGATCTCATCAAAATTTGTTTTAAGATGAGGCTTCGTTGAGATGAGTAGGCGTATTGTGATTGTGTGAAAACAGAATACCTAGTGGAGAAATAAATAATTCTACTTGGAACTAGCTTCTTTCCGCGGTTTCGCTCCTCTGGTCCATCTATCTCACAGGAGCTGAGTTTTTTTCCAAGAAAAAAGTTGCATATGGCATTTAGCGATATTAAGCTTTCTATTGAATTATTTAACTGATTAGTTTTTCCAGAGGATTACCTCACTATAAACAAAATAAAAATCAACCTTTTTATAAAGTACTAGCTCCGCGGCTTCGCTCCCGTCAAAATTATAGCCTATGTTACTCGGGAATAATGTAGCTTTCCATAGGTAAAAGAATTTTTAAAATCGGTCCAGTAGTTTCGGAGCCTATTCGGTACAAACAAACAAACAAAAAAATATTTCCTCTTTATGATATTGGTATATACTAGCTTTTCCCCGTGGCTTGGCTTTTGGCTCCCGTGGCCCACCCCAAAGCACCCGATTTCGGGATAAAAAAAAATAGGCTATGCCACTCAGGAATAATATAGCTTTCTACTGGTGAAAGTATTTTCGAAATCGGTTAAGTAGTTTTCGAGTTTATCCATTACAAACAAACTTCATATTATAATTATTATAAACTAGCGGACGCCTAGTGTTTTCAACCGCTTAGTTTTCGTTCCCGTGGGAATACAGGGATAAAAAGTAGCCTTTGTCACCTGGTGATAGTGCAGCTTCCTAACGGTAAAAGAATTTTTGAAATCGGTCCAGTGGTTTTTAAGTTTATTCGTTACATACAAAAATACAAATCTTTTCTCTTTATAATATAAGTATAGATATAGATAGTATAGAAGTATAGATAATTTATCAAACAATAAAAAATAATTGAATAAATAATTAATTATTTGTTTATTTAAATGTATTATATTAGCAATAAATATATTATAATAAATATTGTAGACCACATCTTCAGTCAGCGAATTCGCCAGCGTTAAAAGTCTTTTACAATGCATGTCCTCGAAAAGAGCGGTTTTCCAAGCAGCCAAACTGTGCGGAAAGTGTCATTTTTTTTCACTAGTGCTTTTTACTTTCCTGTACTTTTTTAATTTCTTACTCCAACGTCAGCCCGACATATAGAGTTTTTATTATTTGAGAAAAGTTTTACAAATTAGTTATGTACAGATTATCATTCATATAAAAGGTAAAATAAAACTAATACTTAATTTTAGGCGTTTTTAATTACTCTAGATTTAGATTTTGATCAATAAATTAATTTTAAATATTCATTAAATAATATGTTTGGCAGAACGTATATTTTGCTCGTGCCTTATTGCGTTACGATATGACAGCACTGACAGCTATTCGCACATGCGCAGTAGATATGCCCGAAGAACTATTAGTTAATCTGTGGATATGCTAAACACGCTTGAATAAGCCCGCCATTTTATTAATTTCATTTTATTAATTTATTTATTTTCTCGCACAATGCATAGTAAAATGTTGTATGATACACGTACGTAAGATGATTTCCGACTCGTGTCGATTTATCCACTCACTCGCTTCGCTCGCTCGTGAATAAAAATGCAACTCATCGGAAATCACCTACCTTCCGCACTTGTAGCATAAATAACTATTAACATCCCAAGGGAACATAATATAAAAAAGTAAAAAGGAAAGACAAGAAATAAAAAAAAAGAAAGAAAGAATCCTATGTCTTAATCTTAGATATGTTCTTACCTTTGTGCCAGACATGAAAGGTTAACAAACATAAAGAGACAGAGTTATTACTTTTGTACTTAAATATTATATAAACTTTGGATTCGTTTGTATTATAAGAGTACAACTATATTTATTCAAACGAATTAATTATTTTGGTTTGGTCATGCTGTGAAAGCGTGCTTACAATGTAGAAATATGTCCCGCTAATCGTAGTAGTAATCGGTCCATTGTTGGTCCATATCCAGTAGTGACCGTTAAGGACCGCAGAATGCAATAAATTGTACTGCGCTCACTGTTCTGACAACATGATCAGTCAAAAGTGGTCAAGAAACGTATAGCATAATCATAACAAACAAAACATCACGGATGCATGCCTCAAAGCTTGAGGCAGAGGCATATCTAAACAGGGTGTTACTGAATCAAGGCAATTCCAGACAAGGAGTCATTGTACTCATCATGATTTTGTCGCGGTGTCAGTTTTGGTGCCGTATCAAAGGTTTGCTAAGGCACCAAAACGTTCGTGTTCATTATGTTTATAGCCTATGGCAATTTATTTTCATCAATCGCGTCCAGATTCCCTATAACACTTTGCTTGACCCCAGAACATCATTGTGAACATAGAAATAATTAGACCAATGTGGCAATACGTCTTCATTTTATGTATTCACAACACATAATACTTAAACGTGTCCTTCTGATGCTCGTCGAAGGCCGGAATTAATTTTAAGAGGACCTAGTTACAGGATGAAAAGAATCCTACGACTTTCTCTAAGGTCCAATCTATCTAAAAAAACATCTAAATTGGTTCAATAGCTTAGGTGTAAAAAGGTAGCAAACAGACAGCCAGAGTTACTTTCGCATTTATAATATTAATATGGATTGGTCCTTCGAGCCGGATCACAAGTGTGGGTGTAAAAAGTATACCATTCAAAATAGAATTCTCTGTAGCTTTAGAACATTTGGAAAGCAATTAAACTTATTTGATTTCTTTGACCGGAAAGTTTTCTGCCTATTACCTACAATACAATCCTGTTACTGCTCCACTGCAGGCCAGAGGCCTCTTCTCATATAGAGAAGGTGCGAACTGTCTTATCTTATCTTGTGGAGGGGCCGAGAAATAACTCGGACACTTCGACCCATGGGATCTATTGTGTTCAGGTGCGAACTGTAATCACCAGGCTTGCTCACGATAGCTTAGCGATTTCAGACTTTATCTTACTCTTAACTAACTAATATTATAAAGAGGTAAAATTTAATGTTTACAGGTTTGTAAAAGGCAATCTCTGAAAGTACTGAACCGATAACGAAAAATCCACTATCAATTAGTGATCAATGATGATGATGAATTACCAGAAAGTTACACTTTCACTGAGTGTCATAGGCTTCTCTATATCCCAAAAACGCACGGTTTCTTCGAGATAAGCCACGGGAGGATTTCTTAGAGCAGTGGTGGCCCAGTGGTATCGGCCGCGACTTACAAGTTGTAGGTCGTGGGTTCGAGCCCAGGCAGGCGCTTTACTTTGTGTAAATTATTTCATCACCACTGCTCTCAAAACGGTGAAGGAAAACGTCGTGAGGAAACCGGCATTTCCTAGAACCAAAAATACGAAGACATGTGACATCCACCAACCAGCACGGGGGTCGCGTGGTGGATTACGGCCCATTCCCTCTCACAGAGACCGAGAGGCCTGTGTCCCAGCAGTGGGAACATTAATAGGATGATGATGTGATGTGATGCCACGGGAGCTAATCTGCAGAAAAAAAACTAGTTAATCCTTCACCGATGTCACTTATGTAAAATTATACATTGACTTGACATTTTCTTTTATAATGATAGACTCACACTTGACCACTATCTCACCTGATTTTAAGCGATGATGTGGTCGACGGTGAAGCACTCTTGCCTACAAGTAACGTTTTCTTTCTTGACTAAAATACTCCGAGGTTGTATAATGAAATCGATGTTGTTTGCATATATAACTTTTGTTCGATATGATATTGATCCTATTGGACTAAGTGCTGTGGGAATCCCGGAGGGGGAAGCTATCATTTATTAAAAGAGTTTCGTATTATGGGTAACCTTTCATTTACCTGGTTGTTTAATGCTTGGCTGATTAAGGTTCAGTTTGAAAGACAAAAGACGAACGAGAATGATGATTGTAATTTAACTTTTTCTTTTGATTGAATTATAAATGGACATGCGACAATATCTTTTACAAATACATAATAGATATTTTTGAAACAGCCCACCAGCTTTACCTTGGTAGGGTAGGTTGTTTGTCCTGTAATTGTTATGTGGTGTACAATAAAGTTTAAAATCAATAAGTTTGCCTTTGTACAGTGATTTATCTGTGATAATTTGGAATTTACCTGGAAGTCTTGTAAGACAAGAGTGAAAAAGTTACTTCTAGGTAAGCGTGTTCCAACGACGATCACATCATCGCTTACATCAGGTGATAATAATAGACAAACGCGAGCGAAAGAATGCTCAACATCAGCTTTTTAATTTTCCCACCACTGAGACACAGGCTTCCTCTCTGTGTGATGGAATGGGCTTTTACCACCGCGCGGGCCCAGTGCGGATTGGTGGATGTCATATGGTTTCAAATTTTTGGTTTTCCTCACGATGTTTTTCTTCACCGTTTTTAAAGTAGTGGAGATGAAATAATTTATTTATTTATTTAACCATTTTTGTACACACACATAATATACATACAAGAAGAAAAAACAGAAAAATAGGTACATAGGTGATGCAAATGCATTTCTATAGAAATCTCTTCCAGCAAACCTGCGAAAGGAAAGATGAAAAAAAGAAAAAATAATATTTTTGAAAAATAATTAACACAAAACGATTCAAAACTAAGTAATAACTAATAAACAATTCCGATAACAAATTAAATACACCTACATATTTATAAAATAAATATTAAAACAATAAATACTAATACCTATGTATATATATATATAAAATATAAAAAAAAATACATATGTAACTATGACGGAATGGAAAGGTTATGGTAATGGAAACTGCAAGAGTTTGGCAGTCCCTGATGTCAGGCGGTAGAGATTTCCACAATCGCATAGCGTACAAAGTAAAAGAGTAGGAGTAGACGTCGGTAGTGTGGGAAGGGATACTAAGGAGATTGATTAATTGATGTTAAGTAAATCAAATCCACGACCTACGACTCATTTGGGGCCATTAGCACTGGGCCACCACTGCTCCCCAAAAAAACTAGAGAAGAATGAATTCATTGTTTCAAATCTCCCAAACACTATAAAAATATAAAAGATTGCGTAGGTTTGAAAAAGTTTCGCTCCCGGCAAATAATCGGTCGTCCCCCTAATCCCCAAGGGATGTGCGGCTATAAAAGGAAGACTTTGAGTACAAAGATATTCTTTTCAATAAAAGTCGAATAATGATGTTTAACAAGTGTGATAAAAATTGGAAAGCCATCCATCTCTATTGTAATGAAATTATAGTGAAAAGTAGTAATTGGGCGAAAAAATATAAGACTAAAATCGACGCGATAAAGAAGGAAATCGTAGAGAATCATGTAGGTATGTAAGATCATAACAAATCGAAGCAAAAGAAGTATGTACAATAGAATAGAATAGAATAGAATAGAAGGGAAAATAATAGAATAGAATAGAATAGAATAGAATAGAATAGAATAGAATAGAATAGAATAGAATAGAATAGAATAGAATAGAATAGAATAGAATAGAATAGAATAGAATAGAATAGAATAGAATAGAATAGAATAGAATAGAATAGAATAGAATAGAATAGAATAGAATAGAATAGAATAGAATAGAATAGAATAGAATAGATTAGAATATACTTTATTGTACACCAAAAAAGAAATTACACATATATTTTACAACAACTTAATACTATGGGTACAAAGGCGGTCTTTACATAAACTTACATACATAAAATTGCATGTTGCAAAATTTCAAAGAAGGGTTAAACAATGATAGAATAAATTATATATAATAGAAACAGAAAAGCATTAAAGAGAAAAGAAATGGTTCTAATACGTAAGGATCGTAGCAGGCTTGAGTTTATTTATGTTTAGGGAGTAACCACATGTGAAAAATCATCCGAGGTGCCCTGAGTAGTCAGGCACGCTACTAACCTTCTGACTGCTCCAATCTTTATAATAATGTCGAGAAAATAGTAACAGTACAGAAAATAGGTACAGTAGCTACCCACAGAAATAAATCTAACTAGATAACGCAAGCCCCTCCATCTGTATAAAAACCAAGCGTGCCACTTTTTCACAAACAATTTAAAAACAAAATTTCCAACGCCTCCGCCAAGTTTTTCTATACAGTTTTTACAGTTAAATATGGCATAATTAGGCATTTTTCTAGATTTATGTGGATTTTCGGTGCTGATAATGCTCTGAAAGGCTCAAAGTACAATCATTGATCGTAATTTTTCTCCGCTTTTCGACATGCGAAGTACATACAATCGCGTCATCTAGTTAGATTTATATCTGTGTAACTACCACTCTCGTTGATCTAGTAGTCGCTAGTGTTGTTACTGCATGAGCACAAGGTCCTGGGTTTGATTTTGCGAATCGGCCAAGTTTTATTGGGATTAAATCCATCTTTTTCTCAGTAGCATGGCGGAGTCTGGGTTTCTGAGCCCGATTGATGACGTAGGCTCCTCTCCTACTACAAGGGACTAAAATGGGCAAAATTGAGTATACTATTTTACCAAACCTTTCGAGAAATATAGGCGTGTACTCATCATCTGCCTGCCCTTATCCCATGTTACTCGGGGTCGGCGCAACACGTTTTCTTCTTCCATTCCGTCCTGTCCCCTGTCACGCTATTACTGACTCCCTTTTCTTTCATATCACTCATCACATAGTCCATCCATCTTTTCTTTCGCCTGCCTCTCCCTCTCCATCCATCCACATTTATATTCAGTACTCTTCTCTCTCATCCCTCCTCATCACATGACCATACCAGGACAAACAGTTTCCCTTCAACCTTTTTGCCACTGGCGCCACTTTCAAACTGCCTCTAATATACTCATTTCTCACTTTATCCAATCTAGTAACGCCGCACATCCATCTCAACATTCTCATCTCTGCTATATGCAATCTCTTTTATCCATCTTTTTCACATGCCAACATTCTGATGCATACAGTAGACAGGTCTAATCAGGGACTTGTAGATTTTCCCCTTTAACTTGAGGGGCATCCGTGGGTCGCATACTACAGGTACATAATATAGGCGTCTACTATAAAACGTTTTACATGTAATATCTAAAGCTAGCCTATTATAATAGTGTATCTATAAACCACGTCTAAAAGACAGCGCGGTTTCATTTGCCGCCTCTTTCAATTGACACCAATTAGTTTAATGTCACTAATCTTTTATGAGAATGAATCCACTGCCATCTATCACATATTTTTATTGCTCATAGACATTCTTTTGGTTGCTGCTTATTTATGTTTAAAGTAAAAAAATAACACGAAAACTAACTTGCTTAAGATCTTAAGGGACATAGAGGCAAACTTACTTACGATCCTATGTCTCTGGTGGGGCAGAGAGCGTGCACAGTAGTCCTCCGTCGCGAGCGGTCTTGAAAACTGCATAGTGGATATTTAGTCTAAGTAAAATTTAGTTGACATTGTTAGTTTTATTAAAAGTATCGATTGACTCAACTATAATTACTAATAAAAACTATATTATGGCAGACTTAAATCTACTCTACCGCTTAATTATCATCTTTCAAACAGTCTTTATATCCTTTCTTTCTTTATTTTCTTCCTTATAGCAATCAACATTTATACTCTAAACTATAACCTACTTCTAATTCCTCTTCCTGAAAAAATTACCTGGCCATTGTAGCACAGCTTAGAGAAAAGCTAAGACATTAAGAAATACCAAAAGCAAAGAGCGGAGTTACTTCGTTGCTCTACGAAAGGCAGTGCTATTCAACCTGTGAAAAATGCATCTTCTTCTTTTCGTGTGAGTATGTGGCCACCTATGGTGTCAGAGTTAATTAAGCCGCCTCTGGGAACCCCACAAGCCTCTGACTTGGCTATTTCAGACTTACATTAGCTATATAAGTCCAGGTCTCCTCATGATGTTTTCCTTCACCGTTGCCTGTGATGTCCAAGATAAACTTAGAAAGTACATATGAATTTGATAAAGTCACATTGGTACTTGTCCGGATTTGAACCTACGACCTCAAGCACGAGAGGTGAGGTCTTAGCCACTGGAAAATGCATGAAAATAAATGACGCCATTTTAAACTAGTTTGTATAGTTGACAGGGGTAACTTAAGCCAGTTTCCACTAGTGTCCGACTGAAGGTTGATTTTTGATCGAAGCCGATTAATTGGCTATCGCCACAATCTTCGGCCGAGGTCTAAGCCGAAGGCTGAACAACCCTAACACTTTTTTTATTATTATTTTTTATAGACTCGCGTATGAGCACTACCTCACCTGAAGGTAAAGCACGCTTGCCAAGAAGTCACCTATTCACCTTTGGCTTAACAGGTTCACAGTCCCATGATCCACATATTATTATTAGTCAACCTGTTAAAGACTCCCAGGTTGTACGAGTGTAGCTATCATGAAATAACAGACTCCGGCAGGGAATGCCACTAATTACAGGATGCGTACAGACACCCTGTAATCGGAGACATGTGTCATCCACCAACCCACACTGAGCCTGGGTGGTGGATTACGGCCCATTCTCACAGAGAGGTGGCCTGTATCCCAGCAGTGGGAACATTAAAAATGCATGATGACCTGTACGCACAATAAAAGTATTCCAAAAACCCCTTTAGTGCGTTGATGTTGATGTGGCTATTTTCTGACGGCCATCATCGACTGGCCGACGCAAAGGATTATGACCCCTTCCCAATACCCGTTACCTTGTCCATCGCACTCTCTCTCTCACATTCGTAACAATTTATTAAATTTAGGCAATTGCGGGAAAAGACTGGAAGGCGACCCCAACATAATTGGGAAAAAGACTAGGCAGATAATGATGAGGCACTTGCGAGAAACTTTCGGCCTCGTTAAAAAACTTCTTCCTATTTTTGCCGAAGACGAAGGTTTGGCCGAAAATTCTATTTTTTTGCTAAAGATGGCCGAAACCGAAGCCGAAGGTTCGTTCAATCACTAGTTTCCACTAACAAATAAGCTGTGATGCGATCTCCTTCGATTTTAACTGTGTGATTTGTTTTTATCTGATCGAGCGGTATCGGTGGATGGAAGAAAAACAACGTTGCGTTTATTTTCTTGTCCTAGATAAAACTTGTGAAGTTTTCTGAGAATTACAGATAAGAATATCGATGGGTTTAGGTTGTAAAAAACAATAAATACACTATAGATGAATCTTTAGTCCTACAGTCGAAGGTAACACTTTGAATAGTGTAGTATGAAGTTCAGAAAGAATAAGAAGCCAGATTTAATCTGCCCAGCTTTTCCGAACTAGTCGTTCAAATTAGTAGTTCAAAGGGTCGGCTTTCGGATGTAACCAGATGTAGCTGAGTACCAATATTTTACATGGAGCTACTGCCTATCTGACCTGCACAACCCAGTAACTAGATATCACGTACCGTTAGAAAGACTAACTTGAACCAACTACCCACAGTCTTATGTTTTTAAAGTACTAGATAACTTAGATGACTGCTTCGTTGGTCTAGCTAGATAGTGGTCTTATGCACTATTGCTGAGCACGAGGGCCTATGAGTTCGTTTCCCGAATCGGGCAAATTCGGTATTAATCGGTTTTTCCAGCTGGAATTTCTCAGAGCGGATACTTCATTGAGTGCAATACGTTCGCTCCCTATTACTTAAATAGGACTTACACTTCGGTTTACAATAATTAGTCACACTTCTGTCGAACCCTTTAGAGATTGCAGACATAAAGTTATGTTTTGTTAGTATTCTTAGAAAGCTAATCTCATGACTACAATTACCCGTTTGTAAAGGCTTAACTCTCTAAAAAGAATAAAAACACACTCACGACACTGCGCAAACATAAAGAAAAAGATAACTATTTAGAACCGAGCTCAGACTCTGAAACGTAATCACAAAAATGGAAATTCTTGAATGGAGAATTGTTTGAAAACAAAAATGGGTCGTTTAGGAAGATATATTCTTTAGCGCACATACATGCATACATTAAGCATATACGCTATACAGGGTAAATTTTTTCCAAGTGGGCGTGGAGGGCCAATTTGAAACTATGACGAATAGCGACAAACACTAAATAATTACACACAATACAAATTTAAACAATCGAGTGGAATGCCGCAGAAATTTAAAATCGCGCCATCTATTGGCATCAGTTTTAAATGATCCGTTCAAATAATCTTTGAAATGTGAATCAGGAGCCCAACTTCCATAATTTTGTGCTTAGGAGAGTTGATTAAACAAGAACATACAATTCAATAACAAATCGGTGCATATCTCGCCATCTAGTGAGATTTATATGAACCAAATTTTCTTTCTTAGCACTGGGACTCCATGTCTGTATACATAAGCATAATAATAAACACAATAATGATATGACGACGTGAAATGGAGTGAAAAAGATAAAAGACAGGAGTTTAAAATAAAGAGTGTGCTTCGATCGTTTTATCTCGAAGGCCTTTTCCGCCATGGGATTAGGGAAATTTTTACTCTCTTTTACGTGACATGGTACGTAGAACCAAAATTATGTTTGAAGATTTCAAAATAGTATCGCAATAGAGGATGGTTTTGAATAAAATATTGTTATTTATTTGTTATTGTTTTTTTATTGTTTTTTTAAATTAGTAGGCTCACTGAACACTTTTATTTTAATTTAACTTTGAATAATAATAACTTCCTCTCATAAACTAAAACTGAATGAAAACCACCAACAACCATGTCGACCAAAGGGTTCAGAAGATCCCTCCCGTTGACAACCTGATTTGCTCCCAAACTCCCAATCCGTGAGAATTTGCATGTTGCTACATAATTTATGCCAGAACTTGAGAAACATTTGATAAGTTATCGTGAGTTTTAAAGGGCAAGGCCTGGAATAAATGGCTATTTAATTTTGAACTCGTAGTCTCATTATATCGAAATTAACGAAACCGATTTCTGATTCAGAAATCTTTTTTTTGGCTCGATAGAATCTCCTTTAAATAGTATCTCACCTGATGGTAAGCAAAGATGTGGTCGACAATGGAGCACGCTTGCCTGACACTAACCTATTCTATTCTTAAAGACCTTCAGGTTATAATTATCAGAAAACACGGTGTCCAGCAGAGCATTCCACTCCTTAGCTGTAAGCACAATGAGAGTAGTTACAAAACGTTTACGGAAATAATAAGGTACTTACAGATAAACGTACAATCACTGGACAGAATAAGTATCCAGCTTGCCTAGTAATTTAAGCGGTAAAGTGGAAACTTGGCCTGGTCCAATGTCTGTACTTATAAATAAAGAAACAGAGAATAGAAATATTTAAATGCAAACTAGTGAAATACCACTTTTCTGAGTAATTGAGAAAAAGGCTAGACAGAAACACTCGACGGATTATTTATTTTTATCCACATAACCAAGTAGATATGCACCTAATTTACTTGGCAAGACGGATACTTATCTCAGTCCAAAGACCAGTTTTTTTAGTTGAGAATAAATCCTACACAGAGATACTCAGAAACATAATATCTGTTGTATGTAGCTTCGTAATTTATCGTTACAAGATAGTTGAACAGTTTTATGCGAGTATTAAATACAGCAGTAAACGTGGCATCGTTTCAAAGCGTCACGTACGAAAGCGATCCGTTGGCTCTAGCCTTTATTACAACTCTAATGTGTTGTACTGTTATGTCTTTCTTACTAGTTTTAACAGCTTTGTTTTTTATTTGTGTTCATTAGTTGCCAAGATCAACTTCTTGTTTAGTGTCTAACGTGCAATTTTATTTGAAATCTTCGTCACTCTATTTAATACCACTATCTCAATTTATTTGGTTTCGGAGCAACATGTCTTATTCCATATTTTTCAATTAGTCACTCCCTTTCTAGCCTATTGTTATCTTTTACACAGTCCATTCATTGGTTCTTTGTTCTTTCTCTTCTATTATGGCCACACTCATATTTTACCTCACAACGTTTCCTTCATTCCTCTGCATCACATACCATGACAGTTTAGAAATTGACGATCCGAATAATGATGATCATGAATCTAGAATTGACCCGGTAAAAGAACAAAACGAAGAGTCAAATTCAAACAAAACACTCGTTTGAAGAACAATTACTTATAAAACACAAATACAACTATTTCAGAAGATTTTACGTCAAAATAACAAAAAGAACGTAACAATGTGAACGTCAGTTATAAACTAAAATCATGCAATGCGTGGCCGCAGAGAAACGTGCCAATTTTAGCGTGTTGCATCGCATCAACTTTAAGTGCGTTACCTAAATTTACGCTTATAGCATTGGTACAGGATTGGCTGAAAAATATATAATAAAGCCGTAGCTTATTATCACATTTAGCAATAAAAATGCTTATTAATATGATATTTCATCATTCTCGCTATCAAATTTACTTATTAAGAAATCTAGCAAAAATTGTTTTTACGATAGTAGATTCAATCTAGGACGAACATACCAAACTTCCCTGTACAAACCAAATTGTTCTTTGTCATCTTACAACATTTTTAAAAGGCGTTCTTCAATATATTTACCGAATTGTAGTATGCAACTGCATCCGACTAGATTTGGACCCGACCCAAACATTATAAGCTAGGTAGATTGAATGATTGTCTTTACCAAATACATTTCATATTATTGTGAAGTTCTAAAGAATTACCAACCTTAGACATAAGACCGTTGTAATCGATCAATAGCACCGACCACCGAACAATATTCTCTTGATACATCGCGTGGGTTTCATCCTATGTAAATGTACGGGAAGCTATTTATATGAATTTCCGTGTTTAACATTGTGACGTCATCAGTATTGTTCAACAAAGTTCTTGACTGCGTGCATTCGTATTCTGACGTTAATCTTGAATATTGATCGAGCCGACGACGTCATCGCATTGATTTTAAAATCTAACGTAAAGACGTATTCATTCAAAATATTTTCTCAATGGTATTGTAGCTTCCATCATAAAAATAATATATTACACGGCACCACCGTTCCATAGTTTGCTAAGCATTTATAACCCAAATGGTTATGATAACCTAGCTTGTACCAGAATCTAGCCTAATCCAGCCTGTAGTTTACACGTGTTCAAAATTTCATGTAAAATTATTTCAGACGTTGCGGTGTGATGAAATAAGAAACTTATAAAATTTTATATAAGTATACTTATATAGCAACCTGTCCTGGTCCCTTTGTACAGGTTACATACACTTAACGTAATATAAAGCCTATATCCATCTGGAGCATTTGGATAACAGTACCTTAAAATTGAGAAATAATGTTTCAAGTAATGTGGTTTCGTAGATTCTAGAACCTATCCTCCATCCTCCATATCCTTATACAAAATTAATAATTGTCTTCATATTATGATTATAGTAGTTTACGTATAAGAAGGATGATGAAGACTTTTTTATCTCAAGCTATATTTCCACTGCTAGGCAAAGCTCTCCCCCAAAGCCGTCCACTCTTCCGATTTTTCGCCTTCGACGGCGAATCTCCCGTAAACGCTTCTAAGTCGAACGATTTTGAAAAATATGCCAGGAAAAACATTCGCTCTAAGAAGATTGACTATGTGTAAGATGAGGACACTGACTGGACAGGTCCACCCAATCTGGCTGGTTTTTACCTCAAAATACTATTTCAAACAGCCATCTACATGGTCTTCACATGATCTAACCAAGTATTTGTCTGGACTTTAAAAGAGACTGTGACCTCTGAGTTTGTTTCTCCTCGGACTTTCTTCTCAGAGTAGCCAGATAGGAAACGCCGATCTCATCTAGTTTTAAAAAATATGATCGACATGTAAAAGTGTTTGTACAAACCAACTCACAGAAATAAAATTATTTATCATAAGATGAGACGTATGGAAGAATAAGGCAGATTTCGCGGACTACAGGTAAATTGGTATAAAGGCAAGATAATTTATTTATTTAAACTTACGCACAGGTTGCAGTACATACACAGGCGAATGATGATATATCACTAGCACTAAAGAATTTCGTAATAAAATTATTGTAAGCGACTTCCGTTCAAATCCGTTTGATCTTTATAAACATAATTATAATATATACGTTTTATAGCATTTTGTTTTTGATGGCTCATTATAAAGCAAGGCGACAGCGATTTTTAATAAAATAAATAATATATAATTTTTAATAAACCGTGTTTATCAATCTCAAGAAAAAGATGAGCTCACGATACTAAATATAGAAACCGCAACTATTTGGATGACCTGTATTAAAATTTTAGCTCACATCTCATAACATCACGTCTGTATTACTCGAAGGCTTATGTAAAGGTGCACCTATACATCCTACATAAACACACGCCTTTTTCCCATGGGGGTAGGCAGAAACAACAGAACGCCACCTGGTACGATCCTTAAATACTTCTTTTGCTTCACTCACGTTCATACATCTAGTCATACACGCACGTCGGTTATGAGTACTGCGCATCTGGCCTTTCTGAAGAACATCACCAATAAGGTCTATGTATGTCTTTCTAGGGCGTCCCCTCCCGGTGGTTCCATTCACGTCTTCCTTATTGCTTTGTCCAGTTATGTTTGAGTCCCATGTAAGTAAGCCTATGGCCATCAACCGGGCACATGTCGCAGACTCTGGGTTGTTACTGAGAAATGGTATCAGCCCCAGGACCAGCAGTATTACTAGACCAACGAGTCAGTAAGCAAATTTTTCGCAAAGTTTTCCAATTAACCCAATAATATTAATGTGAGTTTATTACGATGCGGTAAAGCAACAGTGTTGTTTGTTTTATATGTACATCCACGGATGGAAGTGTTAACTGCCTTTTTATTATTTGTTTATGAGCTGTCGTTGTGATGCCCCTAATTACTTAACACTTTGTGTTCTAGTGGTTATTACTTTGGTATATGATATTGTTCACGTGAAGGACAAAACTGTCCCTGCTATGACGGGCAATTGCTATACAGAATCCGTCGTTAAAATGTTGAAGTGCTATTCGTACTACAGCTCCGTTTCTCTTTTATAACGGAATCATAATGGCTTGACTTTTTCTAAATCATTTCTTTAACAAATGTAATTGGCCTTTGGCCGCGTTATGTTAAAGTAAATAAATATAGGCATGTATATAGAACAGACGGAGCAATTTTGATTGCAGGCGTTAAAAATGAAGAAACAAAATTTTTTCCGTCTGTTTTACCTTGCATTATTATATGCCCACAATAAGATAATGTTAATAGATTTCTTTCTCCTCCTTTAATCAGCTGAATCGAAGAAAGGATTCCAATTCCAACCGTTGAATTCCATAAAGATAACATAGTAATGAAATAAGAATTTTCTTTCCTCTTACCAAAGATATTATAATTTACCATGATGTCATTAAATAATCAACACGCAGCTACAGATAGATTGCTGATGTTATGAGAATACAAATGACTAATTAATAATCAAACGTAGAACCCAAGTGCTTTCCTTGAGTCCCTTCTCACAAAGAACAATATCACGCCTGTTTTTCCCGAAGGGTTAGGCAGAGGCACCAATAGCATACCCACATTTTGACAGTTAGGTTTCAGTCTTCTCCACCAATCGGGCACGAATTCCAGATAGAACAACACTTTGCCTTACCCAGGAATCGAATCCAGAACCTCAAGGACTCATCAATAGTACTTGATTAGACCAACGAGGCAGTTTGAGCAGACAAATCCTTGCCAAGAATTTACCAGGTAAAGCCACCAAGGACAAACATAAACTCGATTAACCAAAATATTATCTAATTTACCTTCATAAAGGTAGGATTCTGAAAGTCCTACACATCTTCATTAACTAAGCATAATATAATGGTCGAACGTGCTAGTAGCTAATTCTCCTTGATGGCACGAGTATTGTACGTGAGCCTATCACCAAATAGATAGATACAGAAGACTTACTTTTCCATACAACGAATTAAACGGCACGCACACATAGACAAGTTCGTACGCCAATCTCCGATCTCAAACAAAATGACAGTCGCAAGTCACTTGCATTCTCTGTACATGAAGCGTGTTTATGTGTGCGTACGTTTTCGCTCGTTGTGTGGATTTTACCTTCTGTACTTACCGATAAATTCTGTGCTTGTACTAAAACGTGTCACTCATACAATTAGTGGTCACATCTCATGGCCGCTGTGTGACAGTATGTTATTTGACGATCATGTGATACTATCATTATTGTCAGCTGATTGTACTATTCCTTGATTACTAGTCGTTTTGCCTTGTTTGAATCATCTAAAATTTCATCATCGTCATTAGCTTTGGTGCGATCGTTAATTTTGTTTCTTATTAAGGCTCAATTGATATTTTATATTCTACCTTTCCTTTTTCGTTTTGAGTTATCGTCTTCCTTAAACATTATCTTCACCGGTTTTTCTTGATGCATCTTTCATTGCATTCTCCTTCCTTCATCCTTCTGCTTTTGAACATAATATTGATTTGCGCATTAATCTTGTATAGTTCGTTGAATATATTATGAGTTTTTTTTCAAGTTTATTTATCCCATCACTGAATTGTTTTTTAATTTCAAGCTTATAGTTCTCGCCAAACTTCTTGGCCTCCCTGAAGTTGGCTACAATGGGTATTAGTATGTTATGTGTTATGTTGTACCATTCTTAGGATCTTTTGGCTTTCTAATTTTTTATCAACCTTTCTTCCCTCATTAATCTCTATCGTTTTGTCTACGTAATTTATATCTATTACTCCTTCTTCCTTCGAACATTTTACCTTCTATGATCTCGTAAAGAAACAAGAATTTCTAATATAGTGGTTACCGTTTAACATTTACTCAATATGTTGAAATATACGAAGCTCAAGTAGTTATCACTTATTACACGCGTCAATAAACGGGTGTTAGTTTTCACACGGTAGCGTCGTAGGTCGTAGGTAAGAAAATAATAGCTGTACAAGAAAAGTGTGTCAAGCCTATGATAATTGAAATAAAAAATAACTATACAATGCTTAACATACATGCAGGGAATGATTACTTCACTTTTATCGGCACGATCTTTAAGACAATAGTTAATATGTCGTGGTATTATTAAGGACTTAACAACATAATTATAGAGGAAGACTGAAGGCTTAGGGTAAGATAGATGCACAATTTTAGCATGTTCATCTTAATGAAAAAAAGTATTTAGTGCCAACTAAGGTAATTTTTACTGAAACATAATTGGAAGGGACATAGATAATGTTTACAGTGTAGTTCCAAATACTAATCGATTTCTTACCAATCCTCTTTGGTATTTTATTCACTGACTAGTCCTTTAAACATGATTATTTGATTTTGAATAATCTTTGCTAAAACCCACATATCTACTGTATGACCAATGACATCTAATTAGTATAATAAGAACCAAGTTCAGGAATGTTTGTCTAAGCTGAACACGCTTCTTCTTCGTCGGTACACTCTTGACAGAGCGGTCGTGGTCATCACGTTGCAGTGAGACTTTGGGTTGCCATAATTTGCTTAACTACTTGACGCCATCCCTCTCTATCGGCTGTTATTCGCAGCTATTATTGAGCTGTTATTAACAGCTTAACCAACTAGTTTCAAGGTTATTACATATCATAACACCATTGAACCCAAAAAAAAAATCTGTAGCTTGAATAAATTTGGAAATTTTTGATAGAAATTTAACTCTATAAGACAATACCTACCTCTATACATACTACTATTTATTTAATGGATTTAACAAAAAGTTGACTAAAACTGTTTTAATTAAATTTTGATACGCTTATAATTACAAACTTCGAATATCAAACATTAACGAAAACATAAAATTAATTTTCGCCTAACACCCCAGGTAGCTTAAAATATAACTGAAAACCCGAATTTACTGAAAACCGCAAACACTGCCATAACATCATTGTAATTAAAAAAAATAACTAGAAGATTAAACAAAAATAAATAAGTGCTATACATTTATAAGTGCAACAAACCATATAATATCACAACAGTGCAAAAAAATCTCAATCAAGTGCAACATCCCAAAAGCCTCACCAGTAGTGAAACACAACTCAGTGATGTTCGACTCAGTGACCACCCCATAACAACAACAACGGCAACGGCAGTTGTTTCTTGTTCGTAACAACAACAATAGCCACGTTGTTGCTGACGACGTGCGGGGAGTGCGCGCGACGCGCCGGTCGCGCGCGGTGCACGCTCGCGCGCGAACTCGAGCCATGCGCTGAACGGGTCATGGAGACCATCTCCGAAGATGCTGAAGCTGAATTGGAACTTGGTAATGTTTGTGTTTATTATGCTGTAGTTATTAAGTCATGTAGAGATAAGGCAAATACCAAAATGATGGATGGACTATGTGAAAGTTGATCATTATGTCTAGAAAGGAGGTGAAGTTTGACTGTGGCACAGATAATATAATACTAGCATACAGATGCCTCATCACAAACAAAGTAACCGTGCCACCTTAACTAGCGTTTTTCGTCTGATTAAACTGATTTGTTTTTTACATCGATTGCATTCGGTTCCGTACCACGGCGATAGATAGATGGTATTAGCAACGATTTGCAAGAAAAAGGGTAGGTTCTTGAATATTTTTTTTATAAATACATTGACGATTTGTTTTATAGTATTTTATTATTGCACGTTTTTACAGTTTCATTGCTCCAAAATCTGTTACAATACAAATTTAAACAATCGAATGGAAAGCCTCAGAAATTTAAAATCGCGCCATCTATAGGCATCAATTTTAAATGATCCGATCAAATAATCATTGGAATGTGAAATAAGAGCTCAATATTTTACATTCAATTCAATAAGAAATCTGTGCATATCGCGCCATCTTGTAATATTTATTTGAACCAAATTTTATTTCATAGCGCTGGGACCCCGTGACTGTGGTGTATAAAATAAGAGCATTGGTGCCGAGGTGGTTACGGCCCCGACTTACCGAGTGGGTTCGAACCCAGGCAGACGCATTAATGTATGTAATTTATTTCATCACCACTCGCAATGCTCTCAAAACAGTGAAGGAAGACATCGTGAGAAAACTGACATGTCTTAGAACCATCATTTGAAGATAAGTGACATCTACCAAACCGCACTGGGCCCGCGTGATATATTATGGCCATTTTAATTTGGTGAAAATCTGATGAGGAACTTCGGAGATATACAACAGAACTCTTTAATAAATGACGGAAAATATATCGGGATTGCTGCAATCGCATGTCTGTTTATCGCAGATGTGTAGTTCACCTTGATACACTCTCATTTCACCGGTTATATTCAAGTTTCATGATATTCGGGTAATCTATTCTGGCATTATAGGTACCTTACTAAAGAACTTGCCTATGAGGTACAACTAAAAAGTCGGTGTCCATAAAGAAAAAAAATGGTGCCTACCAAAGACACCGACATCCAAAAAAAAGTAATTTTTCACTTTGTAGTGTCTTTATTTGGAAGTCGCTATATTTTTTTTTATTTTAAGTTTTTGATTTATCCAAACGTGGTTAAGCAGCAAATTTGATTGTAGGACCGACGCCGGATATACTTAAGTGTCGTACTTATCCTACAACAAGCTAATTAAGAACAGCCACAATGAAGCTGCCTTTCAGTTAACAAATTTGTTATTTGATTGTTTTATTCGGATTGCTCCTTAGAACTTTTCCATGACTGGTCCTTTTATCCGAAAACCACTAAAAAAGAAGTTTTGAAATTTTGTGTTCATTAATCAGAATTATGAAAAGCTTTTAAACTATCCTTTACTGTCTTCTCGTAATCATTTTCAGACTTTTTTTTTTTAAATCTTTACTGTGTTTAACATGTAACCTATGATTAGCGGGTTCTTTTCTATAGATAAAGACATTTTGTTTCTATTATTTGAAAATAGAAGCTGCTAAGGTTGGCTAAGAAAATTCCAAAATTTAAAAAACCCCCGACACATTTTATTCCTTGCTACATAATTTATCTAGTACATAGTAGATACGTTTCGATCAGCAATCTATTGGACACGTAATTATGACACCATATCTTGCAAAGACACCCCGATTCAAACAGTAAGACGCTCATAACTTTTGAACGGCTGAACCGATTTTATTCAAACATAGCTAAGAACACTCTCGGTTAAGTCACATTTTAAACAAAAAAAAAACAAAATCGGTTCACCCGTTTGGACGCTATGATGCCACAGACAGACACACAGACACACAGATACACAGCAACACACGTGAATCTTATAACACCCCTCTTTTTCCGGCGGGGGTTAAAAATGGATGAATTTAGAGCCAAGGCCAAAATGGAATTACTCAATTAAAGGCACAAGAGTTACTTGTACTTTGCCATCAACTTTTAATTAGGCTTATTTATCATCATCTGCCTAGCCTTTTTCCCAATTATGTTGGGGTCGGCTTCCTGCAGTCTTACCGGATTCAGCTGAGTACCACTGTTTTACATGGAGCGACTCCTATCTGACCTCCACAACCCAGTAACTGGGTTACACGATACCTCACGATCTCAGGCTTCTGGCTACCCGTAACGACTGTCAAAGATCTTTAAATGACAGCCGGGACCAACGGCTTAATGCGTTTGCCGAGGCACGGAGGAAACTCGGTATGTTGAAATGGTCACCCATCTATGGACCGACCTCGTCAAGCGTTGCTTTAGCTTGAAGATCGACCGACCATAACGTGCAGCTGTTATTATTTAGCCACGAGCTCCTCGAGGCTTATCAAACATGTAATTAACATGTATGTAATATTGATATTATATTTTGCTTCTTGTTTAAGTTTTAAAACAAGTACCTGGGCGACCGAGCTCTGCTCGGGTAAAAATACGGTGAAAACGAATTTTTTCTCAGATATGTTATTCATTCGGAGATCGATTTTTCGCCCCCAAAAACCCGTACATTGCAAATTTTGTCGAAATCGTTAGAACCGTTTTCGAAAACATGATTACAATTATATGTATATATACAAATAAATAAATAAATATTGCTCGTTTAATAAAATATCATTACTTAGAAACAAGTAAAATTTCACAATTTAAAAAACCCCCGACGCATTTATCTTGCGAAAACTCCCCGATCCAAACAGTAAAATGCCCATAACTTTTGAACGGCTGAACCGATTTTATTCAAACATAGCTAAGAACACTCTCGACAAAAAAACCTTTCAAACAAAAAAAACTAAATCGAAATCGGTTCATCCGTTTAGGCGCTATGATGCCACAGACAGACACACAGATACACAGATACACAGCAACACACGTGAAACTTATAACACCCCTTCTTTTTCCGGCGGGGGTTAAAAACACGAGGAAACATCAGTAAAGTTACAAAACGCAAAGAATTTCAGCCTTTCTCGTAGAGCTTCATTTGTTAAAACAAATGACGTGTCAATTCAATTTCAACGGAGCGGATACATTATTTCTTCAAGTTTAATAAATTGTTCTGTTCAATATTGTTTTAACCCTCGACAGAAAAAGAGGGGTGTCATAAGTTTTATGTGTGTACCTGTGTGTTTGTGGATCTGTCTGTGGCATCATAGCTCCTAAACGGATGAACCGATTTTAATTTCGTTTTTTTTTTTAATTCGAAAGCTGATTTTATCGAGAGTGTGCTTTGCTTAGCTATATTTAATGAAAATCAGTTCAGCCATTCTAAAGTTATGGGTGATTTACTGTTTGATTCGGGGTGTTTTCGCAAGATATCGTGTCATAATTACGCGTTCAATGGATTGTCGAGCGTGGCTACTACTAGATGAATTATGTAGCTTGAAATAAAAATGTGTCGAGGGTTTTTAATATTTTTTTGTTAAAGTAACAGTTTTTCATGGGTTTTTAAACAAAGTAATTTTATTTTTTATTTTTTATTATCGATAGGCTCGCGTTTGACCACTACCGCCTGATGGTAAGCGATGATGTGGCCTACGGTGAAGCACGCTTGCCTAGAAGAAACCTATTCACTCTTGACTTAAAGACCCCAAGGTTGTAGCTATCAGGAAACAAAGACTCCGGAAGGGAATTCCACTCCTTAGCTGTGCGCACAATGAAAGTATTAGCAAAACGCTTTGTGCGTATGGGTGGGGTGTCCACCATGTAACGATGGCGCATGGCCGTACGTCTTGTAGTCCGATGATGGAAAGGGCTAGGCGGAATCAAATTGTGCAGTTCCGTCGCACACTCCCCGAAATGTAACCGATAAAAAACCGACAGGCTGGCAACTCGGCGTCGATGTTCGAGGCTCTGGAGCTTTGACGCGACCATTGCATCATTGCCAATAAGCCTCTTGGCCCGTCTGTCAATCGACTCAAGTGCATCAAGCTGGTATTTGGCAGATCCATCCCAGAGGTGAGAGCAGTACTCCATGCACGATCGAACTTGCGCTTTATACAAGTTAAGCAGCTGTTCAGGTGTGAAGTACCGTCTCACCTTTGCAAGAATCCCCAACATTAAATATATATATTGATTCATATGTAAAACTAAAAACCAAAATAAGTGGGAAACTGTCGAAACTCTAGAAAAATCTATGCTTAGTATACTTTATACTTAGGTATAGATATCCTGTCAGACAAATTACTGACAGGCAAGATGCAATAAAGTGACAATTTTGTTAGAACATACTTTATAAGAAAGTATGTATTAGATAATCGTATATTAGATCTTCACCTATGAAATTGCCATTTAATGAAACGGATTGCTTTGAACTACGATGTTCAAAGTAACCTGTTTCATAAAACGGCCAATTTCGTATGTAAGGACCTAATACATTTCGAACATAGGGTTTTTTATAAATATATTAAGACTGTCACACCGTTGTCGTGTGTTATTTGTCTGCAGGAATCTTTACATCTTAACTTCAATAACATCAATAATTCTTAGTTTCCCAATATCTCCTTTCTTCTCTTGGAAAACATCTAAGCTTACTAAAAGTGTAACCAGACTTTGTATATGCGGTGAAAAGTTTTACTTTCTCTGATTAAAATTCAATTTTCAACAACAAAAAAATGTGAACTAATACAATATAAAACAAATAGAAGAAAAAAATCGCACACTTCATTCACTACGGGAAAAGTGCCTAGAACGCTGGTAGCGTTGTCATTTTCAACCTATTGGCAAATTAATTAATTAAATGATAAGCTTTTTGCACTCGACCAATTAGTTCAAGATTAATTTGAATTGACCAAAAACTTACTGACAAATAAAACGAATGGCTAATTAATAGGCTTTCTACAATCGTCCAATTAGTACAATAAAAGGCAAAATACCATGTCCACTTAATCTATGTAAACATCAACCTCGCCTAGTTTTCCATTATTTACTCGATACCGAATTTCCTATAAATAGACCATCGATTGCCCTTCACAATACCTATGTTCGGAGTTCAAATACTTTGAATATTTGAACAGTTCTGCTGTTCGTTTAGTGTTACATGGGAACTTAACTTATTTTTCATAGGCGTGAGTATTAGTATATCCTTAGGTTAAAAAGGAGCCTTTATGGTAATCGTCTTAAAAAATAATGTTTTTAACGTTAAAAGAACACTTAGGCGCTTGTCCCACCGCCGACGAGTAAGCGATTAGCTATCAACTATTTTCTCGCTGGAGAAACGTACACAAGTAAAATTTCCAAAGGTGAACGGCAGATTTCGTACCGCATACTTTTTTGGTTGTTCGGTTATAGAATTTGTACCACTTATTAAGGCAACTAAGCCATTTATTTTTATGTAAGTTAACTATTTTTAGAACTTCGGATTAATTAATAATATCAGAAAAAAGATTTTTTAAATAAACGTAATAAAATCGTACATTAAACGCAGTTATGTTTTAGAAGTTGCTTTGTGTAAAATAACACAAATATTGAAATGATAATTAATTATTTAAAAATACAAATAACACTAAATATAATCAAACTCATCATTATCAAACTGTTGCAATCCGCTGCTGGACATAGGTATCTTATAATGCCCTGAGTAGGTACAATCCTCATCTCAATCTACCTACTTAATGGGAAGTAAAACACTACAAAGATAGCAAAAAACAATTTAGAACATTTACTTTACACATTATGTAACATTTACGTATATGTAACATTGGTACACTAGTACATAACCTTAAAAAATAAAACTGGTTATAACTTATACGTCCCAAGTTCTAAAAATCTAGGCATTTAAAAAGGGATTATCTATCATATAAACTACCAATTAAAACAAAAAATATCCCAAAACACGAAATTTTATTGGCGGTACGAAATTCTCATACAAGCCTGCCATTCGCCTTTAAAAACACCGACACGTTTTTATTTCATGCTACATTATTTATCTAGTACATAGTAGATACGCTTCGATCGGCAATCTATTGAACACGTAATTATGACACGATATCTTGCAAAAACACCCCGATTCAAACAGTAAACTGGCCATAACTTTTGAACGTCTGAACCGATTTTATTCAAATATAGCTAAGAACACTTTTGATTAAGTCACCTTTTAAACAAAAAAAAATTAAATCAAAATCGGTTCTTCCGTTTGGACGCTATGAAGCCACAGATACACAGACACACAGAAACACAAGTGAAACTTATAACACCCGTCTTTGTCCGGAGGGAGGGAGGTTAAAAATATTTAAGATCCAGTGTCAATAAAAGAGACAAATTTAATAATATTTGATCGCTGGCTTCACACTGCCGGTGAGTACGTCCTAGGTAAGAGAGCTTAACTCTTACGCACGTACTCTTGCGTTTTTTGATTTATACATGCTATTTTTTTTATTTGTTTCTGTTTCTGATTTCTTTGTATTTGATTATTGCTTCTGTTATGAATTTAAATGTAATTATTTTGTAGAATCTAAACAAATTAATTCGGAATAAATTAATGAAAAAAATGAATGAGCTATCAAAGTTATACTCGCCCAGCAGCAGATACTCGCTGGTCGATGCTCGCTTGCTCGCTTGGCAGTCTGAACTCACGCCGACAGACCAACTAGCAGTCATTTCTACATACAGTGCGGCCGCTCCGAGCGAGTGGTGCGGGTAATCGCCCGTCGCACAAGAACACTCGCTTATAGCCGAGCGACAGACAGAACTATCGGCACTACACACTCGGTTCTCGCCAACTCGTTTTTAGTTTCTAGCTTTAATCGCTGATCGCTGGCAGTGGCCTTACCCTAATTTATTAAAATCAAATATTTTTCTATTTTCAAATATTCTATGGAGAATTTGTAAGTAGTTGCTGAACAAAGATTTTTAAATAAGGCCCAATGTTAATTCTATTACCTTTTGCAAGCGAGTTCTTTGGTTGTTTTTTTTTGAACCAGACAAATACGTATGTACCAGGCCCCTCAGAAAGTATTGCGAAAAAAAGTTTTTATATATGGGAGACTGGCCAGTTATAATGTTTTTCGAAAATATGATTATTTATAAGTAAAAATAAGTAAGTTCCAATTTCAAAATTTCCCTCCACATTTTTTGCGAGTTAATTCAAAGTATTGTGTCTCACTGAAATATGGATCTGCGCCGGGAACATTTTAGAGCTATGATTTTATACGATTTCAAGTGTCGCCTGAAACCGGATGAATCGTACGATAGACTTCAAATGGCATTCATGGATGAAGGCCCTTCCAAGGCAACCGTGTATCGTTGGTATAACGAATTCAAGCGCGGTCGACCAACTTTGGGGGATGACGAAAGAAGCGGTCGCCCTTTGACGGCTGTTACCGAAGAAAACGTGCTAGCAGTGAAAAATTTAATCCAAGACAATAGGCGAATTACATATCAGGAGATTCAACACATATTGAAGATTGGATCGGGAAGCGTTCACGAGATTCTACACAGCCATCTTCGCGTGAGGAGGATAGTATCACGCTGGGTGCCGCACAACCTCACCGATGCTCAGAAGCAGGCCCGGGTGGAATGGTGCCGTGATATGCTTAACAAATTTGAAGCAGGCTCGTCTCGGCGTGTTTACGACATCGTTACAGGTGATGAGTCCTGGATTTATCAATACGACCCAGAAACCAAGCGCCAGTCGACTGTTTGGGTGTTTCAAAATGAGCCAACGCCTACCAAAGTGAAGCGATCTAGAAGCGGGGGTAAGATTTTGATCGCTAGCTTTTTTAATTTGACTGGCCACTTGGTATCAATTCCCTTACGGGATCAAAGAAGCATTAATGCCGAATGGTATACTACCAAATGTTTGCCAGAAGTTTTCTCTGTTATAAGCAACAAGCGACCAAACACAGGGCTCCGCGGGCTACTGCTCCACCACGACAATGCACCTGCGCACACCGCACTCAAAACGAGGGACTTCCTGGACAGCACGCCAGTCAAACTCCTGGGTCACCCTCCTTACAGCCCTGATCTAGCACCGTGTGACTTCTTTTTATTCCCAAAAATAAAAAATCAGCTCAAAGGGATACAATTTTCGTCGCCGGAAGATGCGCTGGCTGCGTTCGAGCAGGCTGTAAACGAGGTGTCTGCGGCGGACTGGAAAAAGTGTTTTGAAAACTGGTTTAGGCGCATGAATCTTTGTATAGAGGCTGGTGGAAAGTACTTTGAAAAGATTTAATAAAAATATATGTACGTATAGAACAATTTTTTTTAGTTTCGCAAAACTTTCTGAGTGTCCCACGTATGTTATGTTTCTGTTTTCATAAAGAATAGACAATCTAAACTTTTTTTGGATCTCTACGAAACCTTACGTTTGATTCGGAACGCACATGGTAGATTTTTGCAAGGGTTGGTAATAACAGCCAGAGTCACGTTGTAAAGGGTTGAAAGTTTATACTCGTTGTGTATCACGTGTACAGAAAGGGTTGAATGTTGGAATGAGGGGTTGAAGTTAACACAATTTCCTGGTACGCGATTGTATTTGAAGTTTTTACGCACGTGGATTTTATTGAGAAGTTCTTTGTTGGTATTTTTCCTTTTACCTGCTATATTGCAAGTAATGGAAGCTTTGGTCCTATAGTTTAACAGAATTAGAAGATCTTAATAATAACGTGTATTTGGGCCGATTTTTGAATTGAGTATCTGGAACTAAGAACGTTCTAAACCCTGCTTTAATGCCAGTTTCACAGATTCTCAGACTAAAGTAATATTTGACAAACACACAACCTCAAATTCTCAGAAATCGGGCGTATGACTATTAGTGGATTTGATATTAAAACAAGTACCTAATTTGTTTTTTTTTATAATAAAAAAATAAACCACCGAGGTTCCCGTACAAAAGTCAGCTTAAAGGTTTTATGGACCTGAGTATTTTATATGTATTTCAATTTAATACATCTTATGCGTTCATGAGGAAAGGGGTAGTAAGTTTTAAAATTATTAAAAATATTTTTATTATACATGATGTAATTTAAAATTTACGGTTTTCGTAATTATTCCTTTATCTGTGCTATAAGACGTTGCTTCGTACCAAATTTCATGATTCTTTTTTTTCACTTAGTTCACGGGAAGTACCCCGTAGGTTTTGATTCCCTTAAAAACTGCGAAAATTTTAATTCCCTGAAAATTTGCGGAAATTTGCAGCATAAACGGCTGTATCTTTTGATTGCGTTGGCTTAGAAATTCGTTTTTTTTTACAGCTTTAAGGAACAGTAGACTTGAGTATTTGATATAAATTTGAGCTTGATACCATCACGCGTTCCTGAAAAAAAGGGTCTTGACAAACAGACGGACGGATGGACAACAAGGATATAAGAGTTCCGTTTATTCCTTTCGAGGGTTCCGTAAACCCTAAAATATATAATTATTATGTTAAAGAAAAAATACGTGTCCAATATTTTTTTATTAATCTATCTGACGGACAAAAAACTCATTTTCAGTTAACATCCAGCCCTGTTCAAGAAGTCAAACATGCCAACTGCAGTTGCTCGGGAAACTCCATTTTACACTCTTTTAATCCGAGAGGCGGGAATGGCGTGATCAGTCTGTTTACTGATTTAATTCGCGCAGGCCAGGTGTTCCCGATTGTGTGCTATTTTTAGACCACGCCAGATAGCTCGCGAATTTCGGATGAAAAGATGTTGTACAACACATTGCGTTGCAGTTACGTGTTATTCACACGCGTCTTGATTTAGCCAGCGAAAGCTATATCCCACTTGAACGTACTAAAAGGATTAAAAGTATCCTGGTCTACCCGTGTACTAAATTTTATTCAAATTCGCATCATTCGTCGTTCAATTCTTGCTTGGGTATACAGACGACAGCACTGTTGCTGAGAGATACTTGTCCAACGCTCGTGCTACCGGGCCCCAGATCCAGCCTCTCCGGGTGGCCATGGTGGAGCGCTTGAACTTATCCTTGTAGGCAGTCTTCGAATGGGGCGATGCCAATCTGGTCTGGTTTAATGCCAGGTATAAAGTATAATGCCTAATACCCACGCGAGTCTTTTTCCGCTAAAAAAAGCTAACTTCACCCGGCTCCAACTTGCCAACTTGCTTGACCGTGCCGATAACTGACCATATTGAGCTTCTTGGCGTTACGTTGACATCGACTTTCAATTTTGGCCCATACATTGAGGCAAAGGCTCAGCTGACTGCCAAAAAGCTGGGGATCCTTGCAAAGGTACTTCACGCCAGAACAGCTGCTCAGCTTGTATCAACCACGTTCCCATAACTGGGACGGATCTGCCAAATACCAGTTTGATGCACTAGAGTCGAAAGCGGGCCAAGAGAATCATTGGGGATGAGGGACTGGTTAAGTCAAACTAGAGCCTTGAACATCGTTGCCGAGTTGCCAGCTTGTCGGTTTTTTATCGGTTACATTTCGGGGAGTGTGCGATGGAATTGCATGAACTAATTCCGCCTAGCCCGTTTTATCATCGAACTACCAGACGTACGGCAATGCACCATCGGTACCTACATGGTGGATATCCCACCCATAAGCACTAAACGTTTTGGAAATATTTTCATTATACGTACAGCTCAGGAGTGGAATTCCTTGCCGGAGTCTGTTTTTCTCCAAAGCTAAGCATAGCTAGCTCCAAATCTAGGGGTCTTTAAGTCAAGAGTGAATAGGCTTCACCGTCGACCACATCATCGCTTACCTTCATGTGAGATAGTGATCAAGCGCGAGTCTATTAAAATAAAAATCAAGGAGTCTTTGATTTATAAACATCCAGAGTTTCACATTTCTACCATTAGTAAAACAAGGAAGTGAGATTAGTAAGATATCAAATTAATAATTTCCTTAATCGACTGCGATAGCTGATAAAAGCACTAGACTATAAAATAAATAAGATAATAAATAACACCACGCTGATATTCCCCGACACGAGTATCGAACGCCTGACTGCATACTCAGCATTAGCGCTTGCGACCACTAAACCAGGCACATAAACAAATACTATCTATACTAGGTTAATTTTCAATTAATGAAGAAAAATAAAATCAGCCGTTCAGTACATTTTGCCCGCATTATCTGGGCAAAATGTACAGAACGGCTGATACTTTTTTTTTCTTTTTTGGGGATTGATTTTTGCATTAACCGTTCTTTGATTGACACCTGATTACTGGAAAAAAATTGGATGCAATTAAATTACTATAGAAAGCTGGCTGACGTAAATTGACAAACCTTTGCTTTAGACGCTCAATCTATATCTATCCGTGGATCAAGAACATTTATTTAAAAAAATCTAGATATTTGTAAGGTTAATTTTCAATGACCAGCTAAATTTGCACTACGTACACACGTATATTTATGCTTGAGGATCAAAATACCAATTTAGAAAAAGGCAAAGCTCTGTTTAGAGCAAATATTGACAGTGCAGTTTATCTACCCGTCCCTCCTAAAAAACCAAGCTTGTTACACAACCAAAATAAATATACCCAACAGTAGTGTAATTTGGGAGAAAAGGACCAATTTTGAGCGCCGTAACTCTCTGACAACAAACTGGAGTCTAGTGTTGTAATGGAATTTCGCCCCCATCTCCGCAAATGCAAGACATAGTACCTCCGCATCTGAAGCCGGCTCCGCACGTTTTTAACTTGTAGGTTTAACTATATGTTTCAAGTTTTGGTTACCATATCACTTCGTCCCATGTGGTGATTCCATAACCCGTTTACTGAACTCTTATGAAAGTACCGAGATACTGCAGTGCTTCGAGCATGTTTGCCAAAGCGAGGATCCTGTCGGAGGATACATACGCGTGAGCTGGCTGACCAAAACCAGATGTATCCTCCTCCTAGACAGCATGATTTTTTCCTTGTTTACGACTTTTTAGTTCGCTTTTGAAGCAGTCGGGTTTTTTGATTTTTTGATTTAACTTTTTTTTATTTATAACTTTTTAGTTAAGTTTTTTTCGAATTAGATACATTTAAACATATTAATGTTAAGAAAAAAATATTTGTGCCCCCACAATATGGCGCCCAAAATCCGCCATTTTTCTATTGTCCAATTTTAATGTAGCCTATGACACTCGCAGGGTTAAGACGAATCGATTGACGTATGAATCATCAAAATCGGCCAAAGCGTTTGGTCTCTGGAACGCCATATAGGAACAAACATACATACATACATATATACATACATAGATTGATAAACACATTACCTTCCTTCGGCAGTCTGGTAAAAACTGGATTTCTGTACACCTGAACGATAACAAAAAATGACCCTTTAGGCGCGATGACGTTAGCTTATATAGGTTTATACGACTATCTATATACAGGGTGACGAAAAGTCGTGGATCAAACGCAACTAGGGGTTATATGGAGCCATCAGCTGAAAAAAAATGTTCTGCGGGATGTCCCTACGGTCAACCCCTGCAGAGTTATAATTTATTTTGTGTTTTATGAGCAATTTGTCTTTTTTTAATAATTCTTATTAAAATTCAAAAATTTCTACATCCTGTATCTTTTTTATAATTGTCACTAGATTGGTACTGATGAGTCCTTGCGTTAGACATGCTATTTATGGTTGTTTAATGTATGTGTTGAAGATAATATTAAGATTTACGAAAAAAAAACTCAAATCAATTTTTTTTATTTAATTCGGAACCCACTGTGAAAAAAATACTCTACCGAAAAGTGACCCTGTATTACAAGTTTTGGCGAATTTAATAGGGGTTCTATAAAAATCTTTTGAGGACAATCATTTGTAGGTAGCAAGGCCAAAGTTAACCAAACCATAAAACTCGGATGCCTTATTAAAAAATAAACTCTGCAGGTAAATTATAACTTTGCAGGGGTTGACCTTAAGGACCTCCCGTAGAACAAATTTTTGCAGCTGATGGCCCCATCTAACCCATAGTTGCGTATGATTCAGGACTTTTTGGCCACCCTGTATACCTTCACATGTGTAAATTTTAATGTGGTTTTTTTTATCTTATAATGCTATTTTTGTATTTAAGTGTTTTGCCTGCAATAAACGATTATTATTATTATGAAATTTCAGTGGCGCGTGTCATTCCCATAAATGGTCTTCATCGCATTCGTTTCATAATGGCCAGGACGAAATATTCTTAACCTAGGGCGCTGTGACGATGGTTTCTTTGAGAAAATTAACGTGTCCTTGATTTTTAGGGTTCCGTACCCAAAGGGTAAAAACGGGACCCTATTACTAAGACTCCACTGTCCGTCTGTCTGTCTGTCACCAAGCTGTATCTCATGAACCGTGATAGCTAGACAGTTGTAAATTTCACAGATGATGTATTTCTATTGCCGCTGTAACAACAAATCACATCACATCATCAGCCTATTAATTGTTCCCACTACTGGAACACAGGTCTCCTCTCTATGAGAGGGAATGGGCCGTAATCCTCAACGCGGGCCCAGTGCGGGTTGGTGGATGTCACATGTCTTCGAATTTTTGGTTCTTAGACATGCCGGTTTCCTCACGATGTTTTCCTTCACCGTTTTGATAGCAGTGGTGATGAAATAATTTATACAAAGTAAAACACCTGCCTGGGTTCGAACCCACGACCCACAACTTGTAAGTCACGGCCGATACCACTGGGCCACCACTGCTCTCCATAACATATTTATAAATAAACATAAACACATTTAAACATAATTATTTATTTATTATTATTTATTTATTTCAGATGTGCAATCCATATTTTGTTAGAACATACAAATACTTATAAACTATTGTGGTATGTATTTAAGTGGGGCTCCCATACAACATACGTGATTCTTTGGCCATTTTTTGCGATAAAGGTACAGAACCCTTCGTGCGCGAGTCCGACTCGCACTTGGCTGGTTTTTTCCGTCTCCGCCTCCGTTAAGGTGGCCTCTGTTACATCCCTACTACAGCTTACAAGACAAGGCCTATTACTCGCGTAATTAATCTTATTCTTTCTCCCTACCCTTGCCTGAGATATGGCGGATTCTTTCCTCCTATTTCATATTGTACGAGGTCTATTTACCAGCTGACAGTTTTTAGACCTCATGTCTGTTTTGTGAGTTACCGTGATACCTAACTTCATTGTCCGCCAAGACTGAGGTCTAAGATTCGTCTATGTTCTATGTTAGGGGGTTTGGTTTCCGCACTTAGTCCTTCAGGTGGACCATTGTTCGTGGTCCACCTGAAGGTCGGTCTCAGATTCATATATGTGTCTTATACATGGCATATGTGTCTTTGAGCAAAGTGAATAGGTCACTTCTAAGAAAGGGTGCTTCATCCTCGACATCTTCGCTTACAATCAGGTGAATAATAGATAAACGCAAGACTTACAATAATGGCTGCTAATAATGACAGATGTTCTTTAAAAAAATATATGCTTTGACTGTTCTAAATATTATGTTGGGCAATTTATACGAAAAGTAAAATTTAAAAAACCCCCGGCACATTTTAATTTCATGCTACATAATTTATCTAGTAGACACGCTTCGATTGACAATCTGTTGGACACGTAATGATGACACGATATCTTGCAAAACATCCCGAATCAAAAAGAAAAAAAGTTTATATCAAACATAGCTAAGAACAGTCACGATAAAGTCAACTACAACAAAAAAAAATACGAAATTAAAATCGATGTGAAACGTTCTTTAGGAATGTAAAACCTTTAAACGAGCAATTCTTGCTACCCGACTGCCGAAGGAGGGTAATGTGTTTATCAGTCTATGTATGTATGTATATATGTATGTATGTAAGTATGTATGTATGTTTGTTCCTATATGGCGTTCCAGAGACCAAACGCGTTGGCCGATTTTGATGATTCATACGTCAATCGATGCGTCTTAACCCTGCGAGTGTCATAGGCTACATTAGAATTGGACAGTAGAAAAATGGCGGCTTTTGGGTGCCATATTGTGGGGGCCCAAATTTTTTTTTTCTTCCAAACCCATCGTGTGGGGTATCCAGCCCGCGAATATGTATCCTCCGACTGCACAGCATGATTTTTTCCTTGTTTACGACTTTTTAGTTCGCTTTTGAAACAGTCGGGTTTTTTGATTTTTTGAATTAAGTTTTTATATTTATACTTATAATCTGAATCTCGCAACGGCTTCAACGATTTTCATGAAATTTAGTTTTTCGGGGGCGATAAATCGATTAATCAATCTTCGAAAACGTCGTTTAATCAATTTTCACCTCGAGCAGAGCTCGGTCGCCCAGGTACTACTAATAATAAAACTAAGAACTTATTTACTATCTTTTACTGAGTTAGTCGGCAAATAAAGAAAAACGTACTCCAATTAGTTTGCGACTTATTCTTAGGTGTGAAGTTTCTATTCGACTAGATATTTTACCTCCGTATTTTTCTTGTTTTATTTTTATTTGCTATGAAAAGACAACAATAACTTCATATTAAACCAAACTGTACTCAACCGCTGTGTGGCTTCGTAATTAAAATACAACCTTAGGTTACCGACCTCTGCAGAAAAAGCTATGTGTAAGAACATTTTCCACTGAATCTTCAATTCCAGAATTGTCATTTGAAAATAACAGTATAAGAATCTATAAAGTTATACCAATTATCAATTCAGCTCATGATTCACAGGAATCAGGGAATACTGTAGACGCTGGCATTTCTGCTTGGATGATCTCGTTGTTATCCTTGTGGGTATCATAATATTGTTATATCTGTGTATAGCTGAACTCTGTGCAAAATTCCATGCTTCTAGATGTTTCTAGACCCAGCAATGTAAGCTGTTCATTATCTGCCGTGCTGGTGCTTCAGCTTTATCTTATTGAGTTGTTTTCTTTTCTTTCCATGGACGTCCTAAAAAGCGTTACAATAACCAGACAAAAGTAGGCACGAATGGAAAAGACGAAAACTGCTGACTATATATTGTTCCTGAGCCACCTTTTATACACTCGAAGGGAGCGATGGTTAAATATGCCATAACCATACTTGAATTGAAAGGAAACGGTGAAGGCAAACATTGTTAGGAAACCGGCATGCCCTAGAACCTAAAATTCGAAGACATGTGACATCTACAAACCACTAGTTTGCGTGGTGGATTACAGCCGCTTTCTCTCACAAAGAGGCGAATGTCCCTGCAGTGGTAGCAATATAGGCTTGCTACCTTCTTAACTAAAGACCCTATGTTCCCTTGCTGGGGCAGATCGCGTCCACAATAGTCCTCTTGAGTAGTCTTGAGCTTCAGGCTTCATCCCGCTTCATGTCATTCTGATGCTCGTCGCTTCTGCCAAAACGGTGGGTTCACCTCGGAATGAGAGATAGTCAGCTATAAACTTGTATAAACCTTAATTTTGACACCCTAAACCTTTTCTCAAAACCTGCTTATCGTAGGGGGTCCGCGACTACAGATATTCCAAGGTCAAAGGTCAAAAGAACGATTTTTTACACATTTATTACAAATATCTCGTTTCCTTTGGGTGGGCGTTTATAAATAATTTGTTAAAAATGATTTATGAACTATATACGGCGTGTTTTAAATCGGGACTACATGTTAATCTCGAATGATACTCTAAATCGTTAAACACTGCGCGCGCTTATATCTTGAAAATGGTTCAAGATATAACAATAATGTTTTTACAAAATTTGAAGAGAATTTAATCCTCTACAATATTTATTATACAAATAGTATAAAACCCATAGAAACGAGATATTTGCAATAAATGTGTAATAATAATTTTTTTTACCTTTGACCTTGGAATATCTGGAATCGCGGACACCCTACAATAAGTTGGTTTTGAGTTTTTGAGAATAGTTTTAGGGTGCCAAAATAAAGATGTATACAATTTTACAGCTGACTATCTCTCATTCCGAGATTCTTTCCCACATTTGACATTTTCTTGGACTACATCGCTAGGTTTGACGGGGACGGCCACGTTTTTTTTTCCCTTAAAGATTCCAATCCATAGCCTGTTTAGGCTGGCTAGGTATACTTAAATTAGGAACATTTGAAAAACAATTGACGTACAACAAATAAATCAAGTACCACTTACATTTTCCAATTACAAAACTCCTCAACTCAATATAGGATTTGCGTAAAAGGAAACAAAACAATTACATTGTTACACGTTTTTCTTTGTTTGTTCAATTGTTTTTAATACGGTTTGTTGTTTGTTAGAGTTGTTTTTGTTTGGAAGGAAGCGATGTGTCAGATGTTTGACAGGAGGAAGTTAGGGGAATCAATTGTACGGGATGATCATAATTGATGTCTTCTATAAGTCAGTTGGATTGGATATTATAGTATAATATGTCATGATTTGATTAGTGATGCATAAGACAATAATCACTTTTTCCTTGGTTATTCAAAAGGATGGGCTACGGCAAAGCCTAAAAAAAGGGTTATTATAATAACAAATTATAATATCAATCTTTAGTCTTATTTACCAAAACGGTTAAAGACGTTTTCTTTATTAACTTTAAAACTTTCGCGTTTCATAATTGAAAACAATATAATTATCACGGGAAATTTAACGCGATGATTCGATTGTTTGTTTACCTATTTCGCCCGACGTTTCGGCCATGTTGCAACGACCGTGGTCCCGGGTAGACTGGTGTCTCGGTGTACTGGCTCCGTTGGGGCAGAAAATTCTTCCTCTACCCTCACTTTTCTACACACTACACTGACCGTGTCCTTATTCTGTAAGTTTGCCGACTGCACAAAACGAGGTAATGATTTTTGAATCACCGGATTCCACGCCGCGGATAATTTGTAACCGTCATCCCGATTTAACGTTTTGTGTTTTTTAATTTCAATCGCTTCACGCACAATTCTTGAATAGAAGTGGCGTTCCGTGGAGAGGACTTGTGGACGATGAAATTCGATCCAGTGATTGCTGCCGCCTTCTAATAGGTGTTCTGCAATCGCCGACTTACTGGACTGCCGGTTTTTTACAGCGGCGATATGTTCTTTGACCCTTTCAGCTATAGTCCGCTTAGTCTGGCCTATGTAGGAACTACCGCAGCTGCAGTTGATTTTATAAATACCCGGTGATTGAAACGGCAGTACATCCTTTGGTGTGCCCACTATGCTGTTCACCTTTTGTCCCGGCGTGAATATAGTATTTATGGAGTACTTCTTCAATATCGAGCCGATCTTGTCCGTTACTCCTCTGACGTAAGGCAGGCAGGCAGGCTGTCTATTTACCTCAGGATGTTTGCATCTTGGAATGGGCCGTTTCATTCGCCGCCTGACAACGTACCCGTTACGTTTTAGTACCTCCTGAACATGGTCCAATTCCTCTTCCAGGTGCTCAGGGTCACACAAGTCATGAGCTCTGTTTTTTAATGACGTCATAACAGCTTGTAAATGGCGTGGGTGGTGACGTTTTCTTTACACAAAACCTAATATTTTGTTACCAGATGTTAGTTATTAAAAATACTTTTGATAATTAAATATGTAAGAAAAATATATAAATATTTTTGAAGGAAAGTAAGATATTTTTATCCGTAAGAAATTCTTCCACAAACCTAATTCGCTATATACATACCAGACATTCACATCCAAGTACCAGGCTCTCATGAACCACAGAAGGTAATAAACGAAACTTCGCAACATTCCCCACAGTACTGTTTACGTCACCGATATGAGTTACAAGGTCGCCAACCTCTTAGTTTTGGCTCTAAGGCACTTTGCTTGGCAATACTACTAGGGAGTCATAGGGCGTTTGGGGTAAAAGGACCAATGTTCTATTAAGTTATTGGTCAAAGAGAAATGCTTTATTTGCACTTTGATGTACTATGCTTTTCATGGCAGGAGGTTTGTTAAATACATATATTGTGATGGCTATATTGTTTTGTGTGTGTGTAAATTACTGGCGACCTACGTCTTTTCTTCAGTAAACGGGAATTTTCGGGCTAAATATATTTTCAGCAATACACTATCTACAGTTTTTTTTTCTATCAGTGAAATAATGTTCGTTATCGGACCAGTATTTCCTGAGATTAGCATTAACAAACAAACCCTTTATAAGTTTAGATTAACTGCATCTTTGGTATATTGATAGTAAGTGCAACTGCTGAACTTAAGGTCCTGGGTTGGATAATTCGGTCACAGTGAATGGGTTTTTTCGTTTTAGGAGCGAATTGAAATTGGACCAACCGCAAATTGGACTAAACGCGAATTGGACCAACAGCGAATTGGACCACCGGCAAATTGGACCAATCGCGAGTAAGGTGATTTAGACCAATCGCAAATTGGACCAATCGAGCCAAAAAGGCAGCCTGGAGTCTGAATGTATGCCTGGTTGGTTGTGCATGCCTCTTAAATAGGACTTCTGGAAATATTTGGAAACACGATTGGACGAAACCTCTGCCTCTACCTACGAGGATAACTGGTGTGGTGTGTGTGTGATTTACTTTGTTCGAATTTCCATTAAATATTGCTGACAATGGTCGACGCACTTCCATAGAAAAACATAATGTTAGAGTGAGACAACTAATTAACTAGTCTCATGGGTTAAATTATTCAATGAAATAGACTCGAGCAATTGATCGACTGCCATCGCGTGCGATCAATTTGTTTACGATACTAAATGCTCCTTTGATTTATGAGGCTCTGGTACATTGAGGACCGTTTGAAGAGTCTTTTTTGTTCTCTGTACTGAATTTGTCTGATTTATTACTAATTATAGTTTTTTTTAATGAGGCCGGATATTTGATTAAATTTTTACGTGGCCAATGTAAAAAAATGGTGTCACTTTTTTTTAATCTGGTTAAACACAGTGATGAATAAGACCATTAATTTGATGTCATCATTGATTTTGCTGCCATGCTTGCCTGGTACGTAGGCACGTGTAAATCTGGACCAGTATTATCTCTTGATTGGACCTTAATACCTGATTTAAATTAGATTCAAAAGTGTATGTTTGCATATATGTATGTTTTTCCACGCCTTTTTCGAAACTACTTATCAGATCGTGATCATTATTTTGTGTTGGATCTCTCAACTTAGGGAATAGTGCAAGTTTCATCAAAATCGGTCCAGCGGTTTTTAAGATATGGAGCATACAACCGACCTCCTTAGCGACAAATAGCACGAATGTGTAAATTGAGTTATTGTGGGTACTTTGTCGATCCTTTAGTGATACTCGTAGTGTACTGAAACTAAAAAGATAAATAAATTTTCACAAAAAATAAACCGTTTCGGTCGGGTCAGTCGGTTTATTTTTTGTGAAAAGTTTTGTCATATATTATTGGTATGTGCGAATCTTATCGGAACTTAAGATTTCCTTGTTTTTTCATTAAAAAACATACAGCTTGATCTAGTCTACCAGAAAATTAATGGAAACAAACACAAGAAAGAAAGAAAAAAAATAGTGACCCGCACAGGAAACACGAGATAAGCAAAAACACAGAAAAAAACATAATAAACAAAAAATAAGCCTACTGTAATATTTTATTTTTTATAGAAACGTTGCCCCACACTAGGATTTTTTTCCTGTATCGTGGGTGCGTTTACAAACATATAAACTCACATACACAACACCCAGAGCCGAAACAACTATCTGTAGGTCATACAAATATTTGTTCCGTTACCAATTAAAATTAACCTTACCTAGTCAGTTTTCATTCACAATAAATCTCCCTCAACACCGTTAAAGTCGAGCCCCATTAACCTCAGTAAGTGGACTGTGACAATTAACTAACTGTCGCGGTGACAGCCACTTGGCATCGAGCTTGGGCTGTTCGCTGTCATCTGATTACACTCGTTCATTTGTTAATATTGTGTCGACTTATTAATTGTGACAGATTTATGTGAGGAAGTGGAATGATTGATGAACATTTTTTTTTATGAAAGCCCTTGACTTGGACTTAAACTTTGTAGCGTTACGTATAGCTCAATGGAGCTATACGTAAGCCACGTTAATAAATAATTAAAATTAAGAAAAAGGATAAATAGTATAAAACTATGGAACGGCTTCGCACGTCGTGGACAGCTAACTAGGAGCAGGTCGGGCAGGAAGACGGTCCATAGTTTGCCCCAGTCCATTGAGCTATACGTAACGCTACAACTTTCATTAAAATGATTCAAACTATAACTATACTAGTGGTAATAGTATGCTTCTTGTTCGTTGTGATGATAATTATTTTTACTTGGTTAAAATTTAATTCAACCAATCTCCAAACACAGCCAAGCTGATAGCCTTATTCATGGTTCTATTAACACCTGAAGCTGGTTTCCTGTAATACGGAGTTATGGATATAGATGTGGATGGATGGAGAGGGAGGGGATGGCCAAAGAAAAGATGGATAGACTGTGTGAGGAGTGATATGAAAGAAAAGGGCGTCAGTGATGGAGTGACGGGGGACAGGACGGTATGGAAGAAGAAAACGTGTTGCGCCGACCCCAAGTAACATGGGACAAGGGCAGGAAGATGATGATGAATAGAATAAGAGGGAAACTTGTATTGGTTCACTGAATGTAACAGTTAGGGAGCTGAAATCGTGAGAAGATGATCTCTACTAAGTAAATACATTGTCATATAAATAGAAAAGTATATAAAGTTACAACTTGATATGCCAAGAAAACTAACTAAAAATTAAAAGAAAGATTCACATCACAACTCAAACAAAGCTTATAATTATTTTGAAGTGGGTCAAAATCACGTTCAAAGATGCCTTTACAGACGAACAGATGATGCTAATAGAAGCGTGTTAAAAAGAGTTTTGTAAATAATTTTATAGAGATATGATTATTAATTGCCACTTCAAAAAACATTATTAACACAATATGCAACAAAACACGCAACACAATATGCAACACAATATACAGCACAATGTGTAACAATAAGCAACGTGATATGCAACACAGTACGCAACAAAATATGCAACACAATAGGCAACACAATATGCAACACAATATGTAACATATTATGCAACTCAATATGCAACACAATATGAAACACAACAACTATCAGTATAGGTACGTAGGTACAGTCGTGTTGAATGCAATTCCCTGCGAAAGGTGAGCCCAGCGATGCGTTGATTTCACAGCAGTACAGCTGAAGACAAAAGGTTTATCAAGTAGTTTGTTTTAATTACATTTCTTATGACAATGCTTTGTCATGTTTTGTTTCTAAAAGTGAGTGCTTTATTTTGTTTGCATTTATTTCTGAGTTTATTCATCCTTATCAAACAAAACTAACAACTTTACCGAAAAATAAAAACAAAATAATTCAAAGTCTTTTATAAAGTCCCTGAAATAGCTGGATCATTCTATGGATAGACAATGCTCATTTCATTATTTATGTCTGCATCACAAACATAGGCAGTTACATCACATAGATTGATAGACTTATTTACAAAAATTACAACAACTTCCAAAAAAAAACTCTACAAAGTGTAAAATAACTTCAATTTCGGCAATCAGTGTTTCTGTTTTTGTTTCTTCGTTTTTTGACACTGGCTGCAAAATTATTTTTTTAATTTTTTACTTTTTTAACCCCCGCCGGAAAAAGAGGGGTGTTTAACCCCCGCCGGAAAAAGAGGGGTGTTATAAGTTTCACGTGTGTTGCTGTGTATCTGTGTATCTGTGTGTCTGTCTGTGGCATCATAGCGCCTAAACGGATGAACCGATTTCTATTTAGTTTTTTTTGTTTGAAAGGTAATTTTGTCGAGAGTGTTCTTAGTTATGTTTGAATAAAATCGGTTCAGCCGTTCAAAAGTTATGGGCATTTTACTGTTTGAATCGGGGTGTTTTCGCAAGATAAATGTGTCGGGGGTTTTAAATTGTGAAATTTTACTTGTAGTGGTATATAATGGACAAGTTCTATAGTAAGGTACCTGTAATGCCCTCAGTGATGCCAGAATAGATTAATCAAATAAAATGTAGCTTGAACATAACCGGTGGAATGAGAGTGTACCAGGGTGAACTGTACACATCTGCGTACCCGTTTAGAGCATACTGATGTGATGGTACCAGGCCCCTCAGAAAGTATTGCGAAAAAAAGTTTTTATATATGGGAGACTGGCCAGTTATAATGTTTTTCGAAAATATGATTATTTATAAGTAAAAATAAGTAAGTTCCAATTTCAAAATTTCCCTCCACATTTTTTGCGAGTTAATTCAAAGTATTGTGTCTCACTGAAATATGGATCTGCGCCGGGAACATTTTAGAGCTATGATTTTATACGATTTCAAGTGTCGCCTGAAACCGGATGAATCGTACGATAGACTTCAAATGGCATTCATGGATGAAGGCCCTTCCAAGGCAACCGTGTATCGTTGGTATAACGAATTCAAGCGCGGTCGACCAACTTTGGGGGATGACGAAAGAAGCGGTCGCCCTTTGACGGCTGTTACCGAAGAAAACGTGCTAGCAGTGAAAAATTTAATCCAAGACAATAGGCGAATTACATATCAGGAGATTCAACACATATTGAAGATTGGATCGGGAAGCGTTCACGAGATTCTACACAGCCATCTTCGCGTGAGGAGGATAGTATCACGCTGGGTGCCGCACAACCTCACCGATGCTCAGAAGCAGGCCCGGGTGGAATGGTGCCGTGATATGCTTAACAAATTTGAAGCAGGCTCGTCTCGGCGTGTTTACGACATCGTTACAGGTGATGAGTCCTGGATTTATCAATACGACGCAGAAACCAAGCGCCAGTCGACTGTTTGGGTGTTTCAAAATGAGCCAACGCCTACCAAAGTGAAGCGATCTAGAAGCGGGGGTAAGATTTTGATCGCTAGCTTTTTTAATTTGACTGGCCACTTGGTATCAATTCCCTTACGGGATCAAAGAAGCATTAATGCCGAATGGTATACTACCAAATGTTTGCCAGAAGTTTTCTCTGTTATAAGCAACAAGCGACCAAACACAGGGCTCCGCGGGCTACTGCTCCACCACGACAATGCACCTGCGCACACCGCACTCAAAACGAGGGACTTCCTGGACAGCACGCCAGTCAAACTCCTGGGTCACCCTCCTTACAGCCCTGATCTAGCACCGTGTGACTTCTTTTTATTCCCAAAAATAAAAAATCAGCTCAAAGGGATACAATTTTCGTCGCCGGAAGATGCGCTGGCTGCGTTCGAGCAGGCTGTAAACGAGGTGTCTGCGGCGGACTGGAAAAAGTGTTTTGAAAACTGGTTTAGGCGCATGAATCTTTGTATAGAGGCTGGTGGAAAGTACTTTGAAAAGATTTAATAAAAATATATGTACGTATAGAACAATTTTTTTTAGTTTCGCAAAACTTTCTGAGTGTCCCACGTATATTAAGAAATGGCGTAAACAATAAACATACATATGTGATTGCAGCAATCCCGAGAGATTTGCCGTCACTTATTGAAGAGTTCTGTTGTAACTCCGAAGTTGATCATCAGTATTTCACCAAAATTAAAAAAACCTTTTTGGTATAAACTTCTTTCGAAAAAATTATAATTTTGCCAATCCGTTTATATATGACGGAATTAAGCCCGAACATATATAAAAACACCCAATTGAGATCCGCCTCCTTTTTGGAAAGTCTGTTAAAAAGACCATTCCCTTGCCAAGCTAGATGACTAAATAGACCGTAGAAGCAATAAACAGATGACACGGTCGTAGATATTGCTCAAAAGTTGTCAATTGTAGCGTCGGTAAAGCAGACTTAAGTAGGAGTAATTTACAAGATGACATAACAAAGATAAGTTTTAAGTACAATGAGGATTTCTGACGCAGGATGTAATGATTGTCATCATCCTACTTGAGTATACATCCTCCAAAGACCTTATACGTATTTCTTACTACTAGACTGTGCACCAAAAATTTTTGTATAGCTAAAATGAAATCTATTACCATCCATCTAGGTTAGCTATTCCCTTATAAGCGGTAGCTAACAAAAAGCGGTCCTGAGCGAGAGGGTGCCCGCTGGTAGTGTGTCCTTGTCTGACATCTTGCCAGCTCAACTAATCATTGGGTTTGGTAGAAATGGTAGAAAATTTTATATTTTCTTTTTTATGTAATACCAAAACGAACGAATAAAAAATTTATTTAAATACGTTTCAAAGTCTATGAAACTTTGAAGCGTATTTAAATATTTTTACAGTTCCTTTAATTCATCAATTCATTGTATTTAAAAAATAATTAATTAATACTGAGTAAGAGTAGTACTTTTAAATGTTTGGGCCTGGTAATACTAAATGTAGGACCACCAGGTTTGTGGAGTTTTTTGCGGGTTTTGTTCGAGTAAAATTCAGCGGCTGTTAATATTATTCGCAAATTGATTCCTAGTGGAATAAAATTGGTGAAGTTAAGTTTTGTCTACGCAACTGGACATTAAGTGAAATAATTGAGATCCTTTGGGGTATATCAAAGCATCGTCTGTTCCTATCTATACGATGGGTCTTGAAGAACAAGACTTATCCAGACTTGGGATTTGAGGGTTATCGAGTCCCCCCCCTCTCTTCGAACTTCAGATAACCCTATAATACTCCATCGTAAACTGCTCAATTCCTCTTCGAGTTCGTTGATCTTATCGTCGGTCCGGAGTCCGGAGTGTGCACGTGTTGTACGTTGCCAGTTCCTGTCGTCGGTATTTTTTGGGGTAGCCGGATCTCGTCCGGGATTCTTTGCACCCCTTGCCATACCTTAACCTAGATCGCTACCGTAGTCGAGGGTAGGCAGGCTGCCGGGCACTAAGGGCTATGTTTTATTTGTGCTATTCATGGGGAGTGCTTTGCAGGCGGGTTGGCGATCCCAGTATGGTTGTTACAAATGCACAGAGAACGCGGCTAAAATTTCGATTATGGGCCGTTGATTTTTGATGCGGGGAGGATGGAGGGAGGAGGGGGGGAGGTTTGGCTATCCCCCAGTACCATCCCCACTACTCGGAGCCCTATGGTTATGGAGAGATCCATGGTTAAAGTTTTCAGGTTAAAATAAAAATTGCCATAAATCTGCATCAATTTAAGAGGCGTGGAGGGGGGAAGGGAAAGGGGGGTAGAGGGGCTATCTCACTGTACCATCCCCACCCCACAGAACCCCATGGTTATGGAGATATCCATGGTTAAATTTAAAATTACTATTTAAGCAACAAAGTCGACGGAGCCCCGCTGCGCGGGGCTCCTATTTCTGTCTGTAGGGTCATAAGTAACCTAACATGAAGGAGATGACGGGAGCAGCGTTCGCTCGCTTTGCTCGCTCACTTCAGCTCCCGTCATCTCCTTCGAACCTAACCTATCCGTGTCGGGGTGCCCTAAGTTCCCGAGCTCGCTTCGCTCGCTCTTGGACCAATTCGCATTTTTTTACCTCACGAAAAACATACAAAAAAACATAAAATTTCCGAGTCTTGAAAATTTGTAAAAAGCTTTCTATTTATGAGTACTACCTATAAAAAAAATATGAACTTCCAAATCAACGGCCCATAATGGAAATTTTAGCCAAATTCTTTATGCCCGACACACCATACGGTAAGTGATGTAGATTCCAAAAAATATACACACGTTTCTTTTTTTTCCTTGAATTTGGTAGGTTTAGGTAGCGTACTTAGGTAGGATATATACATATATCGGGATACTTACACCATTGTTTTTACAATCAATTTGTCCCTTGTTATGTTTGGTCTCGCACAGGGTTTTTATTTTATTATTGTTTAAGTGTATGCTTATTTTCTCGTGTCTCCTGTGCGGGTCACAAATAAATATTTTTCTTTCTTTCTTTCTTTCTTTCTTTCAACGGGAGCCCTCTCGCTCGGACCGTTTTTTGCGCCATAGTGCACAGTCTAGTAGTAAGAAGTATAAGGTCTTTGACATCCTCACCTGACTGACAGGATCTATTACGTTAATTCGAGATGTACTGGACAAGATTGTGCCATTATTGAAGTATCATCATCATCATATAAGCCGAAAGACGTCCACTGCTGGACATAGGCCTCCCCCAAGCGTCGCCACATTGGCCGGTCTCGTGCATCGCGCATACAGCCTATCATCATCTTCATCATCATATCAGCCGAAAGACGTCCACTGCTGGACATAGGCCTCCCCCAAGCGTCGCCACATTGACCGGTCCCGTGCGTCTCGTAACCAGCGGATCCCCGCAACCTTCACCAGGTCATCAGTCCACCTGGTGAGAGGCCTTCCAACGCAACGTCTTCCGGTTTGCCGTTGCCATCCAGAACCTTTCTGCTCCATCGGCCATCCGTTCTGCGAGCAATGTGCCCTGCCCACTGCCACTTAAGTTTGGCAATTCTTCGGGCTATGTCGGTAACCCTTGGTCTCTTGCGGATCTCTACATTTCTGATTCGATCACGCAAACAAACTCCGAGCATAGCCCTCACCATTGCCCTTTGAGTGTCTTTAAGCTTTCTGATAAGGCCCATTGTAAGCGACCACGTCTCAGAGCCATATGTCATCACTGGCTACACACACTGGTCATAGACTTTCGTCTTGAAACACTGTGGTAAGTTGGACGAGAAGATACCGCGCAACTTCTCGAACGCTGCCCATACAGCAGATACCCGCAACCTTCCCCAGGTCATCGGTCCACCTGGTGGGACGCCTTCCAACGCAAGGTCTTCCGTTTCGAGGTCGCCACCCCAGAACTTTTCTGCCCCATCGGCCATACATTCTGCGAGCAATGTGCCCTGCCCACTGCCACTTAAGTTTGGCAATTCCTCGGGCTATGTCGGTAACCTTGGTTCTCTTAGTTATTGATGTTGATGTATAGGGTTATTTAACTGCCCAGTTGGTCGCGTGGTTACAAACGCGACTGCTGAGACTGAGTTCTTGGGTTCGATAACCTGGTCATGCAACATTTTTTTTAGTTTACCCGGAGTTTGGTTATTATTGGTTGTGGTTGAAAGCACGTAACGTAGGTAGTTTACCGTATTTCTCCAATAAGGAACTAAAGTAATATTTTCCGTAATAGCCATTTGCAACCGATTCAAATATCTGTCTCGTTCAGGGAATCAAACGTGCCACCAAAAACAACATTGCCTGCGAAGACTGCATCCCATTTTAAAGTACCTACTTCAATCCAAAATTTCTTGAATTGCAGTTTCAGATAACTGTCTTATCGAAACTAGTATAAAATTCAGACATTTTAGTATTCTTCCTATTATAAAAGTTTTTTTGTTATTTTTTCAAGTAAAAACTACTCCGGGGCGAGCACGGCCTACTGTGACAGGCTTGAGTTACACATTTTTATCACAGTTTGGGAACAAAAACCGTGATAAAATGCGTGACTCAAGCCTATCAAAGAGGATGTGCTCGCCCGGCTGAAAGGCTTTTGATGAAAGTTTATAGTAATAGGTAAGTTATTATTATATTATACGTAGTTTATACATCAGAATAACACATAGGCTAAGTTACCACGCGGGCAGCAGTTGGTACGATAATAAGTCAAAAATTCCATCTGAAGCCACAAGAATTAAAACACAGTATTTTGCGAGTAAGGTCACGTTTCAAAATAAAGCGAAATTAATGAAAATTGATCAACGAAATAAGGAAAAGAAAAACGTAAATAGAATCGTTTATTTCTGGTTTCCTCCTTTGATAATAATAAAAGTAACGTGTTTTAGTCCGTATGTTCGTCAGTGTGCTTATAACTCGAAAGCCACTTAATCGATGGACATTCTCTACCCATTCGTCTGTTTTTAAGCTAACCTTATAACCAAATTATAAAAGATACACTGAAATCAGTTCTATTATTGTAACGCATTGGCACGCACACATGTAAAATTAACAAGTGCGAGTCGGACTCTCGCACGAAGGGTTCCGTACCATTATCGCAAAAAACGGCAAAAAAATCACGTTTGTTGTATGGGAGTCCTACTTAAATATTTATTTTATTCTGTTTTTAGTATTTGTTGTTATAGTGGCAACAGAAATACATCATCTGTGAAAATTTCAACTGCCTAACTATCACGGGTCACGAGATACAGCCTGGTGACAGACAGACAGACGGACCGCGGAGTCTTAGTAATAGGGTTCCGTTTTTACCCTTTGGGTACGGAACCCTAAATAAGATACCTGTCTATACTCTATTTGAAATAACATTAGAAATTTTTACAAACCTTTTTTACATTCTGTTCTACCGATTTTGAATTTTAGTCCGTAAATATAATGATAGCAATAACAGCATAAACCAAAACTAACTGGAAAATACAGCTGCCATTTGTCATATCACCAACGCAATAGAAGTCAAAATCAGTTTCACAGGCTGTAAAATGGGATTATTTAAATTTCTAATGTTATCGCAAATGGAGTATAGATAGACCTGTTATAATCATCTGCCTAGACTTTTCCCAATTATGTTTAGGTTTTTGTTTTATTGATAGGCTCGCGCTTAACCACTATCTCACCTGATGGTAAGCGACGATGTAGTAGACGATGAAGCACGCTTGCCTAGAAGAAACCTATTCACTCTTGACTTAAAGACTCCCAGGTTGTAGCTATTAGGAAATACAGACTCCGGCAGGGCATTCCTTCTCTTAGCTGTACGCATATTAAAGCGTATGGGTGCAGATGGGTGGGATGTCCACCATGTACCGATGACGCATCGCCGTACGTCTTGTAGTCCGATGTTGGAACGGGCTAGGTTGGCGGCCAGTCTATTGGATTAGAAGAACACCAGTATTTTACACGGAGCAACTGTCCGTTACCTCCACAAGCCAATTACTAGTTAGAATGACACCCCGTGTAAGACTTGATAAGATTTTCGCCGAACCCTCGATCATTTAGTTTCTACTATCATTTCATTTTCTATCATATTCATGGCAAATATAATACTAGCATATTCATGCCGCATCCCATTCAAAGACACCTTGCGGACGTCACTAGCGTTTTTCTTCTGATTAAGATGATTATTTTTCTATGAACATCGATCGCGTTCGTTTCCGTTCCACGGATATAGAGCAGCGACTTGCAAATAAAAGGGTTTACTCGGTTTGTGTTTTTTTTTTTAAATACTGCGACGATTTGTTTTATAGAATTTTTGTACGTTTTTACAGTTTAATTATACCAGTTATAAAACAAACAAAAAAATCGAGTGTAAGCCTCAGAAATTTAAAACCGCGCCATCTATTGGTGTTGTATACCTGGCTAAACATAATTTTGAATTTATATTTATTTTACCTCTCAATGTATTCTGAATGTTGTACTTATGTTACTTCAATAAACTAAGTCAAAACACAACAATTGGAATCAATTTTAAATGATCCATTTAAATAATCTTTGAAATGTGAATTAAGAGCCCAATATTCCTTAATTTTGTGCTTTTAGACCGTGTTTTAAAAAATCTTAATATTTCACATGACTCAATAACAAATCGAAGCTTATCACGCCATCTAGTGCAATTAATTTGAACCAAATTTTCTTTCATCGCGTTGGGAGCCCGTGTCTTTTGACAGTTTTCGTGTCATGTAGATATGAGATAAAAACAACTTATTTTCGTTGAGCAAAGTCACGGTCTACAGCTATGCAGCAATTAATTAAATTCGCCACGTTCTAAGATTATTTGTAAGACTTTGGGCGCCATTAAAAAATAATAAAAGGCCAGAGATGAAAGGGCGCTATTAATTCTACATTATTGTGTTTCTTTCAGTCACGGTTTACTAATCTATTGTTTAGCAATGTTTTTGATTTGTGGTGTTAAAAAGCTTTTGATTAAGAAATCGAAAATATTAGTAGGTACGAACAGGATATTTTAAGGAACAATTCTATGTTACTTTTGTATAATTTAGTTATACAAATAAGGTTTCGCAATTGTAGATTTATGTGGTACTAGCTGACCGCGGCTTCGCTCCTGTCAACTGGCTATGTACCTACCTATGTACCTACCTACCCACCTATATTAAGAATTAATAATAGAATACAAATGTAACCAACTTTTGTTTCTATCAGCGATCTAATTAAATTTTAGAACACAAAAGTTGCTATTGTGACTTAACTATGATAGTGAGATATATTCTCTCGCATACTTTTTTGTAGTTTATACATAATAATGAGTACTTTAATCTTGTAGTACATAATTTTTATGTTGTTTTCTTAGCGCACGCCAAATAATGAATTTTATAGGCAACATTTTGCTACTTTGGGTTACATTATTGCAATTTCCTTATGGATCTCTAATTTCTTTAAATAATTTATTGCCTATGTTATTCGGAAATAATGTAGCTTTTCATAGATGAAAGAAGTTTCAAAATCGGTCCAGTAGTTTCAGAGCTTATTCGGTACAAACAAATAAAAAAATTTTCCTCTTCATAATATTAGTATAGATTGATTATAGATTTGTAGCGGCAGCTATTCTGCCATATACGAACGACAAAAAAAAACCCCATCAGACAGACATATATACTTAGCTACTGTTAGACTGGAAGCCGACCCCAACATACAAAGTGGAGGAAAAATATGGACAGATGTTGATGAGTTTACAAAATCCATGATTGTTATCCAAATCAAGATCTTGATGGTGTTGTAACAAGCTTCTCAATATCAAATCAAAATTTTGTCAAATATTGGTATCTGAAGAACCACTTCCTGTTATCCTATAGAGTTAAAGTTTGACATGCTATAGTCAGCTCCAATGGCAATTTAAGGTATTGACACCATAGACCTCTCCAACAGTGCCAAAACGACTGCCGGTACATCGAAGTGTTGAACTGTTTGTTAAAAACCCTACCATGTCAGTTCGACTTCAGGCCTTGGAACCTATCCTTCTGCAGCGAGTTGTAAGACAGGGAGACGTCATATCGCCGAAACTGATCAACGCTGCACTGGAGGACATCTTCAAGGTTCTGGATTGGAGAGGGATAGGCATCAACGTCAATGGCGAATACATTACTCACCTTCTGTTTGCCAAAGATATAGTGGCAGAGACCATGGAGGACCTCAGTACAATGCTCGATGACCTCAGTAGAGTCTCCGAAAGCAAAACAAAAAATGGACATGACCAAGGTGAAGTTGTATGCCCATGTTACACTCACTCCTATCTAGGTCGGAGACTCTACACTCGAAGTTATGGACGTCTATGTCTACCTGAGACAAACGATCCCAGTTAGGTACGGCCAACTTCGAGAAAGAGGTCAACCGTTGAATCCGACTCGATTGGGCAGCGTTCGGGAAGTGCTATCTTCCTAACCAATTTTACACAGTGTCTCAAGATGAAAGTCTATGACCAGTGTGTGTTGCCAGTGATGACCTATGGCTCTGAGACGTGGACGTTTCCAATGGGCCTCATCAGAAAGCTTACAGTCACCCAAAGGGCAATGAAGAGGGCTTTACTCGGCGTTTCCTTGCGTGATCGAATCAGAGATGTAGAGATCCGCAAGAGAACCAGGATTACCGACATAGCCCAAAAAATTGCCAAACTTAAGTGGCAGTGGGCAGGGCACATTGCTCGCAGAACGGATGTCCGATGGGGCAGAAAGGTTCTGGAGTGGCGACCGCGAACCGGAAGACTTTGCGTTGGAATTCCTTCCACCAGGTGGACTGATGACTTGGTGAAGGTTAAGGGGATCCGCTGGATGCGAGATGCACGGAACCGATCAATATGGCGACGCTTGGGGAATGCCTATGTCCAGCGGTGGACGTACGCATTCAAACATTTTAATTAAAATCATCCATCATGACTTGTTGTGAAGCGTGGTACTAAAAGCCGGGAACACGTTTAAAGAAAACTAACTCTTTCCTACATAGGTTTCTAAGTAGGTACAAAGTAAAGGCTTAGAGCACACTATCCAACTAATCGATCAGGGCAGCAGTCAATGGCAGGAAAGTATGACATGATGGATGGAGAGTATTGCGTCCTACTGAACAGTTTATAAGTTGCCTTAGAGTTCAACGATAAGAAAACATAGTAAATCATTTAATAGACTGAGAAATGTAATTTTAAATTTCATCTTTCTTTCATTTCAACTTGAATGAAAGGGAAAATGGCGGCTGTCCCTGTAGTGGGACAGAATAATAATATAACGGCTGAAAATCAAATATTAATAAATATTCTTTCCGAGGTAAATCGGCTTGTGATCCAAATATATACCGTATTTCATAAAATACATTTAAACCTCTGTTTCTGAATTGAACATTTTAAGTTGAGAAAACTTTTGTAATTGTAATGAGCTGTTGCAGCAGTTTGACAGAGTCTCATACTAAAGACGAGCAAGATAAGTTCAACATATAACTCATAAACTGGCTTTCAGTCCAAAAACCAAGTTTAATTCAAATAACATCTATTAAAAGAATGAATAAAACGTATGGCTACAAAAATTTCCTCTTCAGGGAACTAAGAACTTTTCAATTGTTGCTGAATTGTTAAAGAACAAAAAATAATACTTAAATGATCATAAATCGACTTTATCAAAGTCCACTCTCTCTCAATTCACAAACAAAATACATTACTCCAGAACCAACAAAAAGTTATAACTAATTCTTTGCAAGCCCCTAAAAGAGTCTGTAAGTAGTACAAACAGATGAAAACATTGTTCAGCGGTGGGCCACACCACGCAAGGCCACGGTGGGCTAAGTCTGTAAAGTAGCATTTTTATCTTCTTCTAATGATAGGCTCGCGTTTGACTACTATCTCACCTTAGGGTAAGCAAAAATGCGGTCGACGGTGAAGCACGCTTGCCGAGAAGTAACCTGTTCACCCCACTTAAAGTCCCCCAAGTTGTAGCTTTGAGGAAACATAGACTCCGGTAGGAAATTTCACTCCTTAGCTGTACGCACATTGAAAGTAGCATAAACATTGTTCAGCGGTGGGCCAGGCCAGGCTGAGCCACGCTGGGCCACTCGTAACGTTTGATAAAACCATTAAAAGTTTATAATGAGGGTACCCGAGCCACCGAGCCGCGGTAACTGATACTTACAGGGGTGGCACGTTGGAGCAACGTGATGTGGAATGGTAGTTTTGTATGGGTTTGTTTATGTAAGTTGTGTGAATGTTTCTTGGTAACATTTTGCGATATCTGGGTTCCCATCTTGTTTGTTAACAAATTATAAAATATTATTAAATGTATAATTATTAATTATTTAATGCCGCCTCAAAAATTTAACGGATTTGAGTGTAATTTGGAACACTGGTAGGGCATGACTTGAATGAAGACATTTGTACTTTCTTGTATCCCAAATACTGCCGACTTTCATGCGAGTAAAATCAAAAAGCTATAAAATAAAATCTTATAAATATTAAAGGATATTCAAGTACGTAATAGTTTTTAAACCTGCTTACGCGTTTGGAATCAATCTGGTTAAATTATCTAGATATAGACTTGATAACTTAAAACATGTATATTTCGGTTGTGGAGGTGGATAAACAAGGCCTTAATGTTCTCTCAGATAAATAGGTACCTACATAAGTACGTATTAAGTTACAAGAAACTTCCGCAAGGTAAAAGTAAAAGAGGCAAGTTTAAAAATAACCGGCTAAGTGCGTGTCGGACTTTTTAGGGTTCCGTGCCAAACCGCAAAATGAAGTTGGTTTTAATAAGAAAAAAACTTTTTTACAAAAAATACTACCGACTTCCAAAAAAAAAATACAAAATAAAAAAAAACTTTATTTTTGGAAGTCGGTGTCTTTCGTAGGTACCATTTTTATGCGTTATGGACACCGATTTCCAAAGATAAAGTTATTTTTCACTTTGTAGTTTTATTATTTGGAAGTCGGTAGTATTTTTTGTAAAAAAGTTTTTTTTCTTATCAAAACCAACTTCCAATATTTTTAAAACAATAAATTCAGCATTTATCTACTCAATGAGACAATGATAACCAACTCGATGAGGTAGGTCAAATTTTTTTTTCACACACTCTTTGGCTTTATGCAAACACATTAAAAACCTTTTTTGACAATTTGTATGGCTTTGGATCAACAAATACTGTGAAAATTTAAAGGCTGTAGTTCCAACCTGTTCATTCTGTAAAACCTGTGTGACAGACGACTGTCAGACAGACGGACAGATAGACACCTGAGTGACAGCAATATGGCTCCGTTTGGACCCTTCGAGCAAGGAGCCCTAAAACAGGAAAAAACAAGTAAAGAAAGCCAATTCCCCTTCCACAGGTGCGCATATTCTATTTGTTCTAAAAGTTTTGTGCGTTGGCAACCCTGCTAGCGTGAATGTTCAAGTATACTTTCATCTTTTGTTGTCGCGTTTATTAAATTAAACAGAATTAGTGTTGCCAGCTGTGTAGACGACTGGACTTTTGTTTGTTAGTTAAGGGGTTCTTTTCTCATACTACTTATTTGTATTATTTTTCACATTGTTGTAGTGGAAATGTTTATTAAAGTTTTCTGCTCAGTGTAAATATGAATAAAATTATGTTTTCATTTTTGTCGGTGGGTCTGAATTTCATATACACAAATATTTCTTTTAATTATGCTTCATTGTATTATGATTATCTTCTTTGATAATTTCTTACTCATCTCGCTTTTTACCCGACAGCGCGACGCATAGGATGGTAATGTTTATCAGTCTATGTATGTACGTATGTTTGTTCCTATGTGGCGTTCTAGAGACCAAAAGCGTAACCATTTTTTATGATTCTTAGGTCAATCGATTCGTCTTAACCTTGCGAGAAAATATATATCACTTATTAGTTTAAATTAATCCCAAAAAAAATATAACTAAAATATCAAAAATATAAATTCTAAAACTTTTTTACAAAAATTACATCCGACTTCCTAACAAAAACACTACAAAGTGAAAAATAACTTCAATTTCGGAAGTCGGTGTTCCTATTCGCGTTTCTTGTTTTTTGACACCGACTTCTTTTCGTTAAGAAGTGGGTTGTAATTTTTCACCCTTTATTTGTGGTACATAATGGGCCAGTTCTAATGACAAGGTGAACTGTTCACACCTGTGTACCCCTTTAGAGCGTACCAGTGTGATGTTATATTATAAAATGGAGTAAACAATAAAAAGACATGCGATTGCAGCTATCTTGAGTGATTTGTCGTCATTTATTGAAGAGTTCTGATGTATATCACAGTGAATCTGAACAAAGGGAAAAAAAATGCCCAAAGTTTCCAAGACACTCACAGGAAGCGGCGTACAACATGCCCTATCTGATTCTGATGTCTCAAATATTGTTACTGGGATTTCTACAACATCTTTTATATCCCAACGCAATAAAAGACAGAGACAAACAAGCGAAGAACAGCTTGTTTCTTTTAAAGAAAAGATCAAAATCATGCTTGAGGAATGGAAAGTCACCCAAAATACCCTATTGAATAAACTTGTCGCAGAGCTTGCTGAAATAAAGAAGCAAAACACTGAAATAAAACTTTCAAATGATGAAATTGAAAAAAGTTTACTCTTCATGAATAGTCAGTATGAAGAGATGCGCAAAAAAGTTGATAACTTGGAGGGTGAACGTAAGCAACACTTGTTAAGGATAACTACGCTTGAATCATCACTTGAAGATTTCCAAAGAACCTCAAAATCATCATCAATTGAATTGAGAAATATCCCAATATCATCTGAAAAGGAATCAAAAACCGATTTATGCAAAATTGTCCAAAATACTTGCAAACTACTTGATGTAAATGTACAGGAAGCAGCCATAAGAGACGTTTTCCGAGTAAATTCGAAGTCAGGAAAAGGTACAATTGTTGCAGAATTTACCTCTGTCATATTGAAGCACAATGTCATCCAAGGTATCAAATCCTATAATAAACACCATCCTAACCAACGCCTCAACTCGGCTGATATAGGATTCGCTGGAAAGCAAGCTCCAGTTTACATATCCGAAGCTTTAACAAGTAAAGGTCGTCGTCTATTTTTCGTCGCAAGAGACGTAGCGAAGACCAAGGAATACAAATTCTGTTGGACTGCTAATGGCAAAATATATCTCCGCAAAGACAGCGAAGCTCCTCGAATTGAAGTAAAAGATGAATCTCAACTAGCTACTCTCCGAAACCACATTTGACTAGGGTTAGTTATGTATTTGCCGTTATTTTTAGTTTATTATTTACCAATATTTTTAGTTTTTACCTTACTATTTTGCTTAGTTTCTTGTTTACTGCATTGTTTAGTTTCTTGTGCAAGAGGCTACTTAGTTTTTTGTTTTATTATTATTCGTAATATTGTTCATCTGTTTCTGTGGTGTATTAGACCTACTATCTATAACATTTTAAACCCTTCCTTAATAAGGACACAATTAATTACCATACGACAAAATTACCAAACGGTTATTAAATTAATAATTTTGCCGATCAAGTCACCAAAAATTCTAAATCAAAATTCAATTCCACAATAAATAATAATTTAGTACTTAATATAGACAATATATCTGCTGGGCCATCCTTTTTATGTGATCCAGAATCATGTACATCTTTCTTGCCACCCGATCTAACAACTAAAAACCATTTAAAAATCTTAACCCAGAATATTAGAAGCATCACAAAAAACTTTTGCCAGTTTGAAGTCCTTCTATCTAGACTACAAATATCATGCGAAATACTTATTCTGACAGAAACGTGGAATTCAAAAGCTACACACATCCCATGCTTAAAAAACTATGAGACCCATTACACAAAAAACAATCGTAATCAAAATGATGGTATTGTAGCATACACAAAAGAGGGACTTTCCTGTTCAGTTGCAGAAATACCCCTTACTGACGCTACCTGCCTAGTTATACAGATTGACTCAAACACTCTCGTTATAAGTATCTACAGGTCACCATCGTATAAAAATGTGGATAACTTTATAACGTCTTTGGATAGCCTTCTAAACACATACAGAAATCGCAGTAATATAATCATTATGGGTGACTTAAACATAGACGTGAAACTTAATAATGAAGATCGTAATTCGACAGACTACCTCAATTTGTTAGCCAGCCATGGGTTCTTGCCTGGTCATTTATACCCAACAAGAGAAAATAACTGCATCGATCACGATATGGTCAAGGGCAATTTCTACACGACTACACTTGTTCTTCATTCCCTTCTGACTGATCACTCTCCTGTACTTGCCTGTGTTGAACTAGAATATTCAATTAAACCATTAAAACAAATGACCATTAATAAAGTTAATTATGAAGCAATTCTTTCAGACCTAAATTCATTAAATTTTAATCATATTATGGAATCACAAGATGCGCATTCGTCTTCAGCGCAGTTACTTAATATCCTTAATAAAACAATTATGAACAACACTCTAAAACTACTAACAACTAGAAGATTACGCTGCATCAAACCGTGGATCACGCCAGGCTTAGTTCGTTGCATTAGAAACCGTGATCGCATGCACCTAAGATCTAAAATTGAACCCAATAACGAAATTCTCGCTATTACGTACAGTAGATATAAAAACTATTGCAATGACTTGCTAAAACGTCTGAAGCGGAATTTCCTTGCAAATGAGCTTAATAAAAATGCCATAAACCCTAAAATGACATGGAAAATAATCAACAACATTACAAACAGAGACACTAAAAAACCACCACCATTAGATCTATTAAAAACAGAAAATACCCCAGAATTATCTTTACAAGGAATAAACCTTTATTTTACTAACATAGCAAAACAATTAGCCTCAAAGATAATTCCATGTACTGATCAAATCGAAGACTCTTCTAGTCCGCCGATCAACTCTATGGTTATGTTGGAGGCAACTGATGAAGAAGTTGAGTCTATAATTATTAACCTAAAAAGTGATAGCGCAGTGGGTTGGGATGGAATTTCCACAAAAATAATCAAAATGACAAGAAATATTATTGTACCACTTTTAACTCATATTGCAAATCTCTCAATACAGAATGGTGTGTTTCCAAATGTTTTTAAAATCTCTGTTGTCCATCCAATTTACAAGGCTGGGAACAGAGAATGTGTCAGTAATTACCGCCCTATTTCAGTGTTGCCAGTGCTGTCTAAGATCTTGGAAAAGATTATTAATAAGAGACTACTGTTGTACCTAGAAAAACAACAAATTCTAGCCCAAAATCAGTTTGGATTCAGAGTTGGCCGGTCGACAGCACAGGCAGTCACTGAACTTACTAACCACGTAGCTAATCATATTGATAGCAAAAATAAATGCATTGGTGTATTCTTAGACCTGGCTAAGGCTTTCGACACCGTGTCTGTTCCCATACTAATCAACAAAATGGAAAAAATTGGTATAAGGGGCAAGGTATTAGATTTGTTTAAAGATTATTTAAATAATAGATCACAGAGAGTTACAATAGACGGTCTTTATAGTCCTGACGCGCAAGTATCATTTGGCGTGCCACAAGGTAGCGTTCTTGGCCCGACCCTTTTTCTAATTTATATTAATTCTTTATGTAGCTTAACGATACAAAACTGTAAAATATTTACATTCGCTGATGATACGGCCTTAATATTTCATGGTAGTACATGGGATGAAGTAAGATATTACGCAGAAATAGGTCTTCACAAAACAGCCAAATGGCTCAGTCAAAATTTACTTACGCTTAATATATCTAAAACTAAATTCATAACTTTTGCTAATACGGAACAATCACTAAAAACGGCACAAAGTTTGAAAATTCAAATTCACTCTTGTCAAAGCAGGATCCATCAATACACATGCAACTGTGGCTATCTGGAAAGGGTTAAAACAGTTAAATATCTTGGTATTCTACTTGATGAAAAGTTCACGTGGTGTCCATATATCGACCTACTAGCAGGGAGAACAAGAAAGTTGATATATGTTTTTAAGAAACTAAGACACGTGGCTGATTCTGTTCTCCGCAAAACTGTTTATTTTGCACTCGCACAATCTATTCTAGCATACTGCATCACGTCATGGGGTGGAGCACGAAAAACCCATCTTATTAAACTTGAGCGTGCACAGCGAGCCTTACTTAAGGTTATGAATTTTAGGCCTTTCAGGTATCCCACAGTCGATTTGTACTCAGAGTGTGATGTTTTAACAGTTAGACAGCTATTCGTTAAAGAAACTGTAATGGCACAACATCAAAAGCTGAAATTTATTGATAAAACAACAATGACTTCGAGACGCATTGATAGGGTGTGTCCTACGGTTGCGTATAAAACAGCATTTATCGAAAAATTTCAGTGTTATCTTGGACCAATGCTGTATAACAAATTGAATAAAATTATAAAAATATATCCATTAAATCAACACTCGTGCAAGAAGGTCTTAATATCCTGGCTAAAATCTCAAGGCTATGACAACGTAGAAAACCTATTATCCATTTTAAAATAATTGTTAAAACCCGGCAGACTAAAATTGTTATAAAACTCCCTGAAAATCAATAATTAATTATTAATTTGAAACCTATTTTGGTAAATCCATTTTACAAAGTCTATAAATAAAATTAACTACACGTAAAACGAACGGAAGCATAAAAAAAACAAAAACAATATTAAATAAAATAAAATTTTCAATACCATGTTTTCTAAAAATGGCCTAAGTTCGTACTTTTTGTTGTTTCTGTTATGTTTGGTCGGATGTAGGGTACATAGAAGACAAAAAAAATAAGTAAACACTCATACTTTGATTTTAATAATACTTGATAGTTGTGAATCTACCCACATTGTACGCTGAGCATAGTTGTGAATTTCTTATTGATATAATGATTGCCTTGTAATGTATAATCATAATATAAGTACCTACTCATCTCTGATTGTAACAACATTGGAAGTGACTAACGTCTAAGATACAGGCTCGGCCTAGTTTAGACGTTAGGGTTCATCATGATCTTTTTAACGTAATGTACCTACTTGTGATAATATTATGATAACTGTGAAATGTATTTGCTCTTTTTTCAATAAAGATATTATATTTTTCAATAAAGATATTATATTATATATCTCCGAAGTTCTTCATCAGATCTTGACTTAAATGAGACCACATGACAAGCACCAGCGTTCAAATAAAAAATAAATCATCAAAATTGGTTCACCCAATAAAAAGTTCTGAGATAACACACATAAAATAATAAAAAATACAGTCGAATTGATTCTCCTTTTTGCGAAGTCGGTTAAAAATAAAAAATAAACCGGCCAAGTGCGAGTCGGACTCGCGCACGAAGGGTTCCGTACTTGGTAAATTGCGATTAACGATTTATGACGTATTAAAAAAAAACTACTTACTAGATCTCGTTCAAACCAATTTTCGGTGGAAGTTTACATGGTAATGTACATCATATATTTTTTTAGTTTTATCAATCTCTTATTTTAGAAGTTACAGGGGGGGGGACACATTTTACCACTTTGGAAGTGTCTCTCGCGCAAACTATTCAGTTTAGAAAAAAAATATATTAGAAACCTCTCATATCATTTTTGAAGACCTATCCGTAGATACCCCACACGTATGGGTTTGATGAAAAATAATAATTTTAGTTTCAGTTTCAAATATGGGAACCCCCAAAATTTCTTGTTTTTTTTTCTATTTTTGTGTGAAAATCTTAATGCGGTTCACAGAATACATCTACTTACCAAGTTTAAACAGTATAGTTCTTATAGTTTCGGAAAAAAGTGGCTGTGACATACGGACGGACAGACAGACAGACAGACAGACAGACAGACATGACGAATCTATAAGGGTTCCGTATTTTGCCATTTGGCTACGGAACCCTAAAAAGAAAAAGGTAGGTATAATAGTCAAGTAACTTTTTTGGTGTAGGTATAATAAAGTATATTCTAATATTTTTACCAGCGCAATAAATTAAATTAGTACTGTGACCTTAGATAAATAATTATGAAAAACAATACCAATTTTATTCAAGTTCTAAACAAGATGAAAGATATTTCTTCTAGTTCCTGGACCATTGCCAGTCATGTATTGCTTTGATATCATCTGTAACGGTCGTGTCTGCGTTTGGCAACAATGAGCCAAGTCTGTCTTGAAGATAGATTGATCATAGATGAGTTATAGCTTTTTGAACATTGAGACTTAATCATGTCTGGCCATAGACACGACTTTGGTAGTTTTAATTCTGAAAATGATTAAATAAATAACTGATTTTAAAGCTCATGGCTAAATAATAACAGCACGGGTCGATCATCAAGGTTATCATTTTCAACATATCGAGTTTTCTCCGTGCCTCGGAAAGCACGTTAAGCTGTTGGTCCTGGCTGTCATTTGAAGATCTTTGACAGTCGTTACGAGTAGACAGAAGCTTGAGATCTGACACCAGTCTAGCCAAGGGGTACCGTGTTACCCAGTTACTGGGTTGTGGAAGTCAGATAGGCAGTCGCTCCATGTAAAACACTGGTACTCAGCTGAATCCGGTTAGACTGGAAGCCGACTTCAACATAGTTGGGAAAAGGCTAGGCAGATTGATTAATTTTAAAGCTTAGGTATTATCAACAGCAGAATTATCTTAACCTGATATGGTTCTTACCTAAAACAAGATCACAACCAATTATAAAAAAACATCTTCTTTTCGTGTGAGGATGTGGCCACCTCTGGTGTCAGAGTTAATTAAGCCGCCTCTGGGAACCTCACAGGCCTCTGATTTGGCTATTTCAGACTTACATTAGCTATATAAGTCCAGGTTTCCTCACGATGTTTCCCTTCACCGTTGCCTGTGATGTCCAAGATAAAATTAAAAAGTACATATGAGTTTGTAAAAGTCACATTGATACTTGCCTAGATTTGAACACACGACCTCAAGCACTAGCGGCGAGGTCTTAGCCACTGGGTCACTACGACAATATAAATAAAAAATCCATGAAAACAGAAAACAAATCTTAACGGGCTATTAAAATTCTAATAATAATATTTTATTTTTATTTTTTTGTCAGTAGGTAATTACCTTCTGCCAGCGGCTTGGTCCGCCTGATTCATCACAAGGGATCGTATTCCCAGGATACAAAACATCCTATGTACTTTAAAATTCAGACAAAATTTTTAAGCGGTTCAGTGACACTTAACAAACAGGTACAGCTACTTTTGCATTTTTTGGTTCAATACCACGAATCGTTAATAAGCAGTAGGTACATTAATAGTAATCGGGCATTCTGCTATCATCTCACAATCATAAACTTGTCTAAAATTCACCGTTTACCTTACGAGATAAAACCTTAAAAATGTCTATAACGTTGTCAGCTCACCAAAAACATTTTCATAAAAATCTCGATGGAAACCTCGAATCACTTTAGCGGTCGCCTGTACCGTTTTACATGTTCATAATGCAATATCGATAAACGTCGGGACCAGTGCTCACTTATAACAACGTTTTGGCGCGCTGACAACGATTGTACTTGCATTTTCGTAATATTATATTGAATTATATCAGATATATATTCTATCTTGAGGATTTGAACTGGAATATACATTGAACGGTCTGGAGATTTATTTAAAATATTTTCTATCATGTTTGTAACATTGTGGGATTTGACAGAACTCTCTGAATATGATAAGACCGTGCATTGTGCACTTGCTTTTGTAAACATTTGTCCTGTATTGTAAAAAAATAAAATAATATATTGTATTATATTTTTAACCCCCGCCGGAAAAAGAGGGGTGTTATAAGTTTCACGTGTGTTGCTGTGTATGTGTATCTGTGTGTCTGTCTGTGGCACCATAGCGCATCAACGGATGAACCGATTTTGATTTAGTTTTTTTTGTTAGAAAGGTGATTTTGTCGAGAGTGTTCTTAACTGTGTTTGAATTAAATCGGTTCAGCCGTTCAAAACTTATGCGCGTTTAACTGTTTGAATCGGGGTGTTTTCGCAAGATAACTGTGTCGGGGGTTTTTAAATTTTGAAATTTTACTTGTATATATATAATACAATATATATAAATTATGGGACGAGCTCGTGGCTAAATAATAACAGCCGCACTGGTCGATCATCAAGGTTAAGCAACGCTTGACGAGGTCGGTCCGTGGATGGGTGACCATTTCAACATACCGAGTTTCCTCCGTGCCTCGGAACGCACGTTAAGCCGTTGGGATCAACGGCTTAACGTCATTTAAAGATATTTGACAGTCGTTACGGGTAGTCAGAAGCTTGATATCTGACACCAGTCTTGCCAAGGGGTACCGTGTTACCCAGTTACTGGGTTGTGGAGGTCAGATAGGCAGTCGCTCCATGTAAAACACTGGTACTCAGCTGAATCCGGTAAGACTGGAAGCCGACCCCAACATAGTTGGGAAAAGGCTAGGCAGATTGATTGATTGTATTATATTTTATTTTATAAAAATTAAATATTGTATTTTGTATAAAGTAAATAATAATAATTAATTATTTACTCTGTTTAATAAAACAGAATAAATAATTTATCTTTACCTTATTACCTCTTTATCTTTTACTTATTACCTCAGTAAAGAATAGTTTTAGAATATAATAACCGCTTTAAAAACGAATTACAGTTACATAAATAACCTCTTCCCCAATCATTTCGGGGTTTGTTTAACCTCGAAGAGCCGCGCTTCTCCATTCTATCATAGTAACATGAGGAACAGTTAAATTGGCTATGGCCATTAGGATACCAATTAGTATCTCTGTATTTAATAGAGACAGCACTGCAAGAAATATGGTCATCAATAATCATAGATTAACATAACGTGATATCTTTCTAAAACAGTATACTGTGGAATATGAATATCATTAGTTAATTGTTTAGTGGTCTTGATTGGCGATCTATTGTTATAGACGTCTTCTGAAGTGTCCAATAGATATTAAGTAATATCCAATATTTTATAAGCGAAGACTTTTAATTGGCTGGCTGTCAAATTGACTGCTCTTGTTCTGTTTATTTTTAGCTGTAAGTTTTCCATGTTATCTAAATAAATAAATAAATAAATATTCACAAATATTAATCTATGTGGGCTTCTAAACACGTATGTATGTTTGTCCACGTATTTCTTCGAAACTACTTATCGGATCTTAACGATTTTTATTGGATTAGGTATCTCTCAACTTAGGGAATATACAACCGAACTCTTTAGCGACATACAGCACGAATGTGTCAATTGAGTTATTATGGGTATTTTGACAATCCGTAACTTTTTTAAAGAACTTGCTCACTTTTTAGTGTTAGTGTACTACTTAATTAAAATAACTTTCGTTCCAGAAGTCGGTGTCGAAACAGAAACTTTTAATGTTACTCTGAATTCAAATAACACCATTTTATCAGCCCATCAATACACCGTGGACAGTTTGGACAATATCGCAGTTCCCAAACTGGGTCAAACTGTCCCGTTAGTTGGGGCTACCCCGGAGAACCACAGATTTAGCGACACCAAAGCAATAGTTCACTTAAGTGTGCTCGTTTGTATGATGGACGATCATTTGGGGGAACAGGTGGATGTAAATGAAGGTTAACTATTGAGAGTAGGGTTAATGTGTTGAATGATCAAGCAGCATTGCTGCGTTCTGGTTTGAAAGATATGTGTGCTTGTAAGTACAGGGTATATAAACCTCAGCATTTTCGAATCATAATAGGTGGCATTCTTTTTGAAAAGGCGTACGAATGATTATAAACTTCAGATTTGTCTAAATAAAAATAATACAAAAGTAATCTTTATTGACATTGTTTTTTGAAGGATCCGACTCCTGAACTATGTGGACCTGTATGACAGGAGTCAGAAACGCAACTGATATTGCAGAAACCAATATGTGGCAGGGTTTCGGGTAGGGTGGCAATTTTTCCCAAAATAAGCTACTACGCTAATGTCAATAAATAAATTAGCTACTTATTTATTAAAATTAGCGTCCTCGGTGAGAGTTTTTCCTCGTTGTTGAGGAAGTTTCTTTCAATAGGACTTAGAATATGGCTATTATCATGAAATACGCTGTAGACTCGTTTGCCATCAAATTATAGGGCACCCTAAAAAACAGCAAATTAAATTCTCATAACAAAAATTCACTTTAAAATTACTGACATTAAATTATATGTAGGAATAAGAATGTTATCACCTTACACAGTTACCTAAAAGGGTTTGACAAAAAAAACTATGTTTTCGTAAATCCAGTCCCAAACTCTGCAGAAAACGAAAAAACGCCAAAAAAATAGATTCCCTCAGTAAAAAGGACGGATTACATTATACCCGAAGGATCCTAAGAACACACTTGGAACTATGGAAATTATGCGCAAATGTAATAAAAAAGTTTTACTGTAAGGATATATTACGTAAGCATATATCGTTTCCGCATTTGGAATGACTAAGTTTTTGTTAGTCAGATTTTTCGAGGAAATTTTGGCGATATTGAAGTCTAAAGTAGCATACATGTCTAGTCTCAAGCCTTTGTCCCATGGGTGTAGGCAGAAACTATAGAAGACCAGTTACGATCCTTACATTTTTTTTTTTCATTTACGTACATAAAGTCATCAAGTTATACACGCTTGCCGGTTTAACAATACTGCACACATATGGCCGATTTCTGAATTAAGTATTCGACGCTAAGTACGTGCTGATCTTGATTTAAGCATCTGTCACCCTTGATCAGCTGCCACTTTAAGTTTTCTGCGATGCTGAGCAAGGTTTGAGTATACGTAGTCAAGTCATGCCAAAGTATACCTTATGTCATAAAAAAAACCGTCATTGACGATCAATTGGGTTTCACAACTGAGAAAAACACATTTGATCATTCTCGAATTCTCAAACCGAAGTCAACGTTACATCATCAGTGTAGCCAGATTGGGCGCCTTTTTGCCATTTAGGCTACTTGGAAGGGTGCCGGGACGACCAATTTTTACGAGCGGCGCCAATTAGGTTACCTCCAAAAAAAATAAGGCGATTTTAGGCGATTTCGGATTGAGACTATCTAATACAACATTATCTGAGGAATGATGTAAATAACTGGAAAATAAAATGCTTTTTTCACTAGCTTTCATTATACTTCAGTCGCAACAACACAAGGAAATAAAGAAATGCAGAAAAATGTTTTATGTGGAACCAATAATGATTATTGTGGCTAATGCATTTAAGTTCCGAAGAATGTTTTTTTGGTATTAGTGAATAATGGTCATCTTGAGTTTTTTATAAATGGAAAAACTAAATTTTCGCGACTTAGGGCTCGTCGAATCTGGCTACACTGGTTACATTTGGCAGTTCATAGTTGACAAATCTGTGCTTAAACGGTGATCAAGCGAAATAAATACAAAATAATATATAAACTTATAAAACGAGTGACGAAGAAGACCTTGTCTTCCTTGGAGATGCCTCCACGAAGACCGATGCGTTGAAGAAGACTGTTCGCCCTGAATTATCGAAAACATTAGATCGGATGCATTGAGATAATATGTACTACGTACTAGAGAAGCTATCCTAAGCAAAATACATGCTCCATTTTGTCAATTTTGACAAGAGTTTAAACTAAAAATTCGCTGCAGCGCTGAAACAATAATTAGTCGTCTAACAAAACAATATAAACATGCAGCGCTAGAGCGCTTCTAAGGTGTAGTTTTATCGCGACCAAAAAGACGGAAGCGCCGTGATTTTCATGGCGCTTACGCGTTTCGTACAACGTTCTGCAACACCTTGTCATTCATATAGACTAAATTGCTGACTGACTACAGAAGTGACATAGCTTTATACCTAACAAGCTTCATTAGAATGCACACTTTTTTCATAATTTATTATAAGTTGAAATAACCATAATAGAGTAAAATAAACTTTTGTATTCCTTTAATTAAAATATATACAATGCGCTTACAATAAGTTATAAACATATCAAATCAGAATAGGAAATTTTACAATTCGCTTGAAACACGAAGCTTCTGTAGGTAAATTTTTATTATAATAATTATGTTTATTTAGTTACCCCTAAACAATATAAGTTTAGTTAACTTTTGACGCTTTGATAAATAATTATTAGTCTGATCAGTTTTAGCTTCGTGCTTCAAGCGAATTGTTGTGTATTTGTTTATGATGGCCCGTATCAAATGTGTTCGGTGATTTAAAGTGCTTGGTTGATCAAAATAATGTTGAAGCAAAGATGTAAATACTTCCTTGTGAATAAAATATAAAAAAAAAGAACACAGCAGTGGTAGGAGAAAAAATAAAATAAAAATGAACAATAATTAAAATTAGAATGAATGGATGGAATGGATTAATATATGTTAGATTATTATTTTCACTCTTTAAAAAGAAACGTCAGCTAATTCTACCTACGCTTGTTACAGAAATTGTCACATCTTAATTTTTAGTCTATATGAAAAATGTCACAACATGACGTCCACCAAATATTTTGTTCAAATTATATTTTAAAATGATTATATAGTTACTCACCGATGAAAAGTTATTCCTTTGCACTTCGCCGTATTAGTTGAATTATTAGTGCAATATCTTAAAACACACCACGGCATATTTAATGCGTCTGAACGCTTTTTTCGTTTAAAAACAAAAAAATTACTTAAGCTGTCAAGATCTAGCAAGCAAATGAGTGAAATGCGGCTATAAAACCGCAATTGAACACCACGCAGTAGTGATGTGTGATGACTTCTCTAGTGCGTAGTACATTATTACCTCAATGATCGGATGCAAATATTTCACGCCTGATAGATCTCAGATGCTCGAAGAACGGATGGTCAATGGGGCTGTTAAGTTCTGGAGTTGCGACCGCGTGGTGGAACACGCAGCGCTTTCAGGCCTCCCTCTGTAGACCGATGACCTGGTTAAGGTCACGGAAATCCAATGTATGAAAGAGGCACAGGACTGGTTGATGTGGTGACGCTAGGGAAGTCCTGTATCCAGCAGTCTTTCGGCAGTAATGATGACTATGTTGAGTGAGATTTTCAAGAAAATATTCAAAATGTGCCAGTGTTTGTAGTCGACAGTAGCTTTTCCTGCGCGAAAACCGACAGTTATCCAACAGGCATTATGTGTAAAGTGGAGATGGACCGGTTATATGATGCGTGATAACCAAGGGACATGGAGAAAAGTGACATGGAGAAAATTGTCAAATTGGTACACTAGAGATGGGAAAAGATGCCGTTGAAGACAGTGTCATAGATGGAAATGGGATATGGGAAAGACCGCTGGTCCAAGATGTAGGCAAAAAGTGTAAGCGATGGTGCTCTGTGGTATTGGCGAGTAGCTCAGGACAGACCCCAGTGGAAACTGTTAGTGGAGGCCTATGCCAAGCACACTGAGATTAGGGACATTTTATAAATTACGTATAGTATTGTATAGACTTCAGTTTTATTTCTCTGATTTCAGAATAAAAGGCTTTGTTATTCCGTTTATTTATTTTTATATCTATTATTTAATGTATTTGTTTTTTGTTATTATATCCTAGATTCTAATTCTGGTCATTGTGTTTTTCAAAGTATATACTTCCAAATACGTTTAACCATTGAGGTGTGATTAACAAATATCCAAACATACAGACTTTCATACCTATATAGAATAGGTATTATTATTAGGATCCACAATACAAGAAGAGGTTACAACGATGAAATTGTGTACAGAATTTGGCTTTAGTATGATACGATTTTGGTATCAGAACAATAAAAGTTGATAAAAACAACATGACAAGTCTCATTTATTTATTATTTTACAAAATAAGTAGGTAGAACACAGTCCTCCTTCATAATAGCAACACATATCCAATGGCACCGACCCTGGCTAATATTGTTTATCTTCGGAGGCTCTTCGATGGCTAGCAAAGTCTTTGGTCATGAAAACCCAGGTCACTCATTAAAAATTTTATCACAACAGTCCACATTTGTTGGTAAATCACAATTGCAATCAGATTCCGATGCATATGCACGATTTCTGTGTGTGTCGGTTCTGTTCTGGTTCTGTTCCACCTTGAGAGATCTTGTGAAGTTGTAAGTAAAATATTCTGTAGTTCTATGAGGTATCACAAGAACTAGCAACTGCTCGCCTGAACACATTCACTTCTAGTAATTATAAGCTTCAATTCTTGATTTTAGCAATAACAAATTATATTAGATATTACTTTCTTTCGATAAGACATCATTGACAAAATAAAAACGGCTGCCATGACAATCTTAAAGTAATTGACTATTCCCTACGATCCATTTCATAGTTTTATAATAAGGTTGTATACATTTCAAATAGGTATCTATTAAATTGCTTAAATATGAAAAATCAAGTTATTAAAGATTATAACGTCTTTAATAACTTGTTTTTTTTAATCTGGAATGAAGTAGATAATATAATAAGAACGTACTTTTTATAGCTGTATAAAATTTATAATAGTAAATTTTATGCAATCTTGTGATATCTCGGATTCCTTTTGTAAAATGGAACGTAAGTGTGAAAGAAAATTGAATGGAACTTTGACTAGTGATGTGCCAACTCGGGATAAACATGACTCGAGTTAACCCGAGTTGAAATGCACATAACTCGAATTGCGCAACTCGAGTTAGCGCAACTTAGCTTCGTTAGTTAGAATTAATTATTTATTTCGTTTATTTGTTAAAAACCACTTTTTTACATAGATATATACATATTTGACAGACAAATTGGATAACTTCCTCGAGAATGTACGAGATGAGGCACAACACCGAGGGAAGTGGAAGGAATGGGGGAAGCCTTAGCCCAGGAGTGGGACACCACTGGCCAAAAAAAAACATTTTAAACTTATACCCTATTCGTTGGGGACAACTTTTTTCACGTCAAACGGTTATAATCCGACTAATTTATAAAATACAACCTTGATCGCAAAATGGTTAGTTTTGTAGCATTCTTTAATTTGTTATCATAATAGTTCCAAACTCCTGGCTATCGTGATGCTTTTTAATGTTGGTTATTGGTTTTGCTTCTACCTTTTTTTTATTCAAACTTTAATAATATTGATATTGTTGTACGAACACATTTAAGAAATAATGGTTTAAATGTTTGACATGTGTGTATTTGGTTGTTCTTTATTATATTTTATTTTAGATTTTGGTAATAGCAACTCGAGTTCGGAAGAATACCACTCAAGTCAACTTGAGTTAGCCGCAACTCGAGTTAACTCGAGTTGCACATCTCTAACTTTGACGGGTCCATACTTAAGTAGTTACTTAACTGAGCTAGGTAGATTCTCAATTGAGAAACGTAAAATACTCAAACGCTTCCTAAATTATTTGACAATACTCAACTGATTATTGCTGCTTTACTTAACTCAGAAACCGGCCATATTGGCCGGTTTCTGGGTTAAGTAAATAAGTATTATCAGTTAATGAGCAGTCTATCTAAAGAACATTACCACAAATAATATAATACGAGCATATAGATGTCATATCCCATACAATGAATCCGTGCCGACGTAACTGCCGTTTTTCGTCTGATTACTCTGATTGTTTTTATAAGTACTTCTATCGCGTACGGTTCGATTCCACGGCTATAGATGATGTTAGCAGCGACTTGCATGTAAATGGGTTTACTCGGTTCGTGGCTATTTTTTTCTGTAAATACAGTGACGATTTGTTTTATAATATTTTTCTGCTCGGTTTTACAGTTTCGTTGTACCAAAATGTGTTACAATACAAATTAAAAAAATTTTAGTGGCATGCCTCAGAAATTTAAAACCGCGCCATCTATTGGAATAAATTTTTAATGATCCGTTCAAATAATCTTCGAAATGTGAATAAGCCAGCCCAATATTCCATTATTTTGTTCTTAAGAGAGTTCATTAAACAAGAATATACAATATTTATGATCAATTCTTGAAAATGAAAATTTTACACACAATACAATAACGAATCGATTCATATCACGCCAGCGATATTTATTTGAACCAAATTTTCTTTCTTAGCGCTTGGACCCCGTAACATTACCAATAAGATCCGTGTATGTCCTTCTAGGGTATCCTCTCCTGGCATTTCCACTCTCGTCTTCCTTGTAAACACAGAACTAAAGTAACACGCCTTGAAAATATCACCATTCGAATAGAAGGGAAACAATCTGTACCTTTAGATAATAAAGCTTCTCTTAAGCCCAATTTTTGGAACGATGATGATCGCAAAATAAATATTGTTGTGACAAAGGAGGATGCCCATTTTGTAAGGAAACTTGAGCCGCTTTATAAAAATGGTTGTTTCTTGATGAATTTGGTTGTATGCTGTAGAAAAAACACGTTATATTCTTCATAATTAGATAACATTTTTTATGAATTTTTCGGGGTTCACGAGATTTAACGATGTTTCTGTTCTTAAAATAAACCCTTATTACAATGCAATAAGTTGCAGTGGTGGCTCAGTGGTAATGGCTGCGACTTACAAGTTGTAGATGGTAGGTTCGAACCCAGGCAGGCGCTTTACTATGTGTAAATTATTTCATCACCACTGCTCTCAAAACGGCGAAGGAAAACATCGTGAGGAAACCGGCATGTCTTAGAAACAAAAAATTCGAAGACATGTGACATCCACCAACATGCACTGGACTCGCGTGGTGGATTTACGGCCCATTCTCATTCACAGAAATGAGGCCTGCACGGACCAAATGCGACTCTAAGTGCGGAAGATGGGTCCATCTATCTATCCTATCCTATCCTATCCTATCCTAGCTGCTGTGATTCGCATCGCTCGACTGGCGTATGATGTGACGTGTCAATAGTGTCCCGGGTGTAAGTAATTTTTGTTTGAAGCAGAAAGTTATCTTACATTATTTAGATGAACGGATGCAACCAAGAGACCTGTTTAAAAGCAAAGCATTGTCTATTTGGTAAGCCATAATTTTTTGGAGGCGGACGCAGATGGCCAAGGCGGCTATGAGCAAGATGTCGAGGATATGGCAGAACAGAAATGTCTCCAATAACACAAAGAAGAGACTCGTGAGAACTCTGGTATTCTCGATATTTCTTTACGGCTCGGAATCTTGGGCAATTCTCACGGTGGATCGGAAAAAGATAGAGGCGTTTGAAATGTGGTGCTGGAGAAGAATGTTGCGCATACCATGGACAGCCAAGCGCACGAATAAGTCCATTCTCGACCAGTCGAACATCAAAACCAGACTCTCCACGATCTGCTACCAACGAGTCTTAAGTTACTTTGGTCACATCGCCCGGAGACAGCCAGACAACCTGGAAAAACTGGTAGTATCGGGAAAGGTGGATGGAAAAAGACCACGCGGACGTTCACCTACTCGCTGGTCTGACCAGATCAGGGCCATTACGGGACTCACGGTGACCACTGCCATGAGAAGAGCCGAAAACAGGGTGGCTTGGAAGCAGCTCGTCGTTGACTCCGTCAAAGCTTTTCAAGACGGGCACGACCTTCAGAAATGAAGACAACGAATAAGAAGAGAGAATTCTTTGAAGGAGATAAACTTGATTTTCTCCTTTGCAGACGGAGTAAACTAAGATCCCTCAAAGTGTGGAAGCCGGAAATCTTTCCTTAGCATTTCGTTCGCAGCCGCATTCAACTCAGTCTCGGTGTGGCCAGTCGATAAATATTTACCAACTGTGATTGAAATATTACCGCGACGACGCTCTGTTTGGAAACTGTTGCAATTGGGTGAAATTTCATAAGATTGTACAGTCACTAAGGCAACTGTGTTAGATGGAGCTTTTCTGTATTCATATTTGGATGAATTTCAAGGTTATAAGACTACTAGAGCCGACCACGTCATCGCTTACCATCAGGTGAGATAGTGGTCAATCGCACGCCTATCGCAATAAAAAATGTAAAGCCATCTTACACAACTAATGCAAGATTGTATATTGTATTTTATATATGATCCTATAAAATCAGTAGCAGAATTAACCTACAGCAAAAAACAAGACCATTCCATCAATTTATTTATATTTTCGTTTATCAAAACGCACCGGAACGCCTTTGTAGCAATACAACACAAATCATTCATCTTGATTTTTACTCCATGGTATTTTAGATATAAAAAGTCAAGATGAGGATTTAGACTGTCATCTGCTTTAAAACCATTTCTTAGAAGGTTTAATTTACCTTTAGCCAACATTTGATCCTTAGAATAAATTCGAAATGCCCGAAACAAGTTAACTGTCGAATATATTAAATTCTATATCTTCTTCGTCATAACCCATCTTTCACTAAATAAATCAATCTGTGTAAACTTTTGCCAACTATGCTGGGGTATATCTAGACTGGACTGATTCGATGGAGCTGAGTACCAGTAATTTACATGGGGGCCAATGCATATTTGACCTCAACAACTCCCTTGACAAGACTGGTGTCAATTTTTTTAGTTTCTGACTAGTTGCAACGACTGTTAAAGATCGTAACGAATAGCTTAACGTGTTTACCCGAAGGAAGTTCCTTATTTAATGAATGATCACCCATCCACGAACCGACCTCGGCTAGCGTTGCTTAACCTTGAAGATCGACCCGTGCTACTGTTATTATTTAACCACGAGCTCTTTCTCTTGATAGTAAGTAACCAGGTATTTCTCTCCAGCCAGTATAAAAGGCATCAACAAACAATTAGCTGGCTTCCACAATTAGTTTCCCCGTGGGTAGTTTGATGTTTATGCTCCGTGGGCATTGACCTACTCTCCCCAATACTCTGCTACAGTTTGATCATTTTGTATTTCTTTAACATGTTTCTATGTGTTTACAGAGTGGTAGAAATGAATGAAGTCACTAATTGATTTGAATGTAAACTTGGTGATTGAAATCTGTGGTGTTTTGAGTTTGTTCGTTTGTTATTTGTAATGATTAGAAGTCTATCAACTGTCAGTTGTTAACTAAATTTTACGTCTGCAATTGATGAATTAACACTATTCAGTCTGTTGTTAGTCATAAGCCCTGTTTCTTCGTGTCACAGGCATGACAGCATTTAAGATTTTTCTGTATCAAACGTGACTACTTCAAAGATGTTGTCATCCGTTGATGAAGACACTTTGGCTGTATGTTTTGAGGTACAGAGAGCATGATAAAAGCATTATTTGTGGTCCCTGCTGCACAATCATTTTACACCTACTGTATGTTCTGAATGGTTATTCCAAATCAACAGGGTTTGGATTAAAACTACGTTCAATGTGAATATTAAAGACTATTTTAAAATTATATGATACTAGCTGACCCCGCGGCTTCGCTCCCGTAAACTACCTACCTACCTACCAATCTACCCTACTTAAATACCCAGGTGGGGTACCTACCACCTACCCACCTGGCCTACCTACCTACCCTACCATATATACCTACCTACCAATTTTCTAAACTATTTATTTGAATAAGAATGAATACTACATTACGGATGAAATCAACTTTTGATTCCACCGCGAACTTATTAAATTTTAGAACACAAAAGCTGCTATTGTGACTTAACTATGATAGTGAGATATGTTCTCTTGTAGACATTTTGTAGATAATAATGAGTAATTAAATCATGTAGTACTTATTTTTTATGTATCATTAATAGTTTTATCAGCGTACGCCTAAAAATGAATTTTATAGGCAATATTTAGCAACTTTGGGTTACATTATTGCAATTTTCATAGTGATCTCATTTTTTTTTGTAAATAAATTATGACTTATGTTACTTCGAAATAATGTAGCTTTATATAGAAGAAAGATTTATTTAAATCGGTCCATTAGTTTCGGAGCCTGTTCGGTAAAAAAAAACAATCTTTCCTCTTCAAAATATTGGTATAGATGTATACATTGTACATCATAATTATTTGTCTATACCAATATTATAAAGAGAAAAGATTTTTTGTTTGTTTGTTTGAGTATTTGTTTGTAACGAAAAGGCTACGAAACTACTGGACCGATTTCAAAAATTCTTTCACTATTGGGCAGCTGCACTATCCCCGGGTGACATGAGCTACTTTTTACCCGACTGCCGAAGGAGGGTAATGTGTTTATCAGTCTATGTATGTATGTAAGTATGTATATATGTATGTATGTATGTTTGTTCCTATATGGCGTTCCAGAGACCAAACGCGTTGGCCGATTTTGATGATTCATACGTCAATCGATGCGTCTTAACCATACGAGTGTCATAGGCTACATTAAAATTGGATAATAGATAAATGACGGATTTTTGGTGGCATATTGTGGAGGCCCAAATTTTTTTTCAAAATAAAGGGTTTTAAGAGGTGATTTCAAAAATATATAACACTTATATGTTTAAATGTATCTAATTCGAAAAAAACTAACTAAAAAGTTATAAATAAAAAAACTTAATTCAAAAAATCAAAAAACCCAACTGCTTCAAAAGCGAACTAAAAAGTCGTAAACAAGGAAAATATCATGCTGTGCAGGCGGAGGATACACCGGATTTTGGTCAGCCAGCCCGCGAATATGTATCCTCCGACTGCACAGCATGATATTTTCCTTGTTTACGACTTTTTAGTTCGCTTTTGAAGCAGTCGGGTTTTTTGATTTTTTGAATTAAGTTTTTATTCCTGTATTCCCACGGGAAAGGGAACTACGCGGGTGAAACCGCGAGGCGTCCGCTAGTGTTTGATATTACTGTTAGGCCATCTTTCTACCTGGAGATATAAATTCACATTGAGTTCATGACACATGATTTTTCAAATTCTCCAACTTAAAATATCGTTTCACATATCTCCCAATACTCTCCTATAAAAATATTTTCGTCAACCTAGAAGTTGGGGACATCTCCGGTCCATTTTACTGCCCATCAAAGTTATCGCTCCTTGCTTTCTCCGCTTTAAAGCGCTTTATGTACCACTAAAACAGATAACGAGATTCAGATCGAGTTTTTTTTACAAAAGGAACCGTTACTTTTATACTGATTTAACTGCCAAAGGTTTTTTCGTTAAGTTAATGGAGTTTTGGTCTATTGAAAACGTTTCTTGAATTGGCCTCTTATTTCTTCTTAGCGTCTCGATTGTGAATACAATTGTACAAACTTTTATTTTACTTGCAATGTATGTAAGTATGTTCGGGTTAAATCTTGTAACTGTATTTTAAAGCAGTTATTTTATTTATTAAAACTTTATGCACAAGAATAAAGGCGGACTTAATGCCTGAGGCATCAGTTTTCCTCAACCGATTAAGGTTACACTAGTCGATTATTCTACAATACAAGCGTAGTCTGCCGATTACTCCACTGTTTGACGATGTACGTTCAAAATAAAATATGATATCAATTTGTCTAATCAGACATGAAAGTAGGATTAATGCAGTAGAAATGCGCTCCTTACGGAGTATGTGTGGAGTAACTTTAAATGATAGATTGAGGAATCAGGTAATAAGACAACGTTGTGGTTTAAAAGAAGATGTAGTGACTAAAATTGAAAAGAGTATGTTAAGATGGTTTGGCCATGTTGAGAGGATGAATGAAAGGCGACTAACGAAAGGTATTTACAAGGCAGACGTGAATGGAAACGCCGGGAGGGGACGCCCTAGAAAGACATATATAGACCTTATAGGTGATGTTCTTCAGAAAGGCCAAGTGCGCAGTACCCATAACCGGCGTGTGTGTATGACTAGATGTATGAATGTGTGTGAAGCAAAAGAAGTATGTAAGGATCGTAGCAGGTGGCGTTCTGTAGTTTCTGCCTATCCCCATGGGAAAAAGGCGTGAGTTTATGTATGTAATTTGTCTCATCATTATCTAGCCCTGTATGGAAACAAAAAAGTAAAAAAATAAATTATTTGAAAGTTATGAGCGTCGAAAGTTCTATATTTCAACACTAATTTTAACGCATCTTTGGGCGGTAATAAATACCATATGAAAAAGGGAAATTGCAAAACAGCCACCATACAGGGATGGATTAGTAGTTCAACAATGCAAATTATTTTATTATATTTTTAGGGTTCCGTACCCAAAGGGTAAAAGCGGGACCCTATTACTAAGACTCCGTGGTCCGTCTGTCTGTCTGTCACCAGGCTGTATCTCATGAACCGTGACAGCTAGACAGTTGAAATTTTTACAGATGATGTATTTCTGTTGCCGCTATAACAATAAATACTAAAAACAGAATAAAATTAATATTTAAGGGGAGCTCCCATACAACAAACGTGATTTTTGTGCCGTTTTTTGCGATAATGGTACGGAACCCTTCGTGCGCAAGTCCGACTCGCACTTGGCCGGTTTTTGATACATTTAGTCGTTTTTTCATGATATCTAGACTCCCAATGGTCTGTTTACTAAATTTCGCGCGCTCGTTTTCGTCCTAAATCATCATCCAATTCGCTACAAACTTGCAAAAGTGTGTATTCGAACGCGAACTAGCTTCTTACTGCTCATCACAGCATCAATCTCTTTCGCACGTGTTGTCGGATGAGATAGCATGCATTTTAACCCCGCGCACAAAATAGTTCGTGCCGTCGACTAGGGCAACCTTAAGACGACGACTAACGCCAACGACTCTGAGGAAACAAAACTCGCACTCGTTTCACACCCGCGCGACCCAAAATTTAGTAGTTTTTTGTACTTTTCTTATTATTCTATGACTTAAAAAAAAAGCTTCAGATCAAAATGTAGATAATTAAATTGTCTTTGAGATGGTTTCGATTTCATTAAAATACGCCCAGCGGTTTTGTTGCGATTGTCGTGTTTTTATCCGTTTTAGACATAACTTTACAAATTAATTACACTATGTTATACGAATAAAACTCAAAATTTGCTCAGATGAAATTATTAAGAAAATGGTTTAAGACGGTACCCTGAACAAAAAATCGGCATGAGATATGAGCGTTCCGATTGGTCTAGCGGCACTGGTGGCGCAAGAATTACAGTAGTGAATACGCCCAGATTTTAGAATAAAATCTTTATAAAATCGAATTTTGGTCTTTTGAAAAAAATAATTCTACAAAAATGTTTGTTATTAAATTGTCTATCCATTAGTGTTAGTACAAAAAATAGTCAATGAACACTTTACGAGAAGAAGCATAATATCAGTAATTATTTCTCATTTTTATGTTTTTTTGGAAGTAGAATAGTGAAATATATACAACATTAAAAAAAAACTAAATCTACCATTTTAGAATCAATATTATGTAGAAATTTAATGTATTTTTATTAATTGATATTTCTTTTTAAATAACGAGTAGATAGCTCCTAAAAACAGCACAAAATTCTTCTTTCTTTTCTTTTCTTCTATATTTTTCCAATAAATTACGACTAGCCGTTTAGACGTGATTCTCATTTTAAAATCAGCTACTCAAGGGAATCGGCGCCGTAAGATGAAATTTTGCATACACGTTTAGATTGGATGATAATACATGGTTAGCTAAGTGACGTCATTCTAAATCCAATATGGTCGATGGCCCAAGACTAGTTATTTTTTGTGCACTGCCGTGATATGGGTATCAAAGGAAGGGTATGCTGAGAAGAATACGAAAAGATATTTATAAAAAAAGAGAGATTAAATAATGTCTCTTATTTAATACAACTTTTCGAGAGGAAGTAGGTTAGCTTTTTGTTTTGTAAGTGGCCATATAACGCTGTCAAATTTCATGGTATAGGTGGAAATGGATAACACATTATTTTTACTATTAAAGGTACAGTAGGCTTGTCTCCCAGTCAAAATCAATTTTTTTATATATTTTTTTTGTCGTCTATAGGCTTGCGCTTGACCACTATCTCACCTGATGGTAAGCGATGATGTGGTCGCGGTGAAACACGCTTGCCTAGAAATAACCTAATCACTCTTGACTTAAAGATCCCTAGATTGTAGCTATCGGGAAACACAGGCTCCGGCAGGGAATTCCACTCCTTAGCTGTACGCATAATGAAAGTGTCTCCAAAACGTTTTGTGCGTATGGGTGGGATATCCACCATGTACCGATGACGCATCGCCGTACGTCTGGCAGTCCGATGATGGAACGGGCTGGGCGGAATCAGATCATGCAATTCCATCGCACACTCCCCGAAATGCAACCGATAAAAAACCAACAAGCTGGCAACTCGGCGACGATATTCAATTCAATATATCCAACTATTTATTTCAATTATAATAAACTTTTCAGAGTCAAAAGTTTTAAATCAAATAGTTTAAATTTCAAACTCAAACCTAGTAAGAGTCGTGTATACCTAAGGCCTTTTCTCTACTCCTTTGCAGTAACTATAGGAACGTGAATTTCCTCGTTTATTGTATTAACCTCCGACAGAAAGAGAGTGTTCTAAGTTTGACCTGTGTACCTGTGTGTTTGTGTATTTGTGAATCTATTTGTGGCATCATAGCCCCTAAACGGATATACCGATTTAGATTTTATTTGTTTTTGTTTGAAATATGTCTTTATTTATTATCTATGTTTGATAAAAATCGGCTCAGCCGTTCTAAAGTTATAGGCGTTTTACTGTCATAATTATGTGTTCAATGAATTGTCGATCGAAGCGTGTTTATTAATAGATAAATTATGTAGCATGAAATAAATATGTGTCGGGTTCCTTATAAATTTGTATTAGTAGTAATTAAATTAGGCAGTAAGATGCTCTTAACATCAAAACACCCCTAAAGCTTTCCTATCTTAACAATTTTTCTACAGGCTACCCTCATGAAAACTTACTCACGGATACCAACTCATGTCCAATCTATTTTCTATCTTACATAAGAATATGTCCCACATCTTACCCTCAATACGTACAAATGAGGTTGTTTAAAATCTTAATCAACGTGTCTATGGCAGCACCATAGTGTAAGAACTTCATTAAAAAGCAATTAATTCCGTCCCCCACCACCGGCCCGTCGTGGCGCTGTGATTGCGGTCTTAATTATTTATATAATAACTAACGGACTGGTTTAACTTGTGAAGTGGATTATGAGTAGAAGGATAAGATCTTAACTGCCTGTTAAATCGCCTAAACTCAAACCCAAAGCTTAACATAACATCGCATTTGTAGGTTTTACTAATGATATGTCATAATTTACATTGGCATAACGAAATTCAGCATTACTATTTTTATTTTTTCTTATATAATCTATAGGCTCGCGTTTGACCACTCTCTCGCCTGATGTTAAGCGATAATGTGGTCTGCGGCGAAGCACGCTTGCCTAGAAGAAACCTATTCACTATTGACTTAAAGACCCCAAGGTTGTAGCTATCAGGGAACAAAGACTACGGAAGGGAGTTTCCACTCCTTAGCTGTGCGCACAATGAAAGTATTAGCAAAACGATTTGTGCGTATGGGAGGGATGTCTACCATGTACCGATGGCGCATGGCCATACGTCTTGTAGTCCGATGATGGAAAGGCCTAGGCGGAATCAAATTTTGCAGTTCCGTCGCACACTCCCCGAAATGTAACCGATAAAAAACCGACAGACTGACACCTCGGCGTCGATGTTCGAGGCTCTGGTGCTTTGACGCTACCAGTGCATCATTGCCAATAAGCCTTTTGGCCCGTCTGTCAATCGACTCAAGTGCATCAACCTGGTATTTGGCAGATCAGAGGTGAGAGCAGTACTCCATGCATGACCGAACTATAATGATTATTACGCATAATATTATAGTCATAAATGTTTTGATATGATGTTTATTGCCATAAATACTGTTAGCATATTAATATTAAAAAAGAAAGGTAGAATTTCCTGCAAACTTATAACACCATGTCGAGAAATAAACCAACAAAACTTCTAAAGTTAATAGTTCCTTCGAGGATCGCAGTATATTATCCAACGGCAGTCAGCCCGATTATTTCCTTCACCATTCTTAGAAAATCTTCAAGCTTAGTGACATTTAACATGAGAGAGGGAAATAGCCTCTCTACCGAGTATAGTGCTGTAGTATAGTATAGTTAGGGTCAGTGCACACGGAGATGCGAAGCGACAAATCAAAGCGACGTGAAGTGACGCCGTACGCGGTTTTTGGGATAGCGATACAATATGGAACTTCTTTAACTATGAATAGTATGTTTTTTACTACGAATAAACTATTAGTTTAAAAAGAATAAGTATTGTTTTCCAAATAAAAAAATATTGCTTTTGCTTACCGTGCATTGTCCTCCACAACAACGTACTTATACTCTGCTGAATTGGTTGAGGATAACTGCTTTTAAATTCAGTAGCAAGATTTTATCCGAACATACAATATATACATTGCAAATTAATAAAGAGCTTGTAATAAAAATTAGTAGTTTGTAAGTTTCGCCTCTACCAAAAATCCCTCAACGTAGCTAAAGACGTTTTTACCTCGAAAACAAACACTTGATATGAAAATAATCTGTCCGCTATTTATAACAGTCTATCAAATTAGAATTAGCATGCTTTTACAACAATATACTAGTATATAAATCACTTTCTGCGTCTTATCGATACGTCCTAAAGCGTGTCGCGACGTCGCAATACGCTTCACAGCTCGTAATATTAGGCCTCTACAAGCGTCGCATTATCGCATCGCGTCGCGTCTCGGTGTGTACTAACCCTTACAGTGGTATGTTCGCCTGCCAGTGCATGTTGTATCGCGATCTTCGGCTGCACCATTCAAGTTAGCTCTTGACCTACAAGCTATGTAGAAGTGAATGCGACGTTTTGTATGGTGAAGAAATGTGTTTAGAGATTTTGAACGATGTTTAGGGATGAGGCAAATTTGGTACCTAAACTATTCTTATTATTTTTCAAATACTATTACCGTTACACTCATCCAAGTTTTAATAATATAATTCGATAACTCGCCGGCTTCAAAATAATTTTTCAAGGTCCTTATCTAAAAGAAATATTGGGCAACAATTCTTATGAAAGTCAGGAAACGAAAAAATAAAAAACCGGCCAAGTGCGAGTCGGACTCGTGCACGAAGGGTTCCGTACCATTCTCGCAAAAAGCGGCAAAAAATTACGTTTGTTTTATGAGAGCCCCACTTAAATATTTATTTTATTCAGTTTTTAGTATTTGTTGTTATAGCGGCAACGTGCGTAGTACATTATTACCTCAATGGCGGCAACAGAAATACATCACCAGTGAAAATTTAAACTGTCTAGCTATCACGTGCATGAGATACAGCCTGATGACAGACAAACCGACGAACAGACGGACCGCGGAGTCTTAGTAATAGGGTCCCGTTTTATCCTTTGGGTACGGAACCCTAAAAATATTTTTTTTGAAACCACGTCCACATTTTCTAAAACATTTATTCAATTTGAAAATATGAGATTGTTATTATAAATCCCACTAAATAAAACAAGCACATTTTTCAAAATAATAGACTATTAAGATTTCCCTAGGCGACGGCGCGAACTATTTTGTGCGCGGGGTTAAAATGCATGCTAGAACATCCGACAACACGTGAGAAAGAGATAGATGCGGTGATGAGCAGTAAGAAGCTAGTTCGTATACACACTTTTGTAAATTTGTAAAGAAATGGATGATGATTTAGGACGAAAACGAGCGCGCGAAATTTTTTAAACAGACCTTTGGGAGTCTAGATATCATGAAAAAAGTACTAAATGTATCTGTTCTTAATAAAATTATTTGCTTTGTGGAACTACTAATCTATCCCTGTATGGTGACTGTTTTGCAATTTTCCTTCTTCTTATGGTATTTATTTGCGCCCAAAGATCCGTTAAAATTACTGTTAAAATATGGAACTTTCGACGCTCATAACTTTCAAATGTATTTTTTTTTTACTTTTTTGTTTCCATACGGGCTAGATAATGATGAGATAAATTGATACCATTTTTAGGGTTCCGTAGCCAAATGGCAAAAAACGGAACCCTTATAGATTCGTCATGTCTGTCTGTCTGTCTGTCCGTCCGTATGTCACAGCCACTTTTTTCCGAAAGTATAAGAACTATGCTGGTGAAAATTGGTGAGTAGATGTATTCTGTGAACCGCATTAAGATTTTCACACAAAAATAAAAATAAAACAATAAATTTTGGGGGTCCCCATACTTGAAACTAAAAATAATAGTATATTATGCAACTAGTGAATAAAAGACGGATTTAAAGCGAGGGCCACAGATGAATCAAGAGCAAGTGAATGATTCTAACGACTGAATCACGACCGTAGGGAGTGATTCATGATGATTGAATCACGAGCATAGCGAGTGATTCAAGTGTTAGAATCATGAGCGACGCGAGTGATTCATGGCCCTCGATATAAATCCGTTTTATTCAAGACTTGCATACTATATTTTATACCATGACTTCGAGAAAAAGAAAGATTTAAGTGAAAAGCACAAGGAATATTACGAGTAATAATTAAATAAATAAATGGTTTATTCTTCAAAATTTATATAAAATGTGAAACCCTGACCCCTGAGCTAGTTAACAGCACCTGTGTTTCAGGGACCAGTAACCACCTCCGTTACGTGACATAATTATAATTAATTAAATACCATTGCAATTAATATTAGAATTACAATCCAAACAAGTATTCAATAAATATCTTAGATTAAAATCAAAATCATTATTAAAATCCTAAATAACAAACTCAAAATTAAAATCGAAAAAAGGAGTTTGAGTATCGAGTATTATTTGCGCAAGGAGGCGCAAGGTTACATAGCATTGAGATGGACGTCTAGTACATTGGTGTGTTCCAAATTCAAACACCAAAACAGTGATTAAAAGTGTTTTTTATTCACTGTTTTCAGTGAATAAAATAAGCTTTTTAGAGGGGGAATGGTATAAAATATTTTTTTTCATCAAACCTATTCGTGTGGGGATGGGGATGGATATGGATAGGTCTTCAAAAATGATATTGAGGTTTCTAATATAATTTTTTTCTAAACTGAATAGTTTGCGCGAGATACACTTCCAAAGTGGTAAAATGTGTCCCCCCCCCCTGTAACTTCTAAAATAAGAGAATGATAAAACAAAAAAAAAATATATGATGTACATTACTATGTAAACTGCCAGCGAAAATTGGTTTGAACGAGATCTAGTCAGTAGTTTTTTTTTAATACGTCATAAATCGTAAACCGCAATTTACCAAGTACGGAACCCTTCGTGCGCGAGTGCGACTCGCACTTGGCCGGTTTTTTATTTTGAACTTACATCGTTAAACAGTAGAGTAGTCGCTAGACTACGTTTGTATAGAAGAATTATCGACTAGTGTAACCTTAATGTACATAGTTGGAACGTTGTAACGTTGACAAGCTCGTAGACGCTCTGAGAGCTCGTAGCAGTCATGCTACGCCGTAGGCCGATGGGTCATCAGCGTAGCAATTATACTGGCTTCATATTTCTCTTGAAGCATGTATAATAATAATAATTACATACATAACATCACGCCGAAATGCCCCGAAGGTTAAGGCAATTATAACGACAATACTTATAATAGTGGTCAGTAAATTCATATTTCATAGTTAATTTTTATAGTGTAACAACTGCAGGGGTCAATCTTAAAAGTTGAGCATGCCTGCCGAGATCGGTTCTTTGATGGGTGACCAAGGAACTTACCGAGATTCCTCCGTAGCTCGGAAAATACATTGTAGCCTTGCCTTGTATAAACTATAGACCTTGGCTGTCGTTTCAGAATCTGACACCAGTCTTGCCAAGAGTTATCATCATGTTATAGTTATTGGGTTGAGTATATCAGAAGACAGGAAAGCATCGTCATCAGCCTGTTAATGTGCCCACTGCTGGGACACAGGCCTCGCTTTGAAGGAATGGGCTGTAATCCACCATGCGGGGCCCATTGCGGGTTAGTGGATGTCACATGTCTTGGAATTTTTGGTTCTAGGACATGCCGGTTTCCTCACGATGTTTGCCTTCACCGTTTTAAGAGCAGTGGTGATGAATTAATTTACACAAAGTGTGCATGTAAAATACCTAGAAAAAAGATTTCATTCTAACCGGTAACCGGTTAGAATGGAATCTGACCCCAACATAATTGGGCAGAGACTAGGCAGATCGAAATAATGCTCTGCTTTCTGTTTTCTTTCAGTTATGTTTGTACTGTGGTATAAAATAAATAAGGCCAGTTCCCACTGTGAATGTGTTCAGTGTGTCACTGCTTTGTTAGCTGAAGGTGTCCGGGTCAAGTGTGTGCCTGCCCTAAAAATTGTGAACTTTATTATGTAGAAATGTTCCAGAAGTAAATATTTTTATTATATTCCATCCAGTCTATAATTTAACAGTTGACAGGTCAAAAACTTTTCATTTAGTGATGTCCTAATGCGTTACCGATTCGATTTCTTATAACAATCGAAGATCGATTTGACTTTAGTATTTAATTTTTGCTCAATATTTTGTATTGTTTTATAAACATACCCAGGCGTTTAAATGACTAAGTTTTATGAATCAAAATGAACTTTTACATATTGGATAACCTTTATCTATCTAAGTGTATATTCTACAAACAATATAACTTATTTTCTATATGTGACTTATGTATCTTATTGAAAATTAGATAATTATGTTTTATGATAATAACATGCTTTATTTACTGATACATTATCATTCGTATTTTATTTTATATTGGGACTAAAGAGCACGTTGCTGCACTATTGTAAGCGTCCATGAAGTATTGCATTTTATTGTCTATGGTTACCTGTTAACAAGGAACTTCATAGGCGGGCTAATGTCAAATGCAAAATTAAAGGCTGGACGGTATATAAATAGAATGTAAAATAAAGGACAAATCGAGACAAAGATCAAAAATCTAAAAGGGATTATTGATCTTTCTTTATTGTAAAATGCACTTTTACTGAAAGTCAATCATTATCATAGTAATATGTCAATTCTGACAGGACTTTTCAATTTTTCTTAGCCCATGTGCAATTCCCTAACATACAAGTATTAAACGTAAAACAAAAACTTAAAATTTATTTGAATGTATTCCAAATTCATGTTCAATATCTTTATGGAATTTCTGCTATAATAATATGATGACTCTAACTTGGGTACTTTCAATTCCTAGAGACGTCAAAAACCTACCCTTCTGTCTCCCCTATCGACTTCACCCCGCCCCATATCTTGGCAGACACAATTAAATTGCGTTTGCACTGATAACAGCCCTTCACTTCGCTTACACAAGAACATTTTCATGTACCGTATCATCAGCCCTTTTTAACGTTTCCATTGCTGGGATACATACCTCCTCTCTGTGAGAGTTGGAACGGGCCATAATCCACCACGCGGGTCTAGCGCTGGTTGATGGATGTCTCATGCCTTCGAGTTTTTGGTTCTAGAACATGCCGGTTTCCTCACGATGTTTTCCTTCACTGTTTTTAATTACTTTGTGCAGAAGCTTTCTTAATATGGTAGATTTTGCAAGATATTAGAAGTCTGTATGACAGCTAATATTATCTTGATTTATTTATTTATTTAAAACTTCATGCGCAAAGGTACAATGGCTGACTTAATGCCTTAGGCATACTCTACTAGTCAACCAAAGGGTGGTGAAGAGATAACATGGCAGGTGCATTATTAAAATTGTGACAAGCAAAAAAGTAAAACAAAGCTTAAAATACACATTCATTTTTATATTTTATATAACACATACCTAAATAAATATATATATATACAGGATGGAATTTTGTAATGCCACCTGAAGGGAAAGTACTCTCAATACTGTAGATAGACAATATTACTCAAAGAAAACATTTCTTTATTTTTGAAAAGAAAAAACTGCATTCAAAGATTTTCGAAACTTTGCTTGCCACACCCGAGAATCGAACCGACTAAAATCTTTAAAATTACACCCTGTACTTTTATTGCATCGATCGTTAGGGTCAATTATAAGGATGAAATCTCTCTAACAAACTAGATAAATTAAATGAAAAAGGAAAACCATGAAATCTTAAATTATTTTAATTATTTACAAAAATGGTACACTAACTAATTAGAATTAAATTTCCGAGGTTTTGACGTGGGATGATAAAACAATTGTTTAGCGGGCGAGGCCGCGGGCTGAAGCTACTACGTATTATTGTTGTTGTTGATACTTACAGGGTATTAAGTTATTTTTAATGACAGATCTTGTTTCTTTCTTTCTAGATATAAAGGACGTTAAGATTTAATATAGGTTTTACCGCCAATTAGTGGTTGCAGTTTGTTTTTAATCTGTAAATAGGATGACGCTGCTAGCCACAGCTTATGTTCCATTAAGCAGCCTTTGTGATCACAATGTTAGTGGAGAGTTAATTTAATTGTATTATTTGTTAGGAGCTCGTGGCTAAATAATAACAGCCGCACTGGTCGATCATCAAGGTTAAGCATCGCTTGACGAGGTCGGTCCGTGGATGGGTGACCATTTCAACATACCGAGTTTCTCCGAAAGCACGTTAAGCCGTTGGTCCCGGCTGTCATTTGAAGATCTATGACAGTCGTTACGGGTTGTCAGAAGCCTGAGATCTGATACCAGTCTAGCCAAGAGGTAACGTGTTACCCAGTTACTGGATTGTGGAGGTCAGATAGGCAGTCGCTCCATGTAAAACACTGGTACTCAGCTGAATCCGGTTAGACTGGACGCCGACCCCAATATAGTTGGGAAAAGGCTAGGCAGATTGATTGATTTGTTAGTGGCAAAAATCTATCTGTAAGTGTTCACCCCGGAATCAGCAAGGATACTCGTACAATCATTATTTAAGATCTCAAAAATAATGATAAACTTTCTTATACATATTTGTATAAGAAATAATCTAGCAGGGTTACCTATAGGACAGTGATTAATAACTCTTTTCCATATTTCCACAACATAAAATTCGCTAACATTTTCCTTCACCCTTTAACCTTTAAAAGAAAGCTACAAGCAAGTCTTGCCATCCATTACCGGAGCCCGCGCCACCCCTCACAAATTGAGTTTATGCGTCGATAACGGCCTGATATCTTCGATATATCGCTTGAGGGAAGACTGAGAAAATGCCACAGGGTATGTAGAAATACAGAAGCTGCACTTGACTGAAAGAAGTCAAGTCTTCCACTGCTGTATTTGTATAGCTAGGCGGTTGGCTGCTATGGGGTGATATGGTTAACCTTCGATTTCAAAATAACGAATGTAAGCAGCATACAAAATGTTATGTATTTGAGGACGACTAGTAGAATATGCTTAGGCATTAAAGCCGCTATCATACACTACTACACTACATACTTTTTAAATTGTACATAAAGTTTTAATACATAAACATGTATTTCATGATCAGCCTTTTATGGTTCCCACTGCTGGGACACAGGCCTCCTCTCTATGAGAGGTAATGGTCCAACCAAAGTATGCTCAACAATAAAAAACAAACCGACAAACAATACAGCGTTCAGTGTGAATGAGTGTCCTAGCGTATACTATGACGGTGGAATGCAAACCACGCTCTGCTACCAAATGTTGAATACAGGCCTGTGGATCAGAAGCCAAGAGGCAACACTGGGGCCCATGAGCAATGCTGCGAATCTTGGATCCTACAAGGTCTATATCCGGGAAACCGCGATACGCGCCAGTCACGGTCGTGGTCACGTTTTGAGAGCAGTGGTAATGAAATCATTAACACAAAGTAAAGCGCATGCCTGGGATCGAACCCATGACCGACGACACGTAAGTCACGGCCGTTACCACTGGGTCACCACTGCTCTTCTCTCTGCAACATATATTTCGATGGCAGTAACCTTGGGACCGTAACATGACTGCATAGCTGTCTCCCAGCTATATGAAATATGTGAGAAATTTAATTTGCCATTTTGTGAGTGGTAGCCATGGACGGAAGATTGTCCTCCTGTAGTCCTCTAAAATGTTTTTAATAAACACTGACTGTTCGAGCAGCTATTTTAATTCTTGAGGCTGTTCACAATTTAACAACAGTTCCTAAGAATTTGAAGGACTAAGGGCTCCCACACATAACTGCGATGCGATGCGATGCGACGCGATTTCTTTACATTTTTATACTAGCGAGCTCGCAGATATTTGCGATGCGATGCGAATTCGCAGTTATGTGTGGGAGCCCTAAACCATGAAAGCAAAAACGAACTAAATCTCTATAATGTTTTTTTTTTACAATAATTTACAAATATGTTTTTCTGCTTCACCGGACCTTATCTATGCAATAAATTAAATACTACTCTTAATTTATTTACACTAAGTAAACGAGAATGCAAAATCAAACTATTGAACTTCCTAATTACTTGTGATTACGAAACTACAGAAGAACTTCTTAAAACATTAAGATAAATAGAACTTTTAACACACCTAACACTGCTTCACCGGACCTTATCTATACAATAAATTAAATACTACCCTTAATTTATTTACACTAAGTAAACGAGAATGCAAAATCAAACTATTGAACTTCCTAATTACTTGTGATTACGAAACTACAGAAGAACTTCTTAAAACATTAAGATAAATAGAACTTTTAACACACCTAACACTCACTCAAACACACTCAACAAAAGCAACCACACACAACACTCACTAAACACTGATACAACAAACAGGCTCGGCCTAGCTCAGACGCAGTTGCTCATCTTTATTCTTGTGCTTATATTTAATAGCTTTAATAATTTAATTATAATGTTCAAATATTTTTTTTTTTGGAGAAATATTTTTTTTTGCTTAATGTCCGTACCTAACTTAGCCTTCTGAATCTTCTTATTCTTTGTCTTCGGCAACGATGTAACTATGAAGTGTTGCTTTTACTGCCTGTCACCGCGTCACCGCGAGGCCTGTGCGAATAATTTTCCTTCTACTCGTTAGATGCACACCGATTGTGCTGATGTGATGAACCTCTGGCTTTCAGTGTTCCTCTTTTGTTTGCATGGCTTGCTATGAAAAGAGCAGGGTTTTATTGTCAAGATGGCCAGTATTTCTTAGTTAATTGATTGCATTTAAATTTACTTGTGTTTTCTTGATCTTAGCAATCTTTGAAGAAATACTTGCGAGAATTTCAAAAGCTTTTATATTAGGTTCAAAAACTATAACAAAATAAAATTGTGTTATGGATACACCAATTTTAAAATAAAACCAAGCAAGGTCTTCACGCAATAACATTTTACCGGCCAAGTGCGAATCTTACTCGCACGCAGAGGATAACGTATAAAAAGCCACATTCACCAAAATAAATAGGTAACATTTCTAAGTTCATAAACAATGAAAGCGCCGAAAATTGCTCCAACAAAGGGACAAAATACACTTTGCCGTTCTAAAACTGTTGTCCCCATACATCAATATACAAAATGTTTACTTTTCCAAGTACATTTTATAAGTTGGTCGACTATTACTCGTAAACTTGTAAAGCCTACTTAGCTGTGATAGTTTTCCGTTTAATTTCGTTATATATATTACTGCCGAAATTTTTTCACATATCCAAAAGCAACCATTTAGCTGGCAGGGTGGGGGGACACTTGACTCTAACAAAATTTAACCATTTAAAGCTGAATTTTAACCGATCCCTGAATCGAAAAATGGTTTTCACAGACCTGTAATATTTTTGAATGGACTATCCAACGATACCCTACACCATGGGATAGACGAGAAAAAAAATCATCCCCACTTTACGTGTTTCCTGTACACGTATAGTGCACAAAAAATAAACATTTTTCCTTTTTTTATTTGAACACTTTGTCGGCGTGATCAATCTTCTCTTCTATATATATAAAAATCAATGCCACTTTTCGTTGTTATTTTATAACTCAAGAACGGGCTCACATATCCAAACCAAATTTTTAGGCTTTATTCGGACTATTTAGCAGATGAAACTGAAAAGAAAAAAGAAAAAAAAAAAAGAAACATAGGGTAGGTAGGGTAGATAAATGTTTGGTGTTTTTATGGCAAAATAAAGTTTGCCGGGTCAGCTAATATGTATATATATATCCAAGCCAAATTATAGCTTTTTAATACTAAGAGTCTCTGAGCTAAGCTGCGGACGGACGGACGGAAAGACATGGCGAACCTATAAGGATTCCTTGTTGACTACGGATCCCTACAAAAACAAGTGCGGCATACATTTATGATTGCAAAACTCGACAAAATGTATTGCACATCAGATTTTTTGCGATTTCGGTAGTAAAGTAGTTCACAATGATGACCCTTTTTCAGGAATCATATTTTTTATGTTACACCTTTTAGGTATAATTACTCTATAATCAAAACTTACACTAAGTGAATTGATTTCAGGTCAAATCCCTACTTGACTTAAACAAAACCAAGTTACTTTCTCCAAATCTCTTTTCCACTTAAAGGCACACGGGATAAAGATACTGACGTCTTTATCCAACCAATTTGGCAGTTGTTCTGCGGCGACACTCGATTTGAGAGGAGTCTACTTACAATGTCAATGGTTCAAGACAGTTAAGAGTGCCCATGATTTAACACGTCACTTAAAATTGAAGGGATATTTTTTTCTTTTGGAATAAGAACTTGTGGCATTGGTTTTATTATGACTTAAGTTTTTGGTTAGTACGTGTGCAGGTTTTTAAATAAATAAAACATGTTTCCGAAATATTAATTAAGTCGTGTCAATATAGAGGCAAAATAAGATGTTTGAAAGAAAGAAAACTAGTTTATTTGGTAGGTAAAAATAAAAGGGAAGTTCATTTTAAAACAATTACATACATAGTGTGCCCCGCGGCTGCGCCAAAAAGGTCCAGTTCAGCAAAATGCCAGACAACTGGGAGTTGCCTGACGCTGGTTTTCAACTGAACCTTACATTGAAGTTCATATATTTTTATCTGGACACCTACCAACTCTCTTAGAACAAGGTTATTTCCATTGTGCGTAAGGGCCAGATAAATCAAAACAAAACTTCACAAAAACTAAACCGAATTTAATAGCTATAACACTAAAAAGTGCGAAAATAACTTTCGTTTCTGAAGTTGGTGTCTTTGGTACCTCTTGTTTTCATCGTTTTTTAACACTGATTGCCGAAAAGAAAGATTTTTTACACTTTTTCGTGTTTTGTGCTTTAGAAGCTGGTTTTTTTTTTAAATTTTTTCGGACTCGCGCACGAAGGTTTCCGTACCACTATCGCAAAAACGACAAAATATTCACGTTTGTTGTATAGGAGTTAAATATTTATTTTATTATGTTTTTAGTATTTGTTGTTGTAGCGGCAATAGAAATACATCATCTGTGAAAATTTCAACTGTCTAGCTATCACGGTTCCTGAGATACCTACTGACAGAGGACAGCCTGGTGACAGACAGACAGACAGACAGACGGACCGCACAGTCTTAGTAATAGGGCCCGTTTTTTACCCTTTGGGTACGGAACCCTAATAAAAAAAGAATGATCACGATCCGATAAGTAGTTTCGAAGAAATGCGTGGACAAATATACATACAAACAAAAATTCATAAACGTATGATATTTGGCACACGTGTTTAGAAGCCCATTCAGAGTAACATATGTGAATATTGTACAATTCCAACAATATTACATACATACGTGTCGAATTGATTAATCCTTCTTTTTGAAGTTGGTAATTATGAGAATAACCTTTTTCTAAGAGCTGATGGTCAGTGGCTCCAGTTAAATATTGCATTTTGACCAGATGTGTGACTGTGAACATCAACGAAGCAAAAAGAGTTCACAAGGATCGTAGTAGATGGTTCAGTAGTTTCTACCTACCATCTTGGAGAAGAGCGTTAGTTTATAGTTTTAGTATATGTATGTAAATATTGGATTTTGTAAAATTAGTTTATAATCATGAGTACTTTCACTCCTGAAAGGCATTCGTGTTTTAAATTTAACTCTATTTAACTGTCAATGTGATTGATTGAGGCTGGTAGGAAATAACTTAAAAAAAAAAAACTGTTTTTTTAAAGATGGTTGTCCTTTAAAATCTATTATCACAACTTCAGTCCCTGTAGACTAAACACGGTTGAAGTGGGGACCAACACAAAGTTCGCAAACAAACCTTAGGCGATAACACGAGATCAAACTGGTGAACTCGATAGAAATCGTGTTAGACGGCGTATAGCTTCGGGCTATTTATGACTTGAGGAAGCTCTGGGAAAACAATGTGATTCGGTTACTACTGAACTCTATTGATACAGTTGAGATTGAGTAGGAATTCTTGGTTCTTAAGATTTCCTAGTTATTGTTTTGAACTTAAATTTCTATAACACTGCCTCTATTTCTAAATAGAGGCAGTGTTTTTTAACCCCCGACGGAAAAAGAGGGGTATTTTAAGTTTGAAGTATGTATCTTGTTGCGGGCATCACATCATCATTGACAAGAATATTTATTTTTTAAAAGTATTATATTATTTTATTTTAATAATTGTGAAGACTATGTGGATATTTCTTTTCTTTTTTTCTCAGTTATTCTTTAATCATGGTCTGGCAGTAGAGTAATGTATGCGGCCTACCCAAATGTCTTTGATCAAGAAAACTTCTTAAATTCTGAGTTGAGCTGCACGGCAATTTACAAATGCATGCACTGACTGGACAGGTCCACTCAATCTGGCTGGATCTTTCCTCAAAAGAGCATTTTAGATGTCAATCAATCTACATGGTCTTAACATGATCTAACCAAGATTTTGTCTGGACTTTAAAAGAGACTGTGACCTCTGAGTTTGTTCCATCTAGTTTTACAAATATGATTGACATGTAAAAGTATTTGTACAAACCAACTTACAGAAATAAAATCATTTATCACAGCTCCTAAACGGATGAACCGATTTTGATTTGTTTTGTTTTTGTTTGAAAGGTAACTTTAATAACGTGTTTAATGTGTGTGTGTCAATCGAAGCGTGTCTACCACTAGATAAATTTTGTAGCATGAAATAAAAATGTGTCGGAGTTTTTTTTTAAATTTTACATGTTTCTCTATCATTTGTCTAGGCAGATGATCAAAGCGACCTAGAAAAGACATGGTCAGCTAAATACCAGCGAAGTTCGGAGACCTATCGATATATTAAATCTTTATTACTTATACTATTACAATATTCTTTACTGTATTAAATCTTTTGTTTATTTATTATATAATAATTTTTTGTTTTAGTTTCTTACGACTTATTGTCGGGCCTAAGTACTGCTGTAACATGGAAATATTGTAAAATCAAACATTTTTTTTAAAAGAGTAACCATGGAGTTTCTTGCCGGTTCTTCTCCATAGGAATCGACCAACCCGAACCGTGCACATTTTGTCGACGTTTTATAAGATCAGAAGGCCCATGTAGGCCTAGGCATATGTGAAATGCAAATTATTGATTTTAATTTTGATTATAAAGGTTGTTCACTTATCCACAGCAACTGTTACGAAAGTTATTTTAGTTACCCAAGAGCCCTATATCGTTTTACTGATGGGCCATAGTCTTCAACTATCTAAGTGAGTGCTTGACGATATGGTTGGCGCAGTGGTTGAGCGATCGGTTGCTGCGCTGCGAATCGCGGGTTCGAAATAATATTTGTGTGGCATACAGATCGTTCTTGCGGTCTGGTTGTAAATGCACCTACGATACAGGAGGAATTCGTAGTGTGGGGCAACGTTTCTTTTTTTAATAAAAAAAAAATACTTACAGCCTCCTTCTTTTGCAGATAAAATCCGCAAGAAGTACGCGAGCCTGGGCGACTCGGTGGTGTCGGTCCGGCTGGAGCGCTCGCCCCGAGGTGGCCTGGGACTTAGCCTGGCAGGCCACCGGGATCGCAGCCGCATGGCCGTGTTCATCTGCGGCCTGCATCCAGCTGGAGCTGCGGCAAAGGCTGTGCCGGCTGTTAAAGTTGGCGACGAGATTCTGGAGGTGAGTGGAGGGTTTTGGCCTATATTTATTCGAAGGTATCATTCAAATCGATTCTTTGGAATCAAAATCCGAAGGGAAGCCGTATGCGGCTTCATTCAGCCCGTTTATTACATGGAGGTCGCGGGAATCTATCATTTGTGACCAGTGCAGCAGTGCTAGATGCTTGCAGAAGCATCTTTTGACCTAGATGATGCAGATGATTAGATAGTTATGAGAATTCTGTTTCTTTATCACTAAGTACAAAATTAACAGCTACAACAGATTCTATTAAAGTCGTACATCTAGGTTTGAACACTGACGTCACACCAATAGCATAGCATGATTAACTTATTGTAACGTGCCCACTGCTGGGATAAAAGACTCCTCTCTATGAGAGGGAGTGGGCTGCAATCCAGCGCGTCGATTAGTTATTTACATCTGCAATGTCTTCTTCTTCTTCGAGTCGGTGGTGATTTAACCCTGAAACAGTTAGGACCTAGAAGGTAGCCACCACAGATATAAATCTAACTAGATAACGCAAGTTCCTTCATCTGTATGAAAACCAAACGTTCCACTTTTTCACACTCATTTTAATAACAAATTTACTTACCAATGAAAGAAAACAATTCCAATGCCTCGGCCAACTTTTTCTATACAGTCTTTACAGTTCAATTTGGCATTTTTCTGGAGTTTTCGGTGGATTTCCGGTGCCGATAATGCTAAATGCAAAGCTCAAATTACGGATCATGGATTATAATTTTACACCGTATTTTGACACGCGAAGTACATACAATAGCGTCATCTAGTTAGATTTATATCTGTGGTAGCCGTGTTTATAGTTGCAACCCATTTTTTTAAACATAATCTCACACACACCCTCACGCACACACATACACACACTCACTCTCACACATACATTCACTTACTCACACACGAACACACACACACGGCACGCAAATGTACACACACCGACACAAACACCTACCCAAAGCATTCATTCAACTTCTAATTCATAAATAAATAAATGAACCCCATACATTACTACACGAACTCTAAATTAGGAAAATAAGTATTATAGGCTAATTATTAAGCCAGATCGACACAGCTCACTTTTGTTGTATTTGTATAAATTATGTTTTAATTGAATCTCATGGCCGAACAATGTCTCTTAAGATACAGGTTATCCTAGTTTAAGAGGCAGGGTTAATCTATTAAGTCGACGACTAACGCCAACGACCTTGAGGGAACAAAACGAGCCCTCGTTTCTCACCCGCGCGACCCGCAATTTAGTAGTTTTTTGTACTTTTCTTATTATTCTATGACTTTAAAACAAAAAACCTTCAGATCAAAATGTAGATAATTAAATTGTCTTTAATATGGTGTCAATTTCATTAAAACACGCTAAGCGGTTTTGGTGTGATTGTCGTGTTTTTGTCCGTTTTAGACATAACTTTACAAATTAATTACACTATGTTAAACGAATAAAACTCAAAATTTGCTTACATGAAATTATTAAGAGAATGGTCTAATATAACATATATTTTTCCAATAAATTACGACTAGCCGTTTAGACGTGATTCTCATTTTAAAATCAGCTACTCAAGGGAATCGGCGCCTTAAGTACAGATTTTGCAATATACAATATTGTGTCATAATATTTTTCTACCTATTCTTTGTAACATATCCACATGTTTTCTGTAATTTTACTCTACCTGTAATTTTTCGTAATTATTTTACAAGTTGGTTCGCCACTACCGTTAACGACCACGATTACTTGAATATAATGTCTACGTGTAGACGTTAAGTCTTCATTTAACGTACATAGGTATCTTCTTACTTTAACTAATTAAATTAGCACATACTTTGGTAAAATATTGAGGAGCTTGTGTTGTAGGAACATGAAAAGTTGCAAAGTTTTTGCCACATTTGTAACCTCCGACGGAAAAGGAGAGGTGTTACAAGTTTGACGTGTGTACCTTTGTGTTTGTATATTTATGTATTTGGAATTTCTGTGTAACAGCCTGGAGTCTGGACTTTGTGCCTGGTTGATGGCAAAAGAGTCGCCCCTATTACATTCGATTTAAACATAACTGGTGGAATTTGGGTATAACTTTAGAACGGCTCAACAGATTTGAATCAAACATAGCTATGAACACTTTCAAATAAATAAATAAATTAAATCAAAGGAGTTATGATGCCAGAGACAGATACACAAATACACATATACCCAAACACACAGGTACACAGGTCAAACTTATAATACCCCTCTTTTTCCGTGAGGGGGTTAAAAAGGAAGATAAAAAACTGAGTCCTCTTGCTAAAACGATTATCACATCGTTAAGCATAGAATACACAGAACAAAAGCGAAAATATAAATGGTTTTCACAGTACCATTTGTGCTCTTGGCACGATCTGGAACTATATAGAGCGATACATACGGACATACATACTATTGTGTATATAAAGATATTTATTGTTCTCTGCGCTGAATCACCAGGGTGTATCCAATGTTTATATTGTTTGGTTCGGAATTTGTGTCAATGTGCTGCCACCAAAATAATGTAGCAAGGATTATTGCAATTACAGAGAATGTTATAATCAAATACCGGTATTTAATAGCCGCTTAGGTTTATTACCTAAGCTTTATCCTGATAGCTACAACCTAGGTGTATGTAACTCAAGAGTGAATAGGTTACTTCTAGGCAAGCGTGCTTCACCGTCGACCGCATTATCGTTTACCATCAGGCGAGATGGTAGTTAAACGCAAACCTATCAATAATAATTAAACGAATATTACATAAGAAAACAAAAATAATAATATTAAGTAAATGCTTATTTATCTCCAAAACTTACATCCTTATCTTAATTAAAAATTAAAGCCCAAAATAGGTTGAATGGCCGCTGATAAGGCACTTCATAGATTAACATTTCAATAACAAATATGTACCATTTCACTTATTGTTTCATAGTGACCACTTGTAATTTTAACTGCTCATAAATTTCACCATGACACAAAACATTCCCTTTCTTTTGACGCAATTCTTCAATGCCTTCTATATCGCTGAGTAATTTCACTTGCGACACAACCGTAGTCGCAAAAAGTTGGTAATCTTTGCGATACTGAGCCTTTTCATACAAAATAAAGTAGTTGTTGTCGACGAATCTTGCAGCCCCACGATTATAAAACACTGAGGCATCACAAGTGCAGTTGACGTTCAGCGCAGGCTTCACTTCGGCAGTAGTATCGACGACCAGCACTCGCAACTTCGCACTTGATGACACTGAGTTGTTCCCCACTAGGCTGTACGTCAATTTAAGCACAGTCGCGTTTCTTCCATCAGCACACGGGCATGCTACGTCTTCCGGAGATTTCTCGAACAAAGTTTTAATACATTTTGTTTCAGAATTTGCGTTAAATGAATAGTCAACCAATAGAAACCTTTCTCCGTAGAGATCTTCTACATTTAAGGCCTCGACGAGAATTAACGCGCTAGATATTATGACCGTTAATTTCCACATAGTGGAACGAGTGAGCGAAGTGAGTGTTGTGGCGAATCTGACACTTTGCATTCTTATAAAGCGCAACCTTTGGCTTGAACTGATAATATTATCTGGTTGTTTTTGTATAAAGTACTAAAGGCTAAAAAATATTCATGTCGCCGAATTATTGTAAATCTAGTTAGGTTATGAAATATCTTGATAATGATTTCCGTGATGATGATGATGAACACTAATCCTAAATTACCAACCGGTGTCTCTTTGTAAACGATTTTATTTAGCCTGCCCTGTTTTTTGTTTGTTTGTTTCAAATTTAGTAATTGCAATTTTACCCCTTTCCTGATGACGTCATCATATCAGCCGAAAGCCTGATGACGTATTGATGTGATATTTGGTTTGGTATACACCTTTAGTTCTGATGACAATACAACTGAATATATTCAGTATCATTGTAAAGCCAAGATGACGGCACTATATATATATATATGTTATAGTTAAAACTAGTTTTTAGATAGAACGCGATTTCACTAGTTTGAACTAGTTTTTACTAAATGCCTTTGTTAAAACTTGAAATAACTAATTCTCAAAATTGAACATTGTCTACTCTTATTCGTATCGACGACCAGGGCCTGCAGTCTCGACATAGCTAACGATCGTTACGCTAGCTAACATTCGTTAACTCTTACCACAAAATAGTAAGTATACAGAAGGGCCACTCCCGCCGTTTGGAAAATTGACAGCTAAACTTGACAGATTCAATAGGGTTGCTACTATATTGATTCTGAATTTAAAAAAAAGGGTAGGTTGCCCAAGTTACAAACATAAATACATAGATTTGTCTAAACATACATCATATCATGCTTACCATACATGCATGCCTTAGAGGGTAGACAGGGCATCAAATATCCATTTAATATCACGAACACTACAACCCTAGTGAATCTGTCAAGTTTAGCTGTCAATTTTCCAAACGGCGGGAGTGGCCCTTCTGTATACTTACTATTTTGTGGTAAGAGTTAACGAATGTTACTTAACGTAACGATCGTTAGCTATGTCGAGACTGCAGGCCCAGCACTCGTAATTTCGCACTTGATGACACTGAGTTGTTCCCGACTAGGCTGTACCTCAATTTGAGCACAGTCGCGTTTCTTCCATCACTCGAGTTCGCTCGCTCGCTCACTTCAGCTCCCGTCATCTCCTTCGAACCTAACCTATCCGTGTCGAGGTGCCTTATGCTCCCGAGCTCGCTTCGCTCTCTCTTGGACTAATTCATTGACCATAATTATTCTGGTAATGCCCAACCGATACGAAGCAATATTTATAATGACCAAACAATGTGATAAATATAGAAGTTTAAATCAGTATTCATTACATTGCCCGATTTGACTTGACTAGATTCATAATGCCCGGGCATTATATATAGTGCCCTGATTAATCACTTGGTCTATGATTAGTTTATCTAGTGCTAGTTTTAGCTAAAGCTCGAAGTGGCAGCTAGTTTTATCTGCAAATCAAATAAAGTAAAAACTAGTTTTAACTAGCGAAAACGAGTTTTAACGAAAAACGGGTTTTAACTGTGACATATACATATATTACTTATTGTTGTTCATTTTGTCTTTGTTACCTATTATTGTTCATTTTTCGACACCGAATTCGGAAAAGCAAGTTATTTGTCGACTAGTAGTGTTTTGCATAAGAAGTCGGTTCTATTTTTATGTTAAAAAGATTTTTTATTTTCTCTTTTTAGTTTTGTTGGGTTACTATCTCAAATTACCATGAAAATTATTTATAGACAAAGTATATGTCAACACCATACCTATAAGCCCGGTGTTTTAAATTTTAATTATCTCGAAGTAACGTAAGTACTTCTTGCTTATCTCTGCGTTGGATCACTAAGGAGTGAACCTCTGTGGTCTTCTTCATCAGTTCCTCTACACCAAATTATACTATCTGAGTGCAGACGCTTACATTGTTGATGAAAATACCAAAATCTCTAAACGTATTTTTATATAGAATTTAAAAAGTGTGCTACTGAATTTGTGGTGATATGTTTTGAAGGCCAGTGTATTAGATAAGTTCGTATGATGTTTTTGTCTTTTTATTTTATGAGTGTAGTCAAAACGACGAAGGTGTGTTATAAGCGTAAATAAAAATAAGCGAGTAATTCAAAATGGTTATTTAAAGTAGATAAGCTATCAAAGTTCAGAGCCAGCATTTATATTTGTATTTTCAAACAAAAACAAAACCATAATAATAATCGACCTTTTAACATTTTTAACTAATTTAAGTTTTGATCAATAATAATAGTGGAATTGATGAGGAAGATAGCGGAATTCAGATACATAAATTCTGTCGATTACGAGGGCGCCTAGAGCGTCACACTCAAGGTCAGATTACCGTGTTTTATACATGATGCCGACTCAACAAGAACAGTCCACTTTTCACACAGTTCAGGAAATTTGCCGCCATGCGTACTTTGGCAAAATTACTTGGAAACATTTTGCAATAGAATAGAATAGAATATACTTTATTGTACACCATAAAAGTTACAAATCTATTTTATAAGCCCCAGCTCAAATATCTGCTGACGCTCAAAGTTCGTTGTCCGTGTCTAAATAATTAAGTGCAAACAATTTTACGTAAACTAAGCTAAGTTAGGAGCATCTGTTTATGATTATTAATAGAATTTAATTTTCATCTGTTTTAGTAATTAAGATTATTAATAAATCAATATATCTCTGTCACTATTCTAATATTAAGAACATATTTAAAAAAATCCTTGTCCTTACAGTTATATTGTTTGAGCCCCTGCTGCCTGTGATACAGGATTACCTAGTACAGGCACCTAACATTGTTGAACCTACTTTATATTTAAGACCTATTAGTATAGTTTACCAATTTGAAGTTTTAATAAAGATTTATTATTATTATTAATACACTAAATAATATAATAAACTATGCTACGCGCTTGTAACATTTAAAAACAATAAGGTTACTTGCAGCTGTCAGTTTAGTCTACGAAATTAAAAACACAGTATAGATGATAATAATAATACCTGCTGTAACTTCCCACTCACAGGAAAAGGTCTCTACTCATACACAGAAGGCACAAGCTTGAACACCACGCTTGCTCAAGAAGGGTTGACGATTTCAAAATTATAATTATTAACTTTAAGTCCATTCCACATTGTCAGTGATATCCAAGTTAAAATTAGAAAGTACGTATGAATTATAAAATGTCACATTCACAGTCACACAAGCACGAGAGGCGAGGTCTTAGCCAATCGCCAACACGACATATATATCACAGATAGATCTTAAGTTTTAAGTATTCATCATACGTTGCTAAGCTGAGCCAGATCAATAAAAAACGTATAATTTGACACTCAGATTCACGCTACGTCTGTGGCATATCTAAGATTGGTATAAAGGGGTCATAATTCTGCCGTAGGACCAACTTATTGGTATAATATGAATGAGTAATATTACTAAATCAAAATAAATTGGTGAAAACAGCTTGCAGATAATGACGGAAAAAGCAAAGTTTTAATCGACTGCAATAAAAGGAGATTCTCTATTAGACCCGTTTGTATTGCCGCGATTTTCTCAAAAACTAGTGTTCCGATTTGGATGGAGTTTTCGTTTATACATATTTTTCAGGGATGGTTTTTTCGTAAAATTGTTTAGAAAGTTTATCAAGTGCACAGGGTGTAAGTAGTTGAAATAAGTTAAAAACCTGTAAAGTCAAAGTCAAATGTGTTTATTTCAAGTAGGCCATTATGCGGCACTTTTGAACGTTAAAATTTACATTTAATAAAATTTATTCTACCGTGCATTTGGAAATGTAGCTTGTTATGGAGAAGAACGCACAAGAAACTCCATACTTACTCTTTAAAAAAAAAGTTTTATACAATATTTATGTAAGTACATACATTAATAAATTCATATACGTGAGGACGATGTACCCAGCATTACTATACTACATATAGGTATGAGAAAATTACAAGCACTAACAGGTAAATTCCTTTACTTGATAAATAGGAACATGGTTCTCACGTACTTACAAATATTGCAAACATAGGTACATTACCTATTTAAACAACAACAGCAACAACTTTTAAGTCCGACCCTGAAATCACACAAAAATCAGCTACTCACAGATTCTTGTGAAGTTATTACGTTTCTTAACGCGGCTAGAGATACGATTTCTACCAGGCAACTCGTAGGAGTTGCAGTTGAAATCGTCGCGTCACTAAAAAGCGTTATGCCCCCTCTCAAGACGTTCGATTTGCCGGCGTAGTTCGAATATCATGGCCACCAACTTGTTTACATGACGTGTTAGTTAAATGTGATTTGTATCGGTACGGGGGCTCCTCGACCGCATACGTTTATTTTACTCAAGTTTTAATCTGACCTCATAAGTGAACTTGTTACGAGTAATGATGGCTTAAGTTTAAGTCATGTCACTATTGTTCATATTTGTTGTAATCTCGATGGACATGCATGAATATTGATGACTAGGGAACCTGAGCAGTTGTGACCTATGGCACGGTACTAGTAAATGTCTTATCTTGTTGTACTATGTATATAGCACTACAAGATAAAACTACAGAAAAAAAACTGGCCATCCTAAACAGAGTGAAGCGATAGTATACGCCTGGACAGCTTTTAACTCTTTACAAGGCGCAAGTCCGATCCTGCATGGAGTATTGCAGCCACCTTTGGAATGGCTGAGCTAAATATCAGCTTGCCACGCTTGACTCGGTGGGACGCAGAGCTAAAAGGCTAATTGGCGACGTCAAACTGGTTGATGCCAAGCTTCACAGCTTGGCTCATCGCCGTTAGGTTGCCTGCTTATCGGTCTTCTACAGACTGTACTTCGGCAAGTGTGCTCATGAACTTCACGACCTCATCCCACCGGCCCCCTCCTACCATCGGACATCTAGACGCACTGCAAGTTACCATCCTCACCTAGTTGCCATTCCACCAATTCGCACCAAGCGCTTCCAAACATTCTTCATAATACGCACAGCAAAAGAGTGGAACTCACTGCCTGCATCTGTGTTTCCGAACGCATACAACCCGAATCTCTTCAAAGTTAGAGTTAACAGGCATCTTCTGGGTAAGCTCACTCCATTGTTGACTTTGTCTCTGTCACCTCTGACCTAACTAGAGTCAAGAGCAAACCCATACTAAATAAAAAAAATATATAGACAGCAAATTTGTCAATCAGCCCACTAGAAATAAATAAATAATAAAAAAAAAAACTAAAGCACCTGCCGTGTTATTTCTCCGCCACTCTTGATTGGCTGGTAGAGAATTCCTCGGCTATTAAGTCCGCTTATACCAGTATGTTGTTTGAAATTTGAGGGTTTTCAACACTAGAACACACTTCCTGAACTGGGCATCACACCCAAGTTCTAACACTCAGCAGAGTAAGCAGTTGTTGTTGCGACCTCTATCTAACCAGACAAAAACGAAGACTTGAAGCAGTTGCCAAAAATGAGCTAGTTCGTAATCACTCATTCTGCAAGAGTAGGTGTTATAATTACTCAAACTCTTCAAAACGTGAAGAAAACAAATGAGCGTGTCATGTCAACCGCTGTGTTTTACATACCGCCTTGGAGCTCAGCCAACTACTCGTACCAACGATTTATCTTAACGATATTATATTATGTAGTACATAGAGAAAGACGTCAAGTCTTCTGATGATCGGTTTCTGCTCTCTGAAGTGATATTTAATCGTAGATTTAGGAAGGATTAATTGGTTAGTGTCTTGATAACTCATACAGATCGTATGCATTTAATAGAGTACGGTAGTTGTAGTGCACGAAATGCGGGCAGAGAGCTCCGACTGAATATCCTAAGTAAAAAATCATAATTCGAGGTTTGGCTCTCACCTATTTCCTCCTACAGTATTGGACAAATTTAAAAGATATTCCATAAGTTTAACATAGGTTAGGTTAGGTTTCGACGGGCTGTTTCCGCAACTCCACGACCAAGCGCGTATTTTGCGTAAAGTTTAACATAAACGATATAATTATGTTGTGCTCCTATGTTTTTCTTTTTTAGGGTTCCGTACCCGAAGGGTCCAAACGGAGCCCTATTGCTCTAATTCACGTGTCCGTCTATCTGTCCTACTGTCCGTCGTCTGTCACACGGGTTTTACAGCCAAACAAATAGAGCTGCAGTCTTCAAATTTTCACAGTACAAGTGTTGACCCAAAGCTATACAAATTAACAAAAAATATTTTTAAATGTGTTTAAGGCGGGGCGCAAAAAAAAAAAGTTTTGAACTACCCCGTCGAGTGGGGTATCATTGTTTTGAGCTTGTTGAGTAGATAAATAAGCCACCAAAGTCAGTTTTTTTTGCAATTAAAGTTTTGTTCCGAAGAATTTTTGAACTTCCCATTAACCTATGAACTTGCAATTTGGTGATTATGTTTATTATTACGTATATTTTACTAACAAATACCAATATATTGATGAAACAGATTTTGGCTTTGAAATTCCCTAATTTTTCCAATTACAATCAACTAAATTTTGCCATCTGGTATGGAACCCTAAATGTGGAAAGTCCGACACGCACTTGGCCGGTTATTTCATTCATAGTTGTCAAATTTGTACACTAGGCCTTTGTTTACAGTGCAATTTTGAGCATTTTTTGAGGGTTCTAGTGCTTCTAAAGATAATGTTTATATCTTAATGGAATATCTTTTAAATCGATCCAATATTGGAGGAGGAAATAGGTGAGAGCCAAACCTCGAATTATGACTTTTTACTTAGGATATTCAGTCAGATGTCTGCAACCGCATTTCCTCTTAATATAGTTAGTATTTGGCAGGTGATTTGAATATTGAATTTTAAATGTAACACCCTCATATTCACCCATAGGGCAATGCAAGGGCTATACTTGGCATTCCCTTGCCTGATCGCATCAGACATGAAGATATCCTCAGGAGGACCAAGGTTGCCGACATCATCATCATTTCAGCCGAAAGACATCCACTGCTAAACATAGGCCTGCCTCAAGCGTCGCCACATAGACCGATGCCGTGGTTTCCCGCAACCTTAACCAGGTCCTTCGCTCACCCAGAGAGACATAGCTCGAAGAATTGTCAAACTTAAATGGCAGTGAGTACGGTATATAGCCGAAAAGTTCTGGAGTGATATAGCACTGAAAACCCCCTAATAAGTGAACCGCTGAGTTGGTGAGGTCCGCGGGAATCCACCGCTAGATGTGAGTCGGGCAGGACTAGTCAATGTGGCGGTGACTAAACATGAAATTTTTCTGCTGAAATTAGGATTTTGATGATGAATTATGTACCTGCCTTGTTGGTCTAGTGGCTATAGGTGTTATGTTTAACAGAAGGGCCAAATTCAGTTGGATTAGCTCGTAGTCTGGCTTTGTGCCCGATGTGTGAGATAGATCGACCCTTTCATGAGAAATCCCAAAACGCATTGCTTGTTTTGGAGTTATTTCAGTACAAATAAAATCTGCAATAAAGATCTTAAAGTATTCATTATAAAAGCTAATTCAATTAGTTCTCTGAAATGGTTTTCTTAAACCTTTTCATTCAGCATTGAATTCCTTCCTTTCATCGATTTCCATCAGATTGCTCACCGCTATTTTCTCCTGTAATATTAATAAACCAACTAGCTTCCTCCTACGGCTTCGCTACCTTGGCATTTGCTACAGGTTACGTGCATTTTGTCGCAATGCATTACCTATTAAAGTTAGGCGTGTGCAAACATTACCTACATTTTTGAAAAATGGTGTAGGAGCATTTCCTTTCGCTGTAACTATTCTTCTCCTTTCTCTGTCATATATTTGATATTTATTAGTATATAAGCTGTCCCCCGCGGCTTCGCTACCGTCAACTGGAACGTACGTACGTACCCTACGTACCTACCCTGCCCCACCCTACCTACCCTACCCTACTTACCAATTGTTTTTTTTCATCCCTAATATAGCCTCTGTCCTTCCTCAGGATTCGATCTATCTCCTTACCAAATCTCATTGAATTCCGTTCATTTGCTTAGGCCTGAAAAGGTAACAGACAAACAGACAGATAGACAGAATTACTTTCGAATTTATAATATTAGTATTATAATATTAGATTATTTTGTATTGTATGTTATTATATCTAAGTAATGGTATTTAAGATATTTTTGTACACTGACAGCCCTATGTCTATCTCCTCTCTTTCAATCGATCCAAAGGTTATCTGTAAGAGAAGCCCTAAGAGAAGCCGGTGTGACTTTATAGCAATTTTTGTATCAACCGCCAAAGATTACCAAATAATCAGTCACCTCTAAATAATATTATTTGAGATACAAGTCGATTCCCGCACATTCCTCTCCGTGTACATAATCAATACGATCTGTAACCAACAATAGACACAGTTATATCCCGAGCTATCGTCGGATAGATATTGACGTGAACCGTGTAGCTTTGTTCAGGGAAATACTAATATCAATATCGAAGCACTAACTCCTGCAAAATGCGCCACTTCTCATTGCTACGCTGTTAATAGTTATATAATAGTAGTTAGTGAGTTAATCTAAGAACTACTAACACTATCGTTAGGGGTTTAGTTTCTAAAATCGAATACCACTGTTCTTGTAATGTAATTTTTTCCGACTTGTTCGACTGTTAGTTTTTTTTTATATTTTCACTGATATCTCCGTCAATTGTAGACTGATTTTGAAAATTATTGTTTGAAAGAGTATATTCTGAAATTGGTCGTAATTTCGTGAAGATGTGATGAAGAACTTTCAAGGTATACAACAGAACTCTTCATTATATAACACAAAATCTCTCGGGATTGCTGCAATCGAATGTTTGTTTATACCATTTCATAACATAGCATCACGCCAGTACGCTCTAAGGGGGTACGCAGATGTGTAAAGTTCATCTTGGTACACTCTCATTTTACCGGTTTTATTCAAATTTCATGATATTCGGGTAATCTATTCTGGCATTTTAAGTACCTGACTAAACTACTTGCCTATTAGGTAGGTATAACTAAAAAGTGAAAAAAAAAACTACCGAAGACCAAAATAAAAAAAATTGGTCCCTACCAAAGACACCGACTTCCAAAAAGAAAGTTAGTTTTTCACTTTTTAGTATTTTATTTGGAAGACGGTAGTGTTTTTATTTTATTATTGTTTGTATGTCGTTTTGTGGCAGTTAAATACTTTTTCTTTCGTTCTTTTTATATCAGAATTCTCTAGCTAGGAAAATGTAAGTAATTGTGTTTGATAGCAGAAAACATGACATTGTGGGTCAACATTTCAGTCTCTTTGACGACATGGTTATCATCATCATTTTCATGCCCCAGTATCAATGTATTTGGGGTCAGAGCAATATTTCTTCTGTACTTCGCTATAAGTCTTCCATATATTTCATGCTACCCACGCATTCATCGTCTTTTTAACTCCCGACGGAAAAAGACGGGTTTTATAAGTTTGACATGAGTACCTGTGTGTTTGTGTATTTGTGTATCTGTCTGTGGCATCATAGCTCCTAAACGGATGCACCGATTTTGGTTTCGTTTTTTATCGAGAGTGTTCTTAGCTATGTTTGATGAGAATTGGCTCAGCCGTACAAAAGTTAGGTGCGTTTTACTGTTTGAATTGGGGTATTTGCACAAGATATCGTGTGTTGAATATATTGTGTTCAATTGATTGTCGATCGAAGCGTATCTACTACTAGATAATGATCGTTTTTAGATTTCCAATGGCAGCTCAACTGTTAGCAATTGCAGACTTTTAACCAATGACAAAGCATACAAATCTAAGCTCATCTTTCATGCATTGCATGTAAATGCTTCATACAGACTATGAAGAACATGCAAAATTGCTTTTATTAAATCTTTAAAAAAATACGGTTACCTCGGATATCTCCAAGTTAAAGATGAAGAGGAAACAAGATGATGATGAGTTATTCTGTAACAAATCCATTTTATACTTTTCCTACTCGTAAGAAATACTCAAATTCAAATGTATTTTATTATGACACATTAGCGACCCGTCCCGGCTCAGCCCGTGACAAATTATGCACCAAAATCTTTCTCGTTTCTCACACTTTCTATGGGTGAAAACCTCATGAAAAGCCGTTCAGTCGTTTTTAAGGTTCCGTACCCGTAGGGTCTAAACGGAACTCTATTGCTGTCACTCACGTGTTTATCTGTCTGTTGGTCTGTCCGTCTTCTGTCACACGCGTTTTACAGCCAAACCACCAAAGTCAGCTTTTTTACAAAATTTTGCTTCGGAGATTTTTTTAACTTCCCATTGACCTATGAACTAGAAATTTGGTGGTATGGGTTATTATTACTTATATTTTACTAATAAATACCAATATATTGTTAAATTAGATTTTTAAAAGAAATGCCCTCAATTTTCGTATTACAATCAACTTAATTTTGCGTTTTGGTACGGAACCCTAATATGCGAAGTCCGTCACGCACTTGGCCGGTTTTTAAGTTTATCGCGAATAGACGCGGCGGGGGACTTTATTTTATAATATTTAGGGATAGGTATATGTTATGATACATGCCGTTATTAAAACATGTCGTTTCACAAAATATTATATAATAATTATTAATAAAATATAACATTACCAAAAAAAAAATCGGTTCGTTGATAAAATTTCAAAATAAAACTCATGAATGAAAGGTACCTTTCCCTCATTCTGCCAAAGTAAAACAATCTGCTTCAAACCAGTAAAGAATGGCCGAATGAATCAAGATAAGTCAACAATTAGAACTAGAATCATGATGGAGTAGAGAGAGAACGGCTGTTGAAGTATTTACATAAATTAGCAGCGTGTGTTGTTTCGTGTGGTACTGGCAGGAAGCCAGCTAGGGGTGTGAGCTAAGAGGAGCGGAGATGGTAGCGGAGCGGGTAACATTTTCACAAGAAGGAGGAGGTTCTCAATTCGACCGCATCATCATCATCTGCCTAGCCTTTTTCCAATTATGTTGGGGTCAGCTTCCAGTCTTACCGGATTCAGCTGAGTACCAGTGTTGTACATGAAGCGACTGCCTATCTGACCTGCACAACCCAGTAACTGGGTAAAACGATACCTCTTGGCAAGACTGGTGTCAGATCTCAGGCTTCTGTCTATCCGTAACGACTGTCAAATATCTTCAAATGACAGCCGGGACCAACGGCTTAACGTGCTTTCCGAGGCACGGAGGAAACTCGCAATGTTGAAATGGTCACCCATCCACGGACTGACCTCGTCAAGCGTTGCTTAACCTTGTAGATCGACCCGTGCGGCTGTTATTATTCAGCCACGAGCTCCTCTGTAGCTTCTCAATTCGACTGTATATTTTTTTATTTGTTAACACACAGAAATAAAAAAGTTACTCCTCCAGAACTTTTGACTAGGTGAACTTTATGCACACAAACGTACAGAGGCGGACTTAATGCCTAAGGCATTTTCTACCAGTCGACCTTTGGGTGATGCAGAGACAAATAGTGGTAGGTGCAATATTTTGAGTTGAGCAAAATCGCGTTTATTTAAATACATATACCTAAACTAAAAATACAATATATACTCAAAGAATAAACTAAATACACAAATATAAATAAGCAATTAGTAGTTATTGATAATTATGGATAAACTCTTTTTTGCAAAAAAATACTACCGACTTCCAAATGAAAAACTACAAAGTGAAAAATAACTTAACTTTTGGAAGTCGGTGTCTTTCGTAGGAACCATTTTTTTGCGATATGGACACCGACTTCCAAAAGTTAAGTTATTTTTCACTTTGTAGTTTTTCATTTGGAAGTCGGTAGTATTTTTTTGCAAAAAAGAGTTTATTTTTCCCTTTTTAGTTTTACCTACCTAATAGCAAGTTGTTTATTACGGTCCCCATAACTCCAGAATAGATTAACCGAATAACATGAAACTTGAACATAACCGGTGAAATGAGAGATCTGCGTACCCCTTTAGAGCGTACTGGCGTGATGTTATGTTATGAAATGGTATAAACAACAAACAGACATGCGATTGCAGCAATCCCGAGAGTTTTGCCGTTATTTATTGAAGAGTTCTGTTGTGTATCTCCGAAGTTCTTCATCAGACCTTCACCAATTTAAAATGGGACCAATTTCGAAACATACTCTTTCAAACAAAAAAAGAATTTTCAAAATAGGTCCACAATTGACGGAGATATCGGTGAACAAACATAAAAAAAAAAAAAAAAAAAAAAACATACAAGAAGTCGAACATAGAACCTCCTCCTTTTTGATAAGTCGGTTAAAAATCATTAGCGCTATGGCGATACTACTGCCATCTTCTTACGAATGTGCTCGCGAACCTTAACTTTGAAGGTTAATCGGTTGGTTGCCATCCTGATTTCCTGGGGGAGCGCATTCCACAGAGAAATAGACTGAACAAAGAAGGAACAGTGAATGAAGTCAGTGCGGTGAGTGGGACGTGCTTGCTTCTCAAGTGGTTCCATTTGATGTAGATTTTATCGAGTAGTTTTTAAGTTATCTTTAATAATGCGTATTTTCATGGTAATATAATAAACTTTTTACAAAATTAAACTAAACTTCCAAAACAAAACATTAAAAAGCGAAAAATAACTTTCTTTTCCGAAGTCGGTGTAAAAACAAAAAACAATATTACCAAAGACACCGGCTTCGGAAAAGAAAGTTATTTTTCACTTTGTAGTGCTTTGTTTTGGAAATTAGTTTGATTTTTATGTCTTGCGGTAATTCTTCATGATTCTTTCGGTGCAACTTTGAAAAAGGGATAGAGCTATTGTTCTTTTATAGCTCTCTCTTTCGCAGTGGATTCAAGATGGTTATGCCACGTCATGGTAGGACTCCAGAGGCTTATGTAGGAATCCTCTTAAATCAATAGTGCTTTTCCTGCTTCTACAAGTCAGGAGAAAACACTTTAAGTTACTTCAGTCATAAGATGGCAGCAGGGGAAATAAATAGCTTGTTTTGAATTGTTCTGAAAAATTCTCCAACTTATTGGTCGTCTCTTTCAATGTGTGTGGTTTAGCTGCCTGAATTTTTGATATACTTCATTCAACGTCAAAAACATTATAACATTTTCAATATATCCACCAAGGTTAATAAGCAAAATCGCGTCTGCCTTCGCTCCGCTCATCACTGTGTTCGCTCCTCAACCCGCAACAAGATGGAAACTATTCCAGAGTACGCCTGTTGCGATTGAAACATTACCTCGATGTACCGCGCCAACTGAAACTGATTCCAACTCGGTTTCCCTTGTTTTAGCTACTCCGATGTTCGCTTGTTTCTTCGGAGTTTGTTCGGGAGGTCAGATGAGGTCAATGTCCATTACTTTGACGTTAAGGTCGGATACTCTTTACACTAAAGAATAAATAGACAATCGGCGTTTTTGCCATACCTATTATTGGAATCAAATATAACACAGCTCACAATGTTAGGACCCATTAATATTAATCCTAATTTTTATCCATGGTCCCAACTGGGCTTATCCCAGATGTAAACAACCCTTTGTGCCTATTGGCATTGTTTGTTCTGTCTCCTGCTTGATATGGAGGGAAGTGGAAATTTATATTTTAACTAATCCTTTGTTATTCTTTTCTAATGAATTGCCTTGCGGGATCCAAGACAGTTAAATTCATTCTCCGGGACTTCGTCGAGCTTCATTGCCTCGGCGTTTTTCTAGTAGTCGCCACTGTTGATTCTGGCTTTCAGGCGTTGCAGAGGTTTGGGAATAGTGCGGTGGGACTGTCCCAAAAAAATATATCGTTGAATGTCAGGCAACATACCAGCTTGATGCACTAGGGTCGATCGAAAAGCGGGCCAAGAGGCTAATCGGCAATGAGGCACTGGTCATGTCAAAACTCCAGAGCCTTGAACATCGTCGCCAGATTGTCAGTTTTTTATCGGTTACATTTCGGGGAGTGTGTGATGAAATTATGTGATCTAATTCCGCCTTACCCGTTTCATCATTGGACTACCAGAGGTACTTCGATACATGGTGGATATCCCACCCATACGCACTAAACGTTTTAGGAATACTTTTATTATGCACAGCTAACTAGTGTTTCCCGATAGCTACTAGGGGTCTCCAATCCAATTCAAGAGTGAATAGGTTACTTCTAGGTTCTAGGCAAACATGCGTCTTTGTAAATTTTTACTACTGATATTTTTTTGTTATATTCTGTTTTGTTTTGTATTTTAATGTTTTCTTCCATGTGTTGTTGTCTCGTGTGTTTGAGTTTTTATTTGTTTATAGATATATTTTATTCTGCCTTATTCTTGTAAGTTTCGTTTTAGTTTTGATCATCATCTTTTGGAGTTTCATTAAAAACCTTTACAATTAGTCACGTTTAAGTGCACACCTGATCAGAACCTAACCCTGAGAACCTGAAAGCTTTTATTTTTATTTTTTGTGTATAAATTGATGCCAACAACCATATATTTGAAAGCACTCCACTGTCCAGTATTGAACCAAGCACACTCAATGTCCTTTAAAGTTACAACTTTTTATATTTATTGATATTAATCATGGATTTTTTTCCGTTCGACTAAATCGATTGGGGTAGAGAAAGTTGCCTTCATAGGCCTTTGTGGCCCTTCGATTGTCTTATGGGACATTATGTTGGACAGAAACGACAAACTGAAAAACTGAATGTTTTCAACTCAAATAGCCAATGTAAGAAACTACATTGTACCTGTTCTTTTCCATAGAGATCTACGCTTGATAATGGGAAATAGCTGACTAATCGACGCTTTGACAATAGGGATGATAACTGAAAATTTGTTTTTTGTCCGTCAGGTAGATTATAAAAAAATATTGGACTCGTATATTTTCTTTCGATACGCAAACGTAAAGTGACGACGATAAAATGCGTAGAAATATTATGTGACGAAACGCTGCCGCCGTTAGTATACTTTATACTGACATAGTGACGTCACAAGTCCTGGACTTTGATGCGCATTCTCTTTGTCTTCTTTATTACTATCTGTCTTTTCATTATTGATTTCGTAAAGAAAAAAATACGTATCTAATATTATTTGTTAATCTCACTGACGGACTAAATAGAATTATCATTTTTCTACCCAGGAAAAATCATCATCTTCCTGCCCTAGTCCCATGTTACTTGGGGTCGGCACAACACGTTTTCTTCTTCCATACCGTCCTGTCCCCCGTCACTCCATCACTGACGCCCTTTTCTTTCATATCACTCCTCACACAGTTCATCCATCTTTTCTTTGGCCGTCCCCTCCCTCTCCATCCATCCACATCTATATTCATAACTACCCAGAAAACATCTCTATTCGATTGACAAAACTGACAGTAAATAATAAAATAGAAATAAAGGAGTTTCAGTGCACTTATTTTATCACATATTTAAACCAGCATTTCAATGAAGGTTTTCTGGCAAATTCAGGCTACTAGTTGGCGCCACTTTAGGATGAGGTTCTTTCCATAAAAACTTTACTTATTATATGACATCAACATAACGTTGACGTCAACTATCTAAAGTTTTATGGCAGTTACCTCATTACAGTAAAATACTGGTCGATATTAACAAAAAATAAAAGAATAGTGACCCTAATCACAATAACTCTCTACATTAATCGCTTTCTTTCACATACCTACAAACTATATAGAGTTAGAACGAAAGGCCCTGAATCTTTTTTAGGGTTCCGTACCCAAAGGGTAAAAACGGGACCCTATTACTGAGACTCCGCGGTCCGTCTGTCTGTCTGTCTGTCTGTCTGTCTGTATCTCTGTCTGTCTGTCTGTCACCAGGCTGTATCTCATGAACCGTGATAGCTAGACAGTTGAAATTTTCACAGATGATGTATTTCTGTTGCCGCTATAACAACAAATACTAAAAACAGAATAAAATAAATATTTAAATGGGGCTCCCATACAACAAACGTGATTTTTGTGCCGTTTTTTTGCGATAATGGTACGGAACCCTTCGTGCGCGAGTCCGACTCGCACTTGGCCGGTTTTTACAAGGACGATATCCAAAGGGTACACACTCGTTTGTTCAATCAAACAGTTCAGAAGAGCGAACACACGTTCAATGCGAAAAATAATCTTAAAGGGCTATGGGACATATTTTATGGAATCTTTGCGAATAAAATAAAAAATATGGAATCTGAATACCTATAAGTTTTCATGGATGACTAAGAAAAGAGATTTTTTTAATATAGATAGATTGGCTAGTTGAATGAAGTGAATTTTCTAGAAGTGACCTACTTAGACGAAGGCGTATAGAGGATTGCGGAACAGGGTGTAAAATCTCGGCTGATCCTTCGATGATCCCTCCGAGCAGACGGTTGTTGACTCTGGTAGACATCTGCCCGATGGATGATGTCGGGTTCTTGTAGTTATGTTTAAATCGCGCGGAGAACTTTGATTGCGCGATGTAGGATGTGTTTGTCGTCAGGTCTTTTTCGTAGGTCGTTTGTGGCGGTAAAGTTGTGTCTACAGGCGAATAGATACGAAAGGTAAAATAATACTTATGACTGAAGGGCGTTTGTTGAAAAACTGGCACCTTGGATCACCGCTATAATCGTAAGGATTTTACATTTTAATACTGACTGGCTAGCAAGCACTGAATTTTGAAACAAGAAGGGTCTTAGTTATGTTACTTAATTCGACCTTTTTAACTACCTATTTAATGCCTGCCTTAGACTTCATTTGAAATTGTATTTCCAAATGAAGTCTAAGGCAGAAACTAGTGAAGCATAAGCAGATTAGCAAGCGGATGAACGTTTATTAGATAATTCTGACAGTAACGTGAAGCGCCTTACCTTTTAGTGTTAGCAAATGTTACATTTCAATGTTTTGTTGCTATAAACTTTTGAGTAGGCACTATGTTGATTCGTTTGTTTCCTATTTAAATAAAGGATATTTAGTCTGGCTAATGATAGCTTGTTGAATATGAATAAGCCACATTGGAACTCTTCAGAAATGTTAGGTAAAAGGATTAAACACAAGAATTTATTATTATTTTATCAATAGTTTATGCCTACGGATATTGAATAGCAATCGTTTCTCTGTGAATATACCTGAATCTATGATAAGCTTAATAATCCTATAATATTGCCACTGCTGGGACACAGGCTTCCTTTCTGTTAGAGGGAATGGGAATTTACCAGGCGGGCCCAGTGCGGGTTGGTAGATGGCACATATCTTTTTTTTTTGTTCTATGACATGCCCGGTTCCTCACGAGGTTTTCCTTCACCGTTTTGAGAGCAGTGATGATCAAATAAATTACACATGGTAATGCGCCTGCTTGGTTTCGAAATCACGACCTACCGACACCACTGCTCAATTTTAAATCAAATCTGAGTAAAATCGTCGATCTCCATTAAAAACAAATGTCAATGTGGTGAATTAATTTTAATAGATTTTAATAGCTAAACGTTGTTTGCAATGTAAACTTCCTGTCGTGTAAAATGTATGAGGATCAGACTTATTCATCACGTGACCTTTAGATGGGTTGTCAGAGCCATACATAATGTTTGTGGTCACGTGGGGCACTGTGTAGGTAATACGGTGATGACTGTTGCCATGAGGATGTGATAAAGGCAGTGTACAGAAGGACTACTAAGGCCGCTTGAGCCAAATACTTAACTCAGAGTTAGGTAGTTGCTTACACGAGGTTAAATAACTAATGGGTCATACATAATTGACCGTGCTAGCTAATTACAAGCAGGCCTTATTGTGTCTCATCGGAGATACCGGTGTCTTTTGTATGTGCTGATAGTTTAGCAAATATCTCATAGGCAAAGTAGGAACCGATTAAGACGGTACCCTGACCAAAAAATCGGCATAAGGTCGGCATCGGCTATTGGTCTAGCGGCACTGGCGGCGCATGAATTACAGTAGTGAATACGCCCAGATTTTAGAATAAAATCTTTATAAAATCGAATTTTGGTCTTTTGAGAAAAATAAATCTACAAAAATGTTCGTTATTAAATTGTCTATCCATTAGTGTTAGTACAATAAATAATTAATGAATACTTTACGAGGAGATGCATAATATCGATAATTATTTCTCATATTTATGTTTTTTTGGAAGGAGATTAGTGAAATATATACAACATTTAAAAAAAAACTAAATCTACCATTTTAGAATCAATATTATGTAGAAATTTAATGTATTTTTATTAATTGACATTTCTTTTTAAATAACGAGTAGATAGCTCCTAAAATCAGCACAAAAAACGGCTTGCGTGGCGTTTTGCTCGGGGTACCGCCTTAAATATAGATTGCCACAGGTAAAAAAACCGGCCAAGTGCGAGTCGGACTCGCGCACGAAGGGTTCCGTACCATTTTCGTAAAAAACGGCAAAAAAATGACGTTTGTTGTATGGAAGCCCCCTTGAATATTTATTTTATTTTGTTTTTAGTATTTGTTGTTGTAGCGGCAACAGATATACATCACCTGTGAAAATTTCAACTGTCTAGCTATCACGGTTCATGAGATACAGCCTGGTGACAGACAGACAGACAGACAGACGGACCGCGGAGTCTCAGTAATAGGGTTCCGTTTTTACCCTTTGGGTACGGAACCCTAAAAATGAAAAAAGATACAATTAAAGACATTCTTAGAGATTGTCTTGTTGAGAACCTACCTTTTTAACGACGCCTGCAATGCAATTCCCTTGAAACCGAAATCATCATACTTGATACACGTACCTTAGAGCATGCTTGGGACTCTACTACTTCTTCTCTTGTTATTAACACTTCAATGAAAGTATCTGCCGAATTTATATTCTATCTTAAATAATGTTCAGTAAATTTAAATTAAGAATAGTTGATTAACAAAAAAAAAATATGTTATCATAAAAAAGCGTGAGGTGATTTTTAAAATGACTCTACTTTTACCAATATCTGTCAATAATATATTATAACAATTAATATCAAGCACCCACGCTTTTTTACAATATTTTTTTTTTTGTTAATCACACTACTCTTAATTGAAATTTATTTTAAACTAGCTGACCCGGCAAACTTTGTTTTGACATAAAAACACCAAACATTTGTCTACCCTACCTACCCTACCTTACACTACCCTACCCTCACTACCTTCCCTACCCTACGCTACACTACCATACACTACCCTACCCTACACTACACTACCCTACCCTACCCTACACTACCCTACCCTACACAACCCTACCCTACCCTACACAACCCTACCCTACACTACACTACCCTACCCTACCCTACACTACCCTACCTCACACTACCCTACCCTACAAAAGAAACAAAAAAAAAAAAAAACCATCTTTGAACTTCAACGAACATTTAAAACAAGAATTGGCCAAATTGGTCCAGGCGTTGTTGAGTTATGCGCTTACCAACACATTTTGCAATTCATTTTTATATTATAGATTATTTTCCACTTTTTAGTTTCTTTTGACTTTGACTTCATCGGTCTTTGATAAGTGTGCAAAGTTTCAAATTAATCCGACGTTTTGAACGGGGTCAAAATCACGTTCAAAGATTTTGTTACATAGATACATACCAAGCTAATAAAAGCGTGTTAAAAAGGTAATTCCCAATAGTCTAGTCAGTTCTTATGTTGAGCCTAGGATGTATTGTGACTGTGATTCTTAGCTGTGACGTCATACCAACGTTCTGATCGTCTTCTTGTTCCAGGTCAACGGCATCGTGCTGCATGGCAGGTGCCATCTCAACGCCTCAGCCATCATCAAGGGGCTGGTCGGGCCTGTCTTCAAGATCATCTTGCTGAGGTATGGAAACTATCATATCATACCCATACGCACTAAACGTTTGGAAGTTTTTTCATAGTGCATACAGCTAGGGAGTGGAATTCCCTGCTGCAATTTGTGTTGCTTGGTATCAACAACATCGGGATCTACAAGCATACTCGTAATACAATTGTCAAAAAATATATATTTAGTTCGTCAGTTAGATAACCTAAAACTATTGGACACGTATTTTTCAATTCCCACGTAAACAAAAAATTACGACGACACAGTGCGTTGAAATATCGTGTGACGTCACGGTGAGCTACACTGTATACTGACAAAGTGACGTCACAAGCCCCCACTTCTGAACTTTGATGCGCTTTATCTTTGTCTATTTTTATTAATTTGTTAAAGGAAAAAATACGGGTCCAATATTATTTGATAATCTCACTACTAAATAGAATTATATTTTTTCCTGCCATGAAATATCCCTATTCAGGCAACAGCATCAAGTGAAATAGATTACTTCTAGACAAGCGTGTTTTGCTTCAATCGCCCCTGGGATGTGGAGAACTGGCGATGCACAGAGGCGATTATGGGGTGGTCTTTTACGTATCAGGGTCTATGTGCTGATGGTAATCACCGTTTCCCCAAAAGTCGTGGCGCTTTGAAGGCTTACTACTACGGTATCAAAATAACAAAAAAAATATAAAATCACGCCTGCTTTGTCAGAAAGTTTTTTTTTTTTTTTAAATCTATTTAAGAAAGAGAAGTGCTTTCAGGAACCGTCCCCCGACTGCAATGAAAAGATTGGTTTTCAGTCATTGAGCTTGTTTTTCTTTTTTTAATTCACTTTTTGACAAGGCAGGCGTGTTTTATTTTATTTATTTTTAACCGACTTACCAACAAAAAGGAGGAGGTTCTATGTTGGACTTCTTGTATGTTTTTTTTTCTTTTTATGTTTGTTCACCGATATCTCCGTCAATTATAGACCGATTTTGAAAATTCTTTTTTTGTTTGATAGAGTGTATTTCACGTATTTAAATTAAATTATTTAAATTGGTCCCATTTTAATTTGATGAAGATCTGATAAAGAATTTCGGAGATATTCAACATAACTCTTCAATAAATAACGGCAAATCATTCGGGATTGCTGCAATCGCATGTCTGTTTATTGTTTACCATTCCATAACATAACATCACGCCAGTACGCTCTAAAGGGGTACGCAGATCTCTCATTTCACTGGTTATGTTCAGTTTCATGATATTCGGGAAATCTATTCTGTGAGTATAGGTACCTTACTAAACTACTTGCCTATTAAGTAGGTACAACTAAAAAATAAAAACTTTTTACAAAAAAATACTACCGACTTCTAAATAAGAAAACTACAAAGTGAAAAATAACTTTACTTTTGGAAGTCGGTGTCCATAACTCAAAAAGTTGGTAGCTACCAAAGACACCGACTTCCAAAAGTAAAGTTATTTTTCACTTTGTAGTTTTCTTATTTGGAAGTCGGTAGTATTTTTTTGACAAAGTTTTTTATCTATTTCATACCTTTTAGTGATAAAACGATATGTTTGCTGATGTTTTTTTTTTTTTTTCTCTGAGATATTGAATAGTAACTACTGTTATATTTATTTAATTGCTTTTGTTATGTTATAAGTGAACGAATCTTCATCGAAGGAACGAATGCGTATTGAATACTACTGTTATATTTTTTTGTTATTTACTAAGCAAGCTCTAGACGACAACCTATGTACCACTATTGTACATGAAGTTCAAATAAATAAATAAGATAGTATACATCATCACCATCATCATCATTTCAGCCGAAAGACGTCCACCTCTGGACATAGGCCTACCTCAGGCGTCGCCACATTGACCGATCCCGTGCGTCTCGCATCCAGCGCCTTCCCTCAACCTTAACCAGGTCATCGGACCACCTAGTGGGAGGCCTTCCAACGTATCGTCTTCCGGTTCGCGGTCGCCATTCCAGAACTTTTCGGCCATCCGTTCTGCCAGCAATGTGCCCTGCCCAATGCCATTTAAGTTTCGCAATTCTTCGGGCTATGTCGGTAACTTTGGTTCTCCTGCGGATATCCTCATTTCTGACATCACGCAAGGAATCTCCGAGCACAGCCCTCTCCATGATAGTATACGTAGTAAAATTTTTATGAAAAAAATATTTCCGCTTTTTTTTATGAACGCCCATTTCTCAAATTCTAAAAAAAAAATAACTAAAAAGTTGTTCTTTTTTAATTTTCTCTAGCCTATGTTACCTCGGTTAACGCAACGCCTGTAATGATACCACATGCATTGATATCAGTTAAGCCGTTTAGAAGTTATGGTGGAATAAAGAAACTCACAAACATACACGAACCCTGAAAACATAACACTCCTGCGTCCTTGGGTAGTCGTGTAAAAAGGTAGGTATGGTTACCACATGACAAACCTACGTAATATGTTGCATTGCGTATGATTGTCAGGTGGTGTTGACGTCTATTTTTAGAATGCTTTCATAACCATGACAATAGATACATAAGTTATTATTGGTAATAGGCGCAGATATAGAATAGAAATCGTTAAAAACGAGTCAAGGGGAGCTATTTATAGTCTTATTTGTGTGTGTAGTCTGCAGGTAAAATATGTTACGTCTACGTTTCAATGTTTTCAGAATTGGTTCCTTGACTTACCTTTAGGTGAATAAGTAGCATTTTCTCGCGGCTTCAACCTTGTAGGTAACCTGCAGAAACCTTGTATTTTTACCCGACTGCCGAAGGAAGGTAATGTGTTTATCAGTCTGTGTATGTATGTATGCATTTTTGTTACTGTATGGCGTTCTAGAGACCAAACGCGTTGGCCGATTTGATGATTATTACGTTACATTAAAATTGCAAAATAGAAAATGGCGGATTTTGGGCGCCATATCACGGAGGCCCAAATGTTTTTTTCATCCAATCCCATCGTGTGGGGTATTAAAATGAAGGGTTTTAAGAGGTGATTACAAAAATATATTATACTTATATGTTTAAATGTACCTAATTCTAAAAAAAAATTACTAAAAAGTTGTAAATAAAAAAAAAATAAAAATCCCGACTGCCCGCAGTCGGAGGATACATCTGGTTTGGTCAGCCAGCTCGCGCATATGTATCCTCCGACTGCACAGCATGATTTTCTTCTTGTTTACGTCTTTTTAGTTGGCTTTTTAAGCAGTCGGGTTTTTTGTTATTTTATTTATTTTTTTTGGGATGAGAATATATTAAACGATAGAGTAGCTTTCAGTGAAAGGGTTTTAAAAATAGTTTAGATTTACCTCCTACTGCTCTACAAGAACAGAAGTGTGTAAAAAAGAGATAGATTTCTTTGCTCAGCAGTAGAAATAGTAGATTTTACAACAAGTGCACAAAATGAACCATTTTTATCTGAGACTATTAGCAGCCCGAGCCGAAGGCGAGGGCTGATAGTAATGTCGAGGATAAAATGGTTTTGTGGACGAGTTATAAACTCTGCTTTTTATTTCGATTGCGAGGAAATAAAACAGTAGTAATTTTAGCAAATTTGAAGAAATTAATAAACGCACGAAAAAACAATACCTGTTTTCCGCGCTTTTTTTTTAAATCTTACGACATTGATATTAGGCTTGGGCTGCAGACCTATACAGCCTACTATTAAATTAATTTTGAATATATATATTTTTTAATTAATTAAATAACTCACCGTATTTTCATTTAAATTTTAATATCTTTTATGTCTTAAAAACACATAAAGGCAAATAAATTAAAGTAAATATTATAAAATAACAAATTCTATCTGTGAACTTTTTATTGTGTTTGGCTGTATGGCTCATTTTCTTTGCCTTAATATAGATACATTTATAAGTAGATACGTGAATGCACTTGTGTACGAAAATCGATTTTGTGCAGCCTATATCCTGCACAATTAAGCAATTTCAGAGCATGAGAAGTGAAAAATCATTTTTGAAATCAGAAAGTTATCTTTGTTTACGAGCCTGTCTATCCATTTGAGATGAGTGGAGGCAGCCCGTGATTCAATATGAATACTTTAACAATGTTTCACGTAGCAACCAGACAGTGGAATCTGAAAAAGAGCTATCAGAATAGACCGTGAAGAATTGTTTCTTTAAATTTATTTATCATGCCAAGACGTGACTCTAAACGCACTTAAGTGGCAGCTTTCCTTGATGTATATAAGGACTAGTATTTGCCAGCGGTTTTGCCTGCATAAAAGTGGGAAATTATCACATGGTAATGAACTCATAATAATTCAGATCAAGGTCTACCCCATGTGCTAAACACCTCTATCAAATCTGTTCAACCGTTGACGTGTGGTTGATTAACAGACATTCAAACATTTACACATACAGATTTTATTTTAATCAAAAATCAATTGGCCTAGTCTATTCTCTACTCCCTTCTCTACTTGCAAACTCAATTTAGCCAGGAATCGAATCCGTTAATTTTGTAAAAATAAACACCCTGATTATGATAAAAGATCCGATAGTGTCAAATAAGGATCAAATTCTGCAAACTAATGACACACGGCAAATTTAAGGGCCTACATACCCTCAAGTGCCGTAAAACGGTAACTTTCTAAAGCATACTTCTTAGCAACGGCTAGATTAAAAGGTTTGAAAAAAAAAAAAAAATATTGATTCATGTACATCATTTTGAACACAAGGTTTTTTCGTGTAACTAATAGTTTTGCTTTAAAATAATAATTAACAACACGATATTTTTTCGCAACTTTTGGAAACTTCTCCAAAACGACTTGGATGTTTAAAAATATTTTTACACAGAAAAATTTATGGCTGGAATTTCTTCGTATCTAACATAGCATATGTAAATCAAATAATATTTTGAAAACAAAACTGTTCACAAGGAGGTTCAATATTGATATTTTGGCATCGAGCGGTCGCACGGCCAGTACTGCGTTAACATTGGGGCGTATATAGCGCCTTAAGGAAATACCTAATTTTTAACAAAATGTACGTGTACAAAATGTAAAAATAAAATCTCTTTATTAGTATATAATCTTATTAGTATGATTTTTAATATTTTTAAACGATTCGGTACCTTTTTCTCCATCGATTTTGAATCAAATAAATATATGCAATGAAAGGTCACATTATTCTATTTAGTTTCAAACTTTTTTGGTTAATGTCCGCCACTCTTCGCTAAGCGGGTCAGATTATGCCCAATGACCATTCTGGAACCAACGGCATAACGTGCTTTCCGAGGCACAGAGAGGAGATAATAGGTCACCCATCCAGGGACCGATCTCGGCAGCCGTTCCTTAACCTGTCAATCTGTGCGGCTGTTTTATTTATGATATTAAGTAAAATACCAATTAATATTGTTGACCAATCACTGCTCCAATATCCAATAAGTCAGGATAACTATTCACTATCTATAATCCTCGATGGCTCCCCATAACGATCGAAGAGTAATCAGAAGAGCTATGGTGATAGTCCAACACAATAGATATAGTATATAGGTACTATAGCTAAAGGCCACATTAAACTGACAAAAGATAGCCCCTAACCGCCTGCACACAGATGTAGCATTTACTGGAAGTGACACCAAATCTATAAAAAAATCTTTAGAATTTGATGTTAATTATGACACTATAATTATTCTGAGTTATTTTAAATAAAACTTCCGCCAGCCAATTCAGTCGCCATGGCAGTGAAAAAAATCCCCCATCTATATCTATGTCAATAAATAACAAGTTGTAACTATCAAATTCATTGAGGGAGGCTGTGAATCGGGTGGAGGAAATGACTTAGAACATAGAGTTTAGCTTTGCATTTTACTATCTGAATTGAATGGTTTTATTTGCTGAACAGGTCTTCCCTTAAAACAGTAAGCGGTCTTTCACTGTTTATGTGTGTTTATGACCAATAGTTTATGCTAGAATAAAAATAACAGGTTTTTTGACATAAAGAGTATATTTTTCAATGTCAGACCAATAATATCTCCATTTATTATTGTTGGGGCTCAGCCCACGACTTCCTTCAGGCAAGATTTAAATATCGATTCTGCAAAGATCGAAACCCACGCGTGGTGTCTACTCATCTACTGTTATATTTAAACCATTCATTTTACCCCTGCTGACAGGTGTAATAGAAAAACCACGTTTTCTATAAGCATTTTCTGTACTAAAATAAACAGGTTACTAATGTTTTAACTAAAATATCGTTATAATGGCATTTGGATGGACTGGATACAACTCCAACGCATTTGGATAAAAGTCTGAAGCAGATTGATTTATATTTCTGTGTGTAGATTAATATTATAACAATTTCAAAGAAAACTTGTAGTGCCTTCGTTTATCCATTATCGCGTCTTACCCGCCTGTAGTCTTAATGTCTATCAAAATTTATTTTCTTTCTTGTCTACGTCTCTATGCCACTTCTAGATTCACCACATGTGTGTCCACAAAGCGATTCGTATTTATTATCCGGTTGCCCCAATTCCTGCCATCTCGAGCCTTTAACTGTTGTCACTTGATGGCTGTATTTATCTTCATCCCTTCTCTACGTTTGAGGGACAGTAGATGTGTGAGGTGGAGGATATGTGGAGGTCAAATCAAAATTGATTTGGGTAATCAGAGGATTTGCTTGAGAAAATTGATAACCGGGAATTGATACCAGTCTTGCTTAGAGGCGATCGTGACTCATGAGATCTCGTGAGATCTGGATTGTAGAGGTTACACAGGCAGCTGTTCCATGTTATACCTACTCGTAATTCTGGTACTCAGCCGCCTCCAGTGAGACTGGAAAATACTAGGCAGGAAAAAGGCTAGGCCGACAATTTGTCATTGACAGCGTCTTATAATCCTTTTGTTTTATGATACCTACGGCAAAATATTCCAATTAAAACCATATGGTGGATATCTAAACTAATATCATAGAGAAGTGCCCTTTAGTGGGACAACCCCACCCCACAATGGCGCCCAAAATGGCAAATCAAAATCGGCCAATGCGTTTGGTCTCTAGAACGCCACGTAGGAATAAACATACATACACAGACAGATAAACACATTACCCTCCTTGAGCAGTCGGGTAAAAAACTCTTTATAAAGAGATTATAATTTGCAGGATATAGTTTAAGGATATTTCAGTTGATAATAAATAAGAAGAATTAAAAATTAGGGGAATAACTCTTAATAGATTAACTATCGGCAATCTCTGGCAGTACTGAGCTCATTGTGAAAATTCTATCATTGTTAGAACGCTATACTATTGTTCAGTGTTATACGCTACTTTTTATCTCGTGAAAATTTATGTTTTCAGGGGGAAACCCATGGAAACGAAGCCGCTGAACAAACTAGTAATATAAAGTATATATATGTACAGTCATATTTGGGTGTAAGGTGAATAATTTATTCACTGATCATTACTTTTCTATAACTATTATAAAGAGGAAAGATTTTTTTTGTTTATTTGTACCGAATAAGCTCCGAAACTACTGGACCGATAAAAAAAAATATTTCAGCTATGGAAAGCTACATTATGCCCGAGTAACATAGGCAATAATTTATTTTAAAATAAATAGAGATCCTTATGAAAATTGCAATAATGTAATCCAAAGCAGCAAAATTTTGCCAATAAAATTCATTATTTGGCGTGCGCTGAGAAAACTATTGATGATACATAAAAAAATATGTATGATATCATGAAAGTCCTCATTATTAACTACAAAAAAATCTGCGAAAGAAAATATCTCACTATCATAGTTAAGTAGGTAGGTATATAATCCAATAGCAGCTTTTGTGTTCTAAAATTTAATTTGATCGCCGGTAGACAATTGTATTGTAGTAGTAATTCTTATTCAAATAAATAGTTCAACAAATTGGTAGGTAGGTAGGTAGGGTAGGTGGGTAGGTTGTTAGGGTAGGTAGTTAGGGTAGATAGCTAATTGACGGGAGCAAAGCCGCTGGGGTCAGCTAGTCTGATAAACAATAGTTCTTGTAGTAACGAAAAATGGCGACGTGGAGTTGCGCATACGCAATACGTGAAACCTATAAGTGGCGGTTCTAGTAACGGGGCATGTGGTGGTGGCGAAACGGCTAAGCCACATATTTTGACTAAGGTGTAGAGTTTGTGAATTTAGGGCTTGCAGAGTTAGGGCATGTAGAGTTAAAAGCTTGGCTCTACATGAGATCTGTCAACTTTTTGACATTGCGACCCATTATGGTCTCGTCTTGTCAACATTTTACATGAAAAAAAAACCGAATCTCTTCAAAGTTAGAGTGAACAGGCTTCTTCTGGGTAAGCTCACTCCATCGTAGACTCTGTCTCTGTCACCTCTGACCTAGACTAGAGTCAAGAGCTAACCCAAAACAAAAAAAAAACAAAAAAATTTTTGGTGGGTCTTTTTTTCTATATTAATAAAAACTAAGGTTCTTAATAATAAATTCCAATCTTGCCTTAATAGACTAATAAGCAATTTAACTCTAACTTATTATTATATTGTAAAATGTTATGACAAAGAATAGTGTCAATTTGCACTTTTATACAGTTCGGTAGCACTTTCTTAGAGTCCGATACGTTAAAAACACTTAGTTCCCGTGTTATATGTATAGCACAGTATTATTTGCTATTATTTTTTCACTTATTATACACTACACTAACTCAAATGGTTTAGTTCTCTTTAGCCTACGCACTATGTCCGTGTTATCTCGCAGCTGGATTGCTTCCACCTTACCCGGATCACATCACATCACATCATCAGCCTTTTTAATGTTCCCACTGCTGGGACACCGCCTCCTCTCACAGAGGGAGTGACCCAGTGCGGGTTGGTAGATGTCACATGTCTTTGAATTGTTGGTTCTAGGACATGCCGGTTTCCTCACGATGTTTTCCTTCACCGATTTGAGAGCAGTGGTGATGAAATAAATTATACAAAGTAAAGCGCCTGCTCGGGTTCAAACCCACTTCCTACAACTCGTAAGTCGGGACCGTAACCACTGGGCCACCACTGCTCTCTCTCTTGCACGGATCCTCCTCCTCGCATCGTGTTCCTCATTACTGAGGGTCGTGATTCCCCGGTCTTCGTGGAAACAACTTCTCCTTCACCAATTTGCGCCATCTGCTTCTGTCTTTGGCGTCGTGGAGACTCTTACACGGATACATAATGAAAGAAAGAAAGAAAGAAGATTATATATTTATATTAAACAAGTTAAAATATCTATCAAACTAAAAACAATTATTTGAGTTAGCAGGCAAGGTTCACGATGCCGAGACAGCGAATAACTGCTAGTGAGTGCAATGACCTTTGGACCGAAGATCATTTCGCTTGGCTTTGTTTAGCAAAAAACGCTTTGCAATATATATTTAACTACAATGACGGTGCTTCTTTTAGCTAGGTTTCTATAACTTATCTACCGTAACTGGTTGTTGTAGCGACTAATAAAACTTCTTTTTACGATAGATAGGCTCGCGCTTGACCACTATCATTTCTTTTCTTTTGATTTATTCATAAAACAATTTACATTGTGTTATTTACATAAAAATACAATTAACTATGAATTATTAATTAACATTCCAAGATAAAATTCAAATATAGTGCTAAACAGTTTTAAATGTAATGTCAACCAGTTTCAAATATAATGTCAAACAGTTTTAAATAATATGTCAAACAGCTTTCAATTAATTGCCAAACAGTTTTCAATACAATGTCAAACAGTTTTAAATATAATGACAAAAGGTTCTAATATTAAGTAATGACGACAACAAAAAAACACAGGTTTTGTGTGACATTAGTTCCGTAATATTATACAGACATTTTTCTAATAAATTTTTGCATTAAACAAGCAATCACACTTGATGATTTAAACAAATATCTCACTTGATGGTAAGCGATGATGTGGTCGACGGTGAAGCACGCTTGCCTAGAAGTAACCTATTCACTCTTAACTTAAAGAAGGTTATAGCTATTAGGAAATATAGACGCCGCAGGGAATCCCACTTCTTCACTTTAATTACGCACAATGAAAGTATTCCCAAAACGTTTAGTGCGTATGGGTGGGATGTCCACCATGTAGCGATAAAATATTACAAAATGAAGTAAAATGAATAAGTATAGGTCTCGCCAAACTTCTTGGCCACCCTGAAGTTGGCTACAATGGCTGCGCAGTAGTAAATCTCATACAAAACATGCACCGGTCCGTGCCTTGAGCATCGGAATGCCGAGCGGCCAAGAAGTTTGGCGAGAACTATAACAAGATACTCTGGCCGGATTCACATATGAAAGTATTCGAGACATTTAGCAGATTCTGAATTTAAATTCTCAACAGAAAATTCGAATTTGGAATCTGCTAGTTAATTGCTAAACAGCGTCAACATTTTTACAAATAAGGATCTTTTTGATGAGGTTTTAAAAAACGTATCGTGTTAGCTTGCAATTTGCAAAAGAAAGGATGAAATGGACGCTAGACGTTACGTACCACTTACTACAAAAAATGTGTATTTGAAAGTACGGCATACTTTGAGCGTGAATAAGTCAGTAACATCTGGGGGCTCTGGGATCTTGGATTATATTTGCAATTACACACCTCTCGTCATCGTCTTTCAGACTAAAACATTCGATCCGTTTCTTGAGAGCCCACCAAAACTACCATGAACTATGGTAGTTTTATATATAGTAGGTATGTATAAAAGTTAAATATATATCTAATGTGTTCATTGTTATTTCAGGCGAAAAGCAGCATTAGAAGACGTAGCAGTCAAACCTCTGACACCAGCGCAGTTCCCCGTCGCCTTAGAAGAAGAGGTAAGTTCTTTATTTCTAGCAAAGGAAGCGAGCTTCAACTATGCAAGTATCGAAATTATTTTGCACGTGGTTCGTGCAGAAACCAAACGAAAGATAGGGATACCGAATTGCACAAACTTTGGAGTACGTGAATATTCGACAAAGACCAAACTATATTACAAATCTAATAACACGCCTGTTTCCTTCAACGGGGGTTAAGCAGATGTGTACCTTTTGGTAGTTAGGTGCACCCATATTAAGCCATTTATGTTATATACCCATGTAGAAGGCATATTGTCGTCAACTGGCCACAAATCCAGAATCCGGCTGCAATTGAAAAATACACAACGGAAAAACCCAATAACAATTTACGCAATCTGGAAATCGAACTCAGGACAGGAATAGGTAGAAAATATACACTTTCCTATAGTTTTATAAAATCGGCAGTAGTTTCCAAGCTGAAACTGAACTCTGTATGTATATACCTATTTATCTTAACAATCGCAATTTCCCTTCAGGTAACAATATTTCTTTATCCCCACTCTACAATGACATGTTATTTATATACTTACAAATAATAGTAGCCGGTAAACATCAGATACACTTTACATTGTTGGTACATACCAGGCCCCTCAGAAAGTATTGCGAAAAAAAGTTTTTATATATGGGAGACTGGCCAGTTATAATGTTTTTCGAAAATATGATTATTTATAAGTAAAAATAAGTAAGTTCCAATTTCAAAATTTCCCTCCACATTTTTTGCGAGTTAATTCAAAGTATTGTGTCTCACTGAAATATGGATCTGCGCCGGGAACATTTTAGAGCTATGATTTTATACGATTTCAAGTGTCGCCTGAAACCGGATGAATCGTACGATAGACTTCAAATGGCATTCATGGATGAAGGCCCTTCCAAGGCAACCGTGTATCGTTGGTATAACGAATTCAAGCGCGGTCGACCAACTTTGGGGGATGACGAAAGAAGCGGTCGCCCTTTGACGGCTGTTACCGAAGAAAACGTGCTAGCAGTGAAAAATTTAATCCAAGACAATAGGCGAATTACATATCAGGAGATTCAACACATATTGAAGATTGGATCGGGAAGCGTTCACGAGATTCTACACAGCCATCTTCGCGTGAGGAGGATAGTATCACGCTGGGTGCCGCACAACCTCACCGATGCTCAGAAGCAGGCCCGGGTGGAATGGTGCCGTGATATGCTTAACAAATTTGAAGCAGGCTCGTCTCGGCGTGTTTACGACATCGTTACAGGTGATGAGTCCTGGATTTATCAATACGACCCAGAAACCAAGCGCCAGTCGACTGTTTGGGTGTTTCAAAATGAGCCAACGCCTACCAAAGTGAAGCGATCTAGAAGCGGGGGTAAGATTTTGATCGCTAGCTTTTTTAATTTGACTGGCCACTTGGTATCAATTCCCTTACGGGATCAAAGAAGCATTAATGCCGAATGGTATACTACCAAATGTTTGCCAGAAGTTTTCTCTGTTATAAGCAACAAGCGACCAAACACAGGGCTCCGCGGGCTACTGCTCCACCACGACAATGCACCTGCGCACACCGCACTCAAAACGAGGGACTTCCTGGACAGCACGCCAGTCAAACTCCTGGGTCACCCTCCTTACAGCCCTGATCTAGCACCGTGTGACTTCTTTTTATTCCCAAAAATAAAAAATCAGCTCAAAGGGATACAATTTTCGTCGCCGGAAGATGCGCTGGCTGCGTTCGAGCAGGCTGTAAACGAGGTGTCTGCGGCGGACTGGAAAAAGTGTTTTGAAAACTGGTTTAGGCGCATGAATCTTTGTATAGAGGCTGGTGGAAAGTACTTTGAAAAGATTTAATAAAAATATATGTACGTATAGAACAATTTTTTTTAGTTTCGCAAAACTTTCTGAGTGTCCCACGTACATGATTTTCCTGTCTTTGTCACTTGATCACTGAATGTGTTACTAATTATATGCATTGCACAAGGCATCTTTATTGTATATAATGTTTACTCTCATAATTAATGGAATATCATCACGTTCGTATTTCTTGAAGCGTTTCACAGGAATATGCATACTTAAAGTTATTTATTAATCAAAAAAAAAAACTCAGGGGCAGGCGTATTATTAATAATTTATTATTTTCATTTGATTTTATATTTTCAATTTAATTTTAACAAAATGATTTAATTTAATTTTATATATATCGGAGGAAGGTAAATGATCGCTTGTAAACTTATTAATTCAGTTTTATTTAATTGGCAACATTTAGCTTCTGATTCAAATTTCAATTAGATTTTATTCGATTGACAACACTTCATTTCCCTTATGTCAAAATACTTGAATTCGATTGGATGTTCAAAGCGGTGGTTTTGTCGGATGTGTGCTTGAGCCAATAATGAAGCGGCGAGCGCCAGACTTGGCGATCTGTGTGGGGTCCCCGCCATTGTGGAGCTAGAGTTGGAAAGAAAACGCGCGGACACGCGTTTGGTGTTTGAAAAAGAGTTTGGAGGAATTCTAAAGTGGCGTGTATAAACTTGAAAAGTGTGGTTTTGTTGAGAGAAAGCGAAAATATTGGTGGCCGAATCCACTGCTTCATTGTTGGATTCAAGGATTATCTCTAAAACGGCATAAGTTACCTGCCTCGTGCATGCATAACCCACGATAAGCCCACAAGTACGAGGGTATATGGAAGGAAGCCCTCGTGTTTCCGACATCAGAAGTATGAACCAATGCACGCACAAGGCGATGCTAGATCAAATGAGACGAGTAATGGCTGGCGCGCTCTCTTTGGTGCGCAACAAAATGGCATCGAAGTACCTACCTAATGGAGACGTTTTGCAACTCGCCGGCTACTAGAGACAGGAATATCATGTTGCCCGAATTCAACCAAATAGTGTGGCCTATCCTAGACAACATGCGAAGTCGGGTTGCAGATAATGTTAATGATGACATGGATGCCCAATCCTGACTAGATACCTACTGGGCAAACGCAACTGTGGTGTACAGATGTGCAGGGAAGTATAAACTTGAGTATTCTGACAATAATTAGTACCTCTCTAATGCCTTGTGAAGTTTAGCCACAATACCTATTGTTTTTCTTGGTATAAAGTGGCTAAAATTTAAAATAAATTTCTATTTTCGTTATGATGCTAAAAGAAACTTAGCCAGTTTCATACTGTCAGTGGAACTCGCATGAGAATAAGACGACTTGTGTAAATACAGTGCAAGAGAGCAAACATCCTTAAGCTACAACTTGATTCAACAAAACATTACGCTTGTGTGAAAACTTGCTCATAGACATGAATTTTTCAGGCATTCGTTCAATATGCAACAAATAGCATGGACGTCTGAGCCCTTCAACATGCTGGCTTGGCATGGCTGCTGTGGATACCACAAGACCTGTTGTGACCAGCTGTGTGTGGTGATACAAGTGCGGAGCTCAGGTTCCATTTCAAAAGGCAACATAACCCGCAGCCTACAGCGCTATGAAAGAGGAAATCTAGTGGTGTTATACATGCCACTGCGGTGATCAATCCATTTAATATTTTCTGGTAGCATCTAGGAGTCTGGACTTGTGCATGTGAGCATGGTCGGCACTGCTGCCTGACCCATCCGGGAGTACAGGCTTAAGGTATGTTACTTTGATTGATCTGCATTCAACAATTGCTGCATCTGCATTCAGCTGTACATTTTTGTGGCAGCTGAAGTATGTATTGGGTTTGGATTTACCGAAGTTTTACAATTAATTCTTGCATTCATTGCAATCTATAACTATTGCATTATTTTGTTTCATGGAAATGTGTCATGTAAGTTACAAAAAAAAAGAGTAAAAAAATATTCAAACAGCGCTATATGTGTTATGGTGTTGATACTGTATGTTTCTTTCAATAATCATCGAAAGATTCGGGACCCCATTAGCTGTAATATGCTGCTTGAAATAACTTATTGAATAGGTGCATGAATTTTTTATGATCAATTAAAAAATGAACAAATCATTTTTACATGGACAGAATGAGAAGTCAGTCCATGTCACGCCATCTATTGATATCCTTGCTTTGTTCGAGCTTTGAAATATTTTGTTTCATCAAGTATTTAATCTTTTTTATTCACCAACAAAATAAACAACAAAACGATTTTCGCAATTTTATGTTTCTAATGTAATCGGAGCATTGGAACGTGGGGACGAAACGCAAAAAAAAATGAGATTTCATTACATTATTATGTTGTTAGAACAATAATAAACGGTTTTGTGACCACTAGTGCTGTCACAAGCATAAACACAGATAATAAATAGGTTGTTAGTTTACTGACAATCGAGAAGTAAAGATATTAGCAATCCGTTTTTTTTTTATATGTTTGAACACTAGGAATTTTAGCCATGCATTTTTTATTAATAGGTGTCACTTCAGATTTACCGTAAATATTACTACCACTGAGTTTGTTGTTGATTTGATCTCAAAGGGAATTTGTGAATATGCTATTCCTTGGAAACAACATACTTTCTAACTGTTCGCGTTGGTATTTTCAATACAAGTTTGAATCCAGTTACGGAACGCAAAAAGAAAAATCATAATAATAGTCGATCTTTAGCATCTTTGACCGATTGGGGTTGTTTTCACAACTAAATTAAAGTATCAGGTATAAGGGAACAATATTTATTTTGTTTACGTTGAGTTCACTTATGTTTGTGATATACATTCAATTATTTTTAAAATGATATTTTGGTTCATATCAAAACAGAAAAATCTTATCTCGATTTTCTAAGGTGAAATATTGATTCGCTGGATCGATTCAGTACTGGATATCGATTGAAAAAAAAAAAAAAAACGTTTATTTATTTTTTTGTCCTTAAAATTGATTCGTCGATTAATCGATAACAGAACGTCATCCCTTGCTCATCTCTTTAAGACATAAAGACATTGACAAGTAAGTGTCAACATTCGAAAAAGTTTGATGATACAAAACAAATAACTTTGATATGATTTTTAACTTAAAAGTTACTAGATAAAGACTAGATTATTAATAAATCGTTACAATGTGTGAGTCACTGTGAGGATTAGACTTTTAACTTTTGCATTGTTGCAAAGACATGCAATAACTTTCAGTTAAGAGCTATGTAATCAAGATTATTTACAAACCAGTGTTAAAGTTTAGTGAAATAGTTTGTTGTTCGACTCGATTTGCAATCTTACAACCTGCAAACATCACGAGGATTAACGTTACTATAGCCTAGACAGTTGGCGTTTAGTTTTGTTGCTACCAACGGTTGAATAAAGGTAAAGTTAATGTCTGAAGTTGTTATATATCGCATTGAAGAGAACTAACCAACTGATAACATGTCATTCTAATGATACCTACAAATAAAAATGATTTAAATTGACTACGGTGAATGACAAGTGCAACTAGACATTTAGATGGTGTCGAGAAGACGTGTTCAGGTATTATGAGATGCTCGAGAGCCAATAACTGTTCCAAGTCGTGGCTGAGAATAAGATAGATGTTCAATTGGCAACATTTTAATACACATAGAACGGTTTCTCAGTTTCGTGGTTCAGAGAGATGACGGAGTCAAGAGTTTATTCGGCGTTTAAGTTGAAAGTGCATTCTGTGTAGCGAATGTATTTGCTAAGTTATTGTGAATTGTAGACCACGGATGGGATACTTGGGTTCTATTTGATGTACTTGGTACATGGGTTTTTGTTGTTTTTTTGGAGGAAACTAGGAATGGTTTCCTTGTTCTGTGTTGTTCAACGATGCTTGGCCTCGGTAATCTTGTTCAAAAATTTTAATAATTGTAGCATCTCTTTAAAATAAAGGTTTGTATTTGTGAATTGTGTGGTGTCATGTAGGAAGTCTAGTACCTACCTAACTTGAATAATAAGTTTGGAATTTAAAGTATACTGTCAGTAATGGCTGTGCTAACTTGTTGAATAGTTGAATAGTCTGTGCTGGTCATTGTGAACATACCTAACGTTATTTTGTGTTATTTCATTCATTTTGGATAAGATAATGTTAACACAGATGTAAAGTCGGTGATGTGCGGTGCATGATTTAATTTTTAGTTTGCAAAGTTGGTAATGTTTGGTGTTGTAAGTTATAATACCTATCGTACTGAGAGTTTGGTATGAAATCATGAACATAGAATAGAGTTCTTGAATATACTTTTGGCTGTGTATGAAATCATGAACATAGAATAGAGTTCTTGAGTATGCTTTTGGCTGTGTATGAAATCCTGAATGTGAGGTTGCCGTTGTATTCAGAATAAAGATTGATACTGAGAGTAAAGATTGAAATAACAAATTTCATTTTGGTTTAAAGGTGCTGTTTGGAAGTGAATTGGAATTCTGAATGGTGGCAATTATGAATTAAATGGTGGTGTTGAATTAAAGGCTTTGTTTGGTTCATGATGAGTTAGAGAGAAAATCTGAAAGATCAAGTACCCATTGACGTAACTGAATGTACTATGGTGAAGACTGATTCAAATCAATCTAGCAATGGTGAGGTCGTGTGCATGGTCAAAGGACTGACTGTGCGGTGAAGAGTAGTCACTGCGGTGACTGCTGTAGCCTAAGATAGGCTGGTGAGTGGTCAGAGATGACTGCTGTAGCCTATGATGGGCTGGTGAGTGGTCAGAGATGACTGCTGTAGCCTAAGATAGGCTGGTGAGTGGTCAGAGATGACTGCTGTAGCTCAAGATGGGCTGGTGAGTGGTCAGAGATGACTGCTGTAGCCTAAGGTAGGCTGGTGAGTGGTCAAAAGATGACTGCTGTAACCGAGATGGGTTACGAGGCCTGGTCAGGATGACTATGGTTGCAGGATGGTCACAGGGTTGACCATCAGGAGGCACAGCAATTGCTGTGGGACCAAGAAACATTGCTGGATATGTATGGGGGGGAGCCTAGTCCCACTGGGGCTTCGGTGACCTGTTGTTTAATGTATGTAGCATGGGTATCTGGCAGTCTTGTTGCTTCGAGAGGACCGGTTGTCTGGGGGAGCCTGGTCCCTCTGGGGCTTTGGTGACCTGTTGTCTGGGGGGAGCCTAGTCTCTCTGGGGCTTTGGTGACCTGTTGTGTGTCTGGGGGAGCCTGGTCCCTCTGGGGCCTCGGTGACCCGTTGTTTGGTGTATGTGGCATGGTATGTTGTGTTGGGTGTTTGAGTGGTTTCTGGCACACTTAGTGCTTCGAGACCGATTTGACGTCTGTTGGGAACCTGGTACCTCTGGTGCTTCGGTAACCGTTTAGAATGTGTGAGTGTTAATATGGTTGTCTAAACGGTGAGGTATCTGTTTCTATAGTACGACGATGGTTGTGTATGGTGTACGGTGTGGAGACCTAGATTTACATGGAGAAAACAAATGAACAGTGTGAAAGCTATGAGAATTATGTTTTCATGAGTAAAGAAGTTCTTGATTTTAGTTGTCGGCTGGTAATATACGGTGTTGATTGAAAGTTTCACGTGGAAGATGTCACGACCACGTAAATTTTTTTTATTTGGTCAGGAGCGGCCGAACTTTACCTATTGTTTAGGTAATTATTTTTTTCTCCTCTTGGTTTTTGTTTTTTTATCACAATTGAGTAACGATGTTGTTCATCTTGTTCATCGCTCTACATCAAACGTGGGACCGTTTGAATGTCAAGATGGCCGTATCGGAGGAAGGTAAATGATCGCTTGTAAACTTATTAATTCAGTTTTATTTAATTGGCAACATTTAGCTTCTGATTCAAATTTCAATTAGATTTTATTCGATTGACAACACTTCATTTCCCTTATGTCAAAATACTTGAATTCGATTGGATGTTCAAAGCGGTGGTTTTGTCGGATGTGTGCTTGAGCCAATATTGAAGCGGCGAGCGCCAGACTTGGCGATCTGTGTGGGGTCCCCGCCATTGTGGAGCTAGAGTTGGAAAGAAAACGCGCGGACACGCGTTTGGTGTTTGAAAAAGAGTTTGGAGGAATTCTAAAGTGGCGTGTATAAACTTGAAAAGTGTGGTTTTGTTGAGAGAAAGCGAAAATATTGGTGGCCGAATCCACTGCTTCATTGTTGGATTCAAGGATTATCTCTAAAACGGCATAAGTTACCTGCCTCGTGCATGCATAACCCACGATAAGCCCACAAGTACGAGGGTATATGGAAGGAAGCCCTCGTGTTTCCGACATATATATTTTTAAATCAATTATTTTTATAAATATTTAGTGTGATTTTAATTTTTTTTATCAAATGTACAACCTAATTTATGAACTAATTCGATTGAAATATATGAAATTTAAATTTGAATAGGTTAAGAATCAGAACTTAATGAACGCCAAATAATTAGAAAAGGATCCAAAACGAACGCCCATCGTCTGTCTGATGCCCATTTTCCTAGTGTTTTAGCTGGGAAGAGGAAGTGCAAAAAACTCATATCATTATCTTAATTTCGGCCAAAAGACGTCCACTGCTGGACATAGGCTGGGACCAAGTGCTGCCACTTAGATTGATCCTTTGCTCACAATAGCTCCCATGTAGTCTTAGTTAGATTTCGAGCTGCTACAAAAAAATTAATTAACGGAAAAATTCAATAAAAAAAATCCGACCAGAAAATCTAACCCAATACTTACCCGCACATCACCTACAAATTATGACAGCAATCCAGATGCGATACTGCAACAATAAAATACTATTGGAAAAAGCCAGTAACTTTGAGATCGAACTTAGGACCTCGATTAGCAATCACAGTTACATGCCACTTAACCAAATGGCGGTCTAAAAAGACGTAAACAATATGGCTACTTTGCCATACTTTGCTTTACTTTGCTTTGCTTTTTTTTTGTCTTTTTTAATGGTTCTACTTCTAAAACGGCAAAAAGACATAAAAAGCCTTAAGAAGCGTGGTGACACTATGGCGGCGACAAAACATGGTATTATTTACCTTAAAATGTTCTGCAGATAGCAAGATAAGACGACTTACAATCTTATTAAGCCTTTATATGAAAACACAATTATAATATAATGATTCCTTAAGCTGTTCCACAACTAAACCTGGATCTTTAATCTGCCGAGCCTTTTCCAAACTACGTCAGGAGTCGGTTTGCAGTATAACTAGATGCTCAAAACTCGTATGTTACAGAAGTGACTGCCTATCTGACCTCCACAACCCAGTAACTAGGGTAACACCGTTACCCCCTTTTTTTGGTTTGGGAAGTCATCCAATTACTTTTCCCGCTCGATGAAGCCGGAGGGCGTTTCAGACTTTTACTGACTAAAACCTACCCGTGTTCCTTTCATTTAATTTATCAAATTTGTTAGAGAGCTTTCATTCTTATAATTGACCCTAACGATCGATGCAATAAAAGTACGGGGTGTAATTTTAAAGATTTTAGTCGGTTCGATTCCCGGTTGTGGCAAGCGAATTTTCGAAAATCTTTGAATGCAGTTTTCTTTCTTTTCAAAAATAAAGGAATGTTTTCTTTGAGTAAAATTTTCTATCTACAGTATTAAGAGTACTTTCCCTTCAGGTGGCATTAGAAAATTCCAGCCTGTATATTTATACTTTTGTATACTTTTTATAGGATTAAGTCTAGTAATCTCTCAATTTAGGGAATAGTGCAAGTTTCATCAAAATCGGTTCTGCAGTTTTCAAGATATGTAACATAGAACCGAACTCCTTAGCGAAAAACAGCACGAATGTGTAAATTGAGTTACTATGGGTATTTTGTAAATTCTTTAGGTGATTTATTATATAACTTGCTATTTTTAGTGATAGTGTGTAAAACTAAAAAGAGAGACATAAAAACATTTTTACAAATAAAAACTAAACCGACTTTAAAAACAAAACAACACTAAAAAGTGCTAAATAAATTTCGTTTTGGAAGTTGGTTTCGCAAAACGATAAAAACAAGAGGTACCAAGGACACGAACTTCCAAAACTAAAGTTAGTTTGGGCTTTATTGAGTTTTGTTTTTGAAGTCAGTGTATTTTTTTTAAGTAATTTTTTATTTATAAATACATAAACTCACGCCTTTTTCCCATGGGGCTAGCCGGAAGGCATAGCGTTGGAAGGCATCTCATTAAGTAGAGCGGTGACCTGGTCAAGGCTGCGGCGGTCCGGTGGATGTGAAACGCACAGGACCGACGCTTGGCAGAGGCCTTTGTCCATCAGTGGACATCTTTCGGCTGAAAAGAGAGGCAGAGCAGAGTCTACAGAAAGTCAGTTACTACGACCCTTATATTCTACTGTTGGTTCGTTTAAATTCATACATATATTTACACGCACGCCGGTTATGAATACTACTTACCTAATCTTTGTGAAGAACTGAGAGAGAGTTTATATAAGTATCTATTTATTAAGTGCACATAAGACATTCTGTCCCCTTTGTTTACATCATTATCTGGTACATAATACCATTTTACGACACCTACTAAAGATATCAGATAGCCTATTATGTGCAAGAAATAATGCAAAGTTGATAAACAGCTGATTCAATAATATCCTGTTTTTCTCACTGTCAACTTACCCACGTGTGTAAGAAACGTGTCTCTGTAAAAATATGCAATTTCAACGTTATATGAGACACTTATACATACATACATACATCAGACTAAATATAAAAGAATTTGTACGTTTAAAAAATATTCGGTATCAAAAAAATCTCAATTATTTATGAAGATAATTTACATATTATATAAAACCAGTCTTTAATATATGTGAAATAATTCTCAAAGTTTATATATTATGTGTTATGAGGCTGACCTTGTCGATATATTCCGTCCTACTCGCACTCATGGATTACATGTCCCCAGAGATTTTCGAAGCGTTTTCCTAAGTGCCTCCCGCGGACAAATATAAACTCTAATATATTGCGTATAAAATTTATTATCGATTGCCTGTTACATTTTTCAGTGTTTATCTTTTGTACCGATTCGAGAATGACGCAAGTTGATGTCGGAAACAAAGGGAATGTAAACTTTATTTCATGGTGAATATGATTAAAATTCAACTGAATCGTTGATTAGAGTTACGGTATTTGTAAGTGGGAGTGTACTAAATGTATTATCTGACATTTTAGCAGTGTCATATTGAAAACACTGTTAGTGTTTTGTGCGATTTCGGAGACGAAGTAACGCGTTCCGGTTTAGTAAATCAACTAAAAAATAAACTAAACTAAATACATGTAAACGTTTCTCCGTTGTTGAAGTGAATAAAGTGATCGAAGTGAAGTGGCATATCAATATAAATCAAGTGATAATAAGTGATAGTTACTCAAAAGAGTTTTAAATAAATATTGTTGTTTAACAGGTAAACCCAGAGGATTTTGTATTCGTATGTAATCAATATAAATAAATATATATACAGATAGATTTATATTTAGGTCTTGTTTTCAATATTATCCTGCAAGAGTTGTATTGTTCGTTCGGCGGCGATTTTGAAAGTCAACGTTTAAAAATATACATACATTTTCTATAATAATTTAATTAAGCTGATTTTCGACTGTTTTAATGACATATAGTTTTAAAATAGTATCGACAACTAGTTCTTTTTTATACGTTTTGCAGAATTATATAAACATAGAGTTTCACCAACACCGGTTTTCGTTACAAAGTAAACAAATGATATCACATTCGATAAAAACGTCTTGATAAACCACTTCTACAATAATAATTTCGATTTTAGCCAGCAAATACTAGTCAATCCAGTTTAAGCTAAAAAAGTAAAAAAAAAACGAGAACTGGACAACATCGGATGATTGTAAAATGCTAATAAGACTGAAGATACTAAAAACCTCGCAAAGGTTAAGTGGTCTTTAGATTCCTATTTATTAGTAGGTATATCTACAATACTTGAAGATCATTAAGGATTCTCAATATCATTTCTGTCGTAGAAAATACAAAAAGGGCAAAAAATCTTCAACGCCAAAGAGATGTTTGTTCCAAAGTAGCATTCAATAATATATATTTCATCAACATCATCATCAGCCTTTTAATGTTTCCCACTGCTGAGACACAGATCTCTCCTCTGTGAGAGGGAATGGGCCGTTATCAACCACGCAGGTCCAGTACCGGTTGGTGGATGTCACATGTCTTCGAATTTTTGGTTCTAGGACATGCCGGTTTCCTCACGATGTTTTCCTTCACCGTTATATGTCTAATGACCACATAATTTTACTTCAGGGTTGAGTCGAAATTCTAACCACATGCAGTCACTCCATTACAAGTCAAAGGTCGCTTACAGAGAAGGAGTAATCAATGATCTTTTATCAGCATCTTCCTGCCATTGTCCCATGTTATTTGGGGTCGGCGCAACACGTTTTCTTCGTCCTTCCATCTTGTCAACTATCATGCTCCCACTAGTTTTACCTTTTTCGGGTTCCGTACCCGAAGGTTTCAAACGGAGCCCTATTGATGGCACTCAAGTGTCCGTCTGTCCGTCGACACACAGGTTTTATAGCCAAACGATTGGAGCTACAGCCTTAACATTTTCACAGTATGGGGTATCCTTGTTTAGAACTCGTTGAGTAGTACTAGTAGTACTCCGACATGCACTTGGCCGGTTTTCTTTTATATCTCTCCTCACACAATGATAACTGCCATGTCTCCAAACTGCTTCAAAAATAGGGCAATCAAGATGCCTGTCTTTTTCCAACTATATTCTCTATCCGGGTCTATCCGGATGCATCTGGGTAATAATATCTTACATGGAGTGACTGGCTATTTGACGTCCACAAACCAGTAACTGGGTCACACGGTACCCGTTGGGAAAACTGGTGACAGCTTTTCTGGGTTCTGTCTATCCGTAAAGACTGGCCAAGATCTACAAAATATTGACAGCCGAGACCAACGACTTAACAGGCTGTTCGAGGCACAGAGGAATCTCGGTATAGCTGGTTTTAGAGTCACGCTGACCGTTGGCGCAGGCGGTCGCCGCGAGCTCGTCATTGGTCCAGTTCATCTCAGCGCTGACGGCCGTCAGACTTGACCAATGACAAGCTTGCGGCGACCGTCAGCATCGGCGGTCAGCGTCGGTCAGCGTGACTCTAAAACCAGCCTTAGTGTCTCGGTGTATTATGGTCATCCATCAACGGTCCAACTTCGGCAACTGTTGCTTTACCTCGAAAATCGACACATGCAGCTATTATTATGTAGCCAAGAGTTTCTCCTAAAGCAGGATTTAATTCTAAGAAAAACAAAATCACCTGAAGTTTTTGGACAACCTCTAAAAACCCTCAATTATGAGATGAGGTCTGAACTATTCTTAGACATGATTCATCTCATAGCATGATTAGCGACTATGGTCAATTTCGTGCACATCTGTGTTCGTTTACTTAAGCGTCGTTTTACATAATTATTATATCTCATAGCGAACGGGTTTGTCAGATTAGCTACAATACTGAAAATATAATTGGGATTTGCGAACTTTTTACCCGACTGTCGAAGGTGGGTAATGTGTTGTTTATATGGTATGTATGTATGTTTGTTCCTATGTAGCGTTGTAGAGATCAACCGCGTTGGCCGATTTTGATGATTCTTACGTCAATGGATTTGCCTTGCGATTGTCCCTGGCTTCATTAAAATTGGAAAATAGAAAAATTGCGGGTTTTGGGCGCCACATAAAGGGTTTTTTTTTTAAAACTTACGTTTAAAACCGAACTAGTTTTGTTTTTTTCAAAGAGCAAACTTTAAGTAAGTAAAATGTTTGTAAGTCACAATATTTTTTTTTTGTGAAAACCTTAATCGTTTCTTAAACTCGAAAATTTTTTATCTGTCAGTTTCATTGAGTTAATATTTGTTTAGATATCAATTTTCCCATGACTTTGCGTCCATGGCGTTTTCCAAAAGAACCGTAGAAGTTTACGAGATGACATGTAGCCAGGATTGGGCAGTTTGAATCACTTGTAATAAAATTACATAATTGAAACACAAATACATATTTGGTATTTGCAATTGAATTATTTCTTAAAATGTAATTTGTAATTGGTATTTCAAGTACCTACAACTTCGGGGGCTTTTAGTCAAGAGTGAATAGGTTTGTTCTAGGCATGCGTGCTTCACCGTCGACCACATCATCGCTTACCATCAGGCGAGATAGTGGTCAAGCGCCAGCCTATCTATTTAAAAAAAATAAAAATAGTTATGGCTTCGAAATACATTTGAACATAAATACAATTAATGGGTGCATTTTGCAGAAAATTACGCTCGATAGCTTTCGTAAGCAAAACGACGACTGCACTGCACTTGTACTGTATCTTCAATTTACAATGTATGTTGATAGTTTGAGACTCTGGGAAGGACCTAGGATATTTTTATTCTGGTTATCATTTTTAAGGGGGGTGGAAAGGGGAGTGGAAGTTTGGATGGTGAATCAATAATTTTTCAAGTAAGGCGGCCCACATCATCATCATCATATCAGCCGAAAGACGTCCACTGCTGCACATAGGCCTCCCCCAAGCGTCGCCACATTGACCGGTCCCGTGCGTCTCGCAACCAGCGGATCCCCGCAAACTTCACCAGGTCATTGGTCCACCTGGTGGGAGGCCTTCCAACGCAACGTCTTCCGGTTCGCGGTCGCCATTTCAGAACCTTTCTGCCCCATCGGCCATCCGTTCTGCGAGCAATGTGCCCTGCCCACTGCCACTTAAGTTTGGCAATTCTTCGAGCTATGTCGGTAACATTGGTTCTCTTACGGATCTCTACATTCATTTCATTTCTCAGGCGGCCCACACATCTACAATATTATTGCGCGATATAAACAAATAGGCAATTCAAGTACTAATGCTACGCAGACGAAGTCACGGGCAAAAACTAGTTAATTATAAGTCCAGGTTTCCTCACGATGTTTTCGTTCACCGTAATAAGCGATGTCCAAAAGGAACTTTAAAAGCACATAACATGAATTTAATATTTTTTACTTGAATTGAGATGAAGTCAAATTTATACTTGCCCGGATTTGAACCCAAGACCTCAAGCATGAAAGGAGAGATCTTAGCCACTGGCCTAACACAACATCTTCCTCTAAAAAAGAAGATTTTTTCCTCATAATACGTTTGATTAGCAGCTCTGTAGCCGGAATAAAACAAACAGGTTTCCAAAACTAGCATTTTATTCTAGTGCTTAGTATGACATTATAGTTTTTTTTACGTTTTTCCTATAGACCACCAATTCTATATTATTTTATCGAACAAAAACTCGATTTTTTGTAATCCGCCAGTTTGCTCTGAGCAAGAGTCGCGAGTGTTAGTTCCTTACCTGCATAAGAAGAAGTCTTTTGCTCTGCATAAGACTTATAGAAGTGGACAAACTTATTAATAAACCCAGCGATGTGGAACCTGGTACACTCAGGATTACTGGCGATACGAGTCTATCGAAAATGCCGCAATAAACCTCTGGTAAATATCAATATATTATTGGTCAAAATCGCATGAAAATTCGTTCAGTAGTTTTTGAGTTTATCGTGAAAAGACGCGGCGGGGGCTTTGTTTTTTAGGGATCCGTACCCAAAGGGTAGAAACGGGACCCTATTACTAAGACTCCGCGGTCCGTCTGTCTGTCTGCCTTATGTCACCTGGCCGTATCTCATGAACCGTGACAGCTAGAGAGTAGAAATTTTCACAAATGATATATTTCTGTTGCCGCTATAACAAAAAATAAAAACCTAAAAACAGAATAAAATAAATATCTAAGTGGGACTCCTATACAACAAACGTTATTATTATATTTTTTTCCGTTTTTGCGATAATTGTACGGAACCCTTCGTGCGCGAGTCCGACTCCCACTTGACCGGTTTTTTATTTATAATATGTAGTGATAGTTAAAGCTACATCAAAATCTGTTTTAACCTACTTTCCAAAAAGGAGGAAGTTCTATGTTCGATTATTTTTTTTGTAGCGGTCACACAGATAGACAAAAAATGTGACTTTTTTATATACGTTGCATATTAAGTTGAAATCGAATGATACTTGGTACTCGCAGTGCCACATAATTAGTCAAGTTAACACTTAAGTCCAATGATTACATATTATTTTGTTGTTTGAAATAAAACCAGTTCATAACAGGATAAATTCTTTAATATCAATGTGAATAACTAAAAATTTGCCTAAAAATGTATAAATATGGGCATTTCCTTTCCATTCTGCCCGCTTTTTCCCCAATTTATTGGGGTTGGCTTCCAGTCTAACCGGATGCAGCTGAGTACCAGTATTTTACATGGAACGACTGCCTCTAAAACCCAGTAACTGGGTAACACGGCACTCCTTGCTAAGACTAGTTTCAGATTATCTGGCTTATGACTATCCTTAAATCAAAGATCTACAAATGGCAGCCGGGACCAATGGCTTAACGTGCTTTCATGCATGGAAGCATGGAGGAAGTCAAAGTTAAATCATGAGCTCTTCTCCGCACGAGGCCCGCTCTACGAGCTCCTCTCCTCACGAGGCCCGCTACGACCTCCTCTCCTTACGAGGCCCGCTACGAGCTCCTTTCTTCACGAAGCCCGCTACGAGCTCCTCTCCCCACGAGGCCCGCTCAGGCTCCTTTCTTCACGAGGCCCGCTACGAACTCCTCTCCTCACGAGGCCCGCTACGAGCTCCTCTCCTCATGAGGCCCGCTACGACCTCCTCTCCTCACGAGGCCCGCTACGACCTCCTCTCCTCACGAGGCCCGCTACGAGCTCCTTTCTTCACGAGGCCCGCTACGAGCTCCTCTCCTCACGAGGCCCGCTACGAGCTCCTCTCCGCACGAGGCCCGCTATAAGCTCCTCTCCTCACGAGACCATCTCCTTTATACATAAGTTGTATCACAACCCAGGCAGTGTCGGGACATATTGTTAGTAACGATATCAGCTTAGTATCGATTACTTACATAGATCGTTTTACACCGTGGGAACATTAATATATATTGAGATAAGTAATTGTATTTGTAAACAGTAAATATTTCATACAACATGCATATTAAATACCAGTAGCACATGATCCAAGAACACTACGAAAGTTGAAGGGACCCTCATAATTTTATTGGCAGGAAAAAATAAATTTTCCTTAATTCTATTTTTAATTTTCCTATTTTTTTTTTTTATCGTAATAGTTCCTTCTGCACTTACCAGTGTCTCAAGACGATAGTCTATGACTAGTGTGTGTTGCCAGTGATGACATATGGCTCTGAAACATGCTCGCTTACAATGGTCCCTCATCAGAAAACTAACAGTCACCCAAAGGGCAATGGAGAGGGCTATTATATTTATTAATAATATTAGTATATTATTAATAAATATAATAGCTAAGCTAATAAATATAATGTAATAAATACATATATTTTATAATAATATTAGTATGGATGCATGTTAGTCAAATTACTGACAAGAAAACGCATATCGTTTTAAGAGACGCAAGTCCTTCTAGCAAAGCATTAGCAAGGCATTGCCTAAAGATTCCAAATAGTGTAAATCTTTTCATTATTAGCGTTCTGCTATTTCACAAAGCGTCTTCATGTTTGGCTTATAAACTAGCGACCCACCCCGGCTTTGCATGGGACAAATTTTGTACAGAAATCTTTCCCGTTTATTGCTTTGTCTACAAAAACCGTATCAGAATAGTTAGATGGAGTTAGCTGAGTAAAAAACAGAGGTAGACAGATACTTTGCTTTATAATAACTAAAAATAAGATATATTTCGAGATGCAGTCAATGCTAATTTCCTTAAATCAAGCTTTGTAATTTTATTATTACTGGTGGCATTTCAGAAATTGTTTTGATTTCGCCAGTTTCTTATATTATTAGTTTTTGAAACTGGTTTCTGGTCGCTCATCCAATCATTAAAGACCACATCTATACTAATCATCATCATCATTTCAGCCGAAAGACGTCCACTGCTTGACATAGGCCTCCCCCAGGCGTCGCCACATTGACCGATCCCGTGTGTCTCGCATCCAGCGCCTTCCCGCAACCTTAACCAGGTCATCGGTCCACCTAGTGGGAGGCCTTCCAACGTATCGTCTTCCAGTTCGCGGTCGCCACTCCAGAACTTTTCGGCCCCATCGGCCATCCGTTCTGCGAGCAATGTGCCCTGCCCACTGCCACTTAAGTTTGGCAATTCTTCGGGCTATGTCGGTAACTTTGGTTATCCTGCGGATATCATCATTTCTGATGTGATCACGCAAGGAAATTCCGAGCATAGCCCTCTCCATTGCCCTTAAGGTGACTTTAAGCTTTTTGATAAGGCCCATTGTGAGCGACCACGTCTCGGTCCCATAGGTGATCACTGGCAACACACACTGGTCATAGACTTTTGTCTTGAGACACTGCGGTAAATTGGACGAGAAGATACCACGCAACTACTACTAATATAATAAAGCAAATGAGTGTGTTTGTTTGTTTGTTCGCGCTAATCTCTGGAATTACTGAGTCGGATTATAGAAAATGTTTTTGTTTTTAATAGCCCAATTCTTGAGAAAGGTTATAAAGGTTAAGGATGGCAAACCTTTATTGAAGTCCGGGTCACTTTTTTATAAAGTTATATCGAATATGACCTTGACGTGCCGTCAAAAGGGCCCACTTACACGATAAACTTAACTCAGAGTTAGTTGCTAACACGAGGTTAAATTAACAACAATTAACTCTGAGTTATGATTTTCGTATTGATTTAACACATTTGTAAGTTTAAATAAAATAACAGTTCCTGTGATTTCTACTGTTAAAAGTTAAATTCTGTATCTTATATTAGGTTCAACTGAGTACATAGGTTCGTTAATATAGGCGTGACCGAATTATTTTGGTGCATGCCAGTGGCTCGAAGACATAATGTGATATCCACCAACCCGCACTGGGCTCGCGTGGTTGATTACGGCCTATCCCCTCTCACTGAGAGGAGGCCTGTATCCCAGCAGTGGGCACATTAATAGGCCGATGATGATTATGGAGTTTCTTGTGCGTTCTTCTCCAAAACAAGCTTCTTCTCCGAATGCACGGTAGAATAAATTTTTATTATTTGTAAATAATTGTTAACAGAGGAGGAGGAAGCGGAGCTCGTGGCTAAATAATAACAGCCGCACGGGTCGATCTTCAAGGTTAAGCAACGCTTGTCGAGGTCGGTCCGTGGATGGGTGACCATTTCAACATAGCGAGTTTCCTCCGTGCCTCGGAAAGCACGATAAGCCTTTGGTCCCGGCTATCATTTGAAGATCTTTGACAGTCGTTACGGTTAGTCAGAAGCTTGAGATCTGACGCCAGTCTTGCCAAGGGGTATCGTGTTACCCAGTTAATGGGTTGTGGAGGTCAGATAGGCAGTTGCTCCATGTAAAACACTGGTACTCAGCTGAATCCGGTAAGACTGGAAGCCGACCCCAACAACAATTGGGAAAAGGCTAGGCAGATGACGATGTAAATAATTGTTAACGTTCAAAAGTGCCGCTTAATGGCCCAGTTGAAAATAAATACAGTTGACTTTAACTTTGATGATGCCAGTTGCTCACCATCTCTGTTATGGGCTACTAGCTTCTGCCCGTGGCTTCATCCATGTTAAAAGTGTTTTATCATCACAAGGGAACACACAATCACTTTAAAAAAACTATCATATGCCCTTCCCAAGCTCTCAATCTATCTTTATACCCAATTCCATCTAACAGACAGAGTTGCTTTCACATTTATAATAATTTAACATAACAGTTGGTTCTACGGGGCACAGCTAGCTTATAATAAACTAATGGACCCAGAATCACAATGGCAACATCAAGAATTAACAAAAAAGTAATCTATGGTCACTCCAACAGCTGCAGAGCCATAAAAACTGACAATGCAGTTAGACTTTTTATAAAGATCCATCTAATGAAATCTCTAAAGTAGAACCTGAATAGAAGCAATAAGAACTTAACCCTGACGTTATGTGACGTCATCGAACGCAGATGGGAATATCCAAGTCATTGGGAACATTGCATATGATTTATTGGTATTCAGTTTTTCATATATTCAATTTCAGATCGATTTTCCATGAGACGTTTGAGGAAATCCGGTCAATCGGGACATCGGCTTTATACCTGCTCTTCTCATATTCTGATAAACATGGCACATAATCTACCTCAAATTTTCGGACAAAAAAAAATTGTCGGGCATCAAGGCCCATAGGTAGTAGGTATTACATCTTACTTAAAAACAATGTTAGTAAAATGAAGGAACACTAAAACAAAAACCAGCCAAGTGCGAGTCGGACTCGCGCACCGAGAGTTTCGTACAAACCTCAGCTTAAAGGTATTATAGACCTGAGTATTTGATATAAATTTCAATTTAATATCTCTACGCGTTCATGACGAAAGGGGTAGTAAGTTTAAAATTATTAAATGTTGCTTCGTACCAAATTTCAAGATTTTGAGTTCACGGGACGTACACTGTAGGTTTTGATTCCCTTGCGAGTATCTAAAATTGGCGGAAATTTGCGGCATAAACGGCCGTATCTTTTGATTGCGTTGGTTTAGAAGTTTGATTTTTTCACAGCTTTAAGGGACAGTAGACCTATATATCTTTGTAATGATTGTATTTAAGATTTTTTATTTTTTTGGTATGCGTCGTGCCTGGCGCAAATAAACGATTTTTCTTTCTTTATATATATATAACATTCAGGTTGATACCTCCACGCGTTCCTGAGAAAAAGGGTCTTGACAGAAAGACAGACGGACGGACGGACAGCAAAGTGATCCTCTATGGTTTCCGTTTTTTCCTTTCGAGGTATGGAACCCTAAAAATAAAAAATAAAACCACAATTACAAGAAGGTCTAACAGACTTTGTTGCCGACATGTAGCTTGATAAACCTCTCCATCGTAGGACCATCTAGCCTCTCTGCAAACACTCTCAGAATGTGTTTCCCCTCAGCTTGTAATCTGACTAGAAGCAGAATTCCAGTAATTTACTTGGAGCAACTGCCTACCAGACTAATAATGGATACAAACTACTAATAGACTGCATCAGTCTGGTGACTGATAATGTTTGCCAACTAATGGTACAATTTAACTGAAATGGCTAATGTCTGTTATTTTTCCGGTACCTAACGTAAGGTTTCACTAGTCGAAAATTCTTCCATATAAATGTAGTCTAGAGATTACTCCACTGTTTGACAATGTACGTTCAAATTAAAAAATTATATCAATTTGTCTCATCATTATTTAGTCCTGTATGGAAACAAAAATGTAAAAAAATAATATATTTGAAAGTTATGAGCGTCGAAAGTTCTATATTACAACACTAATTTTAACGCATCTTTGGGCGGAAGTAAATACCATAAGAAGAAGGAAAATTGCAAAACGGCCTCCATACATAGATAGATTAGTAATTCAACAATGGAAATAATGTTATTTTATAAATATACATTTAGTTGTTTTCCATTATATCTAGACTCCCAAAGGTTTGTTCAAAAAATAAGCGCACTCGTTTTCGTCCTAAATCATCATCCATTTCGATACAAATTTGCAAAAGTGCTAATTTGTACGCGAACTAGCTTCTTACTGCTCACCACAGCATCTATTTCTTACGCACGTGTTGTGGGATGAGATAGCATGCATTTTAACCCCGCGCACAAAATAGTTCGTGCCGTCGACTAGTTCAACCTTAAGTTAGGTTGTTGCCAAGCTGAATTCTAAAATTCTGCTTGCCGACAGTTTTAATGTTTTTCTTTCATTCTTTCGATTTCTGAAAGCCGTAAAGTTTTGTATTTTCCTATATATTGGGTTCTTCTTTTCCTCGAGTTAATTCTTTAAATAGTTTGATCCCACTATATGGCCTCATTAAATGTAGCATCAGTGGTATTCATTACGTTCACCAAAGTGTAGGTCCATGGGCGCTTAGGGTTAACATCACCAGCCATCGACTGATTGTCTATGATTTTAAATTAATTCTACATAGATTCGAATAAGTATTTTTCTGTCAGCATGAATGCTAGAAGAGGCTAAAGATAGTTTCATTCGATGTCTGCATTGGCGTCAATCTCAAGCTTTAGACAGACGGACTGCATTTTAACTGCACTCCGACTGCAAATTTGCAGTTTTATTGCAGTCCTAATGCAGTTGGTCCAATTGCATTTGAACTGCAGTGCAGTGCAGCTAGCTTGCAGTCGGCGTGCAGACATTGGAACTGCACGCCAACAGCACACCGACTGCAATAGGGATGCACGGTTGGTTTGTAGTTTTATTGCAGTCGTACCTACTAACTGCATTCAAACTGCAGTCGGAGTGCATTTGAAATGTAGTCCGTCTGTCTAGAGCCTAAATGCCCAAAAAGTAAGGGATTGATCACCTGTCATTTAGATTCTTTTAATACCCACTTAACCTTTCGTCTTATGTTTTCTACCCGTGTGGGAATAAGCCGCCCTGCAGTGGAAAAATTACTGGCCAGTATCAATAACACAAAATAACATGCATTCCACAGCAACGCCCTTGAATAGAAATGATCTCTCCGGATTATGTGGGCTTTATTCGCTGTTTGCTCTTACTATCGGAATGGACCAGCCTTATCGGAATCCACACACGTTGCGTAGGCGACGTAATCGCATCCTCTGTGGCCAGCCTTAGATAAGGTGTTTTTTTTAGTGCTTTATAATCCTGGCTAGTTAGGAATTGGTGGGATTGATAAGGTGGTTATTATTTTTATGGCTATTGAGGCATTTATTCTAGAACATATGGTAGCTTTTACTTCGCCCTCGTGAAAGTCAAACAATGATTCAACAGGAACGTAGTTTTAGGATGAAAAATCTAGGTATATCCAACCGGAACCGCCAAAAATTCAAATCTGTTCAGCCGTTAAAGTAAGATTGATTTAAAAATATTCATACATACTGACTTTCGTTTTATTAATATTTAAGTAAGTTTAAATATTTTGATGTAACTTTCGGATCTTTTTAATGATTTTATATCAAATCGACTGTTTATGTTAATTAATTATGCAACAAGTAAATTTCAAAATTTGAAAAACCCCCGACACATTTATCTTGCGAAAACACCCCGATTCAAACAGTAAAACGCCCATAACTTTTGAACGGCTAAACCGATTTTATTCAAACATAGCTAAGAACACTCTCGTCAAAATCACCTTTCAAACAAAACAAACTTAATTAAAATCGGTTCATCCGTTTAGGCGCTATGATACCACAGACAGACACACAGATACACAGCAACACACATGAAACTTATAACATCCCTCTTTTTCCGGCGGGGGTTAAAAATAACGTTTTAAGATACTTAACAAAAATTCTAAGCAGTCATAATTTAATTTTATTCAATTATCTAACCATTAATGTACACACACACACATAATAAAGAACCAAAAAGAAGGAACAGAAAACAGGTACATGAGTGATGCTTATTTTTAATTACTAACCCCCGCCGGAAAAAGAGAGGTGTAGTGAGTTTCATGTAGTGAGTGTGAGTTTCACGTGTGTTGCTGTGTATCTGTGTGTCTGTCTGTGGCATCATAGCGCCTAAACGGATGAACCGATTTTGATTTAGTTTTTTTTGTTGGAAAGGTGATTTTCTCGAGAGTGTTCTTAGCTATGTTTGAATAAAATCGGTTCTGCCGTTCAAAAGTTATGGGCATTTTTCTGTTTGAATCGGGGTGTTTTCGCAAGATAAATGTGTCGGGGGTTTTTGAAATTTTGAAATTTTACTTGTCAAAATATCTGCCAGCATACCTACGAAAAGAGAGTAGAAGAAAAGATAATTATGTAGATACCATGTGTAGAGGAACTATTCGATTTACTACAGACGGTAGAGATGCAAAATTGCCATGAATTTTTATAACCCTCTTTAGAAGTAATTCTTTTTTTTTTACTTTCACTAACAGCAGTTCTACTTCAAATAATATCTAAGCCGTCCCACAAAAGATTAATGCGAGATATCTTAATAGCCAATCTTTTATCTGTTGCCACGTTGTGTTCTGCCGTTATGCTGTAAATCTGTCATCATAAATCTTTAGAAACGTTACTCGGAACAAACATCTGTTGGCTTCACGTTTTGTGTAGAACACACTGAATTACACATTGTCTTAGGGACTTGTCTCACCACCGACGATCAGCGAGCTATTGATCTAGAACCTAGATACGAGTTAGCGAGCAGCGAGAAGCGAGTGTGTAGTTCCGATAGTTTAACGCTCGACTATGAGCGAGTGTTTTTGTGCGACGGGCGATTACTTTCACCACTCGTTCGTGCAGTCAGTCCTACACGCGATGGTTGGTGGCCTCTCGGCGTAAGTTCTGACCGCCAAGCGAGCATCGCCGAGCGAGTATGATATTTGATAGCTCTTGTCGCTGCGTCAAACTTGTGGTGAAATAGCACTCGCTAACAGTGTGACCAGCCAGCGATCAACTATTTATATATGTGTCTCTTTTATTGACACGAAATCTGTGTCTTTTGTTCACTTCTTCAGCGAGAAAATAGTCGTTAGCTAATCGCTTCGTCGCTGGCGGTGGGACAAGTGCCGTGAGCTCGTTTTAAAAGCCACAGACAGGCACGACGGGACAATGCGACAGTGTGTTTTTCATAGAAATTGCTCTATATATACATATACCATAACGTCTACAATCCGCGAAAGGTTGAGCAGTGATGAACTTACAGAACACCCAAAGTTCGTTTGTAATTGTTTTGCTCTACATATTAGTAAAATTTCTATGAAAACAGTGGACCCCGACATACGAGTTGTAATTCGTGGGTTCGAACTCAGTGAGGTGCAGTATTTTGTGTAGGTCATTAATGTTTTCAAAATAAACTGTGACAGAAAACATCATGAGAAGAAGGGCATTTCGCCGAACCAAAAATTCAATAAAGTGATATTTACCAATCCACACTGGGAACCCGATTACAGGCCTGTGTCCTTGGAGTTAAAACATTATAAGATTATTATATTTATGCTTGTACTATGAAATTGCGTTGTAGCATTATCGTGACCCGCCTGTCTGGAGAGTCTTAATAATTAGTTGGATTTTGATCTCAATGTTTGAGTAATTTTTGACGATTTTTATCCGTCACGTGAAGCTAATAAAAAAAAAATACAATGACGAACACATTTGTAAGAGTTAGTACAAAGTCTGTTATAAATGACGTTCAAAAAGTCACGTGCAGTTTGAATACGAGAGTGAAATATGAAAACCTTTATAAAATTAAAACTAACTAGGTAAGTATGTATTTGTTTACTCAGCCGTCATTACAAAATTAATGATAATTATCTAGGTATTTTAATAGATAGGTATTCATTTGTTTTTAGAGGATATTGGATAATAATTGAGTCAAGTTTAACTGTATAAATCAGAACAGCATTATTTATTTATTAAAACTTCATGCAACATAAAAGTACATAGGCGGACTTAATGCCTGAGGCATTCTCTACCAGTCAACCAAGCTGGTGCAGAGGTAACAATATATAACAATAACAACAAACAATACAACAATAACAATATTGCCTTGTTCATTTAACAGCAATACAAATACAAAATGTATAGTTTACCTTTTAAACAACATCATAATATAGAGCTGTTTTTATCCAGTGAGTAAGATAATAACTGTGCATCTTTATCACTAGGCAAATAAGTGAAATGCCACTTATAGCCACAAAAAAGTGCAACTGAACTATCTGCTAGAAAAAAGTGCAACTATATCGTTAGCCACAAAAAAGAACCAATTTTTCCACTGCCACCAAAAAGTGCGACGAAAAATCATCTACAACAAAAAAGTGGAATTTACCCCACTGCTACAAAAAAGTGCGACTGCACCGACTGCCACAGAGTGATGTGGTGACAAAGTGATGACTGTGATGACTGAGGTGCGCTCCCGGCGCCCCCTGTCGGAACAATACTGCATACCCTCCACGTTTCTTAGGACAATATGGCGGCGGACGCTGTCATTCAAAAAGAGGAAGGTGAGTTTTAAAAGTGATTTTTGATTAAAACTAATAAAATTTGACCAATAAACATACTATTGGAAGTTATAAAAGGTGTTAAAATTCAAATGTGTGATTTTCTACTAAACTTTATTATCCATTTGGGATATATTTTAAGCTATCTATTCACTGCATATTGTTGCATGGTTTTCCAATAGGTAGCTAATTATTTTGTTGTTACGACAGACAAAAATAAATAGTTTTAAAGATATAGAAATTATCACAAAATACTAAAGTATAATAGTACCTATAAAAAAACAGAATTTAGCATGTTCAATACTTATAGTTACCTAATTAGAAAGGTGTGACCAAAAGTGACCTAATATGCCCTTTCAAAAAATGGGCTGATGCCCAGGTTAATGGCTCTGTACAAGGTGAATTTCGCGGCAATAGCGATTGTCCAAGTATTTATGAATGTGACATTTCTTAAGCGCATGTAATCCCTTCAATTAGTTTTCGACATCGATATGTAATGTACTCCGCACTAGATTTGGCGATCCGAACACTCAGTGTTCGACTGAACTGTACTGCAATCCGTACACCTTTTTACCCGACTGCCGAAGGAGGGTAATGTGTTTATCAGTTGGTCGCGTTGGCCGATTTTGATGATTCATACGTCAATCGATGCGTCTTAACTCTGCGAGTGTCATAGGCTACATTAAAATTGGACAATAGAAAAATGGCGGCTTTTGGGTGCCATATTGTGGGGGCCTAAATATATTTTTTCTTCCCAACCCATCGTGTGGGGTAACAAAATCAAGGGTTTTAAGAGATGATTTCAAAAATATATAACAGTTATATGTTTAAATGTATCTAATTCGAAAAAAAACTAACTAAAAGATTATAAATAAAAAAACCTTAGTTAAGAAAAATCAAAAAACCCGACTGCTTCAAAAGCGAACAAAAAAGTCGTAAACAAGGAAAAAATCATGCTGTGCAGGCGGAGGATACACCAGATTTTGGTCAGCCAGCCCGCGAATATGTATCCGCTTTTGAAGCAGTCGGGTTTTTTGATTTGAATTAAGTTTTTTTGTCACTATTGTCCATCTGTTCCATTAACATTCGATTGGTAGTTTCATGGGAACTAGAACCGTGATACCACTGATACACTGTTGCATGGATTTGAACACCGGGTCCGAATTCAAGTTCCCCTGGCACCCCTCCTTCAGGTATGTCCTGTGTCCGGAATGATAAATTTCATGGCGGTTACGACGTTTTGATCGCGAGTAAACTTAACTCTATAAGCGATCTAGCGCTGCATGAATCAATAGTTTGATTAGACAACATAAATATTTTAGCGCTGCAGCGAACTTTAGTTATTGTTAAAATGTTAAATTTTCTAACTCACCAGCATTTGTACAAATTTTTCTCATGGACAATCGAAATCACTGATAGAATTTCGGTTTGTGTATGGGCCCTCAAGTCTGTTTTCTGGAATAATGCAACCCTCTCTAGACAAAAGAGGTTGATAAATCAATTCTGACTCTTCTGGAGGACCCCCTAGTCATAGACAGGGTTTTACTCTGTGGAGCATTGAGATGGTTTCAGCAAAGGCATTATTCCTTTTTACGAAATTATAACATTACTTTATTCATTCCAATCTCTCTAATATGCACAAATAAGGCACGCTATCAGCCTCCTACACTATCACTAAGCAAATCATGCCGCCCGTATTTGCGTAGGTACTCATCTCTTGTACATTATGTACTTATATGGTGCTACGGGACACGAGTGTGAGGCGTGCAATGTCTCCTATTGTCCATATGAAACAAGTACACTTATAAATAGGTTTAGTTTTATAGAGAAGTAGAACATTTTCAGAAAATGCAGAGATAGATAATAAAATTCTTCTAAAAAGTACACATCCAAATTTGATTGATGAAAAATATATATCATAAAAAATCTAGTAAGGTGTAAATGATCTTTTTATACATTTCTGTGGAATAAGGGGTCTTCTAAACATCATGCAGGTATCTATATCAGGTATCAGGTTTTCTGGTGAAGTCTGCTAGAATCTGTTATTGTATTATGCCCCAAGGGAAAGATAAAGCCTTGTTCTTAAAATAATTTCAACCTCTCTATTTAATAAACTCTTAAATTCAACGAACTTTAGAACGCATAGCGTAAAGCTCTGGACCTAGATGCTTTAAAATGCACAAGAAGAGATTGCCTATAATTTATAACAATGGCACTTGTGCAGGATTATTGAAATTTTATCATCTAAGTTTGTAGGGAAATTCGTAATTTTTGCGAAAGAGATACCTCATCAGGCACACGAAATTGCCATTTTTTTCATCAGCTTTAAAATATCTACTCATTTTATTTATTTTATTTAGAATGATTTTTTTAAAAATAATTTTATATTCAGATATCTCGTAACACCAAGTTGAAGTTATATTTGTTTTAATAAACGTCTGCAAGTCTTAATAAAACTCGTTTCGAGGGGATTATGCAAATAATATAACTTTTGGATTTAAATAATTACTACTTTCTGACTAGTTTTTTATAAATTTGGCATTTAGCAGTGCCTTGATAATTTGTGTAATAGGTATCAATGAATTTTGCTTGGCTCTTTGGTAATAAAAATATCTACACTTAAATATACATAAAACGACATCATAACACATCTCAATTATAGGTTTTATTTCCGCGTTTGATGCCAGCGGTTTTGGTTTCTAATACCAATCAATAGGTAGGTTCTGCCAACTCAGTCTGCTGTATTTTACATGAAGCGACTGCCTGTCTGGTCTCCAAGAACCAGTCAGTGTAACAAAATCATCATCATCATATCCGCCGTAAGACGTCCACTACTGGACATTGATCTGTCCCGTCCGTCTCGCATTCATCGGATCCCCGCAACCTTCACCAGGTCATCGGTCCACCTGGTGAGAGGCTTTCCAACCCAACGTCTTCCGGTTCGCAGTCGCCACTCCAGAACTTTTCTGCCTCATCGGCCATCCGTACTGCCACTTAAGTTTGGAAATTCTTCTTTAACAAAATACCCCTTGATAAATGATTTTATTTCTGTTAGTTGCTTTGTACAAATACTTTTAGATGTCGATCACATTTTTTAGGGTTCCGTAGCCAAATGGCAAAAAACGGAACCCTTATAGATTCGTCATGTCTGTCTGTCTGTCTTTCCGTCCGTATGCCACAGTACTTTTTGCCGAAAATATAAGAACTGTGCTGTTAAAACTTGGTAAGTAGATGTATTCTGTGAACCGCATTAAGATTTACACACAAAAATAGAAAAAAAAACAAAATATTTTGGGGGTTCCCATACTTGAAACTGAAATTTAAAAAAAAACATCTAACCCATACGTGTGGGGTATCTATGGATAGGTCTTCAAAAATGATATTCAAGTTTCAAATATCATTTTTTCTAAACTAAATAGTTTGCGCGAGGGACACTTGCAAAGTGGTAAAATGTGTGTGTGCCTTCTAAATAACTTCTAAACCTGTAACTTCTAAAATAAGAGAATGATAATACTAAAAAAAAAAAAAAAATTTAATTTATGTGACGTTCAAAAGTGCCGTTTATTGGCCTAGTTGAATAATATTTGACTTTGACTTTGATGTACATTACTATGTAAACTTCCACCGAAAATTGGTTGGAACGAGATCTAGTAGGTAGTTTTTTTTAAACAAAAAGAAAACAAAAAAATACTTCTGATTGAGAAGTTCCAGCGGCCATCTGTGGTCTCTCACCTTCATTAGTTCCACTTCACGAAATTATACTTTCTGAATTCAAATGATTGCCAAGTTGATGAAAATACCAAAATCGCTATGTGAATGTCTATAAAATTTGAGGAGTTCCTTCGATTACCTCTGGATCCTATCTTCGGATCCAGACCTGATGGCTATTGGACCACCTGGGTAGAAATCAAATCGAATTTTACAAATCGGTCGAAGCGTCTGAGCAATCGGGGAACAACATAAAAAAACATCCTCCTTTTTTTGAAGTCGGTTAAAAATTGGCCCATGTGGATGGTATAGCTACGAGCTCCTAGAGGTATTGTGCTAATTCTGAAAATGTCAAAAGAGTTGGAAGTAATTATCTAGGAATATGCTAAATATTAATATAGTAATATTATATTATCTGTGCTATAGTACAATCATCAATTCCATTACTTCCTTTGATATGGGTCTATTTAATACTGACAATACGACATATTTTTTTAACAAATGACGTATGTAATTGCCACATATAAGCGACAAGTGTTGTTTAGTAAAGCAAAAGGAAAGGTTCTTAACAGGTGACATTATGAAGGTAGTTTCTGATTATCACCAGGGCAAAAATTATTAAAAAAAATGTGACTGTTTTAATTTTTTGTTTTGCTAAAAGAGTTACGCTAATCTTGAATTTGCATCAAAATAGTAACGTCAAAGTGTTACGATATATATATTTTTGGTATGGTATATTTAGTAGCTTTAATTTGATACCCATATTGTTACGATAAAAAAAAATATTATTCCCTTTTTTTGAGGTGGGATGCGCCTTATTTAAAAATTAAATAGCCGTCACTCCCACAATTGAGACGAATCCAACGACACCTCATATGTCATAATTCGTCATGCCTGAACAGCGTGCTATAAAAATGGACATAAAAGACTAAGACAAAGACAATGACAAAAATTCTTTGTTTCAACTAGGCCATTAAGCGGCTTTCAAACGTCAAAAATATAAATTTAAAGTTAATAATAATTGATTCTACCGTCCATTCGGCAACGTAGCTTGTTATGGAGAAGAACGGACAAGAAACTCCACACAAGACTTACTCTCTTAAAAAAAGTGTTTTACGTACCCTTGTAAAGGAGCTCGTGGCTAAATAACACTGGTCGATCATCAAGGTTAAGCAACGCTTGACGAGGTCGGTCCGTGGATGGGTGACTTTTTCAACATACCGAATTTCCTCCGTGCCTCGGAAAGCACGCTAAGCCCGGCTGTCATTTGAAGATCTTTGACAGTCGTTACGAGTAGTCAGAAGCCTTAGATCTGACCTCAGTCTAGCCAATAAGAGGTATCGTGTTACCCAGTTACTGGGTTGTGGAGAGGGTCAGATAGGCAGATAGGCAGTCGCTCCATTTAAAACACTGGTTCTTAGCTAAATCCGGTTAGACTGGAAACCGACCCCAATGAAGTTGGAAAAAGACTAGGCAGATTGCGGCGGGTAAAAAGGCGTACGTATAAAAAAATACAAATGTCAAAAACCACTTATAAGCCTACTAGGTTACCTATATTAAATAAGCCCATGGTGACTATGGAAATGAGCTAAATATAGAAAAAAAAAAGCTTGTAATAAACTGAAACCGATCCTGTTAAAGTTGGTATCAACATAATGTAACAGATGTTCCAGATTACACTAATATCATTATCTGTTGTGATAGTGATTTTTTCCGCTCTTTGATAAAATGTGTTTATCTATTTACTCTTGTAGATAGGTACTTTATCATACTTAGGTTAGATACCTATATATAAAGGTATTTCCGACTTAATGATTGACTCATCGTCAAATCTCAATGCTATGGAATTCGAACGACTGGAGGGATGGAGCTCACGATGATATGGGGCAGAATGTCACTTAGTAAAAAATTAAGAGAGTGCGGTGGTCACTTCTAAAGATTTTAGAATTTTAATTTGTTTTGAATCCCACATCTGTGCATTAAAAAACAAAGTCAGTTGTTTATTTTGTAAAGTACCTACGCGGATGACCGAGTTCTGCTCGGGTGAAAATAGAGAAAACATTTTTTTTCTAGAACACAAAGTTTCCGAGATATCAGAACTAGCTAGATCGAATTTATAACCCCGAAAACTACTTCTATGCAAATTTTATCGAAATATTTAGAGACGTTTTTGAGAACGTGATTAGACATATATATCAACAAATATTCGTTAAATAGTGTAAGATATAGGTGCAGTACATATCGTGATATCGTGAGAAACAGAAAAAGTTTAACTATATTTATTTTACTAGGCATGTATAATTATATATTCAAAATATGTGAAACGATAAAACAAACAAACACATTAAATTCACTTTTAGTTTGTAGATCCAAGAGAACTTTTCTGAATGCCGCTACTATCGTTAAAGGAAAAAAATGATGAACTTCTAAAAAAAATTACATTCATCCACATATCTAAAAAATTTATAGGTCGAATGGCGAAAATCACGCAAAAATCTCAAAAGAACTTATACGGCCGAGTACGCACGATTGTATACTGTGTAAATGTATCGTACGTGCTTATGTTTTCTTTAACAGATATCATTAAAGTAAACTTTTCACATCTATTTATACAACGAGATAAAGATACTTAGTATCAAGTGGGAGAAATTATGAATGGTACAAAGTGCAGAAATACATACATACATAAACTCACGCCTTTTTTCCCATGGGGGTAGGCAGAAACTACAGAACGCCACCTGCTACGATCCCTACATACTTCTTTTGCTTCACACACATTCATACATCTAGTCATACACACACGCCGGTTATGGGTACTGCGCACTTGGCCTTTCTGAAGAACATCACCTATAAGGTCTAAATATGTCTTTATAGGGCGTCCCCTCCCGGCGTTTTGCTTTCACGTCTGCCTTGTAAATACCTTTCGTTAATCTCCTTTCATTCATCCTCTCAACATGGCCAAACCATCTTAGCATACTCTTTTCAATTTTAGTCACTACATCTTCTTTTAAACCACAACGTTGTCTTATTACCTCATTCCTCAATCTATCATTTAAAGTTACACCACACATACTCCGCAAGGAGCGCATTTCTACTGCATTAATCCTACTTTCATGTCTTTTTAGCCATACCCAACCTTCACTTCCATACATAAGTGTAGGCACCAGCACGCTGTTGTGAACGGAAATGCGTAAAGCAGAAATGCGTAGAGTTATTAAGATAATCTGAATCAAAGCTACTGAGAAATCTTTTTATCCGAGCACTACAAGGCGACTACCGAGAGGAGCTCGTGGCTAAATAATAACAGCCACACGGGTCGATCTTCAAGGTTAAGCAACGCTTGAAGAGGTCGGTCTGTGGATGGGTGACCATTTCAACATAGCGAGTTCCCTCCGTGCCTCGGAAAGCACGTTAAGCCGTTGGTCCCGGCTGTCATTTGAAGATCTTTGACTGTCGTTGCGGGTAGTCAGAAGCCTGAGATCTGACACCAGTCTTGCCAAGGGGTATCAGGTTACCAAGTTACTGGGTTGTGGAGGTCAGATAGGCAGTCACTCCATGTAAAACACTGATACTCAGCTAAATCCGGTAAGACTGGAAGCTGACCCCAACATAATTGGGAAAAAGGCTAGGCAGATGACTACAATGCGACTACCCAGGGACCCACCAACTCCAAAATCGCAAAAAGTCAGGATTTTTTGCCCTGTACTGTACAGCAGAGAATTTTACGTCATGTAGTATTTTATTAAGTTAAAATAGGCTCGCGCTTGACAACTATGTCACCTGATGGTGAGCGATGATGTGGTCGACGGTGAAGAGCGGTTGTCTAGAAGTAGTTTATTAGAGTTGATCCCTTAGTAAAATTTGTTTACATTCAAAATTAATTGCACCGGCTGGAAGATCAACAGGGACTGTATAGTAACCCTGTATTCTACATTCCAGCCAACAATGTCAGATTGACAAATTTTTCTAGACCTGAGCATTTAACAATAGTTAGGTATTTTTTAATTATCAATTTTGAGCCTGGTTATACTTATAATATAATAATAAACCATTTATTTCAGGCGTCATGGCCCATAGATACCTTAACCCAGACAAACATACCTATTTTTTAACCTCCGCCAGAAAAAAAAGGGGTGTTATAAGTTTCACATGTGTTTCTGTGTATCTGTGTGTCTGTCTGTGGCATCATAGCGCCTAAACGGATGAACCGATTTTGATTTAGTTTTTTTTGTTTGAAAGGTGAATTTAGCGAGAGTATTCTTAGCTATGTTTGAATAAAATCGGTTCAGCCGTTCAGAAGTTATGAGCGTTTTACTGTTTGAATCGGGGTGTTTTCGCAAGATAAATGTGCCGGGGGTTTTTTAAATTTTGAAATTTTACTTGTATATCAAAACAATTATAATTAAAAATCTAGTGCACACGAAGTGATGATTATGTTACGCTGTGTGCTTGACCAGAAATCTTCCTCCTTGAAGAAGTCTAGCATCTGAGTTGGAACCCGCACCACAAACGCCTTGAAGTTAACGCTATTATGCGGCTCCGACTTTGCAACCCTCAGAGTCAGGTCAGTCTTTTTGCAGATGTACTGTATGACGTCATCGATCTTTGCGGAGTGATGCAGACGCGAAATGAACAGATGCGTCATCGGCGTTGCAGGTCGCAACAGGATGTTTAGTCCCGCCAGATCAGTACTGCATCGATTTCGGCAAGTGGGCTTCCTCAACCCCAAGGTCACGAAGCCCTGCTTGTCTGCCTTTTTTTAGTGGCTGGGGGCACCATACTGTGAGCTGGTGCATTGCAACTCGTTGATGCCCTCTCAGTTGTTTTTGCACTTTTGGCAAAAACGTCTTGATGCTCCTTTCGGATGGGGGGTTGTTCTTAGAGGTGTCCAAAAGTGCTAAAAGAAAACCAAATACCTGATAAACACTGAAACTGTTTGTAAAAGATAAAATAAAGATATATCATTCGATCTGACAATCAAGTTGTATCTGCCAAAAAATCATCTTTGCACGTTCGATATCTTTTTTCAATATCTTTATTAAAACAATCTCAACAGCATTTAACCTTGAGATTCTCCGCGATGTTACAATTCATAACTGTTCGATGGCGCCCTATTATAACACATGTAACAAACACAGCCGTTTCACACAAAAACAAAGTATTAACAAGCCGGGAATACAACCCGGAACTAAACGCACCGCCATAACGTAGGTGAAGGCAGAAGTCTCACTTGGTTTATTAGCAGCTCTAGACTAAATAGATAGTATTTTACGTGAATGAGTTCCCGTGACTGCTCTGTGGAGGGTCCTCTGGTCTATAATTACATATTGGTATTTTCCACAAAGAAATTATCAGTATATTTTTGCAGGGTTATTGTCAATAAACTCACAGACACATTTAAATGTATTTGCAATCTAATCTGAGCAAAAATCGAAATCAGAAATTGAAACATGTCTAGAATGCAGGTAAATTAGAGGTACCCATTGCTAACAAATTCAGACTAAGTTCAAATTGAACGAACTTCAACACAAAAGCCACATCAAGAATGTCCATCAAATATGTGCGAGAATGCGTAGCGAAGGATGTGTGGCATAGCTCTGTTAGAAAAAGTGTTAAGCGGAAGCAAGGCGTCGTCCAGAAAAACGAAGAAGACGGTGCTGCCCTAATACAACGCGACCATCATCTGTATGGCGAAATCGAAAAGCGCCCTCTGTCAGCGAGACGACGCGTTCGTGTTTGCGATACAAATGAACGCAACGATTCGCGTGATGATTGTGTTGTATTAAAGAAAGAAAGAAAAAAAAAAAAAAATAGGATAACGGCTAAGGGATGTATCGAGTCACTTGCTTAGAAAGTACAAAATCGCAGCCAAGCCTTGCACAGCAGAGTCTCACCCACGCACCACTCAGCTTCCTCGTAGGGCTAGAAAAAGTTACACCGTTTCATAGCTTCACTACGCCTCCTTGCACAACTCAGCTTACTCACACAACTATGGCGCAATCGCACACAATTATAATTCGTCACTTCATTCTTCAGATACATTTACACAGGTAGTGCCTTTAGCCTACACGAGGTATTCGCGCACGTTGAGAGAATCGATTTTTCAATCGATTTCATTTTTTTTTTTCATCTACCCCGACTCGCCACAATCCAGTGTCGGTCGGGTTGTCACCTCATTCCTTTCTTGCGCGAGGCAGCGTTCGCACGTGCCTAATAAAGTTATAACTACAAGTAAAAATTACCTTGTGCATCACGTCACTATGCCGAAAAGGAAAAACGAAGAAATTATCAGGCGTTACAAACGCAAGATACAAAAAATGGAACAAGAGCAGCGGAAATATAATCGAATTATTTATTCATCGTCAGAAGATTCTGATCATAATTCAGGTTAGTAAGTTTACTTTTTACTGTGAAATCAATGCTTGTGCCTAACTCTTAAACCTGGAGGTTGACCGTGGGTCATCACGAAGGGAATTTTATTGCCTGGAGGTTAACCGTGTGTTATCACGAAGGTAGTTTGAAATTACGATCGTGTTTCGTAATTTAATCGAGACAATTTATATCGCCTGGAGGTGGATCGAGTATCCTCACGAAGGCAAAATATCGCCTGGAGGTTAACCGTGTGTTAACACGAAGGTAGTTTGAAATTACGATCGTGTTTCGTAAATTTCTTCGAGACAATTAATATCGCCTGGAGGTGGATCGAGTATCCTCACGAAGGCAAAATTATCATCTTATCTACCATAAAAGTGCGGTTTGACCAATAATAAAAATGTACTCACCGAATGATAAATTTTTCTTTTAAATTCGTGGTTTTCATAACTACCCCCAATAACATTCGTTATTGTTTCTTTTTAGACAATGAAAACCTGCACAACTCCGACCCGGAGCCTCAGAATGCCTATCCCATCTCTGTCGATAAAAATGAGGAGTGCAGAAATGATAGCGATCAAGAACCGATCCTAGTTCCAGAATTGGACCCCGAAATTCTCACCGCATTGGGTGAGGTATCGGAAGAGGCGCCCAAGCTTGGCCCAAAAATTCATGAGAAGTTACCACTACTGTGGTTACCCATTCTTCGTAAGGGAATGAACAAAGAATTAAAAGAGAAACTTGTCAAAGAGTATCCCGTGCCAGAAAACTGCACATTATTACAAGCACCAAAACTTAATCCCGAGATTTCTGCCGCTGTTGCTGAGGGTACTCGTACTCGAGATAAAAAAGTCGAAGCGGTACAACAGCAATTGGGCCAGGGAATAACCGCCCTTAATAAGGGCCTGGAACTCCTGCTGGACGATGGCAAGGACAGACTTCAAGCCATAAAATTTCTCAGCGATAGCTGTAGACTACTTTGTGATCTGCACTTTGTAGAAACTGAAGCTAGAAAGAAGATGGTCACTCCAGGATTAGACAAGTCTTTCTTAAACATCATGCAAGATGTTGAACGAGATGATACGCTTTTCGGTAACAAGCTTTCCGAAAAAATTAAAGCAACAAAGGTAATCGAAAAACACGGATTACAAATAAAGAAAACCGCTCCGAATCCTAAGCAACCAGCTACATCATACCAGTCGTCGACAAGTCGCTCACGCCCCCAGGGAAACTGGAGGGGCCCTTCTCGCTTCCTGTCGAACAGGGGGGGGAGGGGCGGACAAAGGAATACTGCTCCGAGAGGGGGACGAGCTCCAACAAGCAACTCCGCTCCACAGAGGCCACCACCGCAGAACAAGCAGCGTGCCACAACAACTCAACAATAAAGGTACATGCTGGGCGAATCCAACACTTTTATAATTGCTGGCTTAAAATTACTAATAATGCTCAAATACTGAACTGGATTTCAAAAGGTTATCCAATACCGTTTTGTAAGAAAGTTAGACAGGTCTTAACGCCACGTAACTCCGTCTCCACTGGTGAGCAACCAGATATGTTACAGTGTATTGAAAATTTGTTGGACCTCGGTGCTATTTCCCCTTGTCATAGGTCAAACAACGATTTTGTCTCTAGCGTTTTCCTAGCCCCTAAAGCCAACGGGACAAAAAGATTTATTCTAAATCTCAAGACTTTAAATAGATTTATTTCAACCTCTCATTTTAAAATGGAGGATTATAGAACGGCAGCTAGACTCGTACCTCAGTCTGGTTTTATGGCAAATATTGACCTAAAGGAAGCTTACCTCTTAGTTCCTATTGCAAAAGAGCATCATAAGTACCTGCGTTTTGAATATAATAAAAAATACTTTGAATTTACAGTCATGCCTTATGGGTTATCGGTTGCCCCCTGGGTATTCACAAAATTAATGAAAGAAGTCATTAACTATCTTCGTCAAGAAGGTTATAGGTCAGTGATATATCTCGACGACATTTTGTGCATCGGTGATTCTTATGAAGAATGCGCCAACAATGTCAACAAAACCCTAGCGTTGCTTAAATATTTAGGGTTTGTTATTAATTATGAAAAGAGTAACCTAGAACCCAGGCAGATTTGTCGGTTCTTAGGTTTCGTATTTAATACTGTCAATATGACACTTAGCTTGCCTGAGGAAAAACGACAAGGTATCATGAAGTTTCTTAAGAAATTTTCTAAACTGCCGAGATGCTCCATTAAGGAATTGTCACAATTAATCGGCGTGTTAACGGCAGCTTGCCCAGCAGTTCGATATGGTTGGTTATACACCAAAACCCTTGAACGTCAAAAATATTTAGCCCTTCAAAAGCATGATGACAACTTTGAAGCAAAGATCAAGCCATCAAATGTTATCCTACCCGACATAAAATGGTGGGAAGAAAACATAATGTCAAATTACAATATACTAAGACAAGACAAAAAGTTTGCCTTGGAGATATATACTGACGCGTCTAGAACTGGTTGGGGCGCCGCTTGTAATGGGAAACGCGCTAATGGGGGATGGAAAGATGAGGAATTATCTTTCCACATTAACTACCTTGAATTACTGGCCGTTTTCCTAGGACTAAAGAGCTTCGCTTTTCAGCATCATAATTGCTCTATTTTACTAAGAGTCGACAATACAACTGCCTTATGTTATATAAATCGCATGGGCGGAATCCGTTTCCCACATTTAAACGACTTAACAAAAATCATTTGGCAATGGTGCGAAGAGCGCAATATCTTTATACACGCATCTTATATTAACACACGCGATAATATCGAAGCCGACGAAGAATCGCGGAAAAATAATGCAGATACGGAATGGGAACTTTCTGATTGGGCATTCCAAACTATAGTTCAAACTCTGGGAAAACCCCAAGTTGATCTTTTCGCTTCTCGCATCAATGCCAAATGCATTCAATACATCTCATGGAAACCGGACCCCGACGCATTGACAGTTGATGCGTTTACAGTTACTTGGAATCATTCATTCTTCTACGCATTTCCCCCGTTCGCTCTCATACTAAAATGCCTGCGAAAAATGATCGAAGACAAGGCCACTGGCATTCTAGTCTTCCCCTATTGGCCTGGCCAAGCTTGGTTCCCACTGCTGAAAAGAATGCTTATCTCTGATATTGTCTTCTTCGAACCTAATCGGGACCTTCTGCGTTCACGTTTCAGGTTACGTCACCGGCTTCACACCAGCCTTACCCTGGGGGCCGCGACGCTCTCAGGACAGCATTTACAAAGCTAAATACCCCAAACGTAGCACTAGACCTAATGTTAGCATCCATTTCGGAAAATACGATGAAACAATATTCTACAACGTACAGGTTGTGGTGGCAGTTTTGTGTAGAAAAGGTTATAAATACCTTTGAAGCTCCGTTATCCGCAGTAATAGCTTTCTTAGTAGATATGTTCAATAAAGGAGCATCGTACGGAACTATCAATAGTCATCGTTCTGCCTTATCATTACTCCTCGGGAATAATATAGGATCAGACGAAAGGATTAAACGCTTACTTAAAGGTATTTATAGACAAAAGCCGTCCCATCCCAAATATACCACCACCTGGGACCCAAAAACTGTATTAGATTGCGTATGCGAATGGTATCCTAACAGTAATCTGGGTTTGGTCAAACTTACAAAAAAGTTATCAATTTTATTGGCTTTGTGCACATCACATCGCGTACAAACGTTCTCTTTGATCAAGTTATGTAACATTAGTAGATCCCCTTCAGGCATAAAGATAATAATATCAGACACTATAAAGACGTCAGCACCTAACCGTGAACAGCCAGTATTATTCCTACCATATTTCACGGAAAATCCAAGCATTTGTCCAGCCAGTACTCTTGATGATTACCTAGCAGCAACATCGGGTTTGCGACCTGAAGGCACAAAAAATCTTCTTGTTACTCACAAAAAACCCCATAAAAAGGCATCGTCAGGAACTATAAGCAGGTGGATAAAGCAGACTCTTGCAGAGTGCGGCGTTGACGTAACAGTATTCAGTGCACACAGCACGCGTCACGCCTCCACCTCAGCGGCGGCCTCTGCCGGAGTCTGCCTTGACACCATAAGGAAAACAGCTGGATGGTCTACCTCCTCCCTGACGTTTGCCAGATTCTATAACCGTCCAGTAGTGGACGAAGGAATATTTGCTCGGTCTGTCTGTGCGATCACAAGTACTAATAACGAGTAATAATAAGAATATCTCTCGTTACACAATTGTTTTAATGAACGAATTTATTGTATGATTTTATGTACCTAATTATCTAAATTGTAGATTCCCTGTTAGGGCAACCTTTACTTCCGTGCTTATGTGATTAATAATAATTATTAATAATAAGAAAGAGGATTGTTTATAAACAAAATATATATTTTCTTAGGAAATAAAAGTTTTCTACTGATGATCATAAATGTTTTATTACCACTTAAGAACATTGATAAAAATATCTCTAAACATCTACCTGTGTAAATGTATCTGAAGAATGAAGTGACGAATTATAATATGAGATCAAACGAACTTCTTGAAGTGAAGTTCGATCATTATTATAAGAGTCACTTCATTCGAAGATACATGGTTCCCACCCACCCAAAATCCCAGACTAAAAAGTAGAAAACTAAAATATCTCTGAACAAGAATGAGGTGACAACCCGACCGACACTGGATTGTGGCGAGTCGGGGTAGATGAAAAAAAAAAATGAAATCGATTGAAAAATCGATTCTCTCAACGTGCGCGAATACCTCGTGTAGGCTAAAGGCACTACCTGTGTAAATGTATCTTCGAATGAAGTGACTCTTATAATAATGATCGAACTTCACTTCAAGAAGTTCGTTTGATCTCATATAATCTACTTGTGTAAAACAAAACAGTTCTAAATTCAAAACTATTCACACGTTGCTAGTATAGGTGTTACAAACTGAAGTTCGTTATCGGTGGGTCTTCTGACCTCTGCGCCGGCGCGTGACTCACTCGCTCTGTTATGTAAACGTGTGAATAAAAACATTATTTATGCGTAATTTATACGAGACTGCCGAGATTCGTTCATTAGTCTGCGATATGTTTCAGCGGTGAGAAACAGATGTTTTTGAAGGACTATTTGTGTTTCCAGGAAAAAAAATCTAATGATACTCAAAGACAGTGCAGCTTCATATTTATCAATAAAACAGTTTTGGAAATCGAATCAGTACTTACAACAGAGATCGGGAACGTTTTACTAACTCTCGAAGTCTCGATGCCTTTGATATTGCAGAAGTCCGTGGGTTGCGGTGATCACTTAGATACCATCAGGTGAGCCGCCAATGGAAAAGTGTAACAGCAATGAGTTTTCCAGAGCAAATTCAACCTTAAATACAAAGTTAAAATGTGGTCTGTTGTGCCTTGATTTTCAAATGCATCTCACTGTTTTCAAACTGCGAATAGGTATATAACCGTGAATATATGTAGTAGTATTTCCTCCTCCGTGTTGGTTATGACTGTCACTTCCAGTTTCTTGTTTTAATATTTTTTTATATTAGGCTGCGTTTGACACTTTCTCACCTGATAGTAAGCGATGATGTAGTCGACGGTGAATGACGTTTGCCTAGAAGTAACCTATTCACTATTCACTCTTCACTAGAATACCCCTTTTTTTTTTTTCTTTTTTTTTTTTTTTTTTTTTAGTTTGTATCTATTGGGCAACACAGATTCCGGCATTGAATTGCACCCAGTGGTATCTCATCCCATACAAAGAAACCGTACCAATGTACTGTACTGATTATTCATTTCCGTTCCACGGATATAGATGGTGATCTACCTATCGCCGTGGAATGGAACCGAACGCGATCGATTTACAAAAAATAATCGGTATAATCAGATGAAAAACGCTAGTTACGTCGGCACGGTTTCTTTGTATGGGATGAGGCATCTGTATGCTAGTATTATATTATCTGTGGCTGTACGCATAACAAAAGTATGCCCAGATCTTTGGCAGTCTATTGTCTTTGCAGTTTTGGGGTAGTTGGAAGCCAGAAAATCCGCCCAGTCGTGCCAAGGGATATATCGTATCCAGTTACTGGTTTGTTGTAGTCCGATAAAGTGATATTCTGGTGTACAGTTGCATTCGGTTGGACTGGAATCCATTCTCAATTTAGTTTGGATGATAGGTGGAGTAAGTCAGTGACCGAGTCCGTCGCCCCTCAAACATCATGACCCGAGGTGGTGGCATTGAGTGTTCCACGCGTGTCCCTTTTGGACTTCGCGGGGAGAGTAAAACACCTCACGCCCCCCAATAGGCAGAGAATATCCAATGAGGATTTTCACCCCGGAACAAAAAAAAAGAAAAGGCAGACGACATTGTTGCCATCACGGGTAGAACCTAGATAAGGATGGCAGAGAAGTGTGGGAATTGGCACAAGATAAGATAGATCTATGCCAGTGCTATGGCAGTGAGCGAAGTCAGAAGAGCTCTTTCGTAAAGTGTTGAAACATAATTTATTTGTTACCTACCTACTTAAATATTGAACAGTGATATACATTCACGTTAACAGTTTGATAATATTTATTGAACACTAATGGGTCAATAGTATGAATAATATCAAGTTTGTTTTAACAACGTTACCAACACCCACATTGAATTGTAGGTACTTATAATATTTATTTTTAATTTCATACTATGCAGGAAAACGTACTGGGAAACGCCAGTAGCTGGTTAATAATATTACATGTATGTTAACCTATTGCTCTTTAGGATTGATGCTGCAGTACCAATTTTAACAGAACCTAGTAAAGATGTGTATAGTTTCTAAAATACGAAAGTAGGGGAAAGCAAGAAACACTATTTTTTGAGCTAGTGGTTGCAAAGGCAACTGCTGAGCGTGAGTCCTGTGTTCTATTCTCAAGTCGGACAGTGTTTGCCACCTCTTTCTGCAAAGCAGTAACACTCGCGAAGGAGGAGGCGGGACGCGTGAAGACGCCCCAGCTTCCGCAGGAGACACATTGGGCGTCGTGAGTCGCAAGCCGATTCCCGGCCATGCATCGTAGGCGAGTAATGGGTAGCTCGCCGTCCGATAGGTGCTAGGTTCCACGTGCGCCTCAAAGAGATGTCAGCAAAACTGACAGGGTCCGCTAGGGCCGATGCCTGTCTGGGTCGCAGATAAATTTGAAAGAGAGTTACGGTGGCCCTGGTACAAGCAACTGAAGGAACAGGGGTGGGTTTTAGTCAGTAAAAGTCTGACACGTCCTCCCGCTTCACCTGAGCTTTATTTTCCAGTTTATGGAATATCTTTTATACTACACCTGCTCGGAAAGTACCTTGATACTTTATCAAATTTACGGTAGAAAGTACGTCATTGCATATCGAACAAATATGCGGCGAGAAAACGCATCTGAGCGGGAGAGAAAAGTGTATGAAAATCCATTTCTTACGTGGTTTTTCTTTTTTAATTTTGGGTAAGACTATGCGCTGGCAACCTAAATATCAAAAGCCAAAAAGTTTTTACAGTGAGTTTTTATCTCCAAGTTCGCAAAATGACACTGGCCACTAGCTGTGTGTTGGATGGTGTCAAACAATTTGAAAAAAGAACATGTCATTGTGAAAATTGCAGTTCACTAACTGCAACAATTTCAATATAAATTTCAATTAGTAAAGATTTAGTTTTTTATTTTCCTCGTAGGTGTAGTATAAAGCACTATGTATCACTCGAGAGAAAGTGCGATGCCCGATCTAGGGTATTTTAAAGCCCTCGCCTACGGCTCGGGCTTCAAACGACACCTTCGACGGTAATCGGTCACTTGAACAATGTACTATTAAATTGGTCAAATGTTGGAGGAGGAAATAGGCGAGAGCCAAACTTCAAATGATGACTTTTTACTTAGAATATTCGGTCGGATGTCTGCGACCGCATTTCCTCTTAAGTCATTGTTCTTGCGCCTGATCTCTTTTCGGTCGTATTGAATTGCCGGCCTTTCGGACTATGAGAGAGAGGGAACAGAGAGAGCACCTGTGTTTGAGCACACACAACTGCACCATATATATTATCTCTCGCGCCGATGCTATGTTTAGTAATCGCTAAGATTGTCCACCGCGATACTTACTGAAGAATAGTTAACACACATTGGTGTGTGACACTAAATCAAAAGATTCTACATATTTTTTTAGGGTTCCGTACCCAAAGGGTAAAAACGGGACCCTATTACTGAGACTCCGCGGTCCGTCTGTCTGTCTGTCTGTCTGTCACCAGACTGTATCTCATGAACCGTGATAGCTAGACAGTTGAAATTTTCACAGATGATGTATTTCTGTTGCCGCTATAACAACAAATACTAAAAACAGAATAAAATAAACATTTACGTGGGGCTCCCATACAACAAACGTGATTTTTGTGCCGATTTTTGCGATAGTGGTACGGAACCCTTCGTGCGCGAGTCCGACTCGCACTTGGCCGGTTTTTGTTACTATTGACTTTCAATAAAATATAAGGCATATTTAAACAATTGTTCAAATATCGACCACGCTCACGCTATACCTACATACTTAAACATATCTATAGCACTGCCCAAATTAAATGTGATAAATCTGTCGTCCTTTACCTACCTACTAACAGGTGGAACTTAATAAAATCTTTAATAAATAAAAATTATTATAAAAAAAAAAACTTTTTTGTCGCCCGTTAATACATTAATCTTACCTTTAACTAACATATACACCGTATTGCTTGTTTCAGTCTTCGGAGGACCGGTTTGCTGGCTACAAAGGAGTCAGAGACATCACCATCAAGAAGGTGAGCACAGCTTCAATGGTACGATCACACTTTATGGCATAATAACGCTATCGCACAATACTGCTTTGCAGCGTATTTCACAGACGCCATCCCAACAGTAACACTGCGATCATCAGTCACGTGTCCTTTCTTATCCCAATTATTTGTCACTCAAGCACAGTATAAATATAGCTGTCCATCTATATTTATATATGGAAAGTACAAACGCTCAAAACGGCACACTCACACAAACATGCGCATCGACAAGACCCCTAAGCGGCACGCACTAATGACTACTGTTTGTAGGTAGTTTTCGTACTGTTCGTCTATATTTATACTGTGACTGAAGTATCTTAATATTTATTGTAATCCATATCTTTGAAGCCTGCAACTCTGTCAACCGTTTTCTCAGTTGCCCGCCCCGGTCCCAGAGACCTGTCATAATTTTAATAACCCTAGCTTTTACCTGCAGCTTCGGTCTCGAGGCTCCACCCCATAGGACCCGTTAAACTTTTCGGATTAAATACCCCCGACACATTTTTATGTCATGCTTTATAAACTTCATAATTTATCTAGTAGTAGACCTGCTTTGATCGATCAATCGAACAATTTATGACACGATATCAACGAAAATACCCCGAATCAAACAGTAAAACGCTCATAACTTTTTTGAACGGCTGAAACGATTTTTCATCAAATGTAGCTAATAACACTTTCGATAAATAACCTTTCAAACAAAAAAAAAACAAAATCGGTTCCTCCTTTTAGGAGCTATGATGTCACAAACACACCGGTACATACGTCAAACTTATAACACACATATTATAACAAATAGCTTGACACTTCAACGTTAGTGTGGCTTTCTATTAATAAAAGAATGTTTGAAATCGGATCCATATCTCCAGGGTACCCTTACAAGCAAACATACATTGGTTAAGATTTCCTGCTCATTTTCTGCTCTTATAACCCTCTCCATTCATATCGAAAACTCTTACGACTGGCCACTAACATAGACTTGTTCTAATACACCCAATGTAAACTGTTCCAGGGTCCATCCGGTCTCGGCATCATGATCATCGAGGGTCGCCACACGGAGGCAGGTCGGGGCATCTTCGTGTCTGACCTGCAGGAAGGCAGTGCAGCTGAACAGGTCAGTACATAAACTGGTCTTCATACTTACACCTTACTCCGCTGCAAACGGAATTAAGACACATATTTATGATTCACTAGCGACTCGCCCCGGCTTAGCATAGGCTCACGCTTGACCACTATCTCACCTGATAGTAAGCGATGACGTGGTCGACGGTGAAGCACGCTTGCCTAGAAGTAACCTATTCACTCTTGACTTAAAGACCCCTAGATTGTAGCTATCGGGCAAAACAGACTCCGGCAGGGAAGCCCACTCCTTAACTACGCACAATAAACACAATAATAACACACACAATAATAAGTATTCCCAGATCTTTGGCAGTCTGTTGCCTTTGCATTTTTGGGTTAGTCGGAAGCCAGAAAATCTGCCCAGTTGTGCCAAGAGATATATCGTAACCCAGTTACTGGGTTGTGGTGGTCCGATAGCGGGATATTCTAGTATACAATTACTTTCGGTTAGACTGGAATCCGACATCAATTTTGTTAAAAAAATATTATAGCACGGTGATGACAGGTGGAGTAAGCCACTGTTTTACTCCACCTCCACTCCTGGTCACTACCAGGGCTGTCAAGGTCTTGGATCAAGAAGCGAAGGACTCGTCGCTCCCCAAACATCAGGACCCGAGTTGGTGGCGCGTAGTGTTTCACGCACTCTTAGACGTCGCGGGGAGAGTCAAATACCTCAGACCCCCCTTCAACCTGAGGTTGAGGCCCCCCAAGAGCGGAGGACATCCATTGAGGAATTCCACCCAGTAACAAAAAAAGCGCTTAGTGCGTATGGGTGGGATGTCCACCATATATCGATGGCGCATCGCCGTACGTCTGGTAATCCGATGATGAAACGGGCTAGGGTCTAGCATAAGATATATTAAATGAAAATCGTATCAAAATCGCGTGGTTTAGTAGTAGTAAGCAGAAAAACAGACAGAGGCAGGCAGCGACTTTGTTTTATACTATTTATAGAAGTTTAACTTGCATAGGCGGTCAGAAGCTACACGATTCGAATTGATTGTATCCTATGGAGAAGAACTGGCCAGAACCTTCAGGGTTACTCGTTAAAAAATTGTTTTGCCACAGTCTCCAGATAAAAACTATACGCAATCTTTGGTAGATTGATTGCTCTGTACACCTTTAAAACATCATTTTCCGGCACATGCGTCCGTCTTTCATGTATGGTTTGAGGATGCAGGAAGAATGTAAATTTATGCGTATAAACCGGGTCGCTATAATTAACCACCACATATTACGAATATGCGAAGGCATTATGTAGACTCGGCGAAATTTCCGCGCGTTTAAGCGGTTTGCCTACCTATTATTGGAATCAAATATTGTAGCTCAAAATGTTAGGTCCCATTAATATTAATGATAATTTATATTTGTGGTAATAGGCAACTGGTCTTATCCCAGGTGTAAACGACCCTTTGTGCCTATTGGCCTTGTTTGTTCTGTCTCCTGCTTGGTATGGAGGCAAGTGGAAATTTGTATTTTTTCCTAATACGTTAATCTTTTCTGATTAATTTCGTTACGGGATCCAAGACAGTTAAATTCATTCACCGGGACTTTGTCGAGTTTATTTGCCTCGGCGCTTTTCTGGTGGTCGTCACTGTTGATTCTGGCTTCTGGAGATGCAAAGGTTATTTAAAAAAAAAGCCTTCCAAATTCTCATGACAGCTTTCCAACCAAATACCTCGCAGTGTGAGAGCGGATGTTGTTCAAACCTTTACTTCACTATACAAGAAACAAAGCAATATATTACACACACGACCGCTCCCGAAGAAATTGTAGTATCATTACATGTTGAGCGGTTACTTTGATGATGAATCCAGTTTGATATTCCTTTTACGCAGTTTCACAGGCACTGGTTATTGTAGACACAGTTCCTTTGCTATCGGGAATAGATCACGAAATCACAGAACACATACTACATAATTACATAGAACATATTTTTATTTCATACTACATAATTTATCTATTAGATATGTAGTATGAAAGTAGATACTTTGCGATTGACAATTTATTGAACACGTAATCAACATCGTTATGACACGATGTCTTGCCGGAGCAGCCCGATTCAAACAGTAAAACATCAATAACTTTTGTACGGCTGAACCGATGTTCATCAAACATAGCTAAGAACACTCTCGATAAATTCACTTTTCAAACAACAAAAAAAACAAAAACAAAATCGGTTTATACGTTTAGGAACTATGATGCCACAAACGGATACACAAATACACAAACAAAAAACACAGGTACACACATCAAACTTATAACATCCCTCTTTTTCCATCAGGAGTTAAAAATGAACAGTGCTAAAAGAGTTCCTACCTAATCACATTTAAATACTCGTTACCTAAACCACAATATAACAATGGGTGAGAAATAACCCAATAATAATAATTAATGTTTACAGGTAAATGGTTAAAAATAATTCAAAATAAACCGTGACTAAGTTGGTAAAGATTTTAACAATACAATTACAATGTATTGTTAAGTTATTTTATTTTTAACTGATGAGGAACCGGTATTCAGACTACGTTTTTGAAATGTAGATATGGAACTCAATATCTATCTGTTTCTCATTATCTACACTGCTCTTTGAGATTCGAAATCTGAAGATGCCGTAAAATCGACACAGATTTTTTGTATTTGAGTGGCACAGATTAGGCCTATAACATATTTGTCGTTTAGTCGAATGCACGTCAATAGGTAACACTTTGGCCTAGAGCTGGCTTAGCTAAAGTTTTGATACAACACAAGGTCAGCTAATGCTGGTTTTATGACCATCATCAAAGTCAAAGATATTTATAACCAAAAAATGCGGTACAAAGATGGATTCATTTGAATATTTTAATAATCACTTTAGACAGTGTACGAGTACCATTAAAATGTTGCTTTTTCGTTTCCAGGGAGGCCTGCAGATTGGCGACATGCTGTTAGCAGTGAACAGAGACTCCTTACTAAACTGCAGTTATGATGCAGTAAGTATTAAATTTTGCTGTAGGGTAAAGTATACAATTTTGCTGTAATATCTGTTCTGTGGTTAAAAACAACCAAAATACGAGCAAAGATCCTTCTGATCTAATTATTCATCAATTTTTTTTTTAAATTCATACGATTTACAGTCCATTTCTTGTTAGTAACAAATACTTATAAAACTATTGTTAGTAAAAGGTAAATTCTAAATCAAATAAAAATTTACAAAATAGTGGGCAATTGGACGAGAAATTGACTAAAAACAAATTGTTAATTGATTAAATATTAATGTTAAGTTTTTAAATTGACCTGATTGGTTGGTTTTGTTTGTTAAGTTTCTATATTTCAGTAGCGCATGTCGATCCCACACTTTTGAAATTTTCGACAGTAAAATTTTTTCATCATATATAGTGTCACTTTGAAATAAAAAAATAAGAAAAAAATATAATTTATTTCTCCTTAAATGCATTTTTTTATTTTGTTCTAAAATGGCTTTAGCTAGTGTTAAAGAGTAAAACAGCCAACTTCTAAACTAAGTTTGTGTACCGCACATTCTGCGACACATGGAATTGTATGAAGCTTTGCGGTAAAAAATCGCGCGGAAACAATATCGCAAGAAATTCGTGTTCTGCCATAGAATTCACCGCACTGCGGTGGGGTTTAAATTCGTGTTCGAAAATTTTGAACTCTATGAAAAGACAAAAATCGCGCGGAATTTTATCCGCAGTGCGAGTCAGATACGATTCAGTACACGGATAAAAAATTGCGCGAATAGAATCCGTGTGGCTAAAAATCGCAATGCTTGCTATGTCTTAGTTGCCAGTGTCCCATCAAAGTGATACGCTTAAAGAAAATAGGACACACATTATAAACAATAATCCATTATGGCAAGCTCGAGAGAAACAAAAAAAAAAACATTAATTGAAAGTGTAGTGTGTCTCTGAGTATTTGTCTGGAGTTATATATGTGTGGGTGTTTGAGGATGTGTGTATGTTTGAGAACGAGCTCTAGTAGCTCTTCTTACAATCTGTATTTAAGCCAAAAGTAACAAATTATGTCGTCTGGTACTTCATCAACTAACCTATCCACTTCATCATTCCAGGCGGCAGCGAAGCTCAAGCAGACAGAAGGAGTGGTGGTCCTCACAGTATGCACTCCCAACCTCAAGGAGCCGGGAGAAGAGTCTCCGGCCACGGCCACCACGCCAGGAACACCTGGAGCTGGTCAGTATCCTCATCATTTCAGTCGATAGACGTCCACTACTGGTCATAGGCCTCTTCCAAGTGTCCGGTCCCGTGCGTCTCGCATCCAGCGGATTCCCGCAACCTTCATCAGGCCATCGGTCTACCTAGTACTAGCCGAGCGCAGAAAGTTTGCCGATGACTACACCTCCCGCCTACACGCGTAGTGCCCCGCGTTCGCCTCGTTTGTACGCCGAACGTCAGAATGCCGTCATGATGTCATCGGAAAACTTTCTGCGCACTGCTAGTCGTATCCTATTAGCCACTTATTAAAAACCTTTACATTGCCTACTGCTAACTGCCTCGTTGGTTCAGTAGTTGCAAGCGCTACTTTGGAGCATGAAGGCCTAGGTTTGATTGTCGGGGGGGGGGCAAGGTGTTGTTGGGTTTTCTGAATTTCTAAGAAGGAGCCCGGAGTCAAAATTTATGCCGGTTTGATGGCAATAGGACCCTATCACATGGGACTTAACAAAACTGCCGCTGCTGCGAAATGTGGGTGTGCTATAGTTGCACCCCTGCTCAACGCTGCGGGGAGTTGTACCCCTGCCCCACCCTTCGGGGAGTTGAACCCCTGCCCAATCCTTCGGGGAGTTGTTACAGGCGTGATATTATGTTATGTATTACACTAACCTTTTTTTACATCTTGATAGCTATCGACATACCGAATGTGGGTAGACAGATGCTGCCGACAACATCAGCTCCATATTTCTAGTTACAGATTTCTCAAAAAGAATTTACATTACACTAAAATGAGAACAAGGGAAATTGTCTTTATACTTCGATATTCGGACTTAGAATAACTAAAAAGGATACTAATCTTAATAACTAGCGTGCGTGTATGACTAGATGTATGAACGTGAGTGAAAAAAACGAAGTATGTAAGGATCGTAGCAGGTGGCGTTCTGTAGTTTCTGCCTTCCCCCATGGGAAACAGGCGTGAGTTTATGTATGTATGTACGTAATAATTATTGTGTACAATTAAAAACAAATTAATTTGGTTAGTGGGTACTCCGAAAAAACTTGTTCATCATTTACGCGAAACTACCTCGCTTGAAAATAAAGAGTGCGATTCCGTTGTCACTATAGAAATTTGGACAGTTATTTTTATCGCATTATCCGTGCTGGTGCAATAGTAACACTGTCTTCCAATAACGCAAACTGTTCTAAACGTGAACACCGAAGATAAAAATCAAAACGATTATCAGTATATTGTCGAAAGCAATATCAAATCAAGTGCTCCTGTTATTGACGCGAAGAGTATTCAAAAGTGTGATAAAAAACATTCTGTACAAGTTCACCCAGCGAATTTCGTACCGCCTCAGAACCAAAAAATGTTTGGGTATCTAAATTTTTTTCATAATATGTTTTATCGTAAGTTTTACCGATGTTTTTATTTATTATTCTTCTATTTGGGGCGAAGACAATTCCAATAAGATCATGATTATCGGTCCTGCTGTTTTTGTTTTATAAATGGTGTAACTGTTATGGACCAAGTGTTTAATGAATACGACATTATTCATAATAGAATAGAATATAATTTCTCTTTATTCGAGTATCCATGATGACTCAAAAATGGTTCGTCAAAAATGGATGTTAATGCCCGGGCAATTTTTTCATTCTGTCTAGCCTTTTCCCAACTATATTGGGGTCGGCTTCCAGTCTAACCGGATGCAGCTGAGTACCAGTGTTTTAAATGGAGCGACTGCCTATCTGACGTCCACAACCCAGTAACTGGGTAACACGGTACCCCTTGGCAAGACTAGTGTCAGATCTCAAGCTGATCTAACTACTCGTAACGACTGTCAAAGATCTTCAAATGACCAACCGGGACCTACGGCTTAACGTGCTATCCAAGGCACGGAGGAAACTCGGTATGTTGAAAATGGTCACCCATCCACGGACCGACCTCGTAAAGCGTTGCTTAACCTTAAAAATTGAACCGTGCGGCTGTTATTATTTTACCACGAGCTCCTCCCGGGCAGTTTGAACAATGATATAAAACAGGTCACATCTTTTTCAATTACTATGTACTGTCACTATCACAACGTTGTCCTATTTGTATTAATAACTCATAGGTGACTAGTTGCGAATGCCTGGCTTTAAGTCCGCCTATTTACCGCTATTGTACATGAAGTTTAAATAAATAAACAAAATTGATTCACTTTTTTTTTACGTATTCTTCGCAGCAAACCCTTCATCATTTGATACCCATATCATGGCAGTGCACAAAAAATAACGAGTCCGTCATCTTGGGCCGTCCGCCATATTGGATTCAGAATGACGTCACTTAGCTAACTATGATTTGTTATCCAAACTAAACGTGTATGCAAAATTTCATCTTAATCGGTGGAAGATAATTGCTTTAAAATTCAGTTGCAAGATTTAACCCGAACACACGTACATACATACATACATTGCAAGTTAATAAAAAGCTTGTAAAAAATTGTTAAACACTTTTTTTTCCAGGCGGTCCGTCAGGCCCGGGCGGCGCGTCCCGGCCCGCCAGTAGGAACGCCAACGATGCCCTCGCAGCTAGTCGGCCGCAGACGCCGAGACCTGCACCCTCCCCTGTCAAAGGTATGAACACTTTAGTTTTAGTACAATGGACCAAGGTTTGTTTCCCTTCGCTCTTGGCAGACTGCAGGATCTCTGTGAGATGAGACTTACGATTCAAGAGTGAAAAGGTTTCTTCTAGGCAAGCGTAACTCACCGTAGACCACATCATCGCTTACCATCAGGCGAGATAGTAGTCAAAGATGATTACAAAAAAAAAAAAAAACTCTAAATGGATTGGAGTCAGCTTCCTGCAGATAAATACCAGTGTGTTACATGGACTGAAGGCCAATTTGTAATGGTCCCCGTTTTAATTCTTTTAGAAGTACTTACATATAAATCTTGGACAAATATTTTTTTAAGGTCAAACGATGTCCCCTATTGAGACTGGTTATAACAGACTTTGGGTTTTATTTTGGCTACCCTTAACGTGTTTTGACGTCGGGATCAATAGCGTAATAACATTACAAAACTCACCCATTTACGGTTCCATAAGCGGTTCGATATCTAGGCAAGCGTAGCTTGACCCTGCTTTACATAGTGCTGTAACTCACCGACGTGGTATTTAATACATATCCATCGAGTATAATTTTAGCAAGCTTATTAGAGATACGGTTATTTTTATTTGTCGATTTTTTCGGAACAAATCGGCGCAGCAACTGGAGTTGCTGTGACATTAAAGCGGGATTTTTTGTTCGCAACTGCGGTCGGATGACAGTGAGAGAGTTATTTAATGGTTTATTTTCATCTATTTCCAGTGGAACCTCCTCCAGACCCCGCGACGGCTCCAGTAGCCCCCAACGTGGACACCGTCATAGAGATCAACTCCGCTAACGGTGTGCTCGGGGTGCTGCTGCTGGGGGGCAGCGACACACTCATCAATGTGAGTACACCCTCATCATTTCAGCCGAAAGACTTTGAAGGTATGCTGAACAGGGTGTGAAATCCCTCAACCTCCACCGAAACAGGTGTTAAAGACGGAACCACACTTACGTGTCGTGGCGTGGCGTGGCGCGGGATCCACCAATCAAACTACTCTGTTCAAGCCTACGTCATAACACAACGAGTGTATAGCCACATATCAACTGCGTCAAATGGCGCCACGCCACGCCACGACTCGTAAGTGTGGTTCCGCCTTGTGTGTCTGGTGGACTACTGCACGACGGATGTTGTCGGACTGTTACATGAGTTCAAATCGCGCCGAAAACTGCTTGCGCGTTGTAGGATTTTGTGTGACGTCAAGACGTCTACTGCTATACATAGGAATCCTCATGCGTGTCATTACATTGACCGGTCTTATGCGTCCTGCATTCCGTGTATTCTCGTAATCTTAACCAGATCATCAGTCCATAGTAGGAGGACTTCTAAAGCTGCGTCTTTCGGTACACATTCACATATGAGTACACCATCAGCCTGTAATGCTAGGATGCAGGTCTCTTGTCTGTGAGAGGGTGTAATGCGTCCTGGTATAAGGTCTTTTCGAAGACAAGTTAAATGCCGTGTGCAAAGTGATGCAAGATTAAACTGTTAGTTTAATCTGGCATGACTTTGCCAGAAAAAACATCAGACATTTTGTAAACCATCGGGAAGTCAGGATATATACTTTAAGTTAAGACATCGTGTGTGGGCAGGTCGGTGGGTACAATCGTGAAAATGAAATCACATAAATTATTCGATACATTGGATTTATTAAAATAGTCTCAACTCAGTTACAATCTTGCTTACTAATAATACGGATCGACACTGATTCTACAACGTCTTCGCTCTAATGCTGTCAGTACTCAACTGCTACATTCCACCGTCCCCACCACGCAAGTGGTTAGGAAAAGCGCGCAAACGCGTAGCCGCTCCAGCTCCACCAGATGCGATTCGTTCCGACGTCCGTACTATTGACTAAACACGACAAACATAATAAGTGAAATTTTGTCTTGTATTTTCTTAAGGGTACAATTAATACATACATTACATAATCTTTATCCAATGTCGTTGTTCTTGCTACACCACGCATTGACATGTTATGAGTAACAAAAATGATACTAACACCAATCTTTCTTCTTCGTCAGGGAGCGGCAGCAGTAATCCTAGACATCTACAACAACGGCGCCATCGCGAAGGACGGCCGCCTGAAGCCCGGAGACCAGATCCTCGAGTGCAATGGCATCGCCATCACCAAGGAGATGGCGCACGAACGACTCTGTCTTTCCATCAAGCAGAAAACTGCTAAGGTATTTATTATTGTCTACATAATCACTAGCCTATATTCCCAGCTATGTTGGAGTCTAACCAGATGGATCTGAATACCAGTGTTAAACACGGACTATCGGTAACGAGACTGTCAAATAACCACGAAAGATAGTCGGGACTAACTATTGTTCTTGCCAAACTTCTTGGCCGCCCTGAAGTTGGCTACAATGGCTGCGCAGTAGTAAATCTCATATAAAAATAGCACTGTTTTGTGCCTCGCGCATCGGAAAGCCAACTTCAGGGGGCCCAGAAGTTTTGCGAGCACTATACTTAACTTGCTTTTTCAGGCACAGATGGGCCGTAATGGGCTCTATTTGGGATTGCTGTGGCTAAAACCTGGTTTGTCCAGTATTGAGTATGTAACGTTTGTTGTAGAGTTGAATGTAATGTTGTGTATGAATGTGGATGGTTTTGATGTCTAGAAGAAGACCAAATGGATAGACTATGTGAAAGGTAATATAATTAGAAAAGGGGTGACTGCTGAAAAGAAGACTAATAGGGAAGTAAGGAAGAAGTAGACAAGAGGTGTCGACAAAGGCCAAGAGAATATTGATGTATATAAGTCTATGTCTATGTCTAGCAGTTAATAAAATAAATATTTTTCTTTTTACTCCAGCTAAAACTGACAGTGCACCGACCAGAGCCGCTGAAGTACGAGGAGATAGAGATCGACCTGTCGCGCAAGGCGGGCAAGGCGCTCGGCCTCACGTGTGTGGCGCCCGTGGCCGCGCCCGGCGTCTACATAGGACAACTTGTGAGTGTTACACAACTCACTCTATTGCAGTCCACAGCTGGTTCAAGTCAGCATCAAAACTGTTCAACATCACTCGGTACTCCGCCTTCTACACCAGGCATTTTATAACAACACAACCATTCGGTTCAGGGTGAAAAAGAATGGTTGTGAATAACTGTGCTGAATGTGGATCTGCCAATAACAGGTTAAAAAGGTACTCCTGGAGTATGAGAGGGAGTGGTTAAATCGACCGTCCATTTCTACGAAAGTTGCACCGAGAGGGTTGTCACGCTAGCTGCGTGTTTCATTTGTCTGACAGCATCCGTACGTGGTGAGGTCTTGGCGACCAATGGACGATCCTTTCTACATTTTCACTGTCTTTATTTTGCAGAGATAACCAACCAACCACCAACAGTGGCACCTTTAGCAGACCAGAAAGATACTGCTATCCATTTTATTGTACCTAATCTCTTGTCTCCTCTTACTTTGTTACTTCTAGTCAATAGGGTACTGCAAGGCACAGGCTGATTAAACCCCTTCAAAAGTTGAATGACGTTAAATGCGTGGCAAAGGATTGATCGTTGTATCAACTCTTGAGGTGACCTACATCCAGCAGTGATCGTCTCTTTGTTGCATGTTGAGAAACCAGTTGACAGCAAAGCAATTTTATAACGCTACTTTGGTTTCGATTAACACCTGACGAAGCACTATAAAAGTATAGGCCACTTCTTATACCTTACATTCCAAAGGCTCTTTTAATCTTCAACCTTCACCTTCTCACTCCAGCTCCCCGGCACTCCAGCCGACATGGACGGTCGCATACAGCGCGGCGACTTCCTGGTTGCAGTGGACGGTAAAGACGTGTCTACAGCCGACCTACTAGGATGTGCCACCGCCCTCAAGCTGTGCGCCAACAAGGCGACCATCAAGGTGAAGAGATTCAAGACAGTGCGGTAAACTAACCTACAAGCAGTTTTGGTGTCACCGTTACGAGGTTAAAGACCAAAATTCTATGGACTATAAATGTGATGATGTAGGTTTACTGACGTTTTTAGTGCTGCCCCTTACTGTGACGTGTCACTGCTACTGTGAACCAATGGAGGTATGAACAAGGTGTAACGTCCCGCAGCGTCCATTGAAAAGAGAGGATGTTGAGCGACTGCCCGACGGTTGTTGTCGGACTTTTAATGTGTATCTTCAAATCGCGCTGAAAACTCTGCTTGCATGATGCAGGATTTTGTGATTTAGTTCATCACGTCATAGATGTCGCTACAAAGTCTTTAAAAAAATAGTGCTTTTAGTACTGTTTAACTTCGTTTGTCTCACATAATCACAATGGCCGTCATAGTTAGGGACTGAAGTGGTTTAGTTTAAGCGATTTAAGAGGAAGAAATAAGAAGCTGTAAATATGAATCTGTGTGAAAAATAATAAGGGAATATTTAAGGATTGTATTAGAAAAGCCGTAAAGGATTTGAACATCGAGGATGAGCCAGACCGAGCCAAGGAGACATCGAAAGGTTTAAAGAGGAGGAAGAAAATCAAAAGCATTTTTTTTAAATAATAATGTGTGTTTATATGAAGGCGATCCTTCGTAAAAAATTGTGTGTCACATGTTTTTTCATAAAATAAGAGACAGATTTTCTAGATAACGTCACTTCTGATGAATTTATCTGCTGAACAATGAGATTACTCGAAATATTTATATACGTTCCCACTCGAATATTATATACCTACTTTAAGCCGATCGTAGAAGTATTATACCTACCTACCTACCTTCTTTAGTAAACTGTGACACCAAAACTAGAATAACTAGTTTAGGTACGATAGTTTGCAGACCAAAATACTGTTATTAAAAATCTTTCTTCCATCCAAAAGTATGCCTAAAAAATGTATATCAAGGATAACTCAAAGTAATAAAATTATCGGTCTATACCTATAGAGGGTTGTGGCGAAGGGTGTAAAGACCAGCAACCTCCATTAAAGAGGGAATATCTTGTGGACAATTGCCCGACGATTGAAGTCGGACTGTTGTATTCGTTCAAATCCCGCCGAAAACTCTGCTTGCGCGATGCAGGATTTTCTTGATTTAGTTCGTATGTGGGGTCACAGATGTCGCCATATGTTCTTCGAGTTGAACAACTTTTGGTGATTTTTTACGGTAAAAATGATTTTGGTCTGCATATCTATTGGTTAGGTTAGCTTAGAATAAAATCTAGGCCAAATAAAATAATACTTATCTAGTTACTCAGTAGTTGACATCGGGTGTTGAGAAGTGATTAGACAATAAAATACAATCATTCGATACATTTTGTTATATTATACCGGTTGCTATTCGAACAAAAATACCATAATGTCAGTGTTTTTAGCCATTAAAAATATAAGTGTAATGTAATTTATTGTTTTTATTTAAGTGCCTGCCACTTCAGTGGTTAGCAAGATGGTGTTAATATTTTGAAATTAGAAGTCGTTTTTTTTTGGATCCGCACTGTTTTAAATTATTATCGGTAGGCACACGAACTATTATTATTTTTGTAGATGACAATCATTTTTAATCTTTTTTGTAAAAAGTTAAGTACATGAATACATCAAAATATTTTGCCTTTCAATTTATATTTAGTTTGGTTTAGTCTAAGATGATTTGAGATTTAGCTTTATTTGCTAAGGCCGATAAAACCCTTGGTTTGTAGCTTAGTAAATGCCTCAGTATTTTAGATTTGCAGTTTTTAAGTACACCTTAATACAGTACAAGAAAGTAGACAGCAGGTTTTTTATTAATTTAATCTTATTTACCTCTTTTATTGGGGTAATGTGGAGGAAAAAAGTTAGTATTTCGTTTATTAAATAATGTTTTTGTTTGCATTATGAAATATATAAGAACAATTCACATTTCTTTTTTTGCTGAATGATTCAATAACGTTAGTTACCTATAGAAATAAAGATGATTAAAATGACCTCTAACAAGTTAAAAAACCACCAATACTTAAAAATAATATTCTATTTATTTTAATAAACACCAAAATACCCTAACAAGTGCCACGTATCGCAATAATTTCGGAACACACCTAACGTTAGACATTATTAATAGTAAAATAATAATAATAAAAGTACAGTAAATCTAGTCGTATCTTATAGATGTCGTCTAAGCTGCCTTTTAGTATAGGCTTCTCCACTGTCATCGCTAGAAGCTAGTGTCCTACTTAGTACGTTAAGTACCGGAATAGCACTATTAGGTGACGCACTTAGCACCAACAAAGTGAAGCTTTTAAGCCCTAGGGATCTATCTCTATGTTTTAATTTATTTTGCCTAAAAAGTGAAATTTTATCAGCGTTAGCGAATTGAAGTCAAATGATTGACCACGTAACAGTTCGATAGCGCATGTCAATCCCTTAAATTTTGAACTTTTTGACATTAAATACCGTTGTCACTTTGTGTGTCACTTGTTACTCGAATGTCAAAAGCAAAGTGACAGCTTTTAATGTGAAAAAAAGAATTTGAAATGTTGTTAAAATTGTTCACCTTCGCTTTTGGTGTGGAGCAAATACACGTCAGACATAAGACAAGACAATTTTCATCGCTTGTTTCTAAAGCATAGTAGCCAACGTACTGTCAATTAAGTAGAGGGAATGTAAATATCTCAGAAGGCTTTTCCATATGTAACAAAAGAGATTTGATATTGTGGCTTGCTCGATCGATAGCATCTTCTTTTTATCGGTTTGGAATCCATTTGTACAGCGCTGCTACCATCATCTTTCGATTTTATACATCTGGCATTTTGTACGATGTGAAGTTTGTTTAACGTTTTTAGTTGATTTTTTTGGAACAACTCTAAACCACCGCTGCGGTGGTTCGGCCACGTAGCCGAAAAAAGGTTTTGACCGCCGCATCGGTTTTGATCTGCCAATGGTTTAAATAAAATAATAATTATTAACTTTGTAGATTTTCTATCCAAGCAACTCTGCATGGAAATGTAACTCATTGTCATGACGATTAGTTCTTTAGATTGTATAATTAAATTAAGGTTTTAAGAACACCGTCCCGAGTCTATCAAATAAAAATAAAATTCTTTGAAAACAATCATGAAAAAAAAGCTAAACTTTATTTTTATTTATAATAAATTGGGTACCAAGTAAATTTTAATATCAAAAATAAGTGACGGTGTTCAAAACTATTATGTAAAAACAAAACTATTTGAAACTATTTGAACTTCGCTGATAGCTAATTTTATAAAAAAAAACTATTATGAGCAAACCTTGCGACTTTTTATATAAATTAAAATTTAAAATAATGCATTTAAACATTGAATGGATTGCGTAGCATAATTCTAAATCATTGTAAAGTGTATAAAGTCTTTTCCCTTTTTAATAATATTTAGAAAAAACGTACTGTTAGACTAAAATAGTCGATTTTTCATTACGGTTCTAGTACGCGAAGACCAAATACAGTTTTCAAAGTCCATTGAATGTTGAACAACCAATACAATTATATACCTTGCCTACAAAATAAGCAATGGATGTCGAACTTCTATTTTTGGTCCGTTCGTGTTAAAACCATTTAGATTTTGGTAGTGCGGCCTCACTTAGCTAAATCTTGTATAAATAACATATTTATAATATTAAAGCTTTTCGAAAAATATTAAGAAACTGTGCCACGACAAAAATTTACAAAAAAATATCTTGTAAAAGCATGTTTTTTAACAAACTAAATTGATTTTTTATGTAAAACTAAGTACATGTAAAATAATTCAAAATGAATTCAGTCAGGTCTAAATATTGCGAATAAAAAGAAATCTCATTTTTGTGAAAATAATTTTAAGTCCAACTTAAGGTGCTGCCAAACGTTCCAATTTCAAACATCATTTCCAAGGCATTTTATAAAACCTCCTTTTCCTAAATAAGTAACCGATCAGTATGGCCGTATTATAACTTGTCAGCGCCATCTTGCTTTCACTGTAAAAAAGGGATAGTGTTGTTCGTCTTGTATAACTTCGTCTCTCTCTCACGCAGTTGAACCAGTTTTGTCACGTCAAAGCAGTGTGAAATTGGAACGTTTCTTAGTAAATCCTACTGTGTAATGCTATTTATATACCAATCTAAATAGTATTCCCTTAGATTTAAGTAGAAATTTGTGATCTTGATTATAATAAATATAAAAAAAAACTCCTTACAATTACTGTACATGATCTAACTTTAGAATAATGTAACTAACTCACTTCAGTACTTATTTAGTCATTATACCCTTTTTCCCTGTCGTCTAAGATTCGCCTTGATAAAGTAATTTTAAACTCTATTGTAATGAAGTTTAGGTGTATATTAGAATAGTTTCAGTTTTACTAGACGCGTTCTAGTGTAGGGTCGTAAGATTTTAATAATGTTTTATTGTTGGAGTTTAATAATAATATATTATAAAAGGAAATTGTATGAGATAGTGATACTGTAATAAAACGTGCGCTTTTTTATACAAGTGTTTTATTTAACACTAGCAGTGCCTGCGGCTTTGCTCCCGTTAACTGCCTATCCTACCCTACTTATATAACTTACCTTACTTACCTATCTACGTATCTAGATCGAGCGGTCACTGCACAGAATACTAATTACTCTAGGGAGAAGAATATCTGCTTCATACAAAATAAGTAAGGACATATTTGCTGCGCGCCATCTAGTAGCACTCCAGAACACCACACCGAAACGAAAACAAAAAAATCTTTTATCTTAACTTTTTATTTTTCACTTTTTAGTTGTACCTAAAACGCAGTCTTTAGTAAGGTACCTATAATGCCAGATTAGATTACCCGAATACCGTGAAACTTGAACATAACCGGTGAAATGAGGGTGTACCAAGCTGAACTGTACACTTCTGCGTACCCCTTTAGAGCGTACTGGCGTGATGTTATGTTATGAAATGGTATAAAAAATAAACAAACATGCGATTGCAGCAATCCCGAGAGATTTGCCGTCATTTATTGAAGAGTTCTATTGTATATCTCCGAAGTTCTACATCAGATCTTCACCAAATTAAAATGGGACCAATTTGTGAAGTATTTTCAAAATCGGTCCACAATAAAATTGACGTAGATATCGGTGAACATAAACAAAAAAATATAATGTCTTGACATTATTTAGTAGTATCATTAGAGACCAAAAATCTCATAAAACGTATTTTTTTAGTCTCTTGTATTAGGTATGCTTGAGACTAAAAAAATACACTCAAAATAGCTCTTGAAGGTTGATTCGACATAGAGAGTTCACACCCTGGTTCGCTGAATAGCCGCGTGGGGTCGCGGCGGGCGGGGTTTAGGAACCCTACCTTCCTAACAATTTGTTCAATGGTCATTCTTCCGCGGAAAATCTTAACACCGCCATTCTTATAATGACGCGAAATGCACAACGCCATCTATCGAACATGGAGTTCAACAGTCCGAGTATCTATAGTGCTTATGTTGCGATATTTTGCTTCTTGAACACTTTAAATTCATCAAACTTTTGAAAGTGAATCGATTGCGATGAAACAAAAACTAAGTAATACTTCAAGTTACGCACATTTATTATTTATAAAAGTTATCAGATGCATTGGTTTCGTACATTTCACGTGATGCATGCACTAATAAACAGACCAACAGATAAACTTATAAAACACAAACAGACAAAAATCCAAAAATGCTGGAAATGGGTTCTGTTGGTTACCCTTAACACACTGGCTATTCTTTTTTTGTAAATAATTCTCGATGTACAAAAACGACTTTTCTACAGATTTATTATATGTATTGATAACAACATAACGCCTGTATTCATAAACCGACTTCCAAATCAAAATGCTACGAAGTGAAAAATAACTTTCTTTTCGGAAGTTTGTGTCTTTGTAACATTTTGAATTGGAAGTCGGTTTTTTTTTTTTTTTTTTACTTTTCTCTTTTTAGTTTTGGTACCCTATATTACCTTGAAAATCATTTATAGCCAGAGAGCTTCTCATAATATAAATTCCAACAATCCTAAACACGACTTAGATATATTGTTTTTTTATGGAGTTCCTGTGCCTACCTTCCGGCTTCCAGATCACCAGGATCACCTGATCAGTTCAATGGTACCATTTTTATTAGAACAAGTTGTTTATTTAAATTTGCTTCACCACAGTCATTTAAACTATTCGAGATATTTATACCCAAAACATACATATCATTGAGTAGTTCTTCATTAGTTTAATTTCACCAAATAATACTTTCTGAATGCAAATGCTTGCCATGTTGAGGACAATACCAAAATCGGTATGTGTATGCCTATAAAATTTGAGAAGTTTCCTCGATTTCCACAGGATCCCATAGATGACCATGAGACCTTTTCAAACAAAAGAAGATTTTTCTAAATCGGTCCAGGCATTGAGAACTTCTTCTTTTTTTGGAGTTAATGGTGACTCAATACTAGACAGTTTAGGCTCAGTAATTGGCCACGTTTATAGCGAACCATTGGAGTTCATCAAGGCCTCAAAAGTGTAGGTGTATGGACACTTGAAGCACTCTAACAAGTGGGTCATGTTATGGACAGGGACGGGTTTGTTAACACGGTTTCAGACGGGTCTGTTAGGCTGCATTTCCACCATAGATGTGTGAGGTAGTTGGGTGGTGTGAGGATGTGCATCGAGGCTGTGGAACGGTGTGTTTTCACCGGAGATATGCTAGGCCGCTGAGCGGTGCGTTTCACAGTGTCGCTACGCAGGATGCGTAGCGACACTGTGAAACGGTGCATAGATGGGCGGTGCGAGGATGTGTAGCGGGCTCGTTTCAGATGTGTGGTGGGAGCGGAGCGCGCTCGCCGTATATAATATATATGTATCACCACCAGCTGCTTATAGCCTTGGTTTGCCCTATGGTTTAAAAATAGCTAGATCGTAAAATTATTTTTTGTAGCTAACTCATATGTTTATGTCGCTCACTCATGAAATCTGTTAGAACTAGCAACAAATTCGCTAGAACGGCAACACTGCTCGCGTCCGTCTGCAGCACACATCCCTCGCAACACATCCGCACACATCCGTCACTTGTTTTGTATGTACATAAAACCTCGCGCGGCTGAGCCGTTTCCACTAGAGCTGTGCTGAGAGAGGCTAGGTAAATGAAGTGATTCTAATGTTCCTTAACAAACACATCCCTCGTTACGTATTATTTTCGCACATCTCTGGTGGAATCGCAGCCTTAATCCATTTTATAATATCATCGAACCAATTTTTTTATGGTATCTTATTCGGTGCAAGGCCCTGACTATCAAATGGACACAACTCCAGAGTCTTTAAAGTTTATTTTTCTAACCCGTTTCCGAGAAATTATGAGCTTTATAGACTCCCGAACTACCAAGAGACCAAAATCATGAACATTTTTGTTAACTGGATCTAATTTAGTTCACGCAGACGAAGTTACGAGAGCAGTGGTGGCCCAGTGGTATCGGCCGCGACTTACAAGTTGTAGGTCGTGAGTTCGAGCCCAGGCAGGCGCTTTACTTTGTGTAAATTATTTCTTCACCACTGCTCTCAAAACAGTGAAGGAAAACATCGTGAGGAAACCGGCATGACCTAGAACCAAAAATTCAAAGACATGTGACATCCACCAATCCGCACTGGGCCCGCGTGGTGGATTACGGCCTGCTCCCTCTCAGAGAGGAGGCCTGTGTCCCAGCAGTGGGAACATTAATAGGCTGATGATGATGATGAGACGAAGTTACGGGTCACGCTAGTCGCACTATTAATCACACTAATATTAAAGGCAAAAGTTTGTGAGTGTATATGTGTGTGTTTGTAACTTCGTCACGCTCTGACGGCTGGACGGTTCTGGATGAAATTTGGGACAGTGATCTGTAGTCAGGAATAGCACTTAAGGCACATACGAAGTTTTATCCCAGGTATATGTTCCCGCGAGATAATTTTCGAGTTTCACGCGGGCGAAGCCGCTAGCAGAAGCTAGTATCAAATAAAACAAAAGTTATTATCTTTATATTCACTTTATTTGGGCACATCAAAACTTAACAGTAAATATGTACAGGGTTATGTTTATAGTTATTATCAACAATGAATATCATGCAGATCTTAGTTGTTAGTTTGTTCGAAAATCTACGTTTTAGAGGCGAAACACAGCAAAATACACACAAATAATACTGTAAAAACACAGTTACTGTCAGTTCATAATAATTGCAAAACATATTTTGTTGTTTGTCTTATTAATTAAAATGAATAAGCAAAAATTAAGGCCAGCTTTTACAGTCAAATTTCAAAAGTGTAATCGCAATCACCCAAAGCTAAAGTGACGTGGGTGTGAAGTCCTTAACCTCCACTACATTAAAATGGAAAGGAAGGATCCTCCGACCGGCAGCTTCCCCACGGTTGTTTTCGGATTGATATACGTGTTCAAATTGCACTGAAAACTCTGCTGGCTCCGGTAGCAGCCCGGGCTACTACTGCTAAATTCAGAATGGAAACGCCCAAGTAGCAGGCGGTTACGTACTAGATCCGATCCGTGTCCGTGAAATTTCGGTTCTGGAGTAGTTGTAGTACTTCTTGTAGGGAAGCTTACGCACTACATCTGAACTCTATCCGTCATAATTCAGAATATTTTGAACTCGATCTGTGTCCGTGATTTGAGTTCCGATTTCAAAATATTCTGAATTATGATAGGTAGACTAAACAAAAGAATTTTGTTTAAAGAAAATTATAGCACGATATTTTTCTTCTTTTGCATACTTCTCCAAAACTATTTGGAAATTTAAAAATAATTTTTACACAGAAAAATTGATAATTAGAACTTCTTCATAGGATATGTAAATCAAAAAACAATTTACAAACAAAACTGTCCAAAAAGAGGTTGATATTCTGGCACCGAGCGTTAACATTGAGGAATATATACGCCTTAAGTGTTTCGCCGTTATAATATGTGATGCAATGACTAGACAATAATATTTAAGTACTTACAACAATAGGTAGGATTATAATAATAACTTAAAACTAACAATATTAGTAATTTAAATCACAAATTGTTCTGAGCAACAATAAATTAAGTAGTTTTGGTAATTTGCTTATGAAGTTTATTAAAAGATAGTTTGTAACAGCTCACTGGTAAGTAAGATAAAAGATGCTCTAGACAAATGACATTTTATCAATGAAGGCGTCACGTTAGCGATTGGAAGTATGTCTAAATGTATGTATTACAACCGCTATCGAAAAGTCAAGTAATCAATACCACACATTTTGGCATTTCGAATATCGCAGTTTTTGATAGTATGATACTTTGTCCAGAGCCTTAGATAACCAAACATAAATAAGAAAATGATTACAAAATAAAGAACAATTAAAATATGGTCCTTCGAGCGATTTTTTTGACGCTCTACCATGAGTTTGTGGACTATAAGACTTAGCAAGGTGATTTCCATTGTGCGCAAGGATCCATAATAAATTTTGTCCTTTTCGCATAATGGAAATAACCTTACACTGAGAGCTCATGGGCCCCTGTACTTACAATTTGCGTACTAAGAAAGTAGTGATGCGAAAGTAGTTTAATAATTAAATAAATTGTGATTATAACCTTGAGCAACAACTCTAAAACATACATCATTTTGTTCTTAAATTAAATTTAAAAGTCACTTTATTCACGTCCATACTCAACTTAAAGTCAATATACTTTTTTAACTTCAAAATGTAAATTTTAATATTATACCCACGACAGAAGCCTCTTCAATTCTTACCTTTAAGTACACAACCTTCTTAAGAACCTGGTTTCAAAAGTCTTTATCTAAATATATTCATCTGATTCCAAATAAAATGGCAACATACATACACACAACCAGCATTTCATAATTATTTTTAAATATAGTAACATGAAAATCTTACAAAGGCACTGTTTTAAAATTAAAATTTATAATTTCTCATTGGAGTTTTTCTTTATGACCAATGGCTTTAATCTACTGCGAAGCTTCACCAAGCGTTTGCTGACTTTCTCAGAAGAATTGGTCGTTGGGATCCTCAAATCTGGCATCGACTTGCTTTCATGGACTGGCAACTGTTCCGTCGACTTCGTCACAGTTCCATAATACCGTGGCATACTAAAGTCTTCCTGGTACATCATTGCTGATTGTTGTTGTATACTCTGCAAGCTCGTCTCTCCTTTGTATTCCGGTAAAGAAGGACAGTCCGCAAAGAATTTTGGAAGATTGTTACTCTTTATTATTGGAGTGTCTGGTAGATGACTTAGTTTCAATTCTTGTGTTGCTGACATTACTCCAACCATTGATTTGCTCTTTATCAAAGGAGGTTTCTCCGGAGCTAAATGTTCTGGGATATTCAAGAACGATGCGCTTCTATGTGGAACCCTTGATAATACTTTGTTTAGTTTCGTAGGATCCATGTTTTTCAAGCTATCGACTCTGCTTATCATTGGTTTTAACTTGCCACTGCTGTCGACTCTATCCAAGGGCTTAGGGCTATTACTTCTTGGGGATTCATTGTCTGCTCTTAGCCTTAGAATGCCTTTCACACTCTCCACTCTTGGTAGTGAAAAGGCTGATGGTAAAGCCACAGAACCTACTGGATTGTACTTGTATATCGGACTGAGTGTCGTGATCTTTGTTTCATCTTTGATTGTAATAGTGCTAGGTTTAATAACGTCTTGTTTCTTAACAGATACATTCATTATTAGCCCTTCCTCCGTATCCTGGCTTTGTCTGTCACTTTCTTCTTCTTCGTCAATCTTGAACATGTTGCTAGCAAGCAGTTCATCTTTGAACATAATTTCAAAGTCAGTGACCGGTGAATTGATCTCATCTTCGAAGTATACTTTTGTCCTGTTAGGTCGATCTGATAGGTAGTCGGGTTCAGATTTTGTCTCCAATTCGTCCAAAGAGTTTGTGCTTGCGGTTTTTTCTTTGAGCTCGTGGTCATCTCTAAATATTAAAGATTTAGAGAATACCTGGAAATGAGAAAAGATGTTGTTAGTTTTGGTTGACTAGATTCGCTAGTAACAATAAAAAAACAATTGACTTGCTACAAATCAACTAAATTATTATAAAAACTCTTACATCTTGTACACACATGATAAACCATTATAATTATTGATACTTCATAATATAAAAAGGGGAACCGCTAAACGTTTACAGCAGTGAGCAGTTTATTTTATTTACTTAGCGGATCCCCAGCGCAGTACAAGGCTTTTTTTTTGCGTTTAAGAGGTTTTTATGTCGGGAGTTATTAACCGACTTCTTTTAATTTAGTTTATTTCATGTTTTTAAACTATTTATATTATACCTAGTAGCAGATACGCTTCAATCGACAATCTATCGAAACACGTAATAATGAGATGATATAGATTCAATGAGCAAAATGTGAATTTTTCAGGGCGGCCGAGAAGTTGGTTTACCGGATGCGCGAGGCACGAAACATTGCTGATTTTGTATGAGATTTACTACTGCGCAGCCATTGTAGCCAACTTCAGGGCGGCCGAGAAGTTTGGCGAGAACTGTACTTTTGGACGGCTTTCAATCAAACATAGCTAAGAACACTCTTGACAAAATCACCTTTGATGCCACAGACAGACACACAGATACACAGCAACGCACGTCAAACTCACCCCTCTTTTTGCGTCGGGGGTAAAAAACAAAAAAGTCTATGCCATGTTAGATCTTGGGAGAGTCTGACGTAGTTTTCAAAGTTTCAAGAGTCATTGTATTGGTGACGCAAGGTCGCAAGGGTCAAGTGTCGTCTGCTGTCAGTGTCGAGCAGTGTTGGTGTCATGAGTGTCAGATGTCGATGTAGTGAATATCAGTTAACGAAAAGTAAGATCTCACAATCATCAAGTCACTGTTCCTCAGTATCTCACCTCATAGAGCTTGTCAGCATGCAAGGGCACCTCGTTGACCTCCCTGCTGGTGATGGCTCGCGGTGGTAGATGGTTGTTGTTGACCGGTTGCTCGGTAACCACGCTCTCGAGGCTGGCTCCGTTATTGACGTAGCCATTCGTGTGGGCTGCATCTTCTTCTAGTCTAAAAGGAGATAAAGGAACTTTAAGAATAGATAATTAAACTTGAGTCTTGACGAGAGCTTTCTGCTTAACAACTACACAGCCATACCACATTTTTTTAAGATTGAACTTTAACTAGCCAATGGAAACTTACGGGAGGTACAGGTTTACTGCAAGGATACGATTGATGCTCACGCTCGAGCATACAGATTTTCTATCTTGTGGTATATTATTATTGTGGCTATGTGGGCATTTGAAGCTCTGTCTGATTACAGACTTAGTCTGAACCTAATCTAAAGTATAGTAAAGAAGTGTTTAGTATTTGTTTTTTTGCAATGGTTACCACTGCAAGTGATGGTGCCTTTTACACACCGATTACGAAAATTATTTCACAGATGCTGATTGACCAAAATCATAATTATGTATCCTCCGACTGCACAGCATGATTTTCTTCTTTTTCTTGTTTACGTCTTTTTAGTTCACTCTCTTCGTTCTAGGTTTTTTTAATTAACTTTTTAGTTACCTATTTTTTTTTTCGAATTACTTCATTTTTAAACTATTAATTGTTATATATTTTTGTAATAACTTCTTAAAACCTATCATTTTGATACCCCACACGACGGGTTTGGAAGAAAAAAAATTGGGGCTTCCACAATATGACCCCCAAACGCCAATTTTTTTTAAACATTTAATTTCATTCAGTGGCACTCGCAAGGTTAAGATGAATCGATTGACGTAAGAATCATCAAAATTGGCTTACGTGTTTGGTCTTTAGAACGCCACAAACATACAGGTACAACGACTGATATACACATTACTCACATTACCTCCTTTGCTTCGCGCAGTCGGGTAAAAAGCCCAGAGAATTGTGGATGGATTGTGTGAGGAGTTACTTATATGTTTGAAAATGGAGTGAGGGCGTGGGGGTTTACAGGAGAGAATAATAGGAGAAAACGAGAACCGACGACTCCAAGTGACGTGAGACAGAGCAGGAAGTAACCAACCACTTCTCCGTCTGAATATTTTCAGTTTCAACAATTTACCTTGAAGCGTTACACTACAGTTATCTATAGCATATCATCTTTAGTAACTAACAAGTCACAACTATGATAAATACAAGATTTACAACTGAAGTAAATGTTAGCATACAGCTGACTATCAAGATCATTGTCTGTTTGTTTGTTTGCGCACGGATTGACGAGGCTTGTGACTACGGAGACAAATAGAAGATAACGATGAAAGAAATATTGTAGATGTGTTTGTTAGTTTGTTACTACTTAGAAAGTAAACTGCTAAACGGAATCGTGTTATAAAGATTTCAAGGAACGAGAAATGGCCATTTAAGTTAAAATAATTATACAATCAGGATTCATTTCCGTGGACGGGGTGGAAGTGGACCGTTCTAGGTGGGTAATGAGGGCCGTAGTTCCAACCAGCTTTTAGAAGCAGATAAGGCCTCCCAGTTTGTGCAGGTAAAAATATTACATTTTTCCTACTCCTCCGTTATTCTTTTCTGATTAATTTCGTTGCGGGATCCAAGACAGGTAAATTCATTCTCCGGGACTTCGTCGAGCTTCATTGCCTCGGCGCTTTTCTGGTGGTCGCCACTGTTGATTCTGGCTTTCAGGAGTTGCAGTGGTTTGGGAATAGTGCAGTGGGATTGTAAAAAAAGGTAAAAATATTAACTGTGTGTGTCATGTTTGGTTTTTATATTCTTAACTGGCTTATCCACGCAGCTTCACTTCCATAGTTTATAATAACAAGTAATTCCGGCAAAACGGGCCAAGACTTCACACCTTTATGGTTTCGTACCAAAAAAATAGATTTGTCAATATATTGGTATTTGTTAGTAAAATATACGTAATAATAAACATTATCACTAAATTTCAAGTTCGTCAATGGGAAGTTATAAAAATCTTCAGCACAAAATTGTGTGACAGACGACGGACAGACAGACGGACGGACAAACAATCGGATAGACAGACGGACACGTGAGTGACAGCAATAGGGCTCCATTTGGACCCTTCCAGTACGGCACCCTAATAAAAAGTGAAAACTTTAACTGAAACTGAAACTTTCTGTCAGTTAAATAATTTTTTTATTCAGATATTTACTTCTAGGGATTAGGGGTACCTTACCTTGTTCAAATATATTAACAAACAACATTACCTCTATAAACTCGTAATTTTAGTTAAGACCAGCATCTTTACGTCATTCTCATGATAAGCCACCACCAATTACAATTATCGTCAGCATCATTAGTTTTAACGAGATGGAGTAATTCCGTTTCGCTTGTACGAATAGTCGACGTGAAAACTGTTCTAATTTCATGTTTTTTTTTCTATGAATGAAAGAAACGCATTTCTTATAGTCCAGCATTTAGTGTATTATTGCTTTTGTATTCAGTTTAACTATCGCAAACTATTATAGAAAACAAAGGACATTATCTTCACAAAAACGTTTTGACGTGTGTATTTGTGCATCTGTGGCATCATAGCTCCTAAACGGATGACAACTGCGTCGCGACGATGCAGCGCCCGTATGGCCGTCAATGACTCAAAATATATGCGTTGCGTCTACGCAACACAACGCAAACAGCCGGTTTTTACCGTATATGAAATATTATCCAGAAAACATCTGTAATTTATATTTTACCATTGAGAACATCTGTTCAACACAATTTTATCTAAAAATATTTAATATCCGCGTACAAATCCTCTCTTATCACGAGTGTGGCAGCCAGCTATGACTGTTGACGTTAGTAAATACGTGGTTTTCCTCTACAAACAGTCGTATACAATGATTTACAACAGAAAGCTACAGTTTACAATGTTATTTACATAATCTTTTACTTTGCTAATGTAATGTGCTTATTTTACTTGTCAATCAGATTATATTATGATGTTAGACGTTTTCTGTCTGCGTAGGCTGAATGGTAGGTTTTTACTTATATAAGCCGGAGAGACATTTAGATTAAAATATGAGTGTAATAAAATGGAAAGAAAGAATGAGGAGCAAAGCGGATCATAGCGTTTAGTGAATACTTTCATTGTGCGCACAGCTAAGGAGTGGAATTCCCTGCCGGAGTCTTTGTTTCCTGATAGCTACAACCTTGGGGTTTTTAGGGTTCCGTACCCAAAGGGTAAAAACGGGACCCTATTACTAAGACTGCGCGGTCCGTCTGTCTGTCTGACTGTCTGTCACCAAGCTGTATCTCATGAACCGTGATAGCTAGACAGTTGAAATTTTTTTCAGATGATGTATTTTTGTTGCCGCTATAACAACAAATACTAAAATCAGAATAAAATGAATATTTAAGGTGGGCTCCCATACAACAAACGTGATTTTTGTGCCGTTTTTTTGCGATAATGGTACGGAACACTTCGTGCGCGAGTCCGACTCGCACTTGGCCGGGTTTTCAGTCAAGAGTGAATAGGTTACTTCTAGACAAGCGTGATTCACCGTCGACCACATCATTGCTTACCATCAGGCGAGATAGGGGTCAAACGAGAGCCCATCGTTAAATATAAAAATAAGCCTCTGGTCGATGTTCAAGGTTGGGCAACGCTTACCGAGGTCAGTCCGTGGATTGACCACCATTACATACCGAAACCCTTTCGTGCGTAGGACAGCGCGTTAAGCCTTTAGTCCTGGATGTAATTTGTAGTTGTTACAGGTAACTAAAATAGGATAGGACTCGGACTCAGGATGTCCGTCGCCCCCACACATCAGGACCCGAGGTGGCGGCTCGTAGTGTTCCACACACGCCCCTCTTAGACGTCGCGGGGGGAGTCTAACACCTCACTCCTCCCCCCCAAACCCTAGATAGAGGCCAGCAGAGGCGGGCCGGCACTAGCTGGGGGTTGCGAAAGTATCGTTGTTCCCGCGACCCCCAGCGTAGGTGTTAGATGGAACACCGGGGTGGTTTTTAGTCAGTAGGAGTCTGACAAACCCAAACCAGGATAGGATAGATGGACCCCTTTTCCACACTTAGACTCGCATTTGGTCCGTTGTGCGTGCAGGCTTCCGCTCTGTGAGAGGGCATAGGCCGTAATCCACCACACGGGCCCAGTGCATGTTGGTGGATGTCACATGTCTTTGAATTTTTGGTTCTATAGCATGCCGGTTTCCTCACGATGTTTTCCTTAACCGTTTTGAGAGCCGTGGTGTGAAAGATTTTCGCAAAGTAAAGTGCTTGCCTGGGTTCGAACCCACGTCCTACAACTTGTAAGTCACGGCCGTTACCAATAGGTGGCCCATTACTAACGGCCGGTAGGTAACTATAAAAATACTGTTAGGGCGGTTATGCACTACATCCGATCCGTGTCCGTGAAATTTCAGTTCCGAAGTAACCGTAGTACTGCTTGTAGGGAAGCTTACGCGCTACATCCGAACTCTATCCGTCATTTCAGAATATTTTGAACTCGGAACTCGAATCAAGGACACGGATCGGATGTAGTGCGTATCCGCCCTTAATTAGAAACTCTGGTACTAGTTTTGCAATGGGTATCTCAATACGCCCACATATTGGGTACTAGCTTCTGCCAGCGGCTTCACCAGCGTGAATGTCAAATAAAAAAATGCTATTCCAGACTATAATATTTCATCAAGATCCGTTCTGTAGTTTTTGTGTGATAGATTAACAAACATACAAGTATATAGATAAGATAGGATTGAAGGTCAAATAGCCAGTTGCTCCAAGTGAAATAATGATCCTGAGCTGCATATTTCAAGCTTCAAGCTGTCCTCAGTATTGTTATATCTTGAATAATAAGGCAAGCAGATTGATGGGTATGATAAAAAATCTATGCCTCACAGCCTCGGTGAATACAGGTTGTGTAGTGATTTTGACCATGCTAGACTTGCATCTCTTATCGGTAAGCATAATTTCATAATGACAAATAAGAACCAACTTAAAAGGTTCCGGGTCAACGGCTCATGAAGGCAAAAAATCTTCAAAAACGTGTATCACATTTTGGAATCTAATTCTTAATTCTTTATTGTACACCAAAAACAACATTACATACAGTGGATAATAAAGTACATGTACAAAGGCGAGCTTAACTCAATGTTGAGTTCTCTTACAGCAAACCCTAGGGAGACAGAGAAAGATGACATCATAGAGGGGAGGATCCAGTGTACAATTTTAAAATAACTTATGATGAATTTAAAAAAAAAACTTAAATAAATACATATTTTTATATAAATACTAATTATTATGTCATTGCGCTAGGAAATGATCTTTAATCTTCCTCTTGAAGACCTCCAGAGAAGGGCTGTCGCGTAGGGAGTGTGGGAGAGAGTTCGAGAGACGCACTGCAGTAGCAGAGAAAGAGCCATCATAGCGGCTGGAAGTGTGTCGTGGAGGGCGAAGGAGAAGAGAAGTAGCAGTGCGACAGGGTTTACCTCTCGGGACAAGGTACTCAAAGCGTTCACGTAGGTATTGAGGAGAATTAGGATTGTGCAGGATGGTATAGAGAAGGGAAAGGATATGGGTATCTCGACGACGCCGAATCGGCAGCCACCTCAATCTGGTCCGAAATTCTGATACATGGTCGTACTTGCGGAGGCCAAAAGTGAAGCGGATGCACAAGTTCTGCAGTCGCTCGAGTTTATTAAGGAGTACCTCCGTTGCATCTAAAAAACAGACATCCGCATAGTCTATGAGCGGTAGAAGAAGGGATTGCGCAAGAGTAACCTTAGTGCGAAATGGTAAGAAATTTTGGAGACGTTTAAGGGACTGAAAAGAGTAAAAGACCTTCTTACTCACATCAGCAATATGAACCTCCCAAGAGAGGTTTGTATCCATGAGAACGCCTAGATTTTTTGCGCTCTTGGAGTAATTTATGGCCACTGAATCTAACTAATTGCTTAACTAAAAAAATCCTAGTGACTTTCGTCTACTGCTAGAAAGGAACTCTACTCCTGTGCAAAATTCCTGTTCTAGGACCATGGATGTCTATGTTCAAAGATTGGCCTGAGTGTTTATGAGTCAGTCAGAAAACTTCGTTTTGCACCTAGATATGTTTTAACCCCTTGAGTGCCTGTAACGTGGATCCACGCAAGACACAGTTCAGTCTTCAGTCTTCAGTGGACTTTTGAATTGTTCTTATAATAACGGCACACCTACTTACTTAAATATAGGTACTATTTTATTCGCAAATGAATACGAACATGTACTTGTGTAATTTTATGACAGGATTTTAATAAGCGGCAAAATTGCATCTGATATAAATTGATGCATGGAAGATGTCATGCTTGTACCAATTATATTAAAATGGTTTCCACGTGACTATATTACATGATTTGTAGACCTAGATAGACATCATACGTACAAAGGACTTATAAAATTAAAGCTGCATATGTATGTAGGTATTAACCTAATACTACATAATGTAAAAAAATGGTGATTGACTGCTGTGCTGCGTGTCGCGGGTTCGATTCCCGCACGGAACAAATATTTGTATGACCTACAAATAGTTGTTCCGGCTCTGGGTGTTGTGTATGTGAGTTTATATGTTTGTAAACGCACCCACGATACAGGAAGAAATTCCTAGTGTGGGGCAACGTTTTTTTTTAAAAAAAAAATCATAATAATAAATTAATAAATAAATGTAACGTACTACGAAGTTCTCGTATACCCTAGATAAGTGGCAGCACTTTAAGGTTGCCCTAGTCGGCGGCACGAACTATTTTTATCATTCGTCATCCACAATTATTTGCATTAATATTACACAGGCCTCCCCTAGGCGTCGCCACATTGACCGATCCCGTGCGTCTCGCATCCAGCGCCTTCCTGCGACCTTAACCAGATCATCGGTTCACCTAGTGGGAGGCCTTCCAACGTATCGTCTTCCGTTTCGCGGTCGCCATTCTAGAACTTTTCGGCTCCATCGGCCATCCGTTCTGCGAGTAATGTGCCCTGCCCACTGCCACTTAAGTTTGGCAATTCTTCAGGCTATGTCGGTAACTTTGGTTCTCCTGCGGATATCATCATTTCTGACGTGATCACGCAATGAACTTCCGAGCATAGTCCTCTCCATTGCATTGGCCTTTGGTTGACTTTAAGCTTTCTGATAAGGCCCATTGTGAGCGACCACGTCTCGGTCCCATAGGTGATCACTGGCAACACACACTGGTCATAGACTTTTGCCTTGAGACACTGCGGTAAATTGGACGAGAAGATACCATGCAACTTCCCGAACGCCGCCCAGCCGTGTCGGATTCGACGGTTGACCTCTTTCTCCAAGTTACACCTACCCAACTGGACCGTTTGTCCCAGGTAGACATAATCGTCTACAACTTCGAGTGTATAGTCTCCGATCTTGATAGGAGTGGGTGTTACATGGGCATTCACCTTGGTTTTGTCCATGTTTATTTTAAGACCTACTCTTTCGGAAGCTCTATTGAGGTCAATGACCATGACCATGGAGAGCCTCATTCAAATGCATCGAGCATTTGAATGAGCATTTGAGGCTCAGCCATGACCACTATGTCGTCGGCAAACCTAAGGTGGGTGATGTACTTGCTATTGACGTTGATGCCGAGCCCCCTCCAGTCCAGAACCTTGAAGACATCCCCCAGCGCAGCAGTGAACAGTTTCGGAGAAATGACGTCTCCCTGTCTCACGCCGCGCTGGAGAAGGATTGGTTTCGAGGTCTGATCCTGAAGACGACATGGTGAAGACAAGACTGACATGGTGGCGTTTTTCTACAAACACTTCAATACCTCAATGTACCGGTAGTCTATCTGGCACCGTTGAAGAGACTGCAGTACAGCCCAAGTCTCGATCGAATCGAAGGCTTTCTCGTAGTCCACAAACGCTAAACAGAGATGCAGGTTATACACTTCGGTCTTATGTATAACCTGCCGCAGCGTATGTATGTGGTCTACGGAGCTGAAGCCTTTTCGGAATACAGCTTGTTCGGGAGGCTGAAATCATCAAACCTGCGATTCGTGATGACTATTGAAACAACTTGTAGATGTGGCTAAGAAGTGAGATGTGAGATGTGGGTGAGATGAGAGGGCCTATAGTTCTTCAGCCGGGCATTGTCGCCCTTCTTGAAGAAGAGTACCACTACACCCCTGCACCATGCCGTTGGCATTTTGCCCTCGAGTATGACGGAATCAAACAGCTTCTGAAGGGCCTTAAGGACCAGTTTTTCAAGAGTTCTGCCATGATTCCGTCGTCACCCAGCGCCTTGTTGTTTTTAAGCTGTTTCCGAGCCATCCTAATCTCGTACAGGCTGACGTCCGGGATATCTTCGGTATAGTGTCGGGTCAATCTAGCTCTTGGGTCGTTTGCTAGACTCGCAACGGGCTTGCTGATTGATCTGTACAACTGCCCATAGAATGTCTCGATCTCCCTCAGAAGCAATAATATAGGTAAATGAATTATCAAATTAAATAATAAAAAAAATGATTATGTTGATAACCTGTAAATAATTTTTGCACTTCTAATGGTGTGTCGTGTACTTTTAAATCAAATGTCTCTACTGTGTTAACAATTTTAGGCTAACCTAAATAAATAAAAAAGCTTGTGCAATTGAGCTAAAATTTTGCACACACGTTTGTATCTTGAGAGAATACAATTTATAATACATAATTATATAAACTTGTTTAAAAAAAGTTTTTTTGTGTAGAAGCTTAGTTTGCTAACAGTAGTAAAGCAAACGTAACTTCAACTATGATACATTACAGATAATCAATTCTAGAATTATATAACAGTTATTTCACTCAATGAGGTAAAGTTTGCAATATTATTAACAACCGTATTTTATTACTCGTATGAGCTCATTGAAGCAAGTAAAGAAGACTTATATAGCACATAACGTTTTATTGTCATTCTCTTATTAAATAAACAATAAGAGATGTCCTTAAACGTATATTTATTACAAGCATGATTAAGCCAATTAGGTTTAATTGTTATTTTCTATTGAGTTATGGTTTTTAATTAATATCTAGCGACCAACCAAATTAAGGAAGATACTTATTTAATTATTATTTAAATAAATATTTTATCAGTGGGGAGCAGTGGTGACCCAGTGGTAACCGCCGCGACTTATGTGTCGTGGGTTCGAACCTAGGCAAGCGCTTTACTTTGTGTAAATTATTTCATTACCACTACTCTTAAAACAGTGAAGGAAAACATCGTGAGGAAACATGTCCTAGAACCAAAAATTCGAAGAAATGAGATCAAACCCACACTGGGCCCTCGTGGTGGATTACGGCCTATTCCCTCTCACAGAGAGCGCGCCTCACCAATTAGCGTGATTTTAGCGTTTTTTTTTTATATATAGCACATAACTTACATAAACACATTGATAGACTCATCATAGCACCAGTTTAAACCTTATTGGTTTTTGGTTGCTATTTAATACTAATATCCTGTAATCTGTTGTTTAATTGATAAATAAAGGAAAAAAAAAAAATAACCGAGCAACGTTGGTGCGAGCTCTGGGGCCAACGTTTGTAGACGGGGTTAATGATTTCTTCTGTCAAATAGTATGGCATAATTAAGTTTATCAGTTGTCGTTATAATACAAATGGACGTTTACGTCAGCACGATCGAGAATGTATAAAAACTCGCACTAAGGCCACAGTTCAATCCATTTTGGATTTTCCATAATCGTTATTGCTGCAAAATTGAGGAGCTCGTGGCTAAATAATAACAGCCGCCGGAGTCGATCATCAAGGTTAAGCAACGCTTGACGAGGTCGGTCCGTGGATGGGTGACCATTTCAACATATCGAGTTTCCTCCGTGCCTCGGAAAGCACGTTAAACCGTTGGTCCCGGCCGTCATTTGAAGATCTTTGACAGTCGTTACGAGTAGTCAGAAGCTTGAGATCTGACACCAGTCTAGCCAAGGGGTACCGTGTTACCCAGTTACTGGGTTGTGGAGGTCAGATAGGCAGTCGCTCTATGTAAAACACTGGTACTCAGCTGAATCCGGTTAGACTGGAAGCCGACCCCAACATAGTTGTTAATAGTTGGGAAAAGGCTAGGCAGATTAATTGATTGTTATTGCTGCAAAATCATGTCACACACAATGTTTAGAACTCCTTCACGATCCATAGGCACTTTCTACAAGTGATAACTACTTTCCACTAGGTTGGAAAAAATACAGGGACTCGAGTATTAGACACTCATATATCAGTTTAAATAAATACATCTTGTCTTTTCAAATAAATACAAAGTAAACGACATGAATTCCTCGCTATACAAACAGTTTGTTTTAGCTTCTGTGTTAGTCTGTCTGTTTGTTTTGTAATCAGACGAGAAAAAATGATTTATTGTTGGGTATTGAATCATCATTTTTATCATGTGAGCGGGTTTTTCGAAGATCCACATTGTTTAATAATGTTACTACACCTAGGAAATAAGCTTACTCTCTGCCAGGGAGTGAACTAAGGTTTTCGCCCGAAAAAAAAAATGCCTTAATCCGCCTTGTACCTTAAGTTACTTGAAACCATGCTTTTTTAATCGAATTATTTTGATAATTTTGATCTCAAATGACAGGTATAGGCGTAGAATTAATTTATCATGGCAGTTGAGATTGAGTCATGCTCTCTCAAATGTCTCTCTGAAGGTGGCACATGTATTGGATCATGCGGTTCCCATCATGATGGTTGAGCTGAGTGGTGTCAGTACATGCGTCATGTTCGTGAACGGGCGCCATCAGTTGGGATTGGTCATAACTTAACTGCTTCTTACGTACTTATTTTATTTTTGAATTGTTTGTTTTACTCTAGACGCTTTTACATGCACATCTTTTTACATCGTTCATGTATTTTTTCCAACAAGAAAAGAATGATGTAACCAAATAATTATAATTAAAACTGAAGGAAAAGAGTGTCCGTGGAGTTTCTTGCACGTTCTTCTCCATAGAGACCTACTGACGCTTGCTAATGTGCAACTAGATTTATATTTTGTTTGACAATTCAAATGTATGGATTAGTTGTATTAAAAACAGTTTGATTTTGATCCGTTTAAATCATGTAAATCGATCCACGCATTTATGAGATATTAATTCATTACTGAATGCCAAGTGAAAGGGTCACGGACGCCCCTTACCGCGATACGTTTGTTTTGATCGTGTTAGCGACACTGCCTTTACATTTTTTCGTATCGTTTTGAAATTTTGGAAAACATTGGTAGACAGGTGTTAAAGACTTTTATTTCTTTGTTATCTGGCGGTGACCATACATTTCTCCAAACGGGTCCAGTACGGGGTGGTGGGAATTTTTTGGTCTAATATATGAACATCCCATCGTTTTGAGAGAAGTGGTGATTAACTAATTTACACAAAGTAAAGTAAGCCTTGTTAATAGAGTAAAGCCTGGGTTTGAACACGTTAACACTGGACCACCACTGCTTTGTATTTGCGTGTTAAAGACGAAAATTATGTTTCCAATTTATAAATGAGGGAATGGATGTTATATCAAAGGAAAGATTTTATTTAACCTTTTTATGTCAAGTTTATTGGCCAAGTACAGTGTTAAAAGAAAGAAAAGAAAAGAAAGAAAGAAAACTTGTTTATTTGGCACACACAGATACACACAATGTACAAATGGAAAAAGAATTTAATAAAAACAATTACATACATAGTGTGCCCCGCGGCTGCGCCAAAAAGCCAACAGCTTAATAGCTACGAGCCTCGACCAACACCTTAGGAAGCTCCCGTTAGGCGGCTGAGTCAAAGTGATGCAGAAAGCAGTACTGCTGGACGCGGCTCGTATTGTTAGGAGGTTCCTCTCTCAGTAGCCCTGACCGCCGGTAGCTTGGACTCTGTTTCCGATACCGGTGGGCCTCTATTTTTAGGGTTCCGTACCTCAAAAGGTAAAAATTGAACCCTTATAAGATCACTCTCTTGTCCGTCTGTCTGTGTGTCACCTCCTATTTTCTCAGAATTTTTTGTTGAAATTTCAACTTGTTAGGCCCCCACCCGCCTAGCAAGTTGAAATTTATAGCAGATACTTAGGTCTATAGTCCCTATTAGGTGTATTAATCAAGGTCCTGAGTTGACACGATAAATAGATATGGGCAAATTTAGATATTCGCCAAATCGCCTTTAAGTACCAAAATTCACTTTAAAACTTTTTTTATTTACTTTACTTTTTAACTATTTTTATTTTTCGGAAGTTTCCTTTTACTTGTGCCTGTGCCTGTAACTGTCCCGCTACAGGGCAAAGGCTTCTTTCTAAATAAACGCAGTTTTTTTTAAGTGTTTTCTCTTGCACAATTACTAAGGTTTAAATTCTTGTTCAATCAGTTTTCGTTTCTTTTTTATCGCTATGCTTGCGTTTGACCACTATCGCCTGATGGTAAGCGATGATGTGGTCTACGCTGAAGCACGCTTGCCTAAAAGTAATATATTCACTCTTGACTTTTGTGGAATTGTCTACCATGTATTAACTTTTCAAGGTCTTACATCAGGATATAAACTTAAATCGCGATAATACAGGCATCGTGATACCACATACCAACTGAAAGGTCTCGAGGTCACTAATAGCATCACTGTACATTCAGTCAACCGTGTTATCAGTGATCGCTCATCTAATCTCAACGTCACGACGGATGACGTCACACAGTTGTCACTCTTTGTTAACCTGTCCGTACATTTATCATTATATCAAACCGTGAACATCGTTTAGAAAAGATGAAGAAACGAGTACTAATGTGAATGTTCCTAAATGGTGACTCTTTGGTTTTTGATTTTATCCTATGACTTATCGGTCTGGATGGAGCGGGAGGGCGTGTCAAACTTTTCCTTCAATTGCTTGTCCAAGTTCCACGGTAACTCTCTTTCAAATTTATCCGCCACCCAGACAGGTCTCGGCCGAACACTTCGCGCCATCGACTCGGGCCTAGTGCTTATTGGACGGTGGGAAAACCCATTACCACAATTCCGCGACTCCGGGAATCGTTTAGCGACTCCGACGCCCAGGGCGTCTCCTCCGGCGGCTAGGGGCGTAAGTCTCAGTTGCGTCTCCCTCATGCGTTTTGCGTCCTGCTTCACGAACATTACTGTTTCGCAGAAACAGGTGACCTGCCACGACCAGGATCAGGTCATGTCACCAAGAGATCCGGCCGGAGTGCTGTCCCCAGAGTCGCCATTTGTTGCGGCAGTGGAGTTTCACCCCAGCGTTTCGCCTCCTCACGCCACTCCCATATATGAGCGATGACTTTTGCCTCCAGATCCCATGGTGGCAATTTGTTCACCGAACCCCCAAGGCGCTCTTTTTCCTGTTCTATCATAGCCAAAGTAGCAGCAATCAGATACGCGTAGAGAAGCAAAGATCCGTTTTAAGAATTTACCAAGGAGATAAGATAAGATGCTTGGTAATTATCTAACTATAAGTAATTTACGAACATATAAAATTATATGACAATGGTCTAGCACACAGACCTTTGGCAAAGATATCAAGGTAGGCTGAACCCAAATATACAAAGAGAGGGAGGGAACGGTAAGTTAACTTACTTGTAGGTGGCGATCTTCTTGTCGAAACAGAACCTCTCCTCACAACAGTTCCAGTACATTGTCTCCAGACAGCTGCGGACAAGAGAAAACCACTATTACTTCAAAGTCAAAGTCAAATGTGTTTATTTCAAGTAGGCCATTAAGCGGCACTTTTGAACGTTAAAATTTTAAATTTACAATTAATAAAAATGTATTCTACCGATTGATTCTTAATAATGAAATACCAGTATCTATGACCAGTGTGTGTTGCCAGTTATGACCTATGGCTCTGAGACGTGGGCGCTCACAATGGGCCTCATCAGAAAGCTTACAGTCACCTAAAGGGCAATAGAGAGGGCTATGCTCGGCGTTTCCTTGGGTGATCGAATCAGAAATGTAGAGATCCACAGGAGAACCAGGGTTACCAACATAGCCCGATAAATTGCCAAACTTAAGTGGCAGTAGGCAGGGCACATTGCTTGCAGAACGGATGGCCGATGGGGCAGAAAAATTCTGGAGTGGCGACCGCGAACCGGAAGACGTTGCGTTGGAAGGCCTCCCACCAGGTGGACCGATTACCTGGTGAAGGTTGCGGGGATGCGCTGGATGCGGGACGCACGGGACAGGTCAATGTGGCGATGGCGACGCTTGGCCTGAGAGAGAGAACTATGTCCAGCAGTGGACGTCTTTCGGCTGATTTGATGATGAATGAAATACAAGATAGGTAGGGTAGTACAGGCGATGCGTCTTGACCTTACGAAAGCTTATAATATTCTTGAATCAATAAATCTGCCTAGCCTTTTCCACTCTGCACTATGTTGAAGTCGGCTGCCCAGTCTAACCTGATTCAGCTGTAGCTGATTCAGCAGTATTTTTGATGGAGCGACTGCCTATCTGACCTCCACAACCCATGTTAAACACTGGTACTTAGCTAAATCCAGTTAGACTGCAAACCGGTCCCAATATAGTTGGGAAAAAAGGCTAGGTCGATGATGAAAGTCTAGTTGTTGTAAGTGTTATTTTTGCACTATTATTGTAATTTTATAGATGTTATAATTTTTGCATATTGCTGGTATTATAAGAATAAACAGTGTATCAATTGAAGAGAGGCCAAAGAAATAAAATATTTTTGCTTCGCCGGCAACAATGGCAATATCCTGAGGATCCATACAAAGTGTCATTATTTCAGCAAAGGCGATGGTCGAAATGCCAGAATGTAATAGATTGATCATGTCACATATAAAAATATTAACATTACACTACACAACATTACAGTAGGTATACCAGTAACCTTTTCTCAGTACAAAACGGCATTGATAACCAACTGATATACATTAATTTCACAGTGATTCATATATAAAATTTCATCGAATTTGACTCACCTGTTTACGACCTAAGGTTAAACAAAATGACACACACAACTGATATTCGGTCACATTGCAACAAATATAATATAACAAGCGTTGTAATTCTACCTAATACTATAAATACGAAATCTTGGATGGACGGATGTTTGTTGCTCAATCACGGAACGGATCGGGATGAAATTGATGGCATGGAGATAGATAGAATACATAGGCTAATTTTAAAACCGATAAAATGTTCTCTCGGGACAATAAAACAGTTTACACGCAAAATCGCGTGCAATTAATAAGTAATAAGTACTACACGACTTTTCCGTCTTGTTGTGACGAAGGAACTGAGTCTCAACACTAATACGATTTAAAAATCATTGAAACATAATAGGCGTATTATCTTTAGATGACAGTTTTTGCCGACTTTGAAAAAGAATGAGTTATTTTAAAATTATATTTCTCACAGAAATTCTTTTGTTTTGAGACTGCGCAAAGAGCAAAGACAAATATAGATGAATAGCATATTTAACTTAAGGTTGCTCACGTCTCAGATAATATAATACTAGCATACAGAGGCCTCATCCCATACAAAGAACGTTACTAGTTTTTACCGTCTGATTAAAATGTTTTTTTTTTTATAAGTACTTCCATCGCGTTCGGTTCAGTTCCACGGCTATACATTGTGCTAGCAGTGACTTGCAAATAAAAGGGTTTTCTCGGTTCGTGACAATGTTTTCTTTATATACAGTGACGATTTGTTTTATAGTATTTTTTTGCAAGATTTTACAATTTTAATAGTACCAAAATGTGTTAATACAAATTTAAAAAATCTCGTGGCATACCTCAGAAATGTAAAACCGACCCATCTATTGGAATCAATTTTAAATGATCCATTTAAATAATCTTTGAAATGTGAATTAAGAGAATTATTAATAAAACAAGAAAATACAATTTTTATAATTAATTCTAGAAAATGTTAATTTTACACACAATTCAACAACAAATCGATGTATATCACGCCATCTAGTGATATTTATTTGAACCAAATTTTCTTTGTTAGCGCTGGGACCCCGTGCCCGCGTTTCAACTTGCAACTTTTCCCACAAAAACGTACTACATAAAGCCTATGTTCTAATGCAAGTCACCTAAGTTTACGATATTTCCGCTCAGCATCAATCGATTCGTTCAGCAGTTGAGGCGTAATTAATTAAGTTCATTTAAACATACAGACTTCAGAGGTTATACAAAAGTGACATTCCATAAACGAAAACGTCTTGTTAGCGATCGGAAAAACGTCAACAATGTAAGGGATTTCAAAGCACTATTGCAACGTCACGTTATCAATCCCTTACATTAGATTATCAATTAGGACGAAACACGTCCGTGTCCGTGAAATTTCAATTTCGAAGTAGCGGTAGTACTTCTTGAATAATATTTACAACGGATCTTTGTGTCTCTGAAGTTGGCTCAGCCAAGAAACTGCAGCTTACGCACTACATCCGAACTCTATCCGTCATAGTCTGTCATAATTCAGAACATTTCAAACTCGGAACTGAAATTACGGACACGGATCACGGACACGGACGTGTAGTGCGAATCGCCTTAATTTAGAGCGTCAGAGTAGGATTGGGAATAGATTTAGGACTGCCTAGCGAATTGATATGCCTAGAGTAATTTGAAATACCATTGTTTGCCTGTCAATAACTAGGAGGCCCAAATTCAAGTTTATATTAAAACTAGGGAAATGCTTTTACGTAAACATGAAGGAAAATCATATCATAATTAATATCAAAATGACATTATTATTTTTGTTAATAAATAGTAGTTATGGCTATTGAAGGAAAACCGCAGAAAAAAACTATAATGACGAATAATTATTGTTAAGTATGTTTTCCTAATAGTCAACAAATATAATAAAAATATCCTTTATAGATAATCGACTGATGTGTTTGATGTATCATCCGAAATTAATATTGTAAATTGACAAAGAGATTCTTTGACAGATGCTTGTTATTCGCTTTCTCAAAAACAGAATGACAAATGCAACCATTGATTGTTAACCAAAAGACAAAGATATTGTGGTTGTCAAAAGGTTCAATGTGTATGAGATTGACGTAATGTCAGGTATTCACAAGAATTTTGAATTTTTACAGTCGATATCTTTAGTCATTTGACGAATGAAATGTTATACCCTAGTAGAAATCGACACTAAAATACGATAAAATCGCAAAGCTTGATGTAGTGCTGCATTTTGGTATGTTGCATGGACCAGTTAGGGTAGTGTGAATCCAAATTTATAACTCCAAAAAACTTGTGCTCGCTGCGCACCACGCGAAAGACAGAAATTTTGGGCCTTTTATCCCTTTTTGCTCTAAAAGTAATAAACTATGCGTTTTTCGACAAACAGAATGCCGTACATTTTTCGCACTAGACACCCACTTGGTCCGTTGTGCGTGCAGGTCTTTTCTCTGTGAGAGTGAAAGGGCCGTAATCCACCAAGCGGGCCCAGTGCGGGTTGGTGAATGTCACATGTCTTAAAATTTTTTGGTTGTAGGACATTCCAGTTTCCATACGATGTTTTCCACCGCCGTTTTTGAGAGCCACACAAAGACACAGAGAAAAGCGCCTGCGCGCGGAAGACCTTGCGTCGGAAGGCCTTTACTCGGTGGACCGATGACCTGGTGAAGGTTGCGGGGATCCGCTGGATGTGAGACGCACGGGACCGGTCAATGTAGTGACACTTCAGGGAGGCCTATATCCAGCAATGGACTTCTTTCGGCGGAAATGATAATGAAAGCGCCTGCCTGAGTTCGAACCCACGACCTACAACTTGTAAGTCGTGGCCGTTACCACTAAGCCACCACTGCTCTCCGGTTCCTGTTGGATAGACCAAAGGACCAAAGCCGTGGGAAAAAAAAACTATTAGGCAATATATACCTTCTCTCCTCTTTTCTTCTCTCCATCAAGAAGAACAACCTATACGGTTAAGCCACTCACAATATCACAAACAATTTTATATTTCTAAGTTATTCCAGAACCAAAACCTTTGTATCACACACATTCACTCCAATACACAGATCCTGGTTTCACTAGAAGGACCCCCCAAAGTACACAGAACCACTATTAAGCGCTTTAAAAAAATAAGTACATTCCACAGTACAATTCCCTGGTGTGCTATAGTGTGCACTAAGGAGATATGCGTCGGATGTGGACTTATCTTGACAGTGAGTGACGCTATCAGAGTGAGGCACTTCTTGTTGCGTGATCATCTGTGTGGTAAAGATGTGGAAGTGTATCTAACTAAAGGTTAATATTAATAGGGATGTTTCCTGGGTAGAAAAATGATAATTCTATTTAGTCCGTCAGTGAGATTATCAAATAATATTGAACCCGTATTTTTTGCTTTATCAAATAAATAATAAAAACCGGCCAATTGTGAGTCGGACTCGCGCACGAAGGGTTCCGTACCATTATCGCAAAAAAAAACGGCAACAATATCATGTTTGTTGTGTGGGTTCCCAATTTTTTTTTTTATCGTCTATAGGCTTGCGCTTGACCACTATCTCACCTGATGGTAAGCGATGATGTGGTCGACGGTGAAGCACGCTTGCCTAGAAAAAACCTATTCACTCGTGACTTAAAGACCTTTAAGATTGTTTGTATTGGTTGTTATAGCGACAACAGAAATACATTATCTGTGAAAATTTCAACTGTCTAGCTATCAGGGTTCCGGAGTTGAGGTCCGAGTTCAAAATGTTCTGAATTATGACGGATAGAGTTCAGATGTAGTGCGTAAGCTTCCTTACAAGAAGTACTACGGCTACTTCCGAACCGAAATTTCACGGACACGGATCGAATGTAGTGTGTAACCGCCCTAAGCCTTTTTATCTGACCTACGTTTCAAGATCATGGACAGTCATTACGGTAGTCAAAAACCATAAAATCTAAAACCAGTCTTGCCATGGGGTATAGTGTTACCCTATTACTGGGTTGTGGAGGTCAGATACGCAATATATTTATGTAAAACACTGGTACTCAGCTGAATCCGGTTAGACTGGAAGAACTTTATATAGGCTTCGCTCGCGCAAAAATTGCTTTGCCATCTCAAGCTGTTTGTATTCAAACAGCTATCCTATGTCCTTCCCAGGGTCCCAAACTATCTCCATGCCAAATTTCATCTAAATCGGTTCTGTAGATTCAGAGATTATCCCCTATATCCTCACAAACTTTACCTCTTCATAATATTATTAAGTATATAGATAGATAAAGGTTACTTCTTATCCTAGCAAATGTACACGGTTCGTCTGCGAGTATTATTTATTTAAAAAAAAAAATTACAAAAAGAATAAAACCAAAAAGTCCAAAAATAAAAACACTACGAAGTGAAAAATAACTTCTTTTTCGGCAGTCAGTGTTCCTGTTTTCTTTTTTTGACACCGCTTCGTTTTTTGTCGGTTGTATTTTGTTTTGTAGTTTTTTTGTTGTGGTATATATTATGCAAGTTCTATAGTAAAGTACCTATAATGCCAGAATAGATTACGCGAATATCATGAAACTTGAACATTACCGGTGAAAAGAGAGTGTATCAAGGTATACATCTGCGTACCCCTTTAGAGCATATTGGCGTGATGTCATGTTATGAAATGGTACAAACGATAAACAGACATGCGATTGCAATAATCCCGAGAGATTTGCTGCCATTTATTGAAGAGTTCTGTTAAGTTCTTCATCAGATCTTCACCAAACTTAAATGGGACCAATTTGGAATCATAAACTACCAAACAAAAAAAAAATCTAATCAGTGAAAATGCACAAAAAAATACCAAACTTTAAGTCAAACATAGTATCTCCTCTTTATTGGAAAGACGGTTAAAAATCATTTAATCGAATTAATATAATTAGTCACTCCAAAGCAATTCTCTCTAAATGTTCGTGAAAACCAATCAAAATCCATTGTGTATTTTTGCGTGCTTCAGAAAAAGCCTTGAAAAAACATCTGTGATTGTTTTCACCCACATATGGAAGAATGAATTGCCTAATAAAGGATGATGGGCAAATTATACTTGACAACATAATTGCAGTTATTACGGTAAACTAGGCTTGTTTAGCGGCGTCGCTCGCATAGATTCCAGTATAAAGTCGATTTTTCTGTCTAGTTGTAGCATTCTTATGGCATTCAAACTAGTTTTCAACGGGCCAAGCTCACATCGCATCGGGTCCTTTAATACGTCATTGCGTCAGGCGGAGATGCCGGGGAGAATAGGACTCCAAGGAAAAAGACTGGTCGCAAAAAGCCTCCGAATTCACCTGCCTGCTTTTCTTTCAATTCGCGAAAAGCGAATTAAAGGAAAGCAGAGAGGCTTGCAGTGGGAAAATCCAGGGTATTATAAAAGTAATAATTACAAGTAAAAATAATTTCGAAACTTTTAGGCTTTTGCATGAAAAAAATTACACAGAGTTAAGTATAAGATCAGGGGATCCAACCGGAATAAATCAAAGACAAATATATTTTATTTCGACTAGGCCACCAAGCGGCACCTTAAACGTTACTACATTAAAATTTACAAGGAATAAAAATTGATTCTACCGTGCATTCAGAAAGTAGCTTGTTATGGAGAAGAACGCACAAGAAACTCCATACATACTCTTAAAAAAAATTGTTTTATTTACAATATTTAGGTGCATAAATACATACATTAATAATTGCATATACGTATATGTGAGGACAATGCACCCAGAATCACTACACAATATACTATTTACAGGTAAAAAGTATTAGAACATTTAAACTTACAGGTACAAAGTATTTAAACACATTACTCACACATGTACTGTGCAGTTATATAATAGGTACTAAAAAACTATAAATACTATAAAACAGCCAGCTCGCGCATATGTATCCTCTGACTGCACAGTATGTTTTTTTTCTTGTTTACGTTTTTTAGTTCGCTTTTTATGCTGTCGGGTTTTTTGTTATTTTTCTATATTTTTTCCGTTTTCGACACCGACTTCCGAAAAGCTGACAGATGGCCTCTGGAACTTCTTAATGATCCCATAGTGTGGACCACAGTGTGGTCTTCTTCACCAATTCCACTTCACCAAATGATACTATCTGAATGAAAATGCTTGCAATGTAGAAGAAAATACCAAAAGCACTATTATGTATGCCTATAAAATTTCAAAATGCCATGGGATCACATTCAACACAGGCGAATTGAGAACCTTCTCCTTTTTTAATTTATGTTGAAAAGGTGATGTAAAGCTAAATATAGGTACTTACTACTGGCATGATTTGCACAGTTTGAGCAGCATCTTGAAATGTTCACATAGTGTCCGCAGCTGAAGATGATAGCGACAACGTCGTTCATGAGGGCGAGGGCTATGATGTCACTCTTGAAGAACACTGCATTCCTGGTAACAAAAGAGGGCTGTGGTTAGTTCTGAGATGCAAGTGAGATTGGAGAAGTATGATAAGTCCGGTAGAAGACAGGTGTAGTCTGTTTAGAAAAAGAATATAATTAAGTTAGATCAATACATGTAGCTTCAGATATTGTCATGATGTTGTAGTAAAAACCAAACGCTTATGCCTCATTTAGATTATCGGCGAACAATTCGCCGAATAATTTGTGCACGAATACGACAACGTAAATACCCGTTTATATATTCATCTATATTCAGTGAATATAGAACTTTCACACATGGATGACGTGCACTAGCGCTATATGCAAATTAAATAGGTGCATACACTTCATCTTTTGCTGCACTAGAAAGAAGGGATGCTTTCTTTTTACGTAAGTAAAACCTAAACGACGTGACGTCATAAGCGAATCTTTCTTTCTTTAATTTTGTAATGAGTACGTTCTGAATTGTCGTTATACGGATCCAAGCATCATTAGTGGCTTTTTTAACTTTGTGGGACCAATGTTTAAGATTCCATATCACGGATTGTCCCTGGTAAATTTCAATAAACTTTAAAGAATTCTCGTTCGTTCAATCCTTTGCAAAAAGAGAGAGAGAGAGCTTGGCTGATCTCTCACTTTGATGTTGCTAGTTTTATCAAAGTTCCATTTAAAACTAAGCGAGGCTAAAGCCATCAACCGGTCACAACAACACATATGAGGTAAAATGCAAAAACATGTTATTGTAAGACCTGAGAATCAAACGCATAATATGTTTAAGCAAAAGTTCTTAAGTGAGTCATCGCCCTAAATATTGGCTAAATGCAAATTGCTTGTCTCACCGGTTTTCTTGACTTAGAATATATGGAATTTAATGATATCATATTATGATTTAATACACCTCGGTATACTACCCTCGCCATCTGCTCTGAGGAAGTGAGTTTCTTTATTTGTAGATGTTAAGGATATAAGGTTTGCATTTGATGACAGTCGAAAATTATGCATCAGAAATGTATTACAGGCATAAAAAGTATCCTAAGTCTAAGTATACCTCTCGTGCTATACAAGAGGTATGTCTACGTGTGTAAAATTTTCATTGAAATTAATATTTCCTTCTCACTGGAGGCTTGCACCCCAGTAATAGCAACGTTATAGTCTGAATATGCTTATGGTATATAAAAAATATATATTTTGACACCTAACGATGTAAACATAGACATGAAATTGCCGTGCCGATAGCGTACAAGTAGTCTCCGTGCTCTATGGGTTCGATAATGGCAAAAAAAAGCCAAACTCAAAACATGATTGGAACACAATGTCAAAAACAATTTCTCGCCAAAAATTCGCCGCTAGCCCTCCCCTTGCTGGGCCGCTCCTTTTTATCAAAAGTTTAAAGTCGCTTTAAAAATATTATTCGCTCCACCCAAGCGTTGCGGGCGAACCTTTGCATGGGCAAGTTAAAATAAAAATCAAAGTTAAAGTTTTAAATTATCAGGGTTTTATGTGGTAAAATTTGGTCCCTCACAATATGGCCCCCAAAATCCGTCATTTTTCTATTTTCCAATTTAAATAGTAACACTCGCAGGGTTAATACGAATCGATTGACGTAAGAATCATCAAAATCGGCCAACGCGTTTGGTCTTTAGAACGCCACATAGAAACAAACATACATACATACATAGGCTGCAAAGTAAAACACACCTTGTAACTAATATTATAACGCAAAGAACATTCATAATAATAATTCGCATAACAGAACTAACAAGTAAATTTAATGCATCAAATCCAATAAAAGCTTTACCAGCATGAGCACTATTAACAACATCAAAAGTATCCATAGCCACTACTAGTATATATTTCATCACACGACCAGGCACAGACATAATACTTCTAACAGGTGGCTCACACACACAATGTAAAACAAAGAAGTGTGATTTCGTTTTCATACAATATTTTATGGCGTACCTACTAGCAATCTTAAACTAGATACATATACATTTTGGCACAATAAAGTAATGCATTGAGATGGCACAATCTCTTGCCACCCACAGCCCCATAAGTATCCAACCTCTATACCACACATTACATTGACATTATGTATCCAGTTCCAACAGATATCTAACACTAACGAGGCGTCGAACAGATTGCTCTGAATACCTCCTTAACGACACCATTGTATTTAAATGAGACCTTACTGACACACTGCTGTGATGAACAAGGTTGGGCACCTAAGGGACTAGTTTAACAGTGGGTTAAAATGTTAGGGGGCGTTAGATATCATAACATCACGAATAACCCAAAGCTTCAGGCAGGTACACCAAAATTTCGCTAGTTATGTTTAATATAATTTGTATTTTTTATTAGTTGATATTTTTTTTAAATAACGAGTCTTCTTCTTCTTCAGTTAGTCTCTCATCACTGGACCCCTTGAAGCGGACAATCCTCTCCAAAGACTCCGGTCCAAAGTTGCTATCACCACCTGCTGGAATTTGCTTGAGGACGTAGCTTCTTTAACTGGGTCAGACCATCGACTTGGCGACCGGCCTCGTGCTCTCTTTGCTTCGATATTGCCAACAATGACTAGCTTGTCAAGGCTGTTATCTCCTCTTCGCATTATGTGGCCAAAGTAAGTCAAAATACGTTGTATGCAAACCATAGACAATCAGGTCTTGATATTGAGTTGTGAAAGGACAGATACATTTGTGCGTTTGGCTGTCCATGGGATTCGGAGCATCCGCCAAATAACGAGTAGATAGCTCCTAAAAACTGCACAAAGGCTAGCACGGCGTTTTTCTAGGGAAGTTTAAAGGAAAACCTCTTTTTTGTTTTCAAATTGACAAAATAAATGAGTTTATTATAATATAATTACACGATCAAGTACGTTAAAATACTCGTACTAAGGCTTCAAAATTGTCAGTTTGATACTCACTGACACGCGTGATATATATGAAAAGTCTCAATACCATCTCTAAAAGCTGCCGGGACGTCTATAATAACGAACCCGTACGTACCAGAAGTGTTTCAAACACGTTGTATACGCAAACATCATCTTTCTAATCACAACCTATACAAACCCACACACATATTATCATACACTCGAATCAAATCACAATGGAAGTACTGGCTTCCGCGTATACATTTAATATTATAATGGACTATATACACGTATAATTACATGCAGATGTAGCTTCATGTCCATTTTAGAGGTCATTATGAGGCTCATGTGATTTGATAACGGGCTTCCTAAATAGGATTGAGCTACATATTCATTCGTAGCCATTCTGGGACAGTTCCCAATTCAGATTACGATAGTTGTTCTTTTGATATTAGTTTCACTTAGTCTATTTTAAAGCTAAAGTTTGTCTATTGCTGAACTTCGTATTTTTCTTACAGAAATGATGACACATTTAATATTTTAATAACGGTTCTTACAAATGAACCATTCACACAAGTGAAGTAAAATAATTATACGGAATCTTTATCTCTTTCCTTCAAAATTCCATTACAGAGAACACCATAATATAGGAACTAGAAATGTACCGATCAAATACCATATTCGCAACAATAAATCAGTCGTGATACAACACTTATATTTATAATCACTTCCCCTTACAAACCCACTTACATAATCTCAAAACAGCACACATTTTCTCAAGAACACTACAAAATCTGCATTATCACACCTTCCATACACTCTAGAACAGATCATAATGCAGTTCCACATTTATCGCCGTAATAACTTGGCGTATATCTCATTACAATATTATATTGTGTGCTAACCGCAATCCGTGACACACATTTGCAAGATAATCAGAAATCACACGGTAAGCTGTGATCTGGTGAAGACAACAAGTTGTCAAGACTTTGTTCTAGTTATATAGAAAGGAATTTTCCAGGATTGCAACGTTTTACACTATATAAAATTGTTAAAGAAAACAATATTGCCAGCACTGAAGATGATATGGATGGAAAGGAAGTATCTATCGAGATGACAGTGAATGGAGATGTACGATTGATCCCGAATGTATTGGAATAGGAGGATGATGATGATGATCACTAAACACGAATGACGAAACACAACAAAAAAATCTACCTTACTGAAGCAATTTCAGAACAACGTTAGAATTGTCATACGGGCAAGAAATAAAAGAAGAAAGAATGAAAATAAAATTATTTTGGGCAAACTAAACAAGAGGGGAATTCTCATGAAAAGAAAATAATAATTAAAGATGAACAAAAAGGTCAAAGAAAACTTGAAATGATTGTTAGAGGAAAGAAGTATAAGGTTATTAAAATAATAATCAACTTATTTGATAAGGAAATACCCTTGAAAATTAACAACTTTATGCAAAGGAGATCAATTAGATGGATTATGTGATGAACGACAGGAAAAAGGGACTCAATGCTAGCGTGACAGTTACCAGTCAAAAATGAAGTCAGAAAACTTTTTTCGTCGACACCGAGTAACATAGGGTAAGGACAGGAGTATGCCAGCATAAACCAACCAATAAAAGAGAAGATGTTTACAATACCAGTTTTCATCATTTATAAGCAACCTTATTCATTCTAAGCCTACAATAAATTTAAAATCTAACATTTATGGAAAGACTTCGATATCTGTCAACTCAAAAGTCAAACCCACATCTCAGCTCGACTAAAAAGATTTACAACTGACAGTAACCTTACCAACTACAACGCCTGCTGATACCCAAATTGACATAGCGCTAAGATATTCAGCCTTACATAAACAGCTCGATAGTATGAACCTGACACTTAAGAGTGATGTTATTGACGAAGAGATAGCGAGCTAAAAATACGACGATATCAAGCGACAAAGATTAGTACTAGATAGCAATGATAGATTGGACTGGGCTAGAAGATAGATTGAGTTTATTGCACATATAAAAGGGGAGCAAATAAATAATATGTGTACTGACGACGGTCTTATCTACGATCTTAGCAACCAGGTGTGTAAGGAAGGAAAGGATTATAAACGTAATGTCTAAGACGAAATAAATTAGTTTGTTCTTGACGATAATTAAATAATTATGAAAGGAAATTCATTAAATCTGACACTAGCCGTGCCAAATATATCGTATTAGCTAGTTACTGGGTAGTGGAAGTCATATAGGCAGGTTTTCCATGTAAAATACTGGTACACAGTTAGACCTGGTTGGAATTGATTGTTGGGAAAAGGCGGTACTCAGGTTTTTTTTTAGCTTTCGTATGACATTATCTACGAACGTCCTAAGCAAACGGATGAGATCCAAGAATAGCGCAAAACTTACAAGAACCTTGTCTTATAAGCCTACTTTAGGATGACATTTGAAGAAGTAGTAGGTGGATTCCAATATAATATAGCCATCATCCAAAGTGAGACATTCTAAATTTGGCAGTGTTAATAATGTTGGGATATTAGCAACAATGAATTTATTAGAATTGAAATAAATCAAATAGTTGTTAGTAGCATCACACGAGTTTAATTCTGTCACAAATAAAACAATTTTTCTTTCCTTTTTCGTTCCATAAAATTCATATAATCTTAACTGTCCTTCGAATATTACTTAATCTACTGCTTTAACAATATTGGATTAACAATATAATGTTTTTATACACTGCAATAAAATCAGTAAGTAACCCATTTATGATTTAATACACCTAAATCACCTGAAAAATACAGTGATATCCATAACATAAATACTAGGAACAAACACAAATTTATAGTACCTACAACAACGCTCAAGAAAATAGGTGGCTGGTTTAGATGTCAATGTGTACGCTTTTATAATAAGCTTCCAAGCCACGTACAAGATCTAAGTTTTAATAAATTCAAATCTTTCATTAAACGTAAGTTGTGCCAGAAAGCGTTTTATACTATTAAAGATTACGTCGAGGACAAAAAGGCTTGGAATTGAGCTGCTCCAATTAATTTTGATTTTTATATTTTGCACCGTGAATTTTGTTTTTAATTTTGATATTTTATTGTGAATGTGAAGACTATGTGGATCTTTTTTTTTTTTTTTTTTTATCTTAGTTTTTAATCATGGTCTGGCAGTTTGAGTAGTTTATGCGGCCTACCCGAATGTCCTTTCTTTGGTATTGTTCGTCGAATCGTTGAGCTCCTTAAATTCTGAGTTGAGTTGCTCGGTTATTGACAAATGCGTGCACTGACTGGACAGGTCCTCTCAATCTGGCTGGTTCTTTCCTCAAAAGACCATTTCAGACATCTGTCTACATGGTCTTCACATGATCTAACCAAGATTTTGTCAGGACTTTAAAAGAGACTGTGACCTCTGAGTTTGTTTCGGCCTTTCTTCTCAGAGTAGTCAGATAGGAAACGACATGTAAAAGAGTTTGTAAAAACCAACTTACAGAAATAAAATCATTTATCATTTACCTCAATGACAGCGATGCACTTAAGTTTTAATTGTTTATACTTTATCATTGAAGATACACACGCACAATATTTATTTCATAGATAATCTAATTACCTTGATAGAGATAGTAGATAGAATGTGATAATTCATAGGTAAGTAGGCAATGATCTTTTTTGTGATATTTGAAGTAAATTGGCATATAGGTTCAAAAATGTTGATAATAAAATTATTGATTAAATACATAAAGATAAACAACTATTAAATGCCGACAAGATAGAAGATCATGACTCAAGTCTCCCATATTGAGGCAAAACGAAAGACCTAAAAAAAGATTTCCTGTTTGGCGTTCATCCAAAAAAAATGTAACACAAAAGGCAAGATTAATAAATCTGAGCAATATATATATCCAGTAGTAACCTTACGCATAACTTTTGGATGAATCTGAAATAAAATTATCAAAAATGTCTTCATATTATTTGGATTTCCTTAAATTCTTAATACAAAAAAAAACTTAATTCAAAAAATCAAAAAACCCGACTGCTTCAAAAGCGAACTAAAAAGTCGTAAACAAGGAAAAAATCATGCTGTGCAGTCGGAGGATACATATTCGCGGGCTGGCTGACCAAAATCTGGTGTATCCTCCGACTGCACATCCGTCCGGTCTTTTGCCATCGTCGCGTGCCAGGTCATGGGGTTCCAATACGGCCGGAACGCCGACGGCGACGAGAGCACGTCGGATGATGTCGTTTAAGTTTCCGTGACGCGCTATGCGACCCGCACTTCGGCTGTATGAAAGACCGTGGTGACCGAGGCTGTTGACAACTTAGCCACAGTGACAACGATGAGGAGTACAACAGGGAGCGCCAAGACGTACGGAAGCAGCGAGGCGGAAAGTAGTGTCGTCAAACAAGGTGCCTATGTTCGACGACGGAAGTGCGTGAAGCCAGAGGCCCGACTCCCACTCACCCACAGCCAGCAGGCGAGCGCGTTCGGCAGGAGAGGCAGAAGTGGCAATTTGGTGCTCCTGAACTGCTCTGCAGAGCGGCTCATCCCACCGCCTCTGGGATGATGGGTAGTCGGGGAGATTACAATTCGGGTCTCCAAGCATCAATAGCCTCGGTGAAGCACGGCACATCAAAATTAATCAGTATGGGTGCTAGGATATTCCTGATTAATTTCTCAGTACCGTGGACCGAGGATATAAATGCCGGTAAACTAATACTAGAAATTTTGCGGACGCCGAGGCCTCCCATACGGATGGGAAGAGTAGCTTGTGCCCAAGCTCGGTCGTCCATGGCCACATTTAAAATTAAAGTTAGTGTATGACGGATAATTTGGTCCATTTTTTCTAAAAGAGGAGGGTGCTTCCATAGATGGGAAGCACGAAGGAAATATGTTTATTTGGGGCCAAAACAACAAAAGCCAATTATGGTGATAGCCGAATGCATGTTTTGAATTCGAAATTTTGAATTTTCGCCGCAATAAAATCGGGAAAGTAATCATCGAAGACTGGGGACCCGAGGAGACGAAGAGAGCTTTTTTCAATAATTTTGATTTCGGGGGCTATTTTAGGCTTTTTTTATCACAGTTATATCACAATCATCAATACTACAATAATATTGACAAACCGCAGAAATGTGTGCAAAGGGACAGTAGCACAAACACTTAAAACAGTAATGACTCAGTGTTATTTTAAAGAAGTGAGTAAGAAGTCCCGAGTCTTTTGCGGTGCTGCCAAGAATGCCAACTCTTTTAGCAGTGGTTATTAATTGCTTAAGGACACGGTTGGGACATGAATAAGTATTGCGGATGAACAAAATAATGAAAAATCAAGGATTACTGACGATGTTTGTTTATATTACCAAAATAGCTTATATTTTACCCATATATGCAAATGGAATGAGAAGAAGATAAATAGAACTGATAGTTTTTTTTTTCTTTTTTGATTATTTTCCAAACTCATGTCATTCATTCTCAACCTAATAAAACTATTTCAATGAAGTATGAAAGAGAGACAAAGACAAAGTGTCAAGGTTCTATAGCGAAGGCGATTACGATAGCACTCTTCATTCCCATACATTTTAGGTTTTTTCCAATTGCTATCGGGACACTTTTGTTGTTAGAATGTTACTTGTCTATAGCCTCTAGGATATGTTGTATAAAATCATGAAACCGTCGTCTCCCTGCCCTTGCCCCATGTTACTTTTGGTTGGTGCAACACGTTTTCTTCTTTTGTTTTCCTCCTGTCAAACATCCCGCTATCATTCCCTCCCTTTTATTTCAGGACATTCCTCACGCAATCCATCCATATTGTCTTTGACCTATCTACTCATAATATAACTAAAAAAAATCGGGTCTTCATCTTCATCATCATCTTTCTGCCCCAACTCACCTGTGGTCGGGTCTTAACTTAGAAATAACAAATACACACACACTCATTCACTGTCGAAAGGTGTTCTTAGTAGTACCTTCATTCCAATCACAATCAATCTATCCACACTTAACTAACGAAGTACACAACTCTAATAACAGCGTCGCCAGATAAGCGGGGAAAGCGGCGTCTAGCAGAATAAATGTACCAGTCAGCTATATATACGGCTCAGCTTAGCCGTTACTTTCCCGACACTAAGGATATAAATAGAAACAAGGCGCCAGTATATTCTAAGTTAAGAATGATTGATCTGAGACTCTAGACAAAATGACATTCGATCAGCAATAGTGAGTATCGAAAGTCCAAATGAATACGCAAATGATATTTCAGTACCACCTATCAATCCCTTACCTTTGACTTTTTAAGAATCATTATCGCTAATGGAAGATCCTCTGAGGCTCTTGGACAAGTATCATTCGATGTCGGCGATGGCGATGATCTACATGCCAAAATGTAAGAGTCACTTGACATTACGATAGCGCTTGACAATACCATAATATATTGTGACAGTTTCCAATAGTTGTCGCCACGCTTTCATTGATTTTACTTGTGTTGCTTCTGGATTTTGCACTAACTCAATTGTTTTTGGTACCCGAAATTCGCAGTTTAAAGCTGAAGTATTCGGAACAAGCGTTTCTCAGGATATAATATAATGCTTCGGGTTCGAACTATTTTTAATCGACTTACCAAAAAGGAGGACGTTCTATGTTCGAGTTTATGGTTGTTTTTTTTTATGTTTTTCACCGATATCTCCGTCAATTGTGGACCGTTTTTGAAAATTCCTTTTTTGTTTGAAAGAGTATATTCCAAAATTGGTCCCATTTAAATTTAATCAAGATCTGATGAAGAACTTCGGCGATAAATTCACAACTCTTCAATTAATGATGGCAAATCATTTGGGATAGCTGCAGTCTGTTTATTGTTTATACCATTTCATAACATAACATCACACTGGTACGCTCTAAAGGGGTGTACGCAGATGTGAACAATTCACCCTGGTATACTCTCATTCCACCGGTTTTGTTTAAGTTTCATGTTATTGGGTTAATATATTCTGTCATCACTTTGGGCATTATAGGTACATAGCCTATAGAACTGGTCCATTACGTACCATAACTAAAAAGTGAAAAATAAAAATCATTTTTACAATAAAATTCAATCGACTACCAAATAAAACCACTACAAAGTAAAAAGCAACTTCAATTTCGAAAGTCGGTGTCAAAAAACCAAGAAACGAAAACAGGAACACCGACCTCCGAAATTGAAGTAACTTTTTACATTGTAGTGTTTTTATTTGGAAGTCGGTTGTAATATTTTTTTTGTATAAAAGTGTTTTTTCTCGAGATATTCAGGAAAGCGGTTTTAGGGGCCTGTGATTTGGACCGTGTTATCACAAATGAATAACAGCAAGAAGAAAAAGAATCTATTTTTTTAGTTACGAATTCTATCAGCTTAAAATTATGAATCAAAGCATAATAGCCCCCATCCTTGGTTTCTTCGATGTTATTCCTATTTTGGACTGCAGTTTTTCATGAGTAAAATATAGCATACTAAAGCAAGTAAATAATTATGCACTTTAACCACAATTTTATTACCGTTAACGAATAAAAAACTCTTGTCAGAATACCAGCAATAATTCGCCCCAAATTGGTCCATTTCATCAATCTACCGTAATCAAATTAAAATGACATACATTTCTTCCACTTAAGTTTTACCTTCTTCGAAATAATTCGCGTAATAATCACTCTACTAAAGAATGATACCCCTCATTAACATTTGTACGATTGCCGTAAAATACTGCACTTTTGTATGTCGATTGCATATGTGACAATTTTGAGTTTTATTTATGACGATGCGACAGATTGTATGCGTCGGATTTGTAAGAGTAAAAAAACTTTCTGACAGCAGCGTTTGGAAAATTTAAAAAATATGAAAAATTTGAAATCACATTTTTAGGGTTCTCTAGCCATGGCAAAAAACGGAACCCTTAAGGATTCGTCATGTCTGTTTGTCTGTCAGTCCGTATGTCACAGCCACTTTTTCTACTTAGTACAAAAAATAATTAATTAATACTTTACGAGGAGATGCATAATATCAATAATTATTTCTCATTTTTACGTTTTTTTGGAAGGACATTAGTGAAATATATACAACATTAAAAAAAAAAACTAAATCTACAATTTTAGAATCGATATTATGTAGAATTTTAATGTATTTTTATTAATTGATATTTCTTTTTAAATAACGAGTAGATAGCTCCTAAAAACAGCACAAAAAACGGCTTGCACGGCGTTTTGCTCGGGGTACCGCCTTAAGGTCCAGCTCACACCAAAACGCCACACATACTTTTTGAAATAGCGTTACAATATGAATTTTTTTTTACTGATCTATTTTAAAAATTACTGTCTATTTTAAAACAAAACATTATGGGGATTTCTATGTTAGAGTAATGGTTGAGTTAGCAAAAGAGATCAAAAGAGGTCGGTCAGTATGGGTAAGCCTTTACCCTTTTATCAGACACACCGCAGTTGACACTACCGAATACATCTTACAGGTCATTCATAAAAGCTTACAACCAGCGTACCACACCACTTCCTCACGACTCTCGGCCAAATGTCACCGACCGGCCTTGAACACCGGTTCCTTATTCAAACAGACCTACATACACACAACAACATGTACAAACGCCCAATATCACTCTGAAAACGCCTTTATATCTTAGCGGTACACCTTCGTCAATTCAATAAATTGTAACTTTGTCATGCAGTTGAGTGTAGTTATACGTCATTCGATACATTGTAGGGGCTCAAAGGATATCCTGGCTCAATGTGAAGGTACTATCGATTATTCGGTTCAGATCAGAGAGATAGTGGATGCAATATTGTGGTATCTGGTGTACGATATTACATTGATATATACGTATATGGGCCATTATTGCAGGGAATCTACTCTTCGACGGATAAGCAACCAGCTTTAAGTTCCCGCGATATAATGAGTGATTTTTTAAAAAGATTAAAATAAATAAATATTTTTTTTATTGGAACTAAATTTGTACAATCAAACACTTATGAACAACATGACGCATAAATAACAAATTCACATCAACGAGTAACAATGTATGTCAGTAGTATTTGTAAATGAATTCTGGCACCCAAAGAAAGATTTAACTTGTGTTATGGGTACCAGGAAGAGATAGTGAGAAGATGTGCAAGTTGCCCATAAAATTGTGTCCATTATAGTCAATTCGCACTTGACTGAAAACATAATTATGCTTAAATTGTTTTCATGAAATAAGAATTACTGATCCTTAAGGCAGTTGACGTCTCTCTTACGAATTTGAATTTCCCTATGCTATCTCAATTAAAAAATTCACCATGTGTAACTTTTGGTGAATCCTGCGTGCCTTTTCCTTCCCTTTATTTTGCATTTATCAGTAAAAATATAGTGGATACCTATTAGTCATTTGAGCAAAAACCGTAAGTAAGTAATTGGAGGTTCTTTAACCACAATACAAGGAATATCATCCAAAGACAACAATCAGTAATTCGATCACGTCTCATAATTCTTGGTGATTCCAAAATGTGGATTGTTCCCGGCCGGCGACGGTAGGAAAAACCGCTAAGTACTTGTAATGTATCTTTCTGATAAAATAAACACTTAAGGCGGTACCCCGAGCAAAACGCCGCGCAAGCCGTTTTTTGTGCTGTTTTTAGGAGCTATCTACTCGTTATTTAAAAAGAAATATCAATTAATAAAAATACATTAAATTTCTACATAATATTGATTCAAAAATGTTAGATTTAGTTTTTTTTTAAATGTTGTATATATTTCACTAATCTACTTCCAAAAAAACATGAAAATGAGAAATAATTATTGATATTATGCATCTCCTCGTAAAGTGTTCATTGATTATTTTTTGTACTAACACTAATGGATAGACAATTTAATAACGAACATTTTTGTAGAATTATTTTTTTCAAAAGACCAAAATTCGATTTTATAAATATTTTATTCTAAAATCTGGGCGTATTCACTACTGTAATTCATGCGCCACCAGTGCCGCTAGACCAATAGGAACGCTCATATCTCATGCCGATTTTTTGGTCAGGGTACCGTCTTAACTGGTATATTTGGTGACTCATGTAAATAATAATCCTACTATTAAACGAGCAATATTTGTGTGTATATTAAGTAATCACCTTCTTGAAAACGGCTCTAACAATTTTAATAAAATTTGTAATATAGGGGTTTTCAAGGGTGTTCTAGCTAAAGTAGTCAAATTTGAAAGCTATAAAAATACCTAATAATAATAAAACTTGATGCTTGCGAATGGTTTAAGGGTATGGGTATCATATATATATATATGGATACACATTAGGATTATGAATTAGATTTTTCAATTTGTTACGTAGAAAGTTATTGCGCCATGTAAAATGAGAAACGTCAACGGACTTCTTAGATTGTGACGACTACAAGCTAGGGTAAATTCCTTTACTCGGAAAAAAAAATGTTTTCTCTATTTTCACTCGAGCATAACTTGGTTATTCAAAGACATGTGACATCCGTGTGTTGTTTTTTACCCGACTGCCGAAGGAGGGTAATGTGTTTATCAGTCTATGCATGTATGTATGTATGTTTGTTCCTATATGGCGTTCCAAAGACCAAACGCGTTGGCCTATTTTGATGATTCAAACGTCAATCGATGCGTCTTAACCCTGCGAGTGTCATAGGCTATAGAAAAATGGCGGATTTTGGGTGCCATATTGTGGGGACCCAATTTTTTTTTCCAAATCCATCGTGTGGGGTATCAAAATAAAGGGTTTTAAGAGGTGATTTCAAAAATATATAACACTTATATGTTTAAATGTATCTAATTTGAAAAGAAACGAACTAAAAAGTTATAAATAAAAAAACTTAATTCAAAAAATCAAAAAACCCGCCTGCTTCAAAAGCGAACTAAAAAGACGTAAACAAGGAAAAAATCATGCTGTGCAGGCGGAGGATACACCAGATTTTGGTCAGCCAGCCCGCGAATATGTATCCTCCGACTGCACAGCATGATTTTTTCCTTGTTTACGTCTTTTTAGTTCGCGTTTGAAGCAGTCGGGTTTTTTGATTTTTTGAATTAAGTTTTTTTCTTTCTTTCTGTCGGTCTATCCACCAACCAGCACTGGGCCCACGTGGTGGATTACCGCCCATTCCCTCTCACAGAGAGGGGGCCTGTATCCCAGCGGTGGGAAGATTAGAAGGCTGACGATGATGATGATAACTCGGTTGCCCAGATACTATACATTAAGGTACCCAGATACTATACATAGCACGTCCGTATTGCCGAAAGAGTTATACAGAGGAACACACGCACATATTTTCAATCATGTTAAAGTTACATGTAACTGGTATTGCTGGTAACCAGGCACAAATTCAGAATTGAGAGGGTTCATACAAGTGACAGTCTGCCCTTTGAGCCCCAGGCTTCATGAAAAATACTTTTTTTTATTTTGATTTAACTATAGATCCCGTTTTACCACTATCTCGCCTGATGGTAAGCGATGATGTGGTCGACGGTGAAGCACACTTGCCTAGAATTAACCTATTCACTCTTGACTTTAGACCCCAAGGTTGTAGCTATCAAGAAACAAAGACACCAGCAGGGAATTCCATTCCTTTGCTGTTCGCACTATGAAAGTATTCGCAAAACGCATTGTAAGTATGAGTGGGATGTCCACTATGTACCGATGGCGCATTGCCGTACGTCTTGTTGTCCGATGATGGAAAGGGCTAGGTGGAAACAAATTGTGCAGTTCTATTGCACACTCCCCGAAATATAATACTGATTGAAAATAGTTACACTGGGCGATAGACTAACTTTTTCCCGTAACTTCGCTATCCCTAGGAAACATGATTTTTTCGATATAACCCGTAATCGAGGCAATCCTTTCAAAGTTTAGCTTTTACAAAATCACCTACAAACAACCATTTCACCTCGTATATATTAGTTTAAATTTATATTAAGTGGACTCGGCTCGGTTCAGAATCATTACATGCCGTATCATGTACTCATCGGATCGGCATGCTGGAAAAAAAACTTGGCCCGTATTAAGCTGTTTCGGGGACCAGTTTTTATGCTGCACGAGTTTTCTTACGAACCTACCTAATATGAGTAAGTGTTTGGGTTTTTAACATATTATGTAATAAAATAAAAAATGCTTATTCTCAGACTATTACATTAGTCCATACAAAAAATTTATCAGAAATCTTATAAATTATATGTATACTTATATTACTTACTAGCTTCTGGCCGCGGCTTTACCCGCGTAAAAAGTATTTTATCATCCCAAGGCAATACAAACTATCCTATGTCCTGCCCATGTATCAAACTATCTCCATGCCAAATTTCATTTAAATTGGTTCAGTAGATCCAGAGATTACCCCCTACAACCTCACAAACATTACCTCTTCATAATATTAGTATCCAGACACGCGGCAGCGTGTCAAGCCAAGTACAAGCAAAAAAGGAACTGGCGACGCATAGATTAGTACAATAAAAATAATAATGGCATTAAAGTTACAATGTTTCTTCAGTAACCTGCACCCTTTACACGCAGGTCAATGAATCGAGGCATGACCGCCAAGTCCATTCTGTCCGCTTTAATTTTCAGGGTGCCGCTACGGCTCTCCCTCATACTTTTCACAACAGACATGGTTTTCTTACGCATAATTGCATCGCATAAATTGCATAAATCATCTATGCAATTGCAAACATGCCGGAAGCACTACAGTACCACGGGAGCCACACCAGAGTCCTGAAAATGTTATTTGTTTTATGAAATTGACCCAACACCACCCGTGCAGAAGCTGGTACGGTACAGGTGAAGTGGTAGGATAGGATTGATGGATCCCTTTTACGCATTTAGACTCGCATTTGGTCCGTTGTGCTAGCAAGCCTCCTCTCTGTAGGAGGGAATGGGCCGTAATCCACCACGCAGGCCCAGTGCATGTTGGTGGATGTCACATATCTTCGAGTTTTTGGTTCGAAGACATGAGGGTTTCCTCACGAAGTTTTCCTTCACCGTTTTGAGAGCCGTATGATGAAATAATTTACAAAAGTAAAGCGCCTGCCTGGGTTCGAACCTACGACCTGCAACTTGTAAGTCACGGCCGTTACCAGTGGGCCACCACTGCTCTCTAGGTGAAGTGGTTCATCACTGTGAGTAGCGGCACGGTGATCACGTGCTGCCGAGCACAGCGCGGCTCAGGGGAGACACTTTTTCAGTCTCCCTAGGGCTGTGCCCTAACAGGCGTTGCACAGTGGGGGTTCCGGGATTCTCTCTTGAGAGGTCACGGGGCTGATGGTGACCACCGGGGTGGTTTTAGTGTGGTAAAAATCGCTCATTGGTCCCTGTTCTTTTCCCCAAAAGTCCAGGTGCCTTTTGAAGGTTACCCAAATTAAAAAAAAAAGTAGGCAATCTCAGGAAGTACATAAAATTCTTTCACTGATAGAAAGCCACTCTATCTCTGAGTGCCAGCTACTTTTAGACTTCGGCTTCGCCAGCAAAAAAAAAGTGTTTTATCATCCCATGGGAATAATCTAAAAACAAAAACTATCCTATGTCCTGCCCAGGGTATCAAACTATCGCCATGCCAAATTTCATCTAAATTGGTTCAGTAGATCCAGAGATGGGTAATCTCTGGATCTACTGAACCTACAACCTCACAAACTTTACCTCTTTATTATAATATTAGAATAGATTATTATTAAGTCGTCATAAAATATATCTTTTGATTGATTAGCTTCATAACCAAACCCTTCCAAGGCTTTTATGTAAGAAAAATACCAGCTGTGTCTACTAAATGAAACAGCTGTTTGCCTTTAAATAAATTCTGTGACTCTTTGTTATATCAATATAACCCTTATTAGCTATCAATCAATCTACCTAGGTTTTCCCTAACTATGTTGGGGTTAGCTTCCAGTCTAACTGGATGCACCTGAGTACCAGTATTTTACATGGAGCGACTGCTTCTGAACTCCACAGCCCAGTAACTGGGGAATGGTTGGTATGACTGGTGTCAGATCTCAAGCTTCTGACTACTCGTAACGACTGTCAAAGATCTTCAAATGACAGCAGGGGAGCGACGGCTTAACGTGCTGTACGAGGCACGGAGGAGTCGCGGTAAGTAGTGGTTTGGTCATTTTTTTAGTCGAGACAACACTCACTGCCTCTGCTTGCTGCTGCGGCATGTGGAACATCATTAGCAAGAGGATAGACTGGAGAATTAATGAGGGAGTTGGAAGATCCCGGTCGCTTTTGCTTTTTTTTCTAGCCATAAAAACAGCTGTAACATGTACAGCTTTAATTTAAGTTTTGCCGTTGCGAGTGAATTAAAAAAGAAACTAGGAGACAAATGTCACTAATTTTGTATTTAAAAGTACTCTTAAACAATACACATCGAAATTAAATTAAAATTTAGAGTTTACGCCTTATATATATTTTTTTAATTTGTATTTGAATGTATAAAATTTGGGTCTTTTTTTAGTAAAACAATAAAAAGTCTATAAAAAAAAATCCACAGGGCATGAGGGGTGTTAAGGGGTCTAAAAGGCTAGCAGATGACCCTTTCAGTCGAACATTTCAATTTGGCAAGCGATGCACCAAACACCCTGTATATCTTCATTCTTCAATATGTGAATTTTATTTATTTATTTATTTCAACAACAACAGGTTATCTCAAGTAGAGGTCTTAAGTATAACTACAAAATAATAAGGCCGCCAGTATCAGTCACAATACCCCCTGTGCTAGTTGGTACTGTATTACAGTGGGGTATTATTCCTCAATACTGTGACCCATAAGACAACAAACTAGTCAACACTAAGATCTTTCAAACATAAGTCTTTAGAAAGTGAAATAAAGAAAGTAAAAGAAAAATAAAAAAAAATTCTTAACAATAATAATAAAACTTATAAACTTAGCAATAATAAGCTGCCACACTTAACACTACTTTGGCTTAACTGGTGTGTGTGTGAGTGTGTGTGTGTTAATTAGAAGGTGCGAAAAGGTGTGTAGTGTTTGTAATGAATATAGTATATCTAGTGTAAGTAATGTATGTAGTGTATGTATTGTGTGTAGTGTATGTAATATAATTATGTAATGTATGAAGGCTTGCTATGTAGGGATTTTAAATGTGTCTTCAGTACTATTATAATTCAAGGTGAGTAGGTGTTTTCGTAAAATATTTTTGAATGTGTGTGAACCATAATTCCTAAAACGTAGGATGACATTAAAATTATTATAAATATACGGAGCCAGGAAGAAAAGAAATCGTTGGGCAAATTTTGTTTTACAACTAGGTTGTTTATATACCTTGTGAGCTCTTCGTACCGTGTCAGGAAAATCCGGTCGTTTTATATGTTGAGTACGTAAGATCTTCTCGATGTACAGTTGACGAACGCTGAGAACCGCGGTTAATTTATAAAGTTCGTCCGTCGGAAATCTATATTTTTTAAATAACATGGTTTTTAGAATTGCCCGTTGCGCTCTTTCAGCTTTGATAAGATGTGTCTTAGCACATCCTCCGTAGATGGATATCCCATACACAATCACTGATTGGCATAACGCGTAATAGGTGGTGGTGAGTAGCTTTGGATCACATACACATCGTAGGTTTCTGAAGAGGTACAGCAATTTTCTTACGCGCTTCGATAGGAGTGAGATTTGATTTTTCCAATTTAGTTGTTCATCTATTTGGATCCCCAGATACCTGACCGATGAAGCCACGTCAAGACAATAACAGTCACAATTTTGAATGGAGTTGCATGTGTGGGCTCTTATGGTAATATTTTTCGGAGATGGTCTGCTAAGTTCGAAGATGCTAATTCGGTTCGAAGTTTCAACACTAGTTTTTAAATTAATTTAGACCTAGGCGTTTTATGACTTGCTGGTGCCATTCTACCTTGAGAGTATATTATCTGTGCTTGAGATGATAAACAATTGATTTCCCAGGTTGTACACTGAAGTATTGTAATAACCCGACCATATTTCCGTAGTATGGCCATCGACCATGAATACGTATCAAGTGTTCTATGGTCTCGTGATTGTCATGGCAATTTTGTCATTATGCTAATCGCCGTCTATTATTATGTTGCATTGAATGCTATCAAAATTTACCACGCCTATCAGGTGTACCTACTATGGAATGCGAAATTGACTTAATGTCTGTTTTGGTACATTTTCATGGTCATGGTTTAAATTACTGAACCGATTTTAATAATGTTCTATATAGAGATGAAATCTTGATTCCAAAAATATGCGAAAAGTTGAATAAATATCCAGGTTTTAATGTAGATAAGTTTTTGGTGGGGATACTTGTCCGGCAATTTTTACCCCCGACGGAAAAACAGGGGTGATATAAGTTTGACGTGTGATGCTGTGTATCCGTGCATCTTTGTGTCTGTCTGTGGCATCATAGCTCCTAAACGGATGGACCAATTTTGATTTGTTTTCGTTTGAAAGGTGACTTTGTCGAGTATATAAAATCAACTGCTGTAAAATTTGGCGGTTCCGCGACGCGATAGTACGAGGATTATATTTTGCTTTTTGTGTCGGGGGTGATTAAAATTTTAAATTTAGATTTTCTAGATGGATTGTCATGGATACATTTAATCGTTTTGGCAAATTATACATAGTATACAAATCGGTTGAGCCGTTGTGGCGTGTCTAAATGACAAACAAACATTTACCTACTTGTCTATTTTTGTTTGCTTTATCATAAGTAAATAACTTAGGATGTTTTTAAACATTGAAATCATTAACGGATAAGATTATTTATAACGATCATCACCGATTATATTTAAGGATTATCAAACTATTTAATGATTGATCACTGGCATTTGACTTCTAACCTTATCAATAACAATGCAAACCTTATTTTAATCATGATAATATTATAAATGGAAATTACGTGTTCATTTGGTATCTGGTTTTCTTTTTTGTATATAATCGTCCAAATCCAAGGATAGATATAGATATCCACACAAAAAATATATAGGTATATATAAAAAAATATTGAGAACGGCTCGACCCATTAGGATGTTTTTTATTTTTTGTTGTATTCTTGTTTGTTAGAACAAGATATGTATGATTTTGAAAAAGACACTGGAAATTAAATTGTACCGGCGATAAGCCGAGACGGGTTGCTAGTTCGAAATAAAATTTGATATTCATTATTAGTTAGAGCAGTTTGTTTTTAAACAAATCTAACAACTATTGTGAGGCTTAATAAAAACCATAGAGGAAAATTAACCAATCAAGAAGATGTTACAGAGATTTTTTGCGACGCCATGATCTACTAAAAGAAAAACGCATTTGATTTTTTTATTTGTTTTTGTTTTTACCGCTCTAATTATTGACTATACTGTGATTATTAATTTCAGAGATTATCCTGATATTTGGGGGTTGTCACTTTATCGTTAAATAAAAATAGTGTCGTATCCTGATTATCCTGAATGATAGAAAATCGAAGTAGATCGAAAATAGAACTATTTCACGGCAAAAATAATACATTTGTTAAGAAACTAGCGGCCCTTACTTAGTTTCAACTCATTTATGTCAGACTTCATTTTATCGACCGCGTTTATTTTATTGTTGATTTCATATTTAACACAATACAAGTTTATGTAATATGTGTATGAATAAGCTGTCAGTTTAGTCTACGAAATTAAAAATCACAGTATAGTGACTACTTATCGACACGGAATAACTAAATGTACCAGTTTGACAAGAGCCTAAAATAGCGTGTAATTTTACCTGTACAAAACATGATTAAGATTATCATAATAATTGGTAATAAATAATAATCTTTGTCGGTAAACATAATCAAAGTTCGCTAATACGGTCACTATAAGGTACGCGTTTCTATGAATGTATATCTCAATGAAAAATGCTGTATTACTTTTAACATTAGCATTTTTGCATATATAATATATCCAATGAAACATCAAAGAAATTGGGATGGCCTGGAAGGAGTCAAGAGCCCGATTTTGATGAAAACTAAAATGCATCATTGGATTTTTGAAAAATTTACATCCCTAGCCAGGAATCGAACCAGTTTATTTTGAAAAAAAACAGTCAAGTTACATGCAAATCGATGACATAAACTTGAAATTTGGTGATAATGTTTATTATTACGTATGTTTTACTAAAAACTACCAATTATATTGATAAATCAGCGTGAGACCTAAATGTGCGATGTTCGACACGCATTTCGCCTTTTTTTTCGTTGGTTTTATATTACATTAGTCAGGAATGCTAATTTGATCAATTAACTTTTTTACTTAATTTTTGAGGAAAATACTAAAATAAACTCGAAATATGCGATATCTAAATTTTTTTTTAAAATGTTATTATAAAATCTATCTCGTTGGTCTAGTGGTCACAAACGCTACTGCTGGTATAAGGACCTGGGATTGATGCCCAGAACAGGCAGTGTCATTGTGTTTTCTATCTGGAATTACTACCAGCAGACCAGAGACAATTATTTTATTGATAGGCCCTCGCTTGACCCCTATCCCACCTGATGGTAAGCGATGATGTGGTCGACGATAAAGCACGTTTGCCTAGAAGTAACTTATTCACTCTTGACTTAGAGACCCCGAGGTTGTAGCTATCGGGAAGCACAGACTCCGGCAGGGAATTCCACTCCTTAGCTGTACGCAGAATGAATATATTTCCAAAAATTTTTGTGTGTATGGTTGCGATGTCCACCATGTACCTATTGCGCATCACCGTACGTCTAGTAGCCTGATGATGGAACGGGCTAGGAGGAATTAGATCATGCAATTCCATCGCACACTCCCCGAAATGCAACCGATAAAAAACCGACAAGCTCGCAATTTGTGATCGGTTGATGGCCACTGGATCACCTTCAATTACATAAGATTTAAATGTTATGTATAAAATCAGTAGGTACCTATAGCTTCATTGTTTACAGACTAACTAAATCATACCACAATTTTTAATACTTCAGGCATTAATATTTCTAATAAGACTAAAAAGAACTCAATGTCACGCCATTCTTCAGAACTTTAACAATAACGGAGCAATTATAACTGCTTTAGTCATGTTTAATACGGTTCAGCAGTTTCTGAGAAAAGGTTCGACAGTGGTAAGGACTTAAATAAATATGCACTCAATTGTAGGTGTAATGTTGACGTAAATGCGTAGAATATGGTGCAATGTCACAGGGAAAAATAAAATCAACCAAGTGCGAGTCAGACTCGCGCAACAAGGGTTCCGCACAAACCTCAGCTTAAAGGTATCGACAGAAGATACAGACTTGAGTATTTGATATGAATTTCAATTTAATACCTCTACGCGTTCGTGAGGAAAGGGGACGAAAGTTTTTTTTTTTAATATTTTATTTTATGATGTAACTAAAACTTTACGGTTTTCGCAATTATTCCTTTATCTGTGCTATAAGACGTGCTTCGTACCAAATTTCAAGATTCTGAGTTCACGGGAAGTACCCTGTAGGTTTTGACTCCCTTGCGAGTGTCGAAAATTTGCGGCTATTTGCGGCATAAACGGCTGTATCTTTTGATTGCATAGGTATAGAAGTTTGATTTCACAGCTTTAAGGGACAGTAGACTTGAGTATTTGATGTAAATTTGAGCTTGATACTTCCACGTCATCCTGAGAAAATGGGTCTTGACAGACAGACGGACGGACAACAAAGTGATCCTATAAGGGTTCGGTTTTTAGGGTTCCGTACCCAAAGGGTAAAAACGGGACCCTATTACTAAGACTCCGCGGTCCGTCTGTCTGTCTGTCTGTCTGTCTGTCTGTCTGTCTGTCTGTCTGTCTGTCTGTCTGTCTGTCACCAGGCTGTATCTCATGAACCGTGATAGCTAGGCAGTTGAAATTTTCACAGATGATGTATTTCTGTTGCCGCTATAACAACAAATACTAAAAACAGAATAAAATTAATATTTGAGGGGGGCTCCCATACAACAAACGTGATTTTTTTGCCGTTTTTTGCGATAATGGTACGGAACCCTTCGTGCGCGAGTCCAACTCGCACTTGGCCGGTTTTTTTTTCCTTTCGAGGTACGGAACCCTATAAATGGTGTATTCTGTCTTATTTAGAAGTACGTATAATTACAAAAATTGCTGAAATAAGCAGATCCAATCCAACGTTAGATTTACATTTTTTACAAAATGTTTCCAAAAAATCATTTTTCTACACTACAGAAACACTCCATTTTTTTTCTGGATAAAAAGTACTTAAGTATTCGGTCCAGAAGTATCAGAAATTACTCTATAATATTTTTATAAAAAATCACGTTTGGCAAATTTATCACACAGTGACAGTTCTTTGTATTCTGTTAAATTAGTGCATTCTATCCCCCGATTTCTATATTAATTTGAATTTGAGTATTTCTCAAATTAACTGTCTTTAGCCTAAACACAAAGAACAATGGCAGAATAATATTTCACAAAAATTTAAGCGTCTAGAAAATCTTATAATATAGAAAGAGTTAAATGATTTTTCTATGATTTTTCAAATGAAAATGTATTTCAATAAAACCACAGAAAAATACAAACATTTATGGGAATATCAAATGATTAAAATAATCATCAGAACCATTTTACACTTTTAAGTGTTGCCATTTACTAAAATCATACTATTTTCGTATATATTTGTAAGACTACATAAAGGTTCAATATATTTTTCATAGGAAGTTATTATTACTAACTATACTATCAAAAAAAAAACAAAAATAAAAGTATTATGGTTGAAAAAAGGTTTCATAAGAAATACTTCAAGCAATTATTCAATACCTCAAACATTATAATAGTAACAATTACATTTAATGTTATGGCAACTCTAAATGAAACACTAAAAATGAAATGTCACTGTCACGAAAAAAGTGGTCCGGTCTGTCTGTCATATGCTCCCGTGCTTTTCGTATCGGTTGTGTTCGTTTTGTATTGTTGCTATTTCTCTTATTTCTATTTGTCTTGGCTTGCTTACGGACTGATATTCGTTTCGCTTTGTGTGACTTGTGCTTGCCTAAAGGATTCTGATCTTGCCCTGTGTGACTGTGCTATCGCCCTTCTGGACTACGATTTTGCCCCATCGTTTGGATTGTTGAAGTGCGTTTTATTTGAACCACTATGGGAGATCGTAGCAGATTAACGCGAATCCTATGTGTTAACTGCAACGTTTGGTTGGTCGGCGGACTTTAGGGTGTTGCGCCCATGTTATGACTCTGGTGTGGTATTTAGGATGGGCCAGACATCAAGATTAATATCACAGCGCCAGCAGAATTTTAGATTTAATAATTATAAGAGAAGATGATGAGGAGGAATAAAAATGTAAAAAATGTAGAATTGTTTCATTTTTTATTCATTACAAGTACCTATGATAAATGCTGTATACATATCGGCAAGTCACGCCTTTTCTCCGTAGATGCAGGCAAAGAAAGCCTCTTGGTACCTACGATCCTGTCTAACCTCTTTCGCTTAACCTTTAAGGCAACTATTGAGTGTTAGAGAAACCATACAAGCGTACTTTTGACCCAACGATGTAAGCACGCATAAATATTTTCCTAGAAGGTGGCCACTAAAGGTTGACTGATTGTTACAATTAAGCTAAAAAGGTAGGTACTTACATATATTATATAAAAACCTTACAAAGCTCTATTATGTAAGTACATTATGTACAGAATTTACTAAACAACAACAGCATGCAGTACTTTATCCAAGTGACATAAGGCATAACCTAAAAAAGTTCAAAATGTTCAAGTCCAAATATCTTTTTTTCTAGGCCCTCTCAGGACCAAATTCTTTGACTAAGTTACTCAGGGACTGACGCAGCGCATTTTAAGATTTTTTTTACGTCTAGACGCTACCATTTCTGTTCAACTAATTTTATATATGAAAGGCTGCCATTGTTCTTTGGCACTAAACTAGGGCTTGACACGTTTGTCAAATACTCAAATCAGAAATCTGCCCAATGTCAAAATGTGACTTTTGACATAGATGCTTATTTAATTATGCATTGTTCATTGGCCAGGCGTGGTAATTATGTCAGCATACGAAATATTAATTCATTGTTTCGGGCAAATAATGAATAGGTATTTCGTATGCGATAATTGTCAACTAACTCGTGATCTTTAAGTAAAAGCAACGCTTGCTGATGTTGGTCTGCGGATGGCTGTCATAAGTAGTTGGGAAAAGGCTAGGCAGATGATAATTAATATTATGAGAAGAATCATGTTAAAATGTTAGTATTATCTGATCATTATTAATACTTTAAGATCTTAGATCTTACGAGAATAGTTTAGTTTACTGAAAATTATTTTTTTGTCCGTCAGGTAGATACTGGACACATATTTTTCTTGTGACGTAAGTGACGACGATATAATGCGTTGAAATATCGTGAAAAGTCACGCCGCTAGTAAACTTTATACTGCCTTAGTGACGTCACAAGCCCCCATTCCTGAACATTGTATTTTTTTATTGATTTGGTAAAGCAAAATATACGTGTCCAATATTATTTGATAATCTCACTGACGGACAAAATAGAATTATCATTTTTCTACTTAGGAATCATCCCTTTTACTAAGAACTTCTGAGATAAATAATATTGACTTATTTACACTATTGACACAACATTCTACTAACTCTTAAGTCATGAAAACTACACAATTGTTTAAAAACTGATGAATAAATAAGCGATAATATGTTATAGTAAATAAAAGTAAATGATTAGTTTAGTAAATATAGATTAGGAGTGTTGGAGGTTGTATTAAAATGTACCTTGCTGTCTCTCTGGCTAATGTAATGATTTGTATTATAAAGAAACCGGCCAAGGGCGAGTCGGACTCGTGCACGAAGGGTTCCGTACCATTATCGCAAAAAACAACAATAAAATCACGGTTGTTGTATGGGAGCCCCACTTAAATATTTAATTTATTCTGTTTTTAGTATGTGTTGTTATAGAGCAGCAACAGAAATACATCATCTGTGAAAATTTCAACTGTCTAGCTATCACGGTTCATGAGATACAGCCTGGTGACAGCCAGAAAGACGGACCGCGGAGTCTCAGTAATAGGGTCCCGTTTTTACCCTTTTCCTAGTGCTGAGAAGTTTTAGAGATCAAACTAAGGCCCGTATTTCAGAACATCACTCAAACTCAACTCCAACTTGTAACGTCAAATTGTCAGTTATTTTTGATAATACGGTCTTGATTCGGGTTGGGGTCATATTCTGGAATACGGAATTCGTAGATGAGTATTTGTCAAATTCGGCTTTAGCCTGAGATCCTGTCAAAATTTGGCATTTATGTAGGGTCTGATCAGTTTATAATCTCTAATACTCAATTTCGAAATCCACCCTAAGACATCATGACATATTGCTAGCAGCTAGCTGACAGATTTTTAGACGTATGACTGTTGGTTACACTGTATTATAGGGTAGGTATAACAAATTGCGAGGCAAAAAACATGTTTACTATTTAGGCAAAGTTATAAACAACTAACAATATCCCTTCCGATGTCCACTCTGCCTCTCTGCCAGCTGTCATCGGTCGCTCAAATGTCCAGTCTGCCTCTCTGCCAATTTTTGATATTCTATGGCTGTTCTTGTTTTTGGCTTGAAATATGTCAGTAAGGAGGATATTCTCGACAAATCTTGGTTTCATTCGATACTTTAATAGACAATTATGAAAAAAAAAATACCCCGCTGGTCTTTGGATCCGCCCAAGACCGTAATATTTATTTATTAAATCTGTGCATCGGGCGGTCGCCATTTTTGACAGCACAAGGGGCCGTGCTCAAACTTTTTGTGATTAAAAATTTAGTTTTTTTATTTTGAGTGGCTGTTGTTTTCTGCTGGAAATACATGGAACGGTAAGTTTTGAACTGTTTTTAATAGTTTTTTTTTGTATTTGGCCTAAATTCCAGCAGATATACGTATTTCAACGAACGCCGTCCGACATTGTTGTTTATTTTTTTCTGCGTGCGAATATTTTATTTTTTATTTCTTATTTTTGCAAATATGACTATATCAAACTGTTGTTATTTACAATGCTACGTTAATTAACAACAGAAATAATGCATTTAATTGTAGTGGTAACGAAACAAATTCGAATAAAAAAAAAACAGCCACCAACTGTCCACCCTGCCAATTTGCATTATTTTTTTTTTTGAAAAGTTTGTAATTCTCGTGGGATGAAAAAATGTATCGGGGGGTGTGTAATTTTGATTGATTATTGTGAAATAGGGTGTATTCCTGTAAATAAAATTAAAACTTTATGAAATAATGGTTTATTTTTTTATTTCTATCTCCTTTTATACACGAAACTGGAAAAAAAATCCCTTACACTGACTTTACACAACAATTACCAATACTTACAAGGTAAAACTGGATAAATCCATTTGGAATATGATAGCTTATTTCATAGAGATTGTAACAACATAAGTTTCATACATGGTTCCCATACAAAACTTCCGAGAAATCGACGATTTACTGACACCGCGCCCATAGCGCAAAAGGCGCCAGGGTACCCGGACACATGGGTGATTTTCGGCCTGCCTGGTGGACATCTAAGGGGATATGAATTTGTTAGACATCGAATTCGGTATTTCCAAAGACAATAAACACATTACCCTTTTTAAAATTCGTTTAAAAAACAAAACATAAAACAAACACACATAACAAACAAAAGAAATGTAACAAAAACATACCTTCAAACTTGATTTCCGTAAACTTTCTTACACACACAACAAACACAAATTCTTCCTCCTTTTCTTTCCACTTTTAACACAAGTCACAACACTATTTCGGTCACTTTGATCACAATAAATTTCGTTCGGTTTTGGTACAACCTGGCGGTCTTTAAGTCAAAAATGAATATCTGAATAGTGTACGTTTAGTCAAACGTACTTTACCTTCGACCTTATCGTCATTTAACATCAGATGAGATAGTGGTGAAACGCAAGCCTATCAACAATGATCAAAAGTCGTAAGTGTATACAATCGAACTGTTTGATTACTTCGCGGTGTGGATTCTGTTTTGGTCACAAGCGGGTACGTTGGCCCGATGCGGTAGTGAAACTGCCTCAGTGCCTCGGTGAGCGTACTACTGGTGAGGCGTGATTCATTCACGAGTAGCGGATGGTGCAGGGTAGGAGCTGTAGCGGGTTAGTGTTACTTGAAAAAATTGTGTACGTAAGATAAGTTGAGTTTTGATTTTTATGCGTGAGTATGACAGCAAGGATTCTGATGAATGATAACATTTTGAAGTTATAAATTGCTTAACATACTTAGTAATTTTTAAAAGTAGCCTAACCCTTTGTGTGTCTTTTGGGAACGTTGGTTCCCAAGATAACTGATTTCCTATTGTGTCTGCTAATTAGCACTCAAGAGGACAAAGTAAATAAAAATATTATGTAAAACCAAATAAGTGATGGCCTTATTTTTTAGACAAAAATTTGTTTATTTTTTCCGACAGCAAACTGTAAATCCAGCTATTCATAAAGATTTTATACATTTTCTTTATTTAACGTCATTTTTACCCCTTAAATATGATGAATATCTATGGAAAGTATATCAATCCGCATTACAAATGCGATCCTCATGTAAGTTTAATTTACTGCTTGTAACCACAAAATAGACAGAAGAGTACTCCTCACAAAAAACATGCCAACCAACGAACAACCAATACGCTTATGCACACATAGATGCGTACGTAAGGCGATTTTAAATAAACACCGGTTGCGAGTGCACTTGCACTCGCTGTACGTGAAGCGTGTCTATGTGTGCGTGCGATTTCTTTTGTTGTCTCATTGTATGGAGCTGTTCTTCTGTATCCATTTGTTTAGTGACATTATGGCGTCCGCGCGTGACAATTCTGACCTCAGAGACAGTTATGATTCAATTCGTATCAGCTGAGGTGCTGCGAGAATTGTCCATTATTTATAAGTCATGTGGTTGAGTCAGAAGAAATATGCCGTAAATAACTGTTCTTATGTGAGCTGTCGTGAATTTTAAGCATTACAAGTAAGTTTTGTTATAAGTGGGATTAATTGATAGAATGTTTTATGGCTTAGGAAAAAAATTGTCTTTTACAATCACGGACCAATCAAGTAAATATGATCACGGCAAGTATTGCCACTAATGTTTCGTACGTAATTTATTATGGTTGGGTCAAAGAAATCAGGGCTGACAAAAAGCTTTCGGTTGGCGATATTGTCAAATTTACAGGGAACGCCTTTACGCAGAATTCAAGGGCCGTGGAAGTATGAATTGATGATGAAGATTTCTGAATGTGCTAAATCACTAAATAACAAATTTTGATTATTGACTAATTATTTTTCACAACGACTCCGCAAATTTTATGGCTTTCACACAATTTCTTAAGTCCAGTTTCTTATTTACACCAAAGAAACTCACATTCTTAAAAAAATACAAATCGTTATATTCAATGTCAAAGTTACCATGTGACATTGAACCAAGTAATTCGTCACAAGCAACAAATTGATCTCGACCATGTAAATGTCTTTCACACGTACTTGTTAATGTACTTCGCTAATTGCCCAGTAACGAGTGTTTCTAACAATGTCAGTGGTATTGCGAATGTTGAACTGTTTTATGATTAAGATATTTCAAGAGCGAAAGATTTTTGAATTTTTTATTTTGGCCTGTATATGTTTGAAATGGTTAACGGTTTTGATGCGGTATCTATATATAGTGGTGCATTGTTTACCGTTTCGGGATGATTCATTTAGCACCATTTTGTAACCTTAATGGAGTTATGTTCAAATTGACTTTGATTTATTAAAAACCTTTTGGTTTAAAAATCATCATCATTAGCCTTTTAATGTTCCCACTGCTGGGACACAAGATTACGGCCCATTCCGCCCAGTGCGGGTTGGTGGATGTCACATGACTTCAAATGTTTGGTTCTAGGACATGACGGTTTTCTCACGATGTTTTCCTTCACCGTTTTGCTTAAAAATATTTTTTGCTAATTGGTAGCAAACTTGTTAGCATTAGTCATTAAATTTTATTTCTGTTTTCAATTCTTAGTTATGCCTATACCTAGTTGTAATATTACAGTTTGTTATTTCAAACTATTCCTCCAATAAAATAAACTAAAATAACAATGCCAAAAATATTCAATCATTTGCATTTGCGCCTCAACCGCTTCAGCTTATGCATTGCATTCCCAACGCAATTTTACGAACTGTGACGTAACGGCCGGCATTGGGCACCGGTTTCTAATGACGTTTAACCACAGGCCCTAGGATAGCCGTCCGCCCGCGCCGTCACGTAGGCTTTCCCCATAAACAATAAAATAATGGTCAAATCTGACGTAAAGATTTTAGGCTGAACCGGTTTCTTTGTACGAAATCCCTTCCCGATTACGTCATGTATATAAGAAGTTTTTCGTCATAAGATTTTTGACGACCAGGTTGATGACCTAAGCCTTAGGTCCCAAGTAGTATATGTATACAAATGATATATGTAACATGTTTAAAAAAAACAGATAATAAAGCTACTGGATTTCAGTGACCGCCCGATGTTTGGACTCGTGACCCGTTCATGGCAATAGTGTTATTATATTGGACTTGAAAATAACTGGCGAGTAGTGTATTATTTTTTAACCGACTTACCAAAAAGGAGGAGGTTCTATGTTCGACTTCTTGTATGTTTTTCAATTATCCCATACTAGTGTAATGCATAATTAAAATCGAACCGTCATACTAATACAATGCTAAGAATTTATTTTATTTATTAGGGAAAACAAACACTAGCAGCTAGCACTAGCACTAGGGGTAACAAAAACTAGCAAGTCTTTTCATATAAACAGTATACGCTTTTATAACAAGTCTCCAAAGTCAGTTATAGAACTGACCGATGGAAAGTTCAAAAACTACATCAAACGTGTCCTTATTAAAAAAGCATATTATAAAATCAAGGACTACGTTGAAGATGAAATTTTGGCTTTAGCTCCTTCTGCGCATGCGGCTTCCCTGGTAACCTTTAAACGGCACAAATATGTGGTTGTCTCTAACTATTCTTAATCTCATTAATTCTTTGTTTTTTTTTCCTTCTTTTGATTATTCTTTTTACAATGGTTTTCAATCATCTTCATAGCCCTTTGCTAAGAATAGTTACAGCACTGATAACAATATTTGTGCCACATGTTAGATTTAGTCTATCGTTTTTTTTTTACTTTCGTATAGATTCCTATACCGATTGTTTTGTTAATGTGTGAACATTGTAGGCCTTCTAGATGCTTGTTAACATTTGTTAACTTTTTAACTCGTTTTATTTTCTTTTGTATAATATGTAATCTTTTTTTTTTTTTTGTTTTCTTAATACTTATTGTCGGGCATACGTTGTCCCCACATATCTAAGTACTAATGCTGTAACAAGGAAATATTGTAAAACCAAACAATTTTTTAAAAGAGTAACCACGGAGTTTCTTCCCGGTTCTTCTCCATAGGAAACGACCAACCCGAACCGTGCACCTTTTGTCGACATTTTATGATTACACACTGTATATGGTTAAGAAATAATTGTACGAGACTACGTATACATTAGTGTGCAACTAAAAACGTTATCCACATCTCATGTAATTAAAATTGGAAGTTATGAATAATTGATGGCTTACAGCCATCAATTAACTTGGGATTTCATTTCTAAATTTACTAGCTAAGCAAGAAAATAAATCTAAATTTGAGAATAGGGTGTTATAATTCTTTGCTAAACGACGCAAAAGTTTGCGCGACACGTGGAGACAGCAAACAGCGGGCAACCGCGCACCGTGCGTCTTGTGGTAGTCCTAGGTACTACATAACACAATCTGTTTGTTAAATCTGAGCAATCATATTTATTATTACACAGGTCATAAAGAAACATGCTTTCCAAAAAGGTGCGTCTAATATTAAGGGTAGTAAGTTTATAATGTTTTTTGAATGCTGTGTTGGAGATATGCGTATTTAATTATATATTTTTTTCCTTTTCAGCGTTCAAATAAACACACTCAGGATAATGTATAGCATGTTGCATCCAAGGATCATCATAAATCGCCCAGTCTTCGATAACACGTGAGAAACATCATTTATACTATTTTCATATTAAAAGAATCCCGCGTCATCAATTTCCATCACTGATCTTTTATTTTTATTAAACGTCCCCCAGTAATAATTAAATGAAAATTCGAAATTTCGTTTTGAAATTTTAAACGTCACATGTCATTTCGCAATATGATCCAAACTCTTCCTGGAATACAGGCAGTTTCTTTCTCTTTGATTGACACTTTCCAAGAATCCCCTATGATGCGAGAAGCAAAGGACCTTATTTTTTTAAGGGCAACTTTTAAAGGCGCCTGTGCTTTTGGAGAAAAGACCAGTGTTTGTGGGATTTTTACCTCACTACAACATCTGGTGATCACCATAAGCAAGGGCTCATAAAATACCACTCCTAAACGCCCTATGTGCAATTGTGTTAGAGCACGGCCCTGGGGGAAAACTGCAAAGCGTCTCCCCTTGGCCTCGCTGTGCACGGCACCATGTGACCACTGTGCCACCATCTTACATGGAATCAAATGCTGGGCAGACAGACTCCCCAATCAGGCCGCCCGTCTTAGCCGTCGGCGGTTGCCTCCACGAAGCCTTCTTTTCCGAGCGGGATTAGCCCTCTGACGATCCCGCTAGAAGCAAAGAACCTGTCGATGTGGGGACTCTTGAGGGAGGTCTATATAACCAGCAGTAGACGTGTTTTCGCCGATATAATGATGAAAATGATTACCAAAAGCATGTCTGTAAATACATCATTCAGATGCGTTTGTCGATTGTCGTTGTAATAATATAGAATAAAATAGATAGAAGATCGAATCATCTGTTTGGGTGAAATCATAAAATATTGTTTTTTCCTGAAGTTGAAGAACACAGATAACAATATGTATGACTGTCGTTTCGCATAAAACATTGGTATAACACCTGATATTGTAATTCAGCTGAATTTGCTTAGGATCAAAGGTTTAACAGATGAGTTCATCACCAGTTATCTGAAGAGACTAGTTTGATGGAAAGTAAGATAAATGAAACAGACGGATAGATAGGAAGATAATATTAGTAGATAATTTTGTAAAATTTTTAAGTTATAGAGGACTAGCGGACGCCTCGCGGTTTCACCCGCGTAGTACCCTTTCCCGTGGGAATACAGGGATAAAAAGTAGCCTATGTCACCCGGGGATAGTGTAGCTTCCCAACGGTGAAAGAATTTTTGAAATCGGTTAAGCGAGCCTATTCGGTACAAACAAACACACAAACAAACAAACAAAAAAATCTTTCCTCTTTATAATATTGGTATAGATATGCATGAAAAAGAATTGTTATTGACCAGTTTATCGATAAAAAGACTAAACTAAAATACTAATAGTGGAAACACATTCAAAGTTGCATAATTCATCGCTTACCATCAGGTGAGATAGTGGTCAAGCGCGAGCCTATATAAAAAAAAAAAATAAAAAAAAAATGCTTGAAATATCCAGGAGATATAACAATTTGAACAAATATATTATCTGTCCCTCTCTACAAAAACGCCGTTTTCTATGACAGCTGTATGGGCGTCACGGCACGTCGAACTACTCTTTCTAATTCTCAATATTAACGCTTTATAACTTCGTCTCTGTTCGAGATATTAAAAAAAAATCTTTAATATTTGTTTACTATAGTTGATAAGTATTTTATATAGCAAATAAAAAACACATTAATGCTGGAACGGATAGCAGGTCGTCTGAAATGTGTGTTGTCTGTCTCAAAAATCCTCTTCAGACACTTATCTGCATGTCCTCATGCCGTGTCCAAGGCAATGTCTGGATTTTAAAAGAATGTGAACTACATGTTTGTTTCGAAAAAAAATTCTTAGTCCTAATTGATTTTTTTAACCCCCGCCGGAAAAAGAAGGGGTGTTATAAGTTTCACGTGTGTTGCTGTGTATCTGTGTATCTGTGTGTCTGTCTGTGGCATCATAGCGCCTAAACGGATGAACCGATTTCAATTTAGTTTTTTTTGTTTGAAAGGTAATTTTGTCGAGAGTGTTCTTAGCTATGTTTGAATAAAATCGGTTCTGCCGTTCAAAAGTTATGGGCATTTTACTGTTTGAATCGGGGTGTTTTCGCAAGATAAATGCGTCGGGGTTTTTTTAAATTGTGAAATTTTACTTGTGTTTGTTTTTTTTTCATAAGAATTACAATTGGATAATATTGGACATTATTTTAAGCTTACTTATGTCTACGTGAGTTCATCCCTCAATAAATACTACGTATATATACACATACATATTACACTAATAAATTAATATTTGTTTACTATAGTTAATAAGTATTTCATTTAGCAAAATAAAAAAATACATATTAATGCTGGAACGGACAGTAGAGGTCGCCTGAAATCTATGTTGTGTGTCTCAAAAATCCTCTTCAAACACTTATCTGCCCGGCGAGCATGGCCTACTGTGACATCGCTTAAGTCACACTTTTAATCACAGTTTGGGCGATAAACTCATTTTGTCTTAAATGCTAGTACGGCGGCGTGAATTATTCTCTTGACTTGTGGCATAACTTCTTGACGTTAATTTTTTTCTTTTTCAGAAATTTTCCAATTTTGTTGCAGTTTTGGTTTAACTTTGGCCATAAAAACCATTTATGTTCAGAGAAGCATAGCCCTACGACTCACTGTTTCCGAATTATGGGCCTCCGTATCTTATTTTACTTTGCATAAAACGCTCTACATTTCCAAAATGATATCTCGAAAACGGTATGTCCTAGGCAAAAAATAACCAAAATTTAGACACCCCCTTTGCTACCCCCATGTTAGCAGCATCCCAACATTAATTACAAGTTTTTTTTTTTTTTTTATTGCTTGGTTTTCGACTTGAACTACGGTCATGACAAGTTATGATAAAATATGTCATGTCTTACAATTTGTCTTAAATGCTAGCACGGGACAACCATGTGAAATAGTTTACAGGCGCGACTTGCTTTTCTTGTTGTTGGCTTCATAGTGCGACATAATTTGAATAGACGACCAAATATAATAATACGTAAAAAAGTATGCCGTTCATATAGCTAAACAACTTTTTAATTTTGTTGGGAATAAATTAATATTTGACCCACGACCATAGACTTATGCACACTTTATTTTTCTTTGTTTGTTTGATAACATATTAACCCTCTTATTTTACCCCAGGTATAACAAAGGTATACCCATACATTTTCATAGGTTTATACCTGGTATAACTTTATTCTGCGTTTTTTAGTAAGAGGGTAAGTGTTTGTTAGAAAGATATAATTATTGTGAAAATTTTAATAATTACTAAAAAATATAATAGCGTGGACCAATACCGGTGGGCCCCTATTTTTTATATTTTAATGTTTTTTGGGGATTTTATTTAAGAAACATTTAAAAATGTGTAAAGTAAGAAGAATATGGTATAAAAGAAAATAATTATAAAAAAATAAAATAATAAAAAAAATTACAATTATGAGAAAGTAATAATATAAAATTAATTAATAATCCTGTAACATTTCAATTAATTGATAAGCATTGATCACCATACACACAAAATTAATTTATTGCCATTTGGTGCAATAATTAGAAGACAAATATATTTTTTTTCAACTATAAAATTTTATCACCACCTCCGAACGAAAGTGATACATTTTTCAAAATCATCTGTCAAAATGTGACATTTGTGACAAAATGGGTGCGCCCGTATTAGCAATTAAGACCCGATGAGTCCCAAACAAACGTCAGGAAATTTTCTCACGCCAGCGGTGCTATTATTTATCTATAAGTTCTTTCAGTCCATCCAAAGGTTGTCTGGTAGATATCGCTGTCAGCGATAAGACCGCCTTTGTACCCGTATAATTAAGTTTTTCTTATAAAATAGATGTGTAACTTTTATGGTGTACAATAAAGTATATTCTATTCTATTCTATTTAGGACAAAATAGTGTTATCGCCCAAACTGTGATGAAATGTGTGACTCAAGCCATGTCACAGTAGGCCGTGCTCGCCGGGCAGCAACAAGAAAGGCATGTTGCGCCTTTAAAATATGTCACAAGTTTGACCCGTGCTAGCATTTAAGACAAATTGTAAGACTTGACATAATTTATCATGTCTTGTCACAAATGTCTTGGGTACGCCCATGCTCGCTAGGCTGCATGTCTTCATATGCCGTGTCCAAGACAATGTCTGCATTTTAGAAGAGTCTGTGAACCAAGAGTTTGTTTCGATGTTCTTCTTAGACCAAATTGTTTTTTTTTTATCTCATTTCCGTACTTGGCGTGAATACTGCCAAGCCGACTTGCAAAAAAAATTAAAAATTGGCATCTGGATTGATTGATAGATTCTAATTTTGAATATTGTTAGCAATTGGTCTTTTCAGCCTATTCATGCCATGTACGGATTAACGTGTGCAATTCAATTTTCAAAAGTAAATATCACTTTCCTGTTTTTCAGCTATCCTGTGTGGCGGTGAATCAAACTCAGTTCATAAGTGGCGGTTCATTAAAATAGTTCTTATTAATACTACTGAGAAAGAGAGTAACTATTCTCTAATTACGTGTAACAGTTAAAGAACTCGTAAAATTATTGTTTTCTTTACATTCTCGTGAACACGTGCCGCTCTGATACTATGCTATTCAGATTCACCTCAAATTATCAAGTCTACAAGTAAATTTGAACTTTAACATATAAAACATAAGGTCTAAAGTCAAGTCAGTGAAGAAGAAAACAAAGAGTATTTTTAATGAGATTATTTTGAACCTTAACACAATTTAAATAAAGTTCAAATTTAATCAGTTTTCTTTCTCAGTCCCTTAACATCCGTCGATCAAACTGAGTCGATATGACTGATTGCTTATGATAATTGTATTGGCATGCGTAAGGCTCAATATGGACGGACGACTCTGTCGCAAATTGACACAAATTGCCGCAAAAATGTCGCAGTAATTGTAGAATTAAATTTATTTTTAGTCGATGTTAATTATATTGAGAGAAATAATGCTGTATATGGATGAGATACGAAACTTGGTCGCTTATTATAGTAATTTATCACATACTTAATTTTGTCGGTGATTATCAGTGATGATCACCGACAAAATTATACAATGGCTTGTATATATCGCAACTAGACATCAATTGCCAGAAAAACCAGTGTTTATTTACCTAGTAGTTTATATATCATGCCATGAAAATTGCCATTGTTTAGAATAATGGCAAATGAATTGTCAATATAAGTAAGTACATGAAAATGCTCATTGTTCATTTCTGATGACAACTAATGTGGTTAAAAATGTTGGCTTGGACCACACTCTAAGAAAAACTTGGACAATTTTTAAGTTTAGTTTTTTAGGTAGTTTCGCTCTCGTAGTCTTTTCAATGGAACCCTAAATTTGTAGATAAATGCTTAATAGGAACAGCCCCCCTAGCCAAGTTACAAACGTTTCGTATCGAATCGTTTTCTATAATCGTTAACGCCTTCTATTTGTATTGTCTGACCACGTGACTTAACGTTCAGATGTGTCATTCCCATACATTTATTCGTTTTCTACTTGCGCTATCGATTGTAGATTGTCAACTTGGCTAAAGGTACTAATCTAAGAGATCAACTTTTTGAAACAAAAATATATATTATCTTGGTAATATCATTTTAGATGTATAAGACTGTCACCAAAATTATGCGAATAAACCTAACATCGTCGAACAACGGCGAAGAATCAATAGACCGAACCCTTCGCCCTCTAGAGCGTTTCGCAAATATCTATCGGCAATAGTAACGTGATGGCCTTTGATACACCTAATTGGTGTTCGTTTTGAAATGTAATTCACTACTGGGAATACCGGATGATTGTGATTTGTATGTAAAGGAGGTAAGCAGGGATGCAAGACTCAATTGTTGGTGATATCCTTGCTATTATTTTCTATGGTTGAAAAACATTACCCTATATTTAGGCTACATCGCAGTCTCGTTAAAATATTAAAATGAGATTAACCTTTATTTGCCTATAATCAATTTTCTTTTGGATCTTGACCAATAATGATACGGACGTCAACATGCTGTTGATGAAATAATGATTTTATACGGTCTTCTTGCTCTCTTAGCATACAATTAGCACTTATTTTGGCCCTTTTTACCCGACTGCGGGAGGATAAAGTTTGTCGAACGTATGTATGCATGTATGTCCATTTCTATAGCACGCTCTGCAGCCCAAACGAATTTACGGATTATGACATATGAGGTGTCGTTGGATTCGTCTCAATTGTGGGAGTGACATCAGCTGTATATTTATTTTAAATAGCGCCCGCGCTAAAAAAAAGGGGTGATACAATTATTTTTTTTCGTTATCCAAACAATATGGCCACCAAATGAAAGCTTCTAAATAGGCTATTCCAAAAAAAAAAAAATTGTAACACTTTTATGTTCCTATTTTGGAAATAATTCAAGATGAGTGTAGCTTTGATAGCAAGATAATTAAGATAAATAATCTTTTACCACCTAACTAATTTGGAGAACTCGTTCATGACCAAAAATAAAAAGTCTGAAATAAAACGAATTATTATAAAAACAAAATAGCCGTCTGCTAAAAATTAATTAACTGAAAAGGAGGTGCTGCCTGCTGTGTCGGTTTTCCTATAATTTTTGTTTGTCCTCGCCTCGTAATATTTTAATGTATAAATTATATCTAGTACCTACTTGATTTTCTCTTTTCTGCTAATAAGGTACTTTTTAGCAGACGAGTTTTTGTGTTTATAATAATTTTAGCTTGTTATAAAAACATATTTTTGCAACATACTCTGTTTCGCCTGAAAAATAAATAAGTCTAGTTTGGGCTATTTTTTACTGACCGTTATAAAATCAACAATTGCTTCAAACTAAGCAATTTAAATTCACTGATGACAAGGACCATAAAAAAACAATAGACGATCCAAACAAAAGAATATTCTGCATTCAAGTTTTTGTGCGCGAGTATTTTTTTTTGCAGTAGATTGTATGAGCATTGTATTTTAGCAAGATCAAGGCTATGATCAAGGTCAGTGGTTACCATTGAGTGAGGCAGTACTGTATCGTGTGGCCTTGTTTGTAACATCCGAAAGTTCAGTGTCGATAACTGGGTTATAATTCATTTTTGTTTATGGGGTTGAAAGATAAAGAAATGCACGTTGATAAGTACGTGAAAAGGTTATTTCCTGACACACTGCCATACTGACTCATCAACGCTGCAAGGTTTGCTTGGAAAATATTTTATTTAGATTTGAAAAAATCATAAGTCGAGGTTCGGCTCTCTCCTCTTTCCTCCTCTAATATTGGACCAATTTGAAAGATATTCCATATACTGTCATCTGCCTAGCCTTTTTTCCAATTATTATTGGGGTCGGCTTCCAGTCTTACCGGATTCAGCTGAGTACCAGTGTTTTACATGGAGCGATTGGCTATCTGACCTCCACAACCAAGTAACTGGGCAACACAATACCCTTTGGCAGTACTGGTGTCAGATCTCAGGCTTCTGACTAACCGTAACGACTGTCAAAGATCTACAAATGACAGCCGTGTAAGGTTCGGCGATATAAACGAAACACGCGTATCGATCAGAACATGATTTATTACTGGCTCAATTATCATAGGATCTCCATATATATTGGTTATACACTTATGGTAAAGACAACACCATACATACACGTTATACTTAGGTGTTGCTTAGGTTGGATCGATATTATATCTACTACATGCCTACCGAAAATTAAAAAAAAAAGAAGAAACCAAGAACTAAACATTTCTTCTTTTTTTTTTTTTAATTGCTACATATAATATTATTTATGTTTTCATGGACCCAAAATGTTAACAGTACCTAATTAAACTTAATTATTACAGTACATTTTTCAATTACTATTACCTATAGTGATTACATTTACATATTATATTTTTCTTATCTATTGCGACATAAAGTACTTAACACTTAATACCCAATCTAACTTGTATAAGGCCTAGTTCTGTTTTTATGAATTAATGTTTCTTTGCCTTTATAATTAATTTTCAGATTAGGTTCACAATCTTCAATAACTTTATAAGGTCCAATGTACAGTGGATCAAATTTGTTTACAGATTGTTCATTTCTGAGTAATACCATATCACCAGATTTGTACGTAACTGGGTTCGTATAACTATCGTATTTTAATTTTCTTAAATGCTTACTAGTAATCAAATTTTGTTTGGCGTCGTATTGCGATTTTTGGAGCCTGTATTTGAGTTCCTTAGGGTAGTCGTAATGATTATAAAATGGTTCTAAATCTAAACTTAAATTACTCGGGAGATTGCAAAGCTTTCCAAAAACAAGTTCATACGGAGTATATTTAGTTTCCGTATGAACTGTTGTGTTGAATGCAAAACACCAATATGGTAGCCATATACTCCAATTTCTTGGATTATTATTAGTTTGAATTCGAAGGAATGACATCAAATTTTTATGAATATTTTCCAATCCTCCTATTGATTGGTGATGGTAAGCTGTCGATGTTATTTGAGTTATTTGGAGTAATTTGCAAACTTCTTGCATTAATGTCGAAACAAACTCAGTACCTCGGTCAGATATAATATGCCGCGGAATTCCGTAACGTAAGATGAAATTGTTTACGAAAGCCGTCGCCACTGAGATACTATCTTTATTTCTAAGTGGATAAGCCTCAACGTACTTACTAAGATCACACTGTAGTGTGAGAATATATGCATAACTATCATTATCTTTACATAAGGGCCCTACTAAATCTAAAAAACTCTATCGAAAGCACAACATCCTGTGTCGGTTATAACCATGGGTTCCTTTACGGATTTAAAATGTTTTTGACGTAGACATTGGTCACACCGGTTTACAAAATCAGCTACGTCTTTGTCTAGTCCTGGCCAAAAAAAACGCTTTTTTATATTATTTATCATACGTCTGATTCCAGCGTGACCGCTTGTTGGCAATATATGATAATCGTTTAATATGACGCGCTGTGTGTCGCGATCGCATATTTTTCTGTCACCATTTATAATAAATAAACGTGGCCCGGACCAATCGGGTGTCTCATTTATAATGTGCGTTAATTCTTTTATGTGTTCGGCATTAGTATTATCTTTAATAATATATAAATCGCATATTTTAAATCTGCCACAGAACGAACCCAACTCCCTCACAAAGGCATCTCGTGCACAATATGATCTGAAGATAGGGTTTACGTAAATTATTGACTTTTGTACCACATAAACAAATAATTCTGATCCTTGTTTGAAATTCCTATTTATTGCATCCCAATTTTCTTTACTCGTAAAAAATAATTCTATACTATTGCTTGGTTTTTTATCGTTCCTACAACTTTAGGTTGATCGTTTATTTCTATTGGAGTAATATTATCCTCCTTTGCGTCATCGCTTTGTATATTTTCGTCATTTAATCTTCTTTTTTGTGCTCTAGTAAGTACCGATACTATATGTTCGCTCATTGCCTTCAATTCATCACTTGTTATCCGGATACGTGACAAAGCATCCGCAGCTGCGTTGTCAGCCCCTTTAACATACTCGATTATATAATCGTATTCCTCTAATAAGAGTCTAAACTTTGTTAAGCGACTGGATGGACTAGTCATATTAAATAGATAAACCAATGGTTTGTGGTCAGTTTTAATTACAAACTTTCTTCCATAGAGATATGGCCGGAAATACTTTACCGACCAAACGATAGCTAGTAACTCTTTCTCTATAGTTGGATATCGAATTTCGGCTTTATTAAGATTACGGCTAGCAAATGCAATGGGCTTATCATTGCTATTACATAATACTGATCCGACTGCATAACCAGATGCATCTGTATGTAAAATAAATGTATTATTTTTATCAAAATCCGGGTATTGTAGTATTGGTGGAGATATTAATGCATGTTTTAAAGAATTAAATGATTTTTGACATTCCGCCGTCCACATAAAAGGTGAATTTTTGCGACAAAGGCGGTTAAGAGGCAATGATTTTTCTGCAAATTGCGGTATGAATTTTCTGTAAAAATTTGCAAATGCTACAAATCGTTTTGTTTCGTCGGCATTTGTCGGGATTGGATAATTTTGAACTACTTTAATTTTTTCCGGATCTGGTTGTATACCTTCTGATGAAACAACATGGCCCAAAAATTGTATTTCCTTTCTTAAGAAATCGCATTTCTTTGGGTTTAATTTTAAATTAACCTTTCGAAGGCGCATTAAAATATCTATTAGATTTTTATTGTGGACTTCTAAACTACGACCAAAACAGATAAGGTTATCTAAGTAGACAAACAATTTTTCATACGTCAGCCCTGACATTGCTACGGTCATTAGCCGGGAAAAAGAGCTTGGGCTGATTTTCAAGCCCATAGGTAGCCTCGTCATTTGGTATTGGCCTGTTGGAGTAGTAAAAGCAGTATATTTTCTACAATCGGGCGCTAAAACAGCCGATAATACGCTTGGGATAAATCCAATTGGGAAAAATACATTGCACCCGAAAGGGAGTCTAAAATGTCTGTTATATTTGGAAGTGGGAACTTATCATCTAATATTCTATCATTTAATTTTCGAAAATCAATAACCAATCGCCACTTCTTCGAACCGTCTTCCGACTTTTTAGGGACAAGTAAAATAGGACTAGACCATTCGCTTTTTGATGGTTCAATAATATTTTCGGAGAGCATTTTGTTAACTTGCTTTTCAACTTCCGTACGTTGTGCAAATGGTAACCTATATTGTTTAACATAGACTGGATCTGCATTTGGTTTTAATTGTATCGTTTGGCTGTAAAGATTCGTCGTAGTAAGTTTGTCATTAGGCAAGTAAAATACGTCTGAAAACTTTGCGCATATTTTTTGGATTGATAACCTTTCTTCGTCATTTAAATGGTTTAAATTAATCTCAGAAAGCATTTTACGTACTCTATCCCCATCTATATTATATTTTTTTTTTAAATTCGCAAATATTATAATCAGATAAGGTATGTATTTCTGGCTTAAAATAGTTAAGATTGACTGTGGTTTCTCGAGTATTTAATATTTGAATACCAATTTGGCCGTTTTTAGGTTTGCAAATACTTCCAGCCATAAACACGCCCTCACATAATTCTTCCGGTAGGACTACACATTCTTCGTTTATTTTACTGTCTATCATAAATATTTTTTCGCATCTCGGTGGTATGCTTAGGAAACTGGTTTTATTATGGGAGGCATTACTCATAGATATCGATACAGTATTAGTATTATTTGTTAAAGACAGTGTATTTTTTTCAAAATTTAAAATAGCTTTGTATTTTTTCAAAAAATCTCTTCCGATAATTCCATGTTGAACACAAGGTAACGACTCAATAATATAAAATTTGTTGATAAATTCCTGCCCATTTATATGCAGTTTAACTAAAACATATCCCATAGTGCGTACTTTGCCTCCAATACCATTTATGTTCACACATTCTTTATGCAGTGGAATATTCCAATGTTCTACAGTTTCATATTTCAGAATTGATAATGATGCTCCGGAATCTATTAGTAGACCATATTTGGCACCTTGTACCGAGAATTCTACCGAACTATCAGACTGGCAGACTAATATAAAATTATTAACGAAAAAACTGGATCGGCTCTGTATTTTGTGAATCCTGTGCATTTTGCGGTCCAGAGTTCTCGGTCGGATTTTCGATCGATTCGGAGTTGTTTTGATTCGTATTCTCTACAAAGTTTATAGTTCCACTACGTGTAAAATAACGATTCTGTCTACCACGGTACTGTCCCCGAATATTAGCACGACTATCACGATCGTTGTGTGGTTGTTGATGGCCGTTGGATATATTTTGTTGGCCACCACCGCGAAACGAATCGGTATATGCGCGACGATAACGTCCTCTATTATTATTGCTCCTTGAATATCTATAGTTACCTGTCCTTCCTCGATTGGCTAAGTAAATCGAGGCATCCGTTTCCCGACGATTACAGGACGATTCTTCATCCTTGGCCGCTCTTATTGTGTCCTTCAAAGCAGTGTAGTTACGCGCCGATAAGATGGTGCTGAGTTGACGATTTTGCCGTCAAGCCGTCAATGAAACTTTTAATGGCTATTTTTTCATTAATTGGGAGTAATATTTTATACGCATCCTGATTTCCGTCAGCTTGGGAAATCGTTAAATCAACAAAAAGTTGCTCAATTTGATTACCGTATTCGTTAATAGAAAGAGCATTCTGTCGTAGTTGCATTAACTCGTTATGTATCGCGGTACTTGATTTTTTAGTGAGCAGATGATGACGCATATCGTTAATAAGTAATTCACATGTGTCATATGAGCTCCCTAATCGCAATTTTGCATTTTGAGTGAGCCGAGTTTTCAATATAAATTTAATTAACATGACCTTACCCTGCTCCGTGAGCGTAGAGCTGTAGAACTCTATGGCATCTATAAGGGTTTTGGTGACGTTCTCGTCACCATTCATTAGAGGCAGTAGCGAGACAGCCGTTTTAAAGTTAAAACTTTCCATGTTGGTAGTTTTGCTTTCAATTTCTTTTACAGCTTTAGAAGAAGAAGCTATAACAGAGCCGTGGTCTTTTGAACAAAATGTTTCAATTTGAATATATAGTTCTTTTATTAAATCGCCATATGACTGTATTTCTTCTAAGACTGTACTGGATACTTGTTTTTTCTCAATTTGTTTTAATAAAATATGAATACATTCATCAAATTGACCGCGCAATTTATTTGCCTCTGTTAACTTTTGTTGTAAGATCGTTTGGGTCCTTTTCGAGTGACTTAATTTTACTAAATTATCCTTAATCTGTTGAAGTTTATGATATATGTCTTTGATTTCGGTTGCCATAACCCAGTAAATAGTGCTATAATTAATTTCTAGCCTTTGTGAACAATTTGAATGTCTCTAATATCAATTGGTATATAGATTTGACATGAATTAAGAAAACTTAAATTTAGTTCATAATTGTAGGTTCTCACAATGTCACATTATGTTTAATATACTTCACTTTTATTATGTACGCACTGATTTGCACTCATCACTAGCCTTTTTTTTTTTTTTTTGTCTCACTTCACTCGGTTACACTGTTGATTGACCTTGACGTTGTGTATCTTGGTGGTGATGGCACTGGTAGCAGACGCGGGCCTCAGGATTCGGCCGCCGAAATGAGCGCATAAAGCTTTGGCTCATAAACTTGTTCCGCATCCAAGAATGATGGCAGTTTTTATATAGTCTGAAGAGTACGTATAATCCGGCAACACCAAGCAATGTGCAAATTATAAACATAACTATACTGATGTTTGACAAATGATATTCTTGCATTGACGACGAATTGGATCCTCCAGACGAACGTTGGTTAAGAAATACTTCATCTTTCTCTATTTTAGACTGACACATTTTTCGGTGAGAAAAAAAAAGAGTATCGAAAAAGAAAATGTTTCGTATCAAAAACTCAAAAGTTCGTCTCATATTACTGCGTGTCACTGAAATTCGACTACTGCGCGACGACACCTTAACTGGCAGGGTCGCCATGTAAGGTTCGGAGATATAAACGAAACACGCGTATCGATCAGAACATGATTTATTACTGGCTCAATTATCATAGGATCTCCATATATATTGGTTAAACACTTATGGTAAAGACAACACCATACATACACGTTATACTTAGGTGTTGCTTAGGTTGGATCGATATTATATCTACTACAGCCGGGACACGGAGGAAACTCAGTATTTTGAAATGGTCACCCATCCACGGACCGACCTCGTCAAGCGTTGCTTAGCCTTGAAGATCGACCCGTGCGGCTGTTATTATTTAGCCACAGCTCCTCAACTCTCCTCACTGGCAAAGAAAGATATATACTATGGCCTTATGTTTTTCTTTTTCATTTATATTTGTCAAATTTGTTCAATAGGCCTCAGTTGACAGCATAATTTTGGGCTTTTTTTAGGGCTCTAGTGCTTCTAAAGATTGTATCATCGTATCGTCGTATCATTGTATCATCAAAAAGTAAAACATAGGAGCATAGTATATATTTTTCTTTTTCAGTTAATGGAATATCTTTTGAATTTGTCCTATTTTGGAGATGGAAATAGGCGAGAGCCAAATCTTGAATTACGACTTTTTAATAAGGTTATTCAGTCGGATGTCAGCAACCGCATTTCCTCCTAAGGGGTGTAAAGGTATAAGCAAAAACCGTACTGCAAAGGATGTCACATTTCATCAGTTATAATTAAATCTCATGCATAAGGAGACAACCCTACTGTCATTAATATGGCACAAAATCCAACATCAGACCTTCTATTGTTAATATTTTTGTCGGACAAAGCACACAAACATCAAATCAATCCCTTTCCCGAATATTTTGAGGTCGAATTCCAGTGAATCCATAGGCAGCAAAGTAGTACATGGTGCAACTTGGCTATGTGACCCATCCATAAATTGAGAAACAAGATACCCTTTAGAAAGAATAAGATTAAAATAGCAAGAGAAGCAAGGTTACTGGCATAGACCGAAGAATTGCTAAACTGAAGTGGATATTGCTCGCAGAATGGATAGCTTTAGGGGCCAAAAAGTTCTGGAGTGGTAACCACGAACTGCAAGACGCAGCGTTGGAAGGCCTACCTCTAAGTGGGTCGACGGCCTGATCAAGACTGCGGTGGATACAAAACGCACAGGAGCGATTAGTGTGGCGACGCTTGAGGGAGGCCTATGTCCAGCAGTGGCTGTCTTTCGGCAGAAATAATAATGATTATTCTGACATGGAAATATGACTGCCTACAACACAATAATTTTAGGACTAGGACACATACCTAGTTACGCAAGTGCACCAACATAGACGGCCTAGAAGGGCTATTAATGCGGAGAGAAAGGATGACGACCACTCAAGCTCGGTCTCATTGTGTTCCCTATGCGGGGGATTGCCTCACTTGTTGGCATACTAGTATTATATTATATGTGGCAAGTAAGATTGCGACCAGCGTGGTGCAACTTGCTGTCAATGTGTATGGTAGCTGTGGGGTTAATAATAGTGATAGATGGTTTGTAATATTTTGATGAAATATTACAATAAAATCTCCGTTGGTGTAAGTTCCATTGCCGGGTTAGGATGATTGTGATTTAACGAGAAATATGATTGTACTTTTGTAGGATTTCCTTTGTTTTTAACCATCGGGGGAAAAAGAGGGGTGTTTGACGTTTGACTTGTGTACCTGTATTTGTGTATATGTCTGTGGCATGAGTGCAGTGGTGACTTAGTGGTATCAGCCGTGACTAATAAGTTGTAGGTTCAAATCCAGGCAGGCGCTTTACTTTGTGTAAATTATTTCATCACCACTGCTCTCATGACGGTGAAGAAATACATCGTGAGGAAACCGACATGTCCTAGAAACCAATGCCGTGGGGGACCCACAGCACAGCGCTGATTTTCAGTGGTCGCCTAGGACGCGACGTACAGAAACCAATTCTCTCGTGTATGTTAAAATAGAAGTAAATGGGGTTTATTTACATAGATACAAGCATATACAGTGTATAAAATACTTAGATAACTAATACTAAAAACATATACACTTTAACACAAAAACTACTCACTAGCTAAACCTAAAAATATACTTAACTAAAATATGGCGTCGAAAAACTCCTCCCCATCGTTGACTACTGGTAATGTGCCCAAAAGACTGGCAGCATTGCCACGTTGTATGGCAATGCTAATTCTCTGACCAAGGTAAAAGCCAGCCCTTGGGTCACGCGAAGTGTCAACTAGGCGTTTGGCAAGATCTTTAAATAAAGCGTGAGCACTCGGACCCCACGGACCAAGAGTTTCAACCCCAAACGGCTCGAAAATATAACTACCATAGAATAGAAAAAATAGAACAAAGAACATAAAATAAATACAGTAAGATAAAATAAACTACATTTCAAATTAAGATCTGACTAAAACCAAAACGAGTGTCAAGACTTGACGTAAACATAAAACCCGCAAAACACGGAACACTATTTTTTGATCTCGCTCCCACACCGCACCGCAATTACACTATCAAATATCCAGGATCATACATAGGTTCCACCTCTATCCAGGTTCTACCTCTTATCCTAAATGTATGACCTCTAGAATCATATCTGTGTAGAAAATAATAGAATAGAATATACTTTATTGTACATCATAAGATGTGTCCTTGATCAACTAGGCATAAAAGTCAGACTAATCTCTGCTACCGAAGGATTCTCAGCAATTTTGGTCACATTGCCCGTCCGGAACCAGACAATCTAGAGAAGTTGGTGGTAATGGGCAAGGTGGATGGGAAAAGACCTCGCAACCGGTCACCTAACCGCTGGGCAGACCAGGTAACCGCCCTTACTGGACTCTCCGTTACAACCGCCCTGAGAGAAGCTGAGAACCGATTGAAGTGGAAGAACATCGTGCATAATGCCACGAGAACCTTTCAAGGACACGACCTTCAGTAATGGAGAACACGACCAAGAATAAGACATAATAAGAGTTACACATCTCTTTTAAACACATAATATATCACAATACATTATCATAGTTCTTTGATCCTATTTTTTTGACAAATTTGGTTGCAAGGTTGCTTTGGCAGTGTGCATCAGTGTTCCTAACAATAATTTTAGAATGCCACATCTACTATGCATATTGTGAATGTTGTACTTTATCCCGTCGTATAATTTAAAATAGGGCAGTAAAGACAAAATCACATCATTTTATGGACGGATTTTGTATCAGGAAATTATGTAATTAAATTTGATAGTTCATTATAGCAAGATTAAAATTAAACATGGCAATACCAGGAGCCTTATACCGAGACGTATTAAAACTACCATAGTGCGACGGTAAAAAAGGGACAGAGCTATTTGTCTTCTATTGCTCCGTCCTACTCCTGTTTCCATGATCCTATCTAACAACAAATGTCAAAACTTTTATCAAAGACGATATGATTCACATGTCTATTTACATTATCATATAATGACTCATAGATCTATGATCCTAGATATATGATAGTGTAATACCCCTCTAGGATATTAAACGTTGTCCCATTGTCATTAATTTCTTTGTTTCTTCTCTGAGATTGTAAAATGGTAAAATCCAACAAAAAAACTTAAAAGGTCGCACTTTCTACCTGAGAAGTTGAGTACCCATAGTGACCCAGATCCGATATATTGGTTAACTATTGCACCACAATTATGGCTATAGTGCAATGGTTTTATAAGCTTTAGTCATTTAGTATCTTATCTAAAACAAAGGCTTTTTCGTTAGTTTAGCGGTCGTAAGCGTAACTGCTGAGCACAGAGTCCTAGGTTCGAAGTGTCAAGTGTCATTGGGTTATTCTATTCGGATTTTCTCAGTGACATATTGGAGTCTGGATGTTGGTGGTGTGATACTCCTGTGCCTTGGAAAGGACATTAAGCCCCGGTAACCCTACAGATCTATCTTCATATAAATGGTCGGAACACGAGTCATACCTACGCGCCTAGAGTTCGATTTACTCTCAAAAATTGGACAATCCCACCAAACTATTCCCAAACCACTGCAAAGCCTGAAAGCCAGAATCAACAGCGGCGATCACCAGAAAAGCGCCGAAGCAATGAAGCTCGACGAAGTCCCGGAGAATGAATTGAACTGCCTTGGATCCCGCAATTAAATTTATCAGAAAAGAATAACTGAGGAGTAGGAAAAATACAAATTTCCACTTCCCACCATATAAAGCAGGAGGCAGAACGAAAAAGGCTAGTAGGCACAAATGGTCGTTTACAACTGGGATAAGCCCAGTTGCCTAGCATCACGGATAAAAATTTGCATTAATATTAATGGGTCCTCACATTGTGATTGTTTGTGTTATTTGTTTCCAATAATAGGTATGACAAAAACGCTTTTTAAAAATGAAATTCACGTCTGAACGGTTACTCGTAATTTTTTTGACAAAATATATGTTACACTAGCGGAAGCCTCGGGGTTTCACCCGCGTAGTTCCCGTTCCCGTGGGAATACAGGCATAAGAAGTAGCGTATGTCACCCGGGGATAGTGTAGCTTTCTAACGGTGCAAGAATTTTTGAAATCGGTTCAGTAGTTTTTACGTTTATCCGTTACATCCAAAATACAAATGTTGCCTCTTTATAATATTATTAGTATAGATATATAAGTATGATATAAATATAGATTAGACTATTTCCTTAATAATTTTATCGACCAACATTTTGAGTTCTATTCAAGTAACAAAGTGTATTAATTTGTAAAGTTATGCCTAACACGTACAACAATACGACAATCACACCCAAACCGCCGGGCGTATTTTAATGAAATTCAACCATCTCAAGACAATTTAATTATTTACATGTTGAACTAAGGCTTTTTTTAAGTCATAGAATAATAAGAAAAATCTACTGAATTCTGGGTCGCGCTGGTGTGTAACGTGTGCCAGTTTTGTCCCTCAAGGTTGTTGGCGACTATCGTCGTCTTAAAGCAGAATGTTCGTAGTTCTTCTGCCTTGTAAAAAGTCGCAGATCTGAGAAAGGAGAACGCACATCATGGCGTTCCTGATTAGATGTATATTGCATTAAAATAATGGGTATGGTGCAATAGTTATATGAGCTTTCGTATCTAATCAGAAGCATCGTGTTTGAAGTTCGTGGAATGAATTGGATGGCTTCAATGATATTCAAATAAACAGATATGTTATAAGCGCGCGCATTGTGAAGACTCGAATAGGAGACAATTGTAGACTTTAGTCTTTAGTTTACGTCACGCATGGCGAAGAGCGATACGCTTTGTTGAAAAAAAACAAAATTAAAAAAGTGCCATCGTGTGTATTTAGAAAGTGCACCAATTATAATACCAAATTACATAAAACAGAAGGGATCTCATACCATATGTAAGTACGCAATACACCTCAATTTACTAATTTATTTCAATTTTTTTTCCTAATATTCTGATATTTGGAGGCTACAAAAAGAAAAAAACATTGGTGGCCAGAATAATATTTGTTTACATTCACATGCAAGTGACAAATACTAGCTGTCTCTTTTTTTCTTGTTGGTTTTATCAAGCCATCCCTTTCGACTTGTAGTGAAATGTCAGATGAATGAAAAGTGTGTATGCGTGCTGCCGCTGCTGCGCGGAACACTTTTTTCAATTGTTTTGTGAGTGAATAACGTATCTGTATATTTGAATATCATTGGATGGCTTAGTTTCAAATGGTCAAATACTATGTTATCAATAGACTCGGTTTACGTAATTTAGAGAAAGGAGCCATTTTGTCTGTCTGAATATATGTCAAGAATATGACAACCATTGTCCAAAAAGGTCTAGGCATTTATTATACTGTGTAAAGTTAGTTTGTTTTAAACGACTTGCCAAAAAGGAGGAGGTTCTATGTTAGTCTGCATACTTGTTTTCTTTTGTGTATGTTCACCGATTTATCCGTCAATTGTGAAGAAAGGAACACCAACTTACAAAATTGAAACTATTTTCACTTTGTAGTGTTTTATTTGGATGTTGGTTGTATTTGCTTATAAAAAAGTTTTTTTTAACCAACAGGCCTCGTCCCTGTGAGAGGCCTAGGAGCGTAGACAGCAAACCAAAAATATTTTTTAATTAACGTTCATCAAAATCGTTTCACCATTTTTCGAGTTCACACACACATACATCATGACAGACATGAAGTTATCCTTACTCGCTGAGACCCTGCCCCAATTGTGACAACCTAGAACATTATATTAAAGCCTGCTTCGATAATTAATACATATTTATCTTCTCGCCTTATGTCTCTCTAAGCATGATCTTATTGGTTCTCGTTAAGATCAACATACTTATATCCTGCAGACTTAATGAACTTTATCTGATATAGCGTAAACTCCAAAACTGCTTGATGTAGTGTAGAATTAAAGTGGTATCTGATTAAATACTACCAACTAAAAGGTGCAGCCAATTTCATCTTTATCTTTATGCAGTAAGATTGATAATCTTTTGACTAATAGTATTTCTAAGGTGGTTATAAAGTTAATATCATGCCGTCCGATACACATAATTGGTACAGATTGCATGTAAGGTGAATATAATAAATCCGTACAAACACTATATATGCGAATCTGTCTGTCTGTTTGTTACGATTTCACGTCTAAAATGCTACACCATCAACATCATCAGCATATAGCAGTCCACTGCTGTACATAGGCTACTCCAATCGCACGTCATTTGTCTCTATTTAAAGTCAAATTCTTTTTTTCAAAAAGGCCATTTAAGCGGCACTTTTTTTTGAACGTCATAAATATAATTTTAAAAGTATAAAGATAAGTTTAGATTATAGTACAAGCTAAAATCAAAAACTTACACACCATATTCAATGGTAGAATGTAAAGGAACCGTCATAGATTTAAGATCATATATTGTAAACCTACATTCTGATATATAAATGTGAATGTGACCGGTTGGTTTTTAACAGGTAAGTTCATTCATTTGTTAAATAGGAACATGGTTCTCACATACTTACAAATATTGCAAACATAGATAAACTACCTAATTCAACGAACCACCAACGAACAACCTATTTCAGGAGTTGCAGTGGTTTGGGAATAGTGCGGTGGGATTGTCCCAAAAAATATACCTAATTCAACAACAACGGAACAGTGTGTGAGTCAATTTCTGAAACATAAAGAGTAAAAGCAATACTATAATTAATAAGTCGCATCAAGGGTGGCCTAGAGATGCAAACCATCGGGCAGTCAGAATGTAGGTTAAAATCGTGAAGATGAAATCATACAAATTAGTCGACACTGAGTTTATTCAAATGCCAAAACTCACAGTTAAAATCTTGCTTACTAATATTACGGATCGACTGCCAATACTGCCATTTTCTGCTGTCCCCTCCATGACTTGCATAGTTAGAAAAAGCACCCCGTAGTTGTTCTTGATTTGCCGCCAGGGGGCGAGCTTGTGATTTGTTTTGATGTCCGTACTATTGACTAAACCCTAATATAATTATAAATTAACCAGTTTGATTTTGTATCTACACTAAATGTTGCCATATGGAGCAGAACCAGCATGTTTCCAAGCATTTTTATCTAGAATATAATTATTACATTTTGGGGATCTGTCATCCAGTTGCTACCAGCCTCCCTGCGAAGATCGTCACTCCAACTAGCCTGGGGGTATCATTCAAGAACCCCAAACAGAAATATCATAGATAAACCACCGAAATACTGCACCAATTTAGATAAATTCTGGTCTATCTAGGGATAGATTAGACTATCATCATCATCATCATCATTTCAGCCAAAAGACGTCCACTGCTGGACATAGGCCTCCCCCAGGCGTCGCCACATTGACCGATCCCGTGCGTCTCGCATCCAGCGCCTTCCCGCAACCTTAACCAGGTCATCGGTCCACCTAGTGGGAGGCCTTCCAACGTATCGTCTTCCAGTTCGCGGTCGCCACTCCAGAACTTTTCGGCCCCATCGGCCATCCGTTCTGCGAGCAATGTGCCCTGCCCACTGCCACTTAAGTTTGGCAATTCTTCGGGCTATGTCGGTAACTTTGATTCTCCTGCGGATATCATCATTTCTGACGTGATCACGCAAGGAAATTCCGAGCATAGCCCTCTCCATTGCCCTTTGGGTGACTTTAAGCTTTCTGATAAGGCCCATTGTGAGCGACCACGTCTCGGTCCCATAGGTGATCACTGGCAACACACACTGGTCATAGACTTTTGTCTTGAGACTCTGCGATAAATTGGACGAGAAGATACCACGCAACTTCCCGAACGCCGCCCAGCCGAGTCGGATTCGACGGTTGACCTCTTTCTCGAAGTTGGACCTACCCAACTGGACCGTTTGTCCCAGGTAAACATAATCGTCTACAACTTCAAGTGTAGAGTCTCCGATCTTGATAGGAGTGGGTGTTACATGGGCGTTCACCATGACCTTGGTTTTGTCCAGATTAGACTATGGAGAATGACAAACAATATATTTTATCCCGGGAGTTTGTTACCTTGGGATATTATCTGACTTTGACGCGGACGAAACCGCTGGCAGAATCTATAGTATACTATTAAATGGTAAGGTACATAGCTTGCTTTACAAGTGAGATATATAACGGTCGTATTTAGATTAAACCGTCGAGACAAGTTAATAAAAGTGTGTTTCAAGAGGTAATGGGAAAACAAGGTGTATTTATATCGTATGCTTTAGTTATTGCTGTTATACGAAGGAAACTGTGAACAAGTTATTTACTTTTATAGAATCTTAGAAATCTCTAACTTCAAAAGTAACAATTTGTGCAAATTGGTGAAGGAAAACGACCGGGGAGTCACGACCCTCAGTAATGAGGAACACCTAATGCAAAGAGGAAGAAAGTAATATGATAAGAAGTAAAAGTCTTATATCTTTTGATTTTCTTGAAGGAATTTAACCCTCTGGAAGTACTGTTTTTATTGCGAAAGTGATTTCACAATCATACAGTTCTATCGCTGAGTGTGTAAAACAGCGATAGACATAGAAATTTACTAGAAATAGGGACCAATTAATTCAACCAGGTTTCAGGATGGCTAAAGTAGCGTCATCTTTTATGGGGTACTGTATAAAATGTTATACTAAAATACCGCCTCATATTCTTGAACTGAATGAGGCGAAATTCAAAACTTTTATAAAACGCACACTATGCAGGCAGGCATATTATAAGTTGGGGGATTACATCGCTGATAAAAATCCTTGGCTCAACGCTAGTTCAGCTCCACAGTCACTAGGGCACAATAACAAGTTATAAGCAGAAAAGTTCTGAAGTATTGTTGGACCTGCTGAAGACTGTATGAATGTATTTGTGTTGTATAAACTCAATTTATTTTTGTATCATATAACTGCACAGCACATATGTGAGTACTGTGTACCAACTGTAAATCTACCATTTGCTGTACCTTTGTGTCGTTCGTTGACTTCAGTGTGCCCTGGCAGTTGATAATGTGTCATGCTCTCTCTAATGTCTCTCTGATGGTGGCACATGTGTTGGATCATTCGGCTCCCTTCATGATGGTTGAGCTAAGTGGTGCCGATCCATGTGTCATGTTCGTGAACGGGCGCCATCAGTTGGGATTGGTCATAACTTAGCTGCCTCCGCCTGTTTTTAATTACCTATTTATTTTATTTTTTATTTTTTTTTACTGTAGAAGCTTTTAAGTGCGTTACTTTTTTTTTTTTTTTACATCGTTCTCACATATATGTTTTTTTTTTCAACAATATAATGTAACCAAATACTTGTAAAAGACATTTTTTTTAAAAGAGTAAGTGTGGAGTTTCTTGTCCATTCTTCTCCACAACAAGCTACATTTCCGAATGGTCGGTAGAATCAATTAGTAGTAGACTTTCGAATGTGCCGCTTAATGGCCTAATTGAATAAATACATTTTGATTTTGATTTTGTTAGGTTAATTTTCGAGAAGCAAAGGAGGGTAATGTGTTTATCAGTCTATGTATGTGTGTTTGTTCCTATGTGGCGTTCTTGAAACCAAATGCTTATGCCAATTTTGATGATTCGTCAATCGATTCGTCTTATCCTTGCATTCGTCTTATCCGTCTGTCCCTGGCTACAATAAAATTGAAAAAAAAGTAAAGTGGCAGGATTTTGGGTGCCACATTGCGGGGATCCTGTTTTTTCTTCCAAACCCATCGGGTGGCATCTAAAAATCAAAGGTTTAAATATGTGATTTCAAAAATATATGACACTTATATATAAGCTGGCCACGTGGCCTAGCCTAGCGAAGTCTACCCTTTGCCCAACTACCTATGTTGGGGTCGAATATACCACGGAAGCGAAACCACGAAAATATCTAATACTAGCTGTCCCACGCGGCTTCACTCCCGTTAGCTGGCTACCTACCTACCAACTACCCTACCTACCATCTACCCTACCTACCCTACCCTACCTAAACTACATACATGATTTCCGCAGCGCACGCAACGTAAGCTCTCAAAGAGGAATATTTTTCCCGTTTTTGTAACATTTTTCATTTATGCTCCACTCCTATTGGTCGTAGCGTGATGTTATATAGCGTATAACCTTCCTCGATAAATGGACTATCAAACACAAAAATAATTTTCAATTCCAACCAGTATTATCTGAGATTAGCGCGTTCAAACTAACAGAGACACTCTTCAGCTTTAAAACATTAGTATAGATTAATACAAATGAAACTAAAACAAAATGCAAAAGATGTCTACAAATTGATACTTAGAAGTTTTACACTTTTCCTATCAGTCTGATTCTTTTGTGACAGACAATTGCTTGGCAACTGGAACCAACATCCAATTTAATCGGGTTTTGTGTCATGTGTGCCAAATTAATGAATTCTATGCAATAGCTCTCAATAGGCCATCTTTGAATAGAGTTCGGTTACCTTTCAATATTGGCCCAAATAGTTTGTTAAATACTACAATAGCTTTAGTTGGCCACAATGGTTGGTCCAGAAGTCATTTTGCCGTTACATCAATGATAACTACAATAATAGCCTTTGTCTGGTCTCAATTAAACCCAAATTTTGGAATTTTCTTTAACTAAGATGTTGATTGAACATTCGCCTTATACAATTTCAAACTCATGGTATGTTAAGACAAATCAAATAGGCCACCTATTGCCATGAACAGGACACCAATCCATATTTCGGGCTGCTACTGAAAAAAAATTAATTGAAAAACCCAATAACACCTGCCACGTTTGACCATGACGGCCGTTTTCCTAGAAGCTAGAAGAAACCTTTACTCTAAAATTCAATTGATTAGTTAAGATCCCCAGGTTAAAACTATTAGTAAAAAACGACTTCCTAAACAAAATACTACACAGCCAAAAAATATTTTTTGCGAAGTCGGTGTCTTTGGTAAAATAGGTACCTATTGTTTTCCATGTCAACACCGACTCCGGAAAAGAAATTTACCAGGCCCCTCAGAAAGTATTGCGAAAAAAAGTTTTTATATATGGGAGACTGGCCAGTTATAATGTTTTTCGAAAATATGATTATTTATAAGTAAAAATAAGTAAGTTCCAATTTCAAAATTTCCCTCCACATTTTTTGCGAGTTAATTCAAAGTATTGTGTCTCACTGAAATATGGATCTGCGCCGGGAACATTTTAGAGCTATGATTTTATACGATTTCAAGTGTCGCCTGAAACCGGATGAATCGTACGATAGACTTCAAATGGCATTCATGGATGAAGGCCCTTCCAAGGCAACCGTGTATCGTTGGTATAACGAATTCAAGCGCGGTCGACCAACTTTGGGGGATGACGAAAGAAGCGGTCGCCCTTTGACGGCTGTTACCGAAGAAAACGTGCTAGCAGTGAAAAATTTAATCCAAGACAATAGGCGAATTACATATCAGGAGATTCAACACATATTGAAGATTGGATCGGGAAGCGTTCACGAGATTCTACACAGCCATCTTCGCGTGAGGAGGATAGTATCACGCTGGGTGCCGCACAACCTCACCGATGCTCAGAAGCAGGCCCGGGTGGAATGGTGCCGTGATATGCTTAACAAATTTGAAGCAGGCTCGTCTCGGCGTGTTTACGACATCGTTACAGGTGATGAGTCCTGGATTTATCAATACGACCCAGAAACCAAGCGCCAGTCGACTGTTTGGGTGTTTCAAAATGAGCCAACGCCTACCAAAGTGAAGCGATCTAGAAGCGGGGGTAAGATTTTGATCGCTAGCTTTTTTAATTTGACTGGCCACTTGGTATCAATTCCCTTACGGGATCAAAGAAGCATTAATGCCGAATGGTATACTACCAAATGTTTGCCAGAAGTTTTCTCTGTTATAAGCAACAAGCGACCAAACACAGGGCTCCGCGGGCTACTGCTCCACCACGACAATGCACCTGCGCACACCGCACTCAAAACGAGGGACTTCCTGGACAGCACGCCAGTCAAACTCCTGGGTCACCCTCCTTACAGCCCTGATCTAGCACCGTGTGACTTCTTTTTATTCCCAAAAATAAAAAATCAGCTCAAAGGGATACAATTTTCGTCGCCGGAAGATGCGCTGGCTGCGTTCGAGCAGGCTGTAAACGAGGTGTCTGCGGCGGACTGGAAAAAGTGTTTTGAAAACTGGTTTAGGCGCATGAATCTTTGTATAGAGGCTGGTGGAAAGTACTTTGAAAAGATTTAATAAAAATATATGTACGTATAGAACAATTTTTTTTAGTTTCGCAAAACTTTCTGAGTGTCCCACGTATTTTTCACCTCAGCACCTCAAACAAGCAGGTTTTGCTGCTTAAAGACAGTGAGCAAAATTCGATTTTGCTGCGAGCGTGAGACAAAGTAACTTTTTAATTATTTTTTTTAAATGCCGAGTCAGTGCTGGGTCTACTCACAACATTCGAAAGATTTGAACTTCACTTTGTTCTGTCACTTTCACTTCGATACGAAAAGAGCGAGAGATAGAAACAAGTCGATTCGAAGTTCGAAGTATAATAGGCTCAAAAAAGAAACCAACAATAAAACGTTCGGAAACACGTCGTCTATAAAATTTCAAATCAAGGTTTAAATGTAATTATTATACTTTTCTCAATTATATTTTTTTATAATCAAATAAAGAGATGTTGAAGTAAAAATTACGAAGTTTATCATGTATCTACATAATTTTTTAAAGTTTTAACAATCTTTATTGTGACAGAATAATTTAGTAATAGTGCAATTTCCGAACGCATCTTTAAAAAATAGCGGGCTTTAAATTTTTATTGTTTTCTTCTTCTGTTCGCTAGCTACAAAGTGCGATACACGTTGGATATTATTAAAATAATAATAAATAAATATGAGTGAATCCAGTGATGATGTCTGCAATTTAACACCGGAAGAATTGAAGCAGTATGTAAAAAGCGAATCAGTGAATACTCAAACTGAAGTCGCTAAAACAACAATATCGGTTCCATTGGTTCCAAACAAAACTGTTATACTTTTAATTTGCAAAACTGCAATAATTTTACTTTTAATTTTTACAAATATACATGTGGTTTAAATATTACCAAGTTGTATTTTTTACCTTTAGATTATTTGTTCTCGCTGCTGAAGTGAAAAGTTGTATGTGCTACACGAGACCAAAGTTATTTGCATCTCGTGTCTTTGAATCCCTCGCTGCACTCAGGATTCTAACCTAGAATCACTCGCTACGCTCGTGATTCAAATATAGAATCCTTCGCTTACTCGGGATTCAAAATCAACACTCGCGGCAAAAACCAACTTTGCTCTCTTGTTGCACAAATAACTATTTCGCATCATAGTGTTTTGTTTTGGAAGTCAGTTTGATTTATTGTGAATGTGAAGACTATGTGGATTTTTGTTTTTTATTATAACTTAGTTAGTTTTTACTCATGGTCTGGCAGTTTGAGTAGTTTATGCGGCCTACCCGAATGTCCTTTCTTTGGTATTGTTCGTCGAATCGTTGAGCTCCGTAAATTCTGAGTTGAGCTGCTCGGTTATTGACAAATGCGTGCACTAACTGGACAGGTCCACTCAATCTGGCTGGTTCTTTCCTCAAAAGACCATTTCAGACATATGTCTACATGGTCTTCACATGATATAACCAAGTTTTTGTCAAGACTTTAAAAGAGACTGTGACCTCTGAGTTTGTTTCGGCCTTTCTTCTCAGAGTAGTCAGATAGGAAACGCCGACCTCATCTAGTTTTAAAAAATATGATCGACATGTAAAAGTGTTTGTACAAACCAACTTACAGAAATAAAATCATTTATCATTTATCGAAAAATTTCTTAGCTATATTTGATGAAAATCGGATTAGTTCAAAAGTAATGGGCGTTTTACTGTTTGAATCGGGTTGTTTTCGCAAGATATCGTGTCATAATTACGTGATCAATAGATTGCCGATCGAAGCGTATCTACTATGTACTAGATAAATTATGTAGCATGAAATAAAAATGTGTCGCAAATTTATTTAACTTTTACTTGTGTCTAACCCTTCCGGGAATAAAGAAGTCATATTTTAATGTTACAGTAGGTACACAATAAATTATATTGGCGTTAAATAAAATAGGCGTTTTGTAAGGGAGGAACATAAAGTCGTTTTTTTTTTAAATATAATGTATTTATTTAATCAAAGTATGTACCATTGCTATTTATGCACTTTTGCCATCTCATAGGTGGTTCATTGATCCCTTTACTAAAAAAAACCATTCGGACGGGAATCAATAAAGTCTTTGAAGGAGGTTTGGACTGCCCCATCGGAGTTGAATTTTTCCCTTGCAAGAAGTTATCCAAATTTCGAATAAAATGGTAATCTGTTGGAGCAAGGTTCGGGGAGTACGGTGGATGTCTTGGACATTCCAATTGAAGCTCCTCTAATTTGGTACCCGTCTGTTGTGCAGTGTGTGATCTAGCGTTGTCCTGAAGCAGCAGTGGCCTAGAGCGTTTGACCAGCCTCGGCTGTTTAGCAGCTAGCTTTTCCATCATGGTTTGAAGTTGCTGACAATAGACATCCGCTGTAATCGTCTGGCCAAGTTTTCCATTTTGTAAACTGACTGGCGCAAATAAAAAACCAAAAGAGGAAAAAACAAATGAATTACGGTTTTCCAGACACGAAAGCATGAGTAAATAGCTGTATAAATTTAAAATTGGAATTCCAAACCAAAGTGGCCAGTACGACAAAACGCCAATTTTAATAGGTAAGGACTTAATATATTGGTTGACTGTTGCACCATAATTATGGCTACAGTGCAATATAGTTTTATAAGCATTAGTAATATCGAATCTAATCTAAAACAGAGACCTTTCCGTTGATCTAGCAATCGTAAGCGTAACTGCTGAGCATGTAGTCTTAGGTTCGATTCCCAGATCGGGCCAAAAGTGTCATTGGGTTATTCTATTAGCAATTTCTCAGTGAAAGCCCAGAGTTTCGAAGTTGGTGGTGTGATACCCCTGTGCCTTGGAAAGGAAATTAAGCCACGGTAATGATACCTACAGTTCTATATTCATACGTCGGAACACGAGTCATACCTACGCTCCTCGAGTTCGGTAAACTCTCGGTACATTTTAGAGTCGCGAACGCGCCGCACGCAGTGACGAACGAACGGTGTGACTATGTACCGCGCGACTGTAGGTAATAATTTCAAGGACAGGGCCGAGTCACAATACTGTACAGATATCATTACGCCTTTGGTACTGCGCTCGATCTCCCTCAGGATTATCATCCCATCGGACTATGAGAATGATAGAAGAGGGAGTGCATCTGTGTTTATGCACACACTTGTGAACTATAATAATTATATGTTGTGCCGATAACTAGTCTCCATTGATGTTGGCAAGAGCAGTGGTGGCCCAGTGGTATCGGCCGCGACTTACAAGTTGTAGGTCGTGGGTTCGAGCACAGGCAGGCGCTTAACTTTGTGTAAATTATTTCTTCACCACTGCTCTCAAAACGGTGAAGGAAAACATCGTGAGGAAACCGGCATGTCCTAGAACCAAATAGAAGATATGTGACATCTACCAACCCGCACTGGGCCGGCGTGGTGGATTACGGCCCATTCCCTCTCACAGAGAGGAGGCCTGTGAACCTGCAGTGGGAACATTAATAGGCTGATGATGTGATGTGATGATGATTGATGTTGGCCGCCGTGGCCAAAATTGGTCATGAGGACTATTATTATTAAGGCGTAGATACCCCTCAGTAGCTGATTTTAAAATGAGAATCACGTCTAAACGGCTACTCGTAATTTTTTAAACAAAATGTATGTTAAATTAGACTATTTTGATCGACCAACATTTTGAGTTCTATTCGAGTAACATAGAGTAATTAATTTGTAAATTTATGACTAACGCGGACAAAAAAAACGACAAAATCACACCAAAACCGCCGGGCGAATTTGAATGAAACCACCATCTCAAAGACAATTTAATTTTTGATCCAAAGATTTTTTTTTAAGTCATAGAATAATACTCGTAAGAAAAGTACAAAATCTACTGAAATTTGGGATGCGCGTTTTTAGGAGCAGGAGAGGGAGGAGCAGGACGCACGCGTGTGAAACGAGTGCGAGTTTTGTTCCCTCAAGGTTTTTAGCGACTTTCTTAATTATTAATTCTTTATTGTACACCAAAAACAACATTAGATACATACAGTGTGATTATAAAGTACACGTACAAAGGCGAGCTTAACTCAATGTTGAGTTCTCTTACAGCAAACCCTAGGGTGACAGAGAAAGATGACATCATAGAGGGCAGGATCCAGTGTACAATTTTAAAATGACTTATGACGAATTAAATAAAATATACTTACATAAATACATATTTTTATATACATACTAAAATTATGTCATTGCGCAAGGAAATGATCTTTAATCTTCCTCTTGAAGACCTCCAGACAAGGGCTGTAGCGTAGGGAGTGCGGGAGAGAGTTCCAGAGACGCACTGCAGTAGCAGAGAGAGCCATCATAACGGCTGGAAGTGCGTCGTGGAGGGCGAAGGAGAAGAGAAGTGGTAGTGCGACTGGGTTTACCCCTAGGGACAAGGTACTGACGAAGGTATTTAGGAGAATTAGGATTGTGCAGGATAGTATAGAGAAGGGGTAGGATATGGGTATCTCGACGACGCCGTATCGGCTGCTACTTCAATATGTCTGTCTTCAATCTTCACTTTCGTCGTCTTAAAGCAGAATGTTCGTAGTTCTTCTGCCTTGTAAAAAGTCGCAGATCTGAGAAAGGAGAACGCACATCATGGCGTTCCTGATTAGATGTATATTGCACCATAATAATGGGTATGGTGCATTAGTTATATGAGCTTTCGTATCTAATCAGAAGCATCGTGTTTGAAGTTCGTGGAATGAATTTGATGGATAGCTTCAATTGGTCAAATATTATGTTATCAATAGAATTAAAATGAAAGTGCTCCATGTTGACATTAGAATTACGAGTAAAGCCTAAATAGGCTGGCAAAACCAGAGGAAATCCATCTTTCAGACGATCCTAAATCACAGGCGCGTTTGACTTAATTTGCACATCAATTTTCCGATGGTTAATCTTCATTCCAGAGTCTCGGTTTACGTAACTTAGAGAAAGGAGCCATTTTGTCTGTCTGAATATATGTCAAGAATATGACAACCATTATCCAAAAGGGTCTAGGCATTTATTATACTGTGTAAAGTTAGTTTGTTTTAAACGACTTGCCAAAAAGGAGGAGGTTCTATGTTAGGCTGCATACTTGTTTTCTTTTGTGTATGTTCACCGATTTATCCGTCAATTGTGAAGGAAGGAACACCAACTTCCAAAATTGAAGCTATTTTCACTTTGTAGTGTTTTATTTTGATGTCGGTTGTATTTGCTTATAAAAAAGTATTTTTTAACCAACAGGCCTCGTCCCTGTGAGAAGCCATGGAGCGTAGACAGCAAACCAAAAACATTTTTAATTAACGTTCATCAAAATCGTTTCACCATTTTTCGAGTTCACACACACAAACATCATGACAGACATGAAGTTATCCTTACTCGCTGAGACCCTGCCCCAATTGTGACAACCTAGAACATTTTATTAAAGCCTGCTTCGATAATTAATACATATTTATCTTCTCGCCTTATGTCTCTCTAAGCATGATCTTATTGGTTCTCGTTAAGATCAACATACTTATATCCTGCAGACTTAATGAACTTTATCTGATATAGCGTAAACTCCAAAACTGCTTGATGTAGTGTAGAATTAAAGTGGTATCTGATTAAATACTACCAACTAAAAGGTGCAGCCAATTTCATCTTTATCTTTATGCAGTAAGATTGATAATCTTTTGACTAATAGTATTTCTAAGGTGGTTATAAAGTTAATATCATGCCGTCCGATACACATAATTGGTACAGATTGCATGTAAGGTGAATATAATAAATCCGTACTAACTATAAATGCGAATCTGTCTGTATGTTTGTTACGATGTCACGTCTAAAATGCTACACCATCAACATCATCAGCATATAGCAGTCCACTGCTGGACAAAGGCCACTCCAATCGCACGTCATTTGTCTCTATTTAAAGTCAAATTTTTTTTTTCAAAAAGGCCATTTAAGCGGCACTTTTTTTTGAACGTCATTAATATAATTTTAAAAGTATAAAGATAAGTTTAGATTATAGTACAAGCTAAAATCAAAAACTTACACACCATATTTATGTATACGTAGAATGTAAAGGAACCGTCTTAGATTTAAGATCATATATTGTAAACCTACATTCTGTTAAATAAATGTGAATGTGACCGGTAGGTGTTTTAACAGGTAAGTTCATTCATTTGTTAAATAGGAACATGGTTCTCACACACTTACAAATATTGCAAACATAGATGAACTACCTAATTCAACAACAACGGAACAGTGTGTGAGTCAATTTCTGAAACAAAAAGAGTAAAAGCAATACTATAGTGAATATGTCGCACCAAGGGTGGCCTAGAGATGCAAACCATCGGGCAGTCAGAATGTAGGTTAAAACATCGTGTGTGGGCAGGTCGGTGGCTACAATCGTGAAGATGAAATCATACAAATTAGTCGACACTGAGTTTATTCAAATGCCAAAACTCACAGTTACAATCTTGTTTACTAATATAACGGATCGACAGTGATTCTACGACGTCTTAGCTTTGAAGCGGTCAGTACTCAACTGCCAATACTGCCATATTCTGCTGTCCCCTCCATGACTTGTATGGTTAGAAAAAGCACGCCAATGCGTAGTTGTTCTTGATTTGCCGCCAGGGGGCGAGCTTGTGATTTGTTTTGTTGTCCGTACTATTGACTAAACCCGACAAATATAATTATAAATTCACCAGTTTGATTTTGTGTCTACACTAAATGTTGCCCTATGGAGCAAAACCAGCATGTTTCCAAGCATTTTATCTAGAATATAATTATTACATTTTGGGCATCTCTCATCCAGTTGCTAGCCTCCCTGCAAAGATCGACACTCCAACTAGCCTGGGGGCATCATTCAAGAACACCAGACCAAAAACTCATAGATTTAAGAAAGAAGGAAGGAAAAACAATTTAGATAAATTCTGGTCTATCTAGGGATAGATTAGACCATGGAGAATGACAAACAATATATTTTATCCCGGGGCTATTATCAGACTTTTACGCGGACGAATCATCGTCGGACTACCAGATGTACGGCGAAGCGCCATCGGTATATGGTAGACATTCCACCCATACGCACTAAACGTTTTGAGAATACTTTTGCGTACTGCTAAGGAGTGGAATTCCCTGCCGGAGTCTGTGTTTCCCGATAGCTACAATCTAGGGGTCTTTAAGTCAAGAGTGAATAGGTTACTCCTAGGCAAGCGTGCTCCACCGTCGACCACATCATCGCTTACCATCAGGTGAGATAGTAGTCAAGCGCGAGCCTATAACGAATAAAAAAAAAAAAAACGAAACCGCTGTCAGAAGCTATAGTATATAATTAAATGTTAAACTACATAGCTTTCCGTACAAGTCAGATATATAACGGTCGTATTTAGATTAAACCGTCGAGACAAGTTAATTAAAGTGTGTTTCAAGAGGTAATAGGAAAACAAGGTGTATTTATATCGTAAGCTTAAGTTATTGCTGTTATACAAAGGAAACTGTGATCAAGATACTCGTACTTACTTATATAGAATCTTAGAAATATCTAACTTTTAAAGAAACAATTTGTGCAAATTGGTGAAAGAAAACGACCGGAGAGTCACGACCCTCAGTAATGAGGAACACCCAATGCAAAGAGGAAGAAAGTAATATTGTAAAGAAGTAAAAATCTTATATCTTTTGATTTTCTTGAAGGAATTTAACCCTCTAAGTACTGGTTTTATTGCGAAAGTGATTTCACAATCATACAGTTCTATCGCTGAGTATCGATACGACGCAAAAGAGGGTAATGTTTTAATCAGTCTATGTATGTATGTTTGTTACTATGTGGCGTTCTAGAAACCAAACGCTTAGGCCAATTTTGATGATTTGTCAATTGATTCGACTTATCCTTGCGAGTGTCTCTGGCTACACTAAAATTGAAGTAGTGGGATTTTGGGTGCTGTATTGAGGGGTGTCCAAATTTTTTCTTCCGAACCCATCCTGTTGCGTATCAAAATCAAGGGTTCAAATAGGTGATTTCAAAAATTGATGACACTTATATATAACGCCTAGCCATGTAGCCTAGCCACGTGACCTAGCCTTGCGAAGTCTAACCTTTTTCCAACTACCTATGTTGGGGTCGAATATACCACGGAAGCGAAACCACAAAAATATCTAGTACTAGATGTCCCACGCGGCTTCACTCCGGTCAACTGGCTACCTACCTACCCATCTACCCTACTTACCCTATCCTACCTACCCTACATACATGATTGCCGCAGCGCACGCAACGGAAGCTCTCAAAATAGTAGATTATTAACCAAGGGGATAAAGCAGTGTCTTCTGTCGCGGGTGACGATTTAAATCGCGAGCGTAACGAAGGACTCGAGGTTTACTCCCGAGCGTAGCGAGGGTGTTAAAAACTTAAATCACGAGCGAAGCGAGGGATTTAAGACGAGTCCTGAGTGTAGCGTGGGATTTAAGTTCACCCAAGACTAAGACAGCTTTATCACCGAGGAAAATACTCTACTTTTCGTACCATTTGCGAAAAAATTAACACAATAATAATATGAGATAAGCATTTATTAAAAATTATGACAATTAAAAGTTAAATGAACTTAACGTTTATGTATTTGAAGAAAACAAAAACGCGGCATATTCCTAGACTAATATTTTTTTGTCGGAAAAGCAAAGGCATCAAGCTCATACGGCTTCGTCGGTTTTCGTAATTTTATTTAATAATCATAACTGCATAATAAATGCGTATTCCTTTTTCAAAAACATGTATAATGCTTTATATACAAACTCAATGGTGTAAACACAGATATAGTTCAGTATAAATTTCGGGAAGTATTCCAAATTTAAATCACATTCTCCCCCTAGAGGATGAATGAAATTCAGTACAATTTTCTTTCCCTGTTTTTAACAGATTAAAAATGACTATTGTTATGTTCGCTTTTTGTGGCATAGAATGTCACTTTTTTGAGCAAGTGGTACGAAAAGGTATATTTTTGCCCGTTTTTGCAACATTTTTCATTTATGCTCCGCTCCTATTGGTCGTAGCGTGATGTTATATAGCTTATAACCTGCCTCGATAAATGGACTACCCAACACAAACATAATTTATCAATTTCAACCAGAACTACCTGAGATTAGAGCGTTCAAACAAACAAACAAACTCTTCAGCTTTTTAACATTAGTATAGATTGATACAAATGAAACCAAAATAAAATGCAAAAGATGTCTACAAATTGATACTTAGAAGTTTTACACTTTTCCTTTCAGTCTGATTCTTTTGTGACAGACAATTGCTTGGCAACTGGAACCAACATCCAATTTAATCGGTTTTTGTGTCATGTGTGCCAAATTAATGAATTCTAGCTCTCAATAGGCCATCTTTGAATAGAGTTCGGTTTCCTTTCAATATTGGCCCAAATAGTTTGTTAAATACCTACTACAATAGCTTTAGTTGGCCACAATGGTTGGTCCAGAAGTCATTTTGCCGTTACATCAATGATAACTATAATAATAGCCTTTGTCTGGTCGCAATTTAACCCAAATTTTTGAATTTTCTGTAACTAAGATGTTGATTGAAAATTCACTTCATACATACTCAAACTCAAGGCATATATGTTTTAAGACCCTTCAAATAGGCCATGAACTGGAAACCAATCCATATTTCGGGCTGCTACTAAAAATTTCTAATTGAAAAACTCAATAACACCTATCACGTTTGACCATTACGGTTGAGCACGTTTTTCTAGAAGAAGCCTTCAGTCAAAATTTCGGAAGTTGGTGTCTTTGGTACCTAATTGTTTTCCATTTTTGATACCGACTTCGGAAAAGAAAGTTATTTTTTGCTTTCTAGTGTTGTTTTGGAAATCGGTTTGATATTTTTGTTAAAAGTTTTTATTTATATATCTCTTTTTAGTTTTGATGAATGAAAATCATTAATAGCCAAAGTACATCTCATGACAATTCTAATAATCCCAAACACCACTAGGATACTTTGTTTTATTTCGGAGTTCCAGTGCCTACCTTCCGGCTTCATCATCAGATCAGTTTGATGGTAACGTTTTCATCAGTACCATTTATTTATCATAATCAGTTAACTATTAGAGATATCCTATACCCGTGACATACTTAGCATTAAGGAATTCCAGTAGCCATTTGTGGTCTTCTTCATCAGTTCCACTTCACCCCTTTTGATATGTATGCCTATAATATTTGGGTGTTTCCTCGATTTTCCAAGATCCTATCATCAGATCCTGACCATGGGATTACTTGAGAAGTATCCTTTCAAACAAAAGAAGAATTTTCCTAATCGGTCCAGGCGTCTTTGAGTAATCGGTGAACATACATAAAAAAAGATTGCGACGAATTGAGAACTTCCTCCTTTTTTTGAATACGGTTAAACATTTACTTGAGTTAGTCACAGATAATATAATACTAGCATACAGATGCCTCATCCCATACAAACAAACCGTGCCGACGTAACTAGCGTTTTTCATCTGATTAATCTTGTTATTTTTGTAAATACATCAATCGCGTTCAATACCGTTTCACGGCAATAGATGGTGTTAGCAGCTACTTGCAAGTAAAAGGGTTTCCTAGATTCGTGAATATTTTTTTCTTTAAATACAGTGAAGGTTCGTTTTTTAGTATTTTTTTGCACGTTTTTACAGTTGTTTTGCACTAAAATGTGATACAATGCAAATTTTAACAATCGAGTGGCATGCCTCCGAATTCTAAAAATGCGCCATCTATTGGCATCAATTTTAAATGATCCGTTCAAATAATCTAAGAAATGTGAATTAGGAGCCCACTATTCCAAAATTTTGTACTTAGGAGAGTTGATTAAACAAGAACATACAATTTTTATGTTCAATTCCAGAAAATGTAAATTTTACACACAATTTATTGAATTGTGTGTACATGTTGCGACATCTAGTGAGATTTATTTGAACCAAATTTTCGTTCTTAGCAATGAGACCCCGTGACTTAGTTAAGATCCCCAGATTAAAGCTATTAGGAAATACAGACTCCAACAGGGAGTGCCACTCTTTAGCTGTGGGCACAACGCAAGTATTCCCAAAACGTGTAATACGTATTGGTGTAATGAACCACGTACCGACGGCACATGATTGCCTCACCTAAGCAGTTATCTAGACCAAACAGCATGCTGTTTTCTTCTGCAATATATTGAAGTTATCTTCTAATCAACAGGTAATGTAACGAAACTTATTTGTATGCGAATCGTCTGTCAATGTAATAAGTTCGTATAGTATTCATGGCACGTTCCCATTGCTTTAAATTGTTTCTCAGCTGAATTCATTTAGTTTGCACGTGTTGCATTGCACTATGTGTGAGTCCTATTGTGTTTTGAAGTTGAAATGTATCTAACTGTATCTTGATTATAACAAATATTGTAGTTTTATGTTTAATAATTATCTTGGGCAAAACTCGCCACTGTATGGTGTGTATGTACTGTATGGTGACGGACGTAAAGAATTTCACCATCCCATATCTTCCCGTGGGTGTCGTAAGAGGCGACTAAGGGACACACCAGAGAATGGGCAGTAGCGTTCTCTGTGCACTTAAACAACAAACTGCGATCGCCAACCCGCCTGCCAAGCGTGGCGATTATGGCAAACCCCCCCAAACCTAATGAACAGCACACCGAAAAAACGGCCCCGAGTGCCCGGCAGCCCGTCTACCCTCGGCTACGGTAGTGGTCGAGGCGATGGCGTGGCAAGGGGTGCTAAGAATCCCCGGAGTGTACCCGGCTACCCCTACAAACACCGACGACTGGACCTGGGAACATATAACACGCGAACACTCCGGACCGACGAGAAGATAGTCGAACTTGAGGAAGAATTGAGCAGGTTACGATGGAGTATTATAGGGTTATCTGAAGTCCGAAGAGAGGGGGAGGACTCGATAATCCTCAAATCCGGTAACCTGCTCTATTTCCGAGAGGGAGACCGGCAGTCCCAGGGTGGTGTTGGGTTTATCGTCCACAAGTCTCTTGTGAACAACGTGGTGAAGATCGAGAGTGTGTCGACCAGGGTGGCGTACCTTATACTCAGAATATCCGCAAGATATTCGCTGAAGGTCATACAGGTCTACGCCCCGACCTCGGCACACCCAGACGACGAGGTAGAGGCCATGTATGCGGATATCTCTATAGCCATGCATGGTTTCAAAACTCACTTCACCGTTGTCATGGGGGACTTCAACGCGAAACTGGGCAAACGAGATGAGGATGAGCTGCAAGTGGGGCAATTTGGAGTTGGACGCCGGAACCACCGGGGTCACCTACTGGCCAGTTTTATGGAGAAGGAGGGCCTCTACATGATGAACTCCTTCTTCAGAAAGCGTGAGCACAGGAAGTGGACCTGGCAAAGCCCCGATGGTGCAACAAAAAACGAGATCGACTTCATCATGTCAACCAAGAAGCAAATGTTCAATGATGTCTCAGTGATCAATTCGGTGACAACCGGGAGTGATCACCGCATGGTAAGAGACACATTGAACATTAATGTTAAGCTTGAAAGGTCTCGACTGATGAAGTCCACGCTCCGTCCAGCACAAATCCAGGTCCAAAACCCCGAGAGCTTTCAGCTCGAACTCCAGAATCGTTTCGAGTGCCTAGGGAGCTCCGTGGACGAATACAGCGATGGGTTCGTGGAAGCTGTCCATACGGTCGGTTCTAAGTTTTTCAAGACCCGCCGTACAGATAGAAACAAAAAGCTCTCTGACCATACTCTCAAGCTCATGAAGGAGAGGCGTGAGATGATCCTGCAGTCTTCAGACGATTCGTTGAAATACCGGCAGCTAAATAGACGGATCTCAAAGTCCTTGAAAAGCGACCTCCGCCGCTTTAATACTGAAAGTATTATAGACGCGATTTTGCGGAACAAAGGCTCCAAGGTCTTTGCAAGAGATCTGTCTATTGGGCAGAGCCAGCTCACGAAACTGAAGACCGATGATGGCAAGATCGTGTCCGCCAAACCGGAGCTTCTGAGGGAGATCGAGACATTCTATGGACAGTTGTACACATCAAAAAGTAAACCCGTCGCAAATCTAGCGAATGACCCAAGAGCTAGATTGACCCGACACTATACCGAAGATATCCCGGACGTCAGCCTGAGATTAGGATGGCTCTGAAACAACTTAAGAACAACAAGGCACCGGGTGATGACGGAATTACGGCCGAACTCCTGAAGGCGGGTGGAAAACCAGTACTTAAGGCCCTTTAGAAGCTTTTTGATTCCGTCATACTCGAGGGGAAAAACGCCACAGGCATGGTGCAGGGGTGTGGTGGTACTCTTCTTCAAGAAGGGTGACAATGCCCTACTGAAGAACTATAGGCCCATCACAATCCTTAGCCATGTCTACAAGCTGTTTTCAAGAGTCATCACGAATCGTCTCGCACGCAGGTTTGACGATTTCCAGCTTCCCGAACAAGCCGGATTCCGTAAAGGCTTCAGCACCGTAGACCACATAAATACGCTGCGGCAGGTAATACAGAAGACCGAAGAGTACAACCTGCCTCTCTGTTTAGCGTTTGTGGACTACGAGAAAGCCTTCGATTCGATCGAGACTTGGGCTGTACTGCAGTCTCTCCAACGGTGCCAAATTGATTACCGGTACATCGAAGTGTTGAAGTGTTTATACAAAAACGCCACAATGTCAGTTCGACTTCAGGATCAGACCTCGGAACCCGTCCTTCTGCAGCGAGGTGTGAGAAAGGGAGACGTAATATCTCCGAAGCTCTTTACTGCTGCACTGGAGGATGTCTTCAAGGTTCTGGACTGGAGAGGGCTAGGCATCAACGTCAATGGCGAGTACATCACTCACCTTCGGTTTGCCGACGATATAGTGGTTATGGCTGAGACCATGGAGGACCTCAGTACAATGCTCGATGATCTCAGTAGAGCTTCCGAAAGAGTGGGACTTAGGATGAACATGGACAAAACTAAGTTGATGTTGAATGCCCATGTTACACCCACTCCTATCAAGATTGGAGACTCTACACTCGAAGTTGTGGGCGACTATGTGTACCTGGGACAAACGTTCCAATTGGGTAGGGCCAACTTCGAGAAAGAGGTCAACCGTCGAATTCGACTCGGCTGGGCAGCGTTTGGGAAATTGAGCGGTATCTTCTCGTCCAACTTACCGCAGTGTCTCAAGACGAAAGTCTATGACCAGTGTGTGTTGCCAGTGATGACATATGGCTCTGAGACGTGGTCGCTTACAATGGGCCTTATCAGAAAGCTTACAGTCACTCAAAGGGCAATGGAGAGGGCTATGCTCGGAGTTTTCTTGCGTGATCGAATCAGAAACGTAGAGATCCGCAAGAGAACCAGGGTTACCGACATAGCCCGAAGAATTGCCAAACTTAAGTGGCAGTGGGCAGGGCACATTGCTCGCAGAAAGGATGGCCGATGGGGCAGAAAGGTTCTGGAATGGCGACCGCGAACCGGAAGACGTTGCGTTGGAAGGCTTCCCACCAGGTGGACCGATGACCTGGTGAAGGTTGCGGGGATCCGCTGGTTACGAGATGCACGGGACCGGTCAATGTGGCGACGCTTGGGGGAGGCCTATGCCCAGCAGTGGACGTCTTTCGGCTGATATGATGATGATGATGAAACTCACCACACTATTCCTAACAACTGCAATCACAGAGAGCTAGAATTTATTTTGGTTTACAAGGAACGGTGAAGGAAAACATCGTGAAGAAACAGTATGTCTTAGAAAACATGACGTGACATCTACTAAGCCGCACTGAGCCTGCGTGGTGCATTATAGCTTACTTCCTCTCCTCATTATGGAATGATTATGCTATGCTATATTATGAGGTAGAACAGGTGGTGTGGATTACAAGTCGTGGAATCAAACCCAGGCAGGCGCTTTACTTTTTGTAAATTATTTCATCACCACTGCTCTCAAAACGGTGAAGGAAAGCATCGTGAGGAAACCGGCATCTCCTAGAACCAAAAAGATAGTGACATCCACCAATTCGCACTGGTTCTGCGTGGTGAATTAAGGCTCATGCCCTCTCAGAGAGGAGACCGGTGTCCCAGCCGTGGGAACAATGATAATGGCAGTCGTAAGTAGCTATTATAATAAAAGAGGTTTTGCTTACCAGCAATGGTCATTATTATTGGGATACTATTTCTAGTTTAACCTAAACATTTATGAACCTTCTATAAATTTATCTTTATTTTACAAAAAAAACTACCAACGACACTGACTTCTAAAAAGAAAGTAATTTTTCACTTTGTAGTGTTTTTATTTGGAAGTCAAGTAATAGGCAAGTTCTTAAGTAAGGTTCCTATAATGCCAGAATAGATTACCCGAATATCATGAAACTTGAACATAACCGGTGAAATGAGAGTGTACCAAGGTGAACTGTACACATCTGCGTACGCCTTTGAAGCTTACTGGCGTGATCTTAAAAAATAAAAAAAAAATTGTGCCATTAAAAAGTGCCGCTTGGTGGCCCAGTTGAAATAAATATCTTTTGTCTTTGTCTTTGAAATGGTATAAAAAATAAACAGACATGCGATTGCAGCAATGCCAATAGATTTGCCGTCATCTATTGAAGAGTTGTGTTATAAATCTTCGAAGTTCTTCATCAGATCTACAGCAAATTAAAATGGGACCGATTTCGGAACATACTCTTTCAAGAAATAGGAGAACATGCACAAAAAAAACTTGAAGTCTAAGATAGAATTTCCTTCTTTTTGGAAAGTCGGTTAAAATAGATTGCTTTTTATATACCTATATTACATTTCATAATTTATTTTAATAAACAAACACTATTATCAAATCTAGTCTAGGATACGGGCCGGCGTTACAAAAACTACTGCCACGCCAGTAACATTTACAAAACACATAAATAATTGTACACGTGTAATGGTAACAGGAAAATCTATTGCTTTGTATTTGTACTTAAAACACAGATAAAAAAATACAGTAGGACCAGTTTTTATAACTTTTACTGCATATAACTTTTTCTTGAAAAATAAATTTTTACTTTGTTGAGCAGATTTTTAGTTACCTTCAATAACTAATTAATAGTGATGTTGTAAGTGTATAATACTGTAATCGTGAACTCTTTGCACGTTTTGGGTGAAACTATAAGCTAAATACAGTTTCACAAATATTATATAGTGGAGATAAGTAGTGGACCTATTAATTTATTTATGTGGGGTATTCCAACAAATAAAACAAAACTGACACCGACTGCTGAAACTAAAGTTATTTCTTATTTTGCTGTACCTATTTTTTGTGGAGCTGGTTGTTTTTTTACTCGACTGCCGATGGAGGGTAATTTGTTTATCAGTCCATGTATGTATTATAATTATGTATGTTTGTTCCTATGTGGCGTTCTAGAGACCAAACGCGTTGGCTGGTTTTGATGATTCTTACGGCAATCGATTCTTCTAAACTTCTTGATTCTTTCTTTCTTTGATGTTGCAACATCAAATTTGAAAATAGAAAAATGTCGGCTTTTGGGTGCCATATTGTGGGGGCACAATTATTTTTTTCTTCCAAACCCCCACCATAGGTGATTTCAAAAATACATAACAATTATTGTAAATAGATTTTTCATAGATTTTTGTTTGAACTATAAATTTGTACAATTAGGCCTAATACTGGATTGAGCCTTCTTCTCGTTTTTTATGCAACGACTTCCATCGCGCAGTAGGAAGGAAATAGCTAATTAATTTGAAAGAGTTTGATTAGGTGCTTATTTGACACCGTTTCCGTTCGCCAGCTATCAAGGCTCTAGCGATACTTGAGCAACAATGATCACTAGTTTATAGACATTTTAACGGCTTTGACACATTTTAATACGATAATTATGGTAACTACGGATAAGGTGGTAACTAGTTAAAGGCCACTTAAAAAAAAAAGTGGAACCCCATGGCCTGGCACGCGACGATGGCAAAAGACCGGATGGGATGTCTTTGTTTCCATGGAAGATGGGTAGGCCTTTAGTGTGGGACGCTACTTGTGTGGATACTCTCGCGTATCCCATCTTCCTAGCTCGTCGTGCTGTGCTGGCGCTGCCGCTGCGGCTGCAGAGAACCTCAAGCGGCGGAAATATATTAACCTCATTGGTAGTTATATTTTCGAGCCGTTTGGGGTTGAAACTCTTGGTCCGTGGGGTCCGAGTGCTCACGCTTTGTTTAAGGATCTTGCCAAACGCCTAGTTGACACTTCGCGTGACCCAAGGGCTGGCTTTTACTTTGGTCAGAGAATTAGCATTGCCATACAACGTGGCAATGCTGCCAGTCTTTTGGGCACATTACCAGTGGACAACGATGGAGAGGAGTTTTTCGACGCCATATTTTAGTTAAGTGTATATTTTTATTTTTTTTAGGTTTAGTTAGTGAGTAGTTTTTGGTTAAAGTGTATATGTTTGTAGTCTTAGTTAATTAAGTACTTTATACACTGTATATACTTGTATCTATGTAAATAAATATTGTCTTATTAAAAAAAAGTTAAATCAAAAAATCTAAAATCCCGACTGCTTAAAAAGCGACCAAAAAAGACGTAAATAAGAAGAAAATCATGCTGTGCAGTCGGAGGATACATCTGGTTTTGGTCAGCCAGCTCGCGAATATGTATCCTCCGACTGCACAGCATGATTTTCTTCTTATTTACGTCTTTTTAGTTCGCTTCTTAAGCAGTCAGGATTTTTTTTTATTATTATTTTTTTTTATCCCTTTGGATACATTTACAACTTCATCACGGGCGTCACTAGCATAAGCTAGTAGATTCATAATTCTTTTTACCCGACTGCCAAAGGGGGATAATGTGTTTACCAGTCTATGTATGTTTGTAAGTATGTATGTATGTAAAACTTTTTGTCAAATTAGGTACACTTAAACATAATGTCCTTTATTTTAAATCCCACACGATGGGTTCAAAAAAAAAAAAATTGGGCTCCCACAATACGGCGCCCAAAAGCCGCCATTTTTCTTGTCTCGCCAAACTATGTCTTAACTCGCAAAGTTAAGACGAATCGATTGGTCTCTAGAACGCCACATAGGAACAAACATAAATAATTATATACATATGTACATACATACAGAAACTGATAAACACATTACCCACCTTCGGCAGTCGGGTAAAAATAGCCTAACTTCTAATGCAGTTCATAATCTGCCCATGTACAGTGTCTCATCCAAATACGTTCGGTCGTTTAACAAACATTCAAAGATAGTCTTTCACATTTATAGTAGCTTACTTATGCTTATTAGTAGAATTGTGTGTTGAAAAACCTCTCAGTTACTTACGACCACAAACCTTGATCATTCTTTGGAACATTAATCCTTAATTATTACGCTTGATCAGGTCTAACAGTGGTGCGAAACAAATAATCTATTTAACGATTCTGGCAATTCTGAAAATAACCTTACTGGATTATTGCTTCTGTTCATATTCTAATTTGCGCAAATGCTGCCACCTGTCCCTCGAATTCTACACGCATTCTGACTGTCTGGAGTTTTAAGAGATAAGTTTATAAATTGTGTCTTAATTTGTTATAACTTTTGTAATGTGGATAGCCGTTTTTACTAAAGTAAACAATTAATAAATCAGACGTCACCTCAGTATCCACGTGTTTCCATGATCTATTGTCCTTCACACAATCCACTGTTATTGTTTTGCCTGTTTTATTATAGCGTTCTACATTCATTTATAATTACGTACTTTTTATGTCACATTCTACTAATGCAGTTCATAATCTGCCCATGTACAGTGTCTCATCCAAATACGTTCGGTCGTTTAACAAACATTCAAAGATAGTCTTTCACATTTATAGTAGCTTACTTATGCTTATTAGTAGAATTGTGTGTTGAAAAACCTCTCAGTTACTTACGACCACAAACCTTGATCATTCTTTGGAACATTAATCCTTAATTATTACGCTTGATCAGGTCTAACAGTGGTGCGAAACAAATAATCTATTTAACGATTCTGGCAATTCTGAAAATAACCTTACTGGATTATTGCTTCTGTTCATATTCTAATTTGCGCAAATGCTGCCACCTGTCCCTCGAATTCTACACGCATTCTGACTGTCTGGAGTTTTAAGAGATAAGTTTATAAATTGTGTCTTAATTTGTTATAACTTTTGTAATGTGGATAGCCGTTTTTACTAAAGTAAACAATTAATAAATCAGACGTCACCTCAGTATCCACGTGTTTCCATGATCTATTGTCCTTCACACAATCCACTGTTATTGTTTTGCCTGTTTTATTATAGCGTTCTACATTCATTTATAATTACGTACTTTTTATGTCACATTCTACTAATTGTATACTAATATATCGATTGTATACACGTGGGGATTGTCACAAGAAGACAGAAACCTGTGATCAGCAGTAGGCGATATGATTATGATGATATCGATTGTCAAAATTACCGTCAACGGTCGGCTTTGCCTCTGTTTTTGTATCACGGCCACAATAGAATGTCTTCCGATAATATTCTTCACTTTGGTTTTAGCTTATATTCTTCACACTGTCAGTAAAAACTATTGTCAGTCGGTATTGTATCTATTTACCTCAATCATCATCGTCTTGTCCCTACGTGGATTTACTTGATTGGGTTTAGTGTCTTGTCTTTCATATATCTCATCTATGTTTTGTCATCATCTCAACTTCTGTTGCATCCATTTTAATTTATAACTATATCATCTTCGACCATCCATCCGTTGTTTCTTTGGTCTACTTTTACCTCTGTATCTGATGCACACAATCATGTAATTAAATTAATCATAGTCTTGACGTTAGTGTCTGTTTGCACAATAAATTGTCATCGTAAAACGAATTAAATACATTAATAACGTCATTAATCACAGTCGTGGGAACTCCTTTCCCTTAGCTGTCCCTTCTATTTACCAATATTACGTAATTTATTCAAATGTTTACAATAAGATCTTTTGCACAATAAATAGTCATCGAAAACTAATTTAATACAATAATAATGTTATTAATCACAGTCATGGGTACTAGTTTCCCTTGGCTGTCCTTTCTATGTACCAATATTACACAATTTATTCAAATGTTTATAATAGGATTTTTTGCACAATAAATTGTCATCGTAAAACTAATTAAATACAATAATAACGTCATTGATCACAGTCGTGGAAACTCCTTTCCCTTAACTGTCCCTTCTATGTACCAATATTACGCAATTTATTCAAATGTTTATAAAAAGATTTCCAGACTTAGCTAAACATCGTGTAGGTAAAATTACTGGACCTCTGTTTGTTACCACGTCGATCAATTCTCCCGTTTTGCTCAAAGTATAGTAATGAGTTTTGCCTCATTAGGTAGTTCTTGCCTTATTTTCCATTTCGCGCACTGTACATGCTGTATTTTCCAATGTATTTAAAATGTATTTATTTATCACAATTTTATTACTCTCTGTACTTACAGTTTGACCCTACACATGCAGTGAGTCAACAATTCCTATATCTACTAAGGTAAGTGCTTCTGCACTAAGGGCAGACTTTTGAATTATTATTGACACTATAGTTGTATATAAAATAAAGCCATTGGATTGGGTACGTTGCAAACACTCGAAGCCAGCACAGCTATATGCACTAGGAATAAACGAGCTGGTGAAAGCAAACCAAATAACTAATATGCCGCATTCACCTTCGCGTTCAGTTTTTGTAGTAGCTACATGCTTTTTCTTATTAGAATGTCAACAGAATACAACATAGCATCACACGTCTTCCCCGAAGGGTTGGGCAGAGACTGATGCACCCATCTATAGCACATTTCATCAATTATGTTAAAGTCCTTTTGAAATGAAGGCGAGCATATTTTCAACAATATTGTTGCATTTGCCCTTTTATTGCACTGCTGGGTCATCTAACAAAATGAATAGGTATATAAAGATCTTTGCAGGTAGATAGCGTTCTGTAGATTTTGCGTACCATAATAGGAAGAAGGTGCTTGTGTAAGTGTGTGTAAGTTGAATCGAACCTCGTATGTCCAAAGGCGATCTTTCAGTTCGGCAACTTATGATACCGAATAAGATGCCAGTTTTAAAAATGACCTCGTGGTTTTAAAAATGGGCATGTATTTTAGTGTGGCTTTGTTGATATTATCATGATCTTTATCTACCTAATTGTTATCAACTTACAATTCCTTTTAACTACCCGTCTTCAAAAAAGATGATAATAAAAAAGGTGATATCATAAAGTTAGATACTTAATTGATTGTTTCCGGTCATATGATTTAGATCCAATCTCATAAATAATTTCTGTGATTAGATTAAATACTTTTACTTATCTAATTCTAAGATCATTATTTAAGTACTTTTACGTCTTATCTAGGTCACACATAATAAGGCCCTGAAATGAGTTTTTGGACGTATTTCTCATTGGGCACCCGCTTTAACGGTACCTAAGTTAAAGGCACCTGATTTATTCCACATACGGCACCTGTCGATATTTTTCGCAGTCTCAATAAACTTTCCAACACTAGTAACTACTGATCCGTACTGTGCCAAATGTGTTTTTTTTTAATAATTAATTATTCCACTAATGGCATCTGCGAAAAATATCGATATGTGGAATAATTCAGGTGCCGTTACAATGAGTGCCCAGTGTGGAATATATCGGTTTTTGTTATTTTTTTAAATTTCGGTACCTAACTATTCAGCATTATAGCAATTATTCAAAAAGTTTAGTTAGGTATATTGGGCGTGTTTGATTTTCCTCCGTGTTGTCTAAAGTATTATGATACAGAAGTAAAATTTTTGTTTGTATTAATATAAGAAATCTGTTACAAATAGATTACTGTCATTTTTAATCTAATGAAAAATCACGGGTTCCGTAGAATAAGCCACAGGAAAAAGCTAGCTATCCCTTCTTTATGTTATAACTTCGTCCCCCAAACCGTTCATCGATTTTAAAACGAATAAAAATAAATTTAAAACAGGAAAAATTAATAAGCCAATATAAATAAACGCCACATGTTTAAACTTCCAAATTTAATAGAAATAATAACACAGATGTAAGTGTACATAAAGTAAATATTTACCTCAATCAACAGGTGTACTTCCTTCCAATTATTATATCACGTTATAACTATACTGAGAATCACATCAAAATGATAAATCACCACTATTATATTAGTTACTTTTTTCACAGTCACAAAAACATTTGATGATCACAAAAATAAGTCATCCTGCTCCCGGTCTATACACAAAAATCACCGTTCCCGAAAAAATACTCAAAATAAAATATCTGTTATTTTATAACAGTGACTTTTACGGACTGATTTTGAAATACTCAAATTTCATTTTCACGTAAAACAATCTCGTATATTTATTTTGTTTTCGTACCACGTAATTTGGTAGCAATTTTCGCGTGCGTTTGGTTTCAATGGTTTACAATGACTGATATTGAGAGGAAATGTTTCGTGGGAAGTAGTAATTGAGTCATCATTTCCTTAACAATATAATATGTATGAGTAAGATTGATTTAATCTTCCTATTAAGGTATTTGTACTAGGTAAAGTATGATGGAAACAGTTATCCTTAGTGATAGGGATGACGTTGAGTCAATGGATTTTCGCCCGACCTATGACTGTAGCGGTCTATTACAGGTCTACCTGTGTCTCATTTTCAACAGTTGACGATTTTGCATTAAATAATCATTGTTTTTGTCGTATCATATAAAACTACTTTTTATTGTGCTTATCTCGTTGGTCTAGCGGTCGCCAGCGCTATTGCTGAGTATGAGGGCCTTTTTTATTACAAGCTTTTTATTAGCTTCACATGAATGTATGTTTGTAACCGACTTTTTTGGGCGCGATTTTGACCCACTTTAAACGGCCTTTAAACTTTGTAGATTTATCGAGGACCGATGACCATACACTAATTAAAAAAAAAAAAAAAAAAAAACGTAAAAATTAGTTGCCGAAAAAACAGCTATTATACTAGGAAGGTACTGCACAAGCGCCCCTGGTAGAATAAATGTACATAATATTTCTAGATATAGATATATCACCATCCATGTTAATTTAACATGGATATAATATATAGATATACAGTCTTGTAGTTTTTTATTAATTGTAATTTAGCGACACTAAATTTATTAGCCATTCGCATTCGGTGACCTACAATTGTCGATAAGAATAAAAAAAAAAAATTAACTCAAATAATTGATTTTTTCACAAGATACAGTGTTTCCGGAGTTTCATACATGACGGACAGGATTTTTTTACCTATTTTGATGTTTTTTTTTCGTTTCTATTGCACTAAATAAATTTTTAGAAAGTATAGAATTAATCTCCATTAAATTATCTCGACAATTGTATGCAAAATATCTTGATTCCGTTAACTAACAAGGCTATAATAATAAAAATAAACCAAACTAAAAAGTAGAAAATAAATAATAGTTTAGAAAAACAAAAAAACACGCTTTTTATAGAAAACCGAACTAAAAAATAGAAAATAAATTTAAACTAAGAATAGTGTTAAAAATTTCAATAAATATAAATTAACAATAGTGTGAATAAAAAAAAAAAATATTTTAAAAAAAGCGTGGGGTGCTTTTTAAGATATTATCGAAATGATAATCACTCTACTCATATCTGTCAATTAAATATTTATAACTATTGACACCATGCACCCCACGCATTTTTTATTTTTTTTTTATTTTTATTCACACTATTATTAATTTATATTTAGGCTTGTAAATCATCCAATGACGTCTCCCGCTCTGTCAGACTTTTACTAACTATATCGTACCCTGTTCCTTTAGATTCTTGTGTCAGGGCCGCGGTAACTCTCTTTCAAATTTATCCGCGACCCAGACAGGTTTCGGACCAAGCGGACCCCGTCAGTAACTGCTGACATCTCTTTGAGGCGCGCGCGCGCATTACGCGTCGTTGACTCGGGCCAGATCCAGGTCATTATTCGCCATCCGGAAGCCCACGCCTACGTTGGCCGGGAATCGGCTTGCAACTCCCAACGCCCAAAGCGTGTCCTGTGGCGGCTAGGAGCGTGCGTCCGTTGCGTGTCCCTCATGTGTCCCGCCTCCTCCTTCGCGAGTATTACTGCTTCGCAGAAGGAGGCGAGAGCTTCCCACGCCCTCTCGCTCCGTACCATGGCCTGGACCAGGGCTGGGTGCGAGAGGTTGCCACCGCCAATCGCCTCGACGAGGACTATGCGGTGCTACACCCAAGCTGGGCACACCTCCAACGTACGAGCATGAGGGCCTGGGTTCAGTTTTTTCTGTGGCATCCTGGTGTTTATAGTATTGCAATGGCAATAATCACGCCTCCTGTTATATTGGACTTAAACATAATTGGCGAAGTTTGGGTGTACTATAGATCTTTGCATAACCTTTCGGGGAATTTTGGCATGACAATATGTTATTATTTCTTTAAAATATAACCAGCGACCTGCCCCCGCTTCGCGCGTGACAAATTATACACAAAAAACTTCCTCGTTTCTCACTTCTTATATCGGTGAAAACCACATGAAAATCCGTTTATTCGTATTTCACATCTGCCCAAAAAAGGAGAGTTATTTATTATTATTTATTTAGTTAGAAGCGTTGCGTTATCCCGGGTAACATAGACTAGTGAAAATTTATGAAAACACTAGCTGTGTCCGCGGCTTCCCGTCAACTTCCTACCTACCCTATTTCCTAACTTCCTACCTACCCTACTTCCTAACTTCCTACCTACCCTTCTTACATTCCTGACTACCCCACCTATCTACCAATTTTTTTTCTATGGTCATTCTTTCGCGGATGATCTTAACACCGCCATTCAGACAAGTAAAATTTCAAAATTTAAAAACCCCCGACACATTTATCTTGCGAAAACACCCCGATTCAAACAGTAAAACGCCCATAACTTTTGAACGGCTAAACCGATTTTATTCAGACATAGCTAAAAACACTCTCGATAAAATCACCTTTTAAACAAAAAAAATCTAAATCAAAATCTGTTCATCCGTTTAGGCGCTATGATGCCACAGACAGACACACAGATACATACAGCAACACACGTGAAACTTATAACACCCCTCTTTTTCCGGCGGGGGTTAAAAATGACTTCAAATGCACAACGCCATCTATCGAATATGGAGTTCAACTGTCCGGGTATTTGAATTTGAAAGAGTGCACCGATTGCGATGATACTTCATGACTGGAAAATAATATCTTCATTGCAGTCGGGGGACGGTTCCTTGGAATATTTTTTTACAGATCACCCGACTTTGCTGAAAATATTGGTGTTCATTCATTTAGCTTGTTTTAAAATTATTTGTAAAAAAATTGACAAGGCAGGCGTGCTTTTATTGTTTTTTTGTAATTATTAATTTTCTATGATATGTAGTGATAGTGATATTATATTGTTTAAACAAACCTATGATTATCATAACCATATGTGTAATGTTTAAACAAAACAATAATTGTTAATTAATCATTTTGTAATATCCCTAAAAGGAATTTATTGCACCTGCCTCGTTGCTCTAGTGGTCCCAAGTGTTAGGTGCTACTGAGTATAAAATCTTGGGTTCGATTATCAGATTAGGCAAAGGAATGTTCCTCCAAGAGGTGTACAGTGACAGCCTGGAGTCTGGAGTTTTACGCGATTGATGGCATTAGGCTCGTTTAAGATAATTTAACCACCGGCCCCTTTTTTATGATTTTTTAATAAAACTATATAATGTTGGGCGTCCAAGCAAAAAGGATCCAATTCTCAGCATTTACTTTCCGAATTATATGCAGTTTTGTAAAGTTCATCATACAAATATAATCAAATGTCTGATAAAAAAACATTGCCAGTTTTTGAATATTTTTAAATACCTATTATTAATTGACTATTCTAGATACCGAATCTAGTCTTAACTCAATTCCCCGCTACTGGACCCTTTTTGCGTGGACGCTCAAAATTTATCTAGTAGTACACACGCTTCTACCGACAATCTATCGAACACGTATTACTCAGTTTAAACAATAAAACACCCATATCTTTTAAACCGCTAAACCAATTTTCAAAATCGGTTCATCCGTTTAAGAGCTATGATGCCACAAATACACACGTCAAACTTACTAACACTGAAGCTGTCAGCAGCCTTGGGCACCATGGCCTGTCTTGTTGCAAGAGTGCAGGACGCATAGCACGGCACGCCAGCATCAATGACACTATTCGTACAGCCCTTATCACCGCCAGCGTACCAGCTGTATTAGAACCTAGCGGCTTGGTACGTGACGATGGGAAGAGAGCAGAGGCCTTAGTGCGAGATTTTATTCACGCTAAATAGCGTTAACGTAAACGATCTCTTATGTTAAAATGTATACAAAAAAAGAGGTTTCTCCTTACTGTCCCCAAACGGCGCTTATCCAGTTTCAATACAAATTGACGTTTACGTTCACGAGTGAGCGTGAGTAAAAACTCGCACTAAGGCCTCTGATAGCATGACATTGGTACCGTGGAAGGTGGGTAGGCCTCTGGTGTGGGACGCCACCTGTGTCGAAACCCTTGCGCCATCTCATGTTCCTAGTTCGGCGGACTGTGCTGGCGCTGCTGCTGAGGCCCTCAAGCGGCGCAAATACTTTAACCTAATTGGTAATTACAGTTTTGAGCCGTTAGGGGTCAAAACGCTTGGGTCATGGGGCCCAAATGCACGTCTCCTTTTTAAGGAGATCTCTCGCCGACTAATCGACACTGTGCGTGAGGCTGGCTCTTAGTTTGCGCAAAGAATCAGTATTGCCATTCAACGTGGCAATGCTGCCAGTCTTCAGGGCAAGTTGCCGGATGACAGCGATGTGGAGGAGTATTTCGACGCCTAGGTGTACCTGTCTTTTGTATATAGTGTAAGTAGTTAGGTTTAGTATAAGTTTGTATAGTTTACTTTTGTTTAGTGTTTAAGTATAAACATATTTTACACCTTTGTTTTACAAATAAAAGTTATAATAATAATAAAAAACAAAACTAAAAGTCGAATCAAAACCTGGATCAAAATCAAATGTGGCCATTTGAAGTCATGTCAAATCTCAAAATAATGTCAATATTGTCAATTGTCTTTTACTAATACCTCTCTTTTTCCGTCGGGGGTTAAAAATACCTACTATAGATACACTTCATCCTGACGAGATTAAGATAAAGATTAACGCTTAGCAAAAGGCCTTTAGCTTTGACAATTCAAAACTGCCTGTAAATGATTTAATTGAATATGATTTGAGTTGGATTTGTTATTTATAGGTTGATATCATAACAGAAGAATTGCCAAACTTAAGTGGCAGTAGGTAGGGCACATTGCTCGCAGAACGGCGACCACGTACCGGAAGACGCAGCGTTGGAGGACGACTATGGTCAAGGCTGCGGGAGTCTGGTGGGTTCTAAACGCACAGGACCGATCAATGTGGTGACGCTTGGGGGAGGCTCCTACACGCTATGTCCAGCAGTAGACGTGATTCGGCTGAAATGATAATGATGATGATCATAACAGAAAGTATGAAATAATAATTCGGCAGTAATTTAGCTGGTTTAAAACTCTACTTATATGTAAATAAGGTAAACGCCGTATTTTTCGATGGAATAGTTTCGATAACATCCGCGTTCTTTTTCCCTGTTCCAAATCAAGCTATACCACCATATCAGAATGACCTGAATTTACCAACCACAGTTTCCGTATTTGTTTCAAGTTTAAGCATTGTCGGCCTTTGAGTTTTAATAGAGTAAGTATGGAGTCTCTTGTGGGTATCTTCTCCATAACAAGCTACTTTTCCGAATGCACGTTAGAATTATTTTTTATTACTTGTAAATTTTAATTTTAACGTTCAAAAGTGCGCTTAATGGCCTACTTGAAATAAACACACTTGACTTTGACTTTATGTAAAATCTACCAAGCAAGTCTAGAAAGGACTAATAGTGTTGTCACAAAAGTCTTCGACTATTTAGCTCTAGGATAATTACCTCATAATTATCATCATCAGCCTTGTAATGTTCCCACTGCTTGGACACAGACATCCTCTCTGTGAGAGAGGTAATGCCTTTAATCCACCACGCGGGCCTAGTGCGAGTTAGTGAATGTCACATGTCTTCGAATTACTGGTTCTACGACATCCCGGTTTCCTCACGGTGCTTTTCTTCACCATTTTGAGAGCAGTGGTGATGAAATAATTTTCACAAATATACCTGTCGTGTGTAAATAAATGAATTTACCTGTTAGTGCTGGTAATAGTTTATACCTATACGTAGTATAGTAGTGTTAGTCAGGGTGCATCGTCCTCACGTATATGAATTAATGTATGTATGTAAATGTTGTGTGGTCTTTCTTGTCCGTTCTTCTCCGCAACAAGCTACTTTTCCGAATGGATGGTAGAAACTAATATTATCATTTTAATATTTCTTACGTTCAAAAGTGCCGCTTAGTGGCCTAATTGAAATAAAGAATTTGACTTTGAGTTTGATTTGGTTATTTCACTTACGCACATTTTGATTTGCTTTGATTGTGATTTCATTCACCGCTGTAAGGGCAGTGGTGATTAAATAAATTAAGTACACAAAGTAAAGCGCCTGCTTGAGCTCAAACTCAGTATCTTGAACTCGCAATTTGAGCGCGTAGTCACTGAGCCACCACTGCTTCTACTTCGTCCAAACATAGGCCATACGAAGAATGATCGTTAAAATCGTTATTTTTTTTTTTTTAATTAACACGCTTGACGAATCAGCAAACGCCTCAAGCCTGTATGCTTGTACACTTATTGTACAATTGTACACAATTTGTAATAAACTTAACATCACTGGTTGTAGTTCAAGAGCTTTACTAAGTTAGGTAAACTTATCTTAGCAGAGAGTTTCCTTCTAACAGCGATGGCGAATGTCGAAATGCCAAAATGTAAAAGATTGAAGTGACATTTTTGACATTTTACCAACCACTTACGCGATGTTAGTAGAATGACACTAGTCTAGATTACGAGTATCTGGTGGCGTTCTATAGTTTCTGCTTGTTACCATGATAAAAAAGGTATATCATCACATCATCACATCATCAGCCTATTAATGTTCCCACTGCAGGAACACAGGCCTCCTCTCTGTGAGAGGGAATGGGCAGTAATCCACCACGCGGGCCCAGTGCGGGTTGGTAGATGTCACATGTCTTCGAATTTTTGGTTCTAGGACATGCCGATTTCCTCACAATGTTTTCCTTCACCGTTTTGAGAGCAGTGGTGAAGAAATAATTTACACAAAGTAAAGCGCCTGCCTGGGCTCGAACCCACGACCTACAACTTGTAAGTCGCGGCCGATACCACTGGGTCACCACTGCTCTCTAAAAAGGTATATGTAGGTATATATTTAAACTTAGCTCTTGGTCTGCAACGCGCCCTTCCCGGTGCGTTACCGCATTTTCTCAATTCTCAATTCTCAATTTTTTATTGCGTACCATAATGTATATACATAGTTGGTAGGAAAATAATTATATAAGTCACAATTATGGACCCTGTCGGGCACAGCATATATAAAGTAGGAGAGAGGAGGAAGGACACTGAGTGTTTAATGTGATAAATTAATCACTCAGCTTGGTCACCCACGGTGAAACGAAGAGGAACCACCAGGAATCGTCAGGGCTTTTGCCGATAAGCCGATGACCTAGCGGCCAATATGTAGGTTGCGGTGCCGCATGGGCGACATCGCAACTGAGGCGGGCCGCGATGTCGTATGGGGCCTCCTATAACCATACAATATCGCGGCCAAGGGTTGGGGGCCACGGTGGGAGAGGAGGTGTATTGCGGTGCGCCTCTTTCCCTACCTTCCGCGGACTGGTCGGGGTCACCACGGTCTGATGGCGGACGTGGTGGAGCTGCAGGGGAGGAGGAGAGTCGGTATAGCGTTGGCCCTCTCCCTATCTCGATAGTTGGCGGGGCCATTGACCGATGACATTGACCCGTCCATACCATAAGCGGCACAGCAGGACACCGTGGAGTTTTAGTGGGTTGGAGTCCCATAAAACTGCACTATCTCCCCGTGGTAGTGCAGTATGCATGAGCTATACTCCACGCAAAAAAAAAACAAATAAAATGGTATGCAACGGCCCTTAAATTTTAAGTTTGAATTTCGAATTCAGCAAATTAACCATGAACTTTTACAATAACGCAGCGAATCAAGTATCGGCTGTCAGCCGAAAGGGCAACAGTTCAATACGGTGAGGTACAAGAATACCATTATTTAAAGACAATTTGAAGTTCGTGACAGTTTCTCTTACATAATTACAGTTATTGACAGGATTCGATTAAATTTAAGTACTTTTTATCCAGAGTAATTATAGTAATTTCGAAGTGATTTCATTATTCTTTGATGATCCGCTCAGTAATCTTTTTGACCTCTGGAAAAATTTGGAGCAGTCATGATACGAGTATTATCAAGAGTTGAAATGTTGATATTTTACGCGAGGATCAGATTAATTTTTTGAACAGTGATATAACCACCTAAAGATGTCTGCAAAACCAAGCCTTTCGCCTTTCCTATTACAATTTAAGAAATAAAACTTCTTGTTCATTTGCGGACCTGATGAACGTCAGTAAGACGACGCTGCAATTAACGTTACCTATCCAAAAACCTACCTAAAAAAAGCAATAAAACAATCAAAAAGTCGATTGCGTGGGAGGCGAACTAAAAAGATGTAAAGTAGAAAACGAGTATTTTTTTTTTCTAAACCCTATTTTTTTTATCATGCTACATTTTATCTAGTAGTAGACACGCTTCGATCGACAATCGGAACTCGTAATTATGATACGATATCTTGTGAAAACAACCCGATTCAAACAGAACGCCCAACGCTCATAACTTTAGAACGGCAGATCCTATTTTGATCAAACGTTGATCGTCCTAAGATACTCTCGTTAAAGCTAACTTTCAAAAAAAAAACTAAACCAAAATCGGTTCATCCTTTTAGGAGCTATGATGCCACAGACAGATACACAAATAGATAAATACTCGAACACACAGGTAGATACGTCAAACTTATAACAACCCTCTTTTCCGGGCGTTACAAATCATGCTATGCAGTCGGAGGATACATATTGAGCTGGTTGACCAAATCCATATGGGACCCAAAATCGCCATGTTTGTAATTTTTATGTCACTTATCTAAAAACACTTGGGCGGTCAGGATGTATCTTACGATGTCTTAATTATATAAATCCGTTTAGTGGTTTGAAATATATGTGGTAATTAGCGAGGATGCTAGTTAAGCAACTTTAAAGCCTTATAAATCCTAAAATGTTATTTAAATAAAAAAAAATTGAAAGGAACCAACCTCATAATGATTTTTACTCTCGAAATAGATCGCTGATTTTACCAATATGGCGTCTGGGTCTCGCTGTGGTGAACTTTGATAACTGTCATGTCTTTAGTGACACATGAAAGGTTAAGACGAATCGATTGACGTAAGTATCATCAAAATCGGCCAACGTTTGATCTCTAGAACGACACATAGGAACTACGAGTACCACACATAGACTGATAAACTCATTACCCTCTTTCGGCGGTCGGGTAAAAAGATAACTATGTCGGGTTTAGTCAATAGTAATAGTACGGACGTCAAAACAAATCGCAAGCACGCCATCTGGCGGCAAAGCAAGAACAACAACGCATTGGCGCGCTATTTCTAACCACTGGTGTGGTGGGGAACACAGAATAAGGCAGTTGAGTACTGACAGCCGTAGAGCTAACACGTCGTAGAATCAGTGTCGATCCGTAATATTAGTAAGCAAGATTGTAACTGTGGATATTTGAATAAACCCAGTGTATCGAATAATTTATGTGATTTCATTTGCACGTGGAAATCATCCAATGACTTCTCCCGCTCTGGGTGAAGCGGGAGGGCGTGTCAGACTTTTACTGACTAAAACCCACCCGTGTTCCTTCAGTTGCTTGCGCCAGGGCCGCGGTAACTCTTTTTCAAATTTATCCGCGACCCAAGCCAATACATCCTGACTTCCCGATGGTTTATATCTATCGGCGGGGTGTACCCCATTGTTGCGAAGTTCACTACCGCGATGTACGAAGCCTTGATGCGACAACTATAATTATTACCTCGAAAAAAGAAAATGACCTGTCTCCTTCAGTCTGGTATTCCACCACGTTGCTTTTCAAGAAAAACAAAACCAACAGAATTCCAAAAAAAAATTAATTGATAATTGTAGATTGATTGAAATCTTTGGAATTCTGCTCTATCCTGAAGCGTGAATAAACGTGATATTGGATGTGAATAGAGAGATAAATTGGCAGTAATGGCAGTGATTCATCATTGTCAATTGCCAATCGATCACTTGTTTGTTCAAAACAAAATACCTATGGTTATTGGGATTGCCACAAAACACATTTTTATAAAAGTATCAGCAACCTTTTTTACAAGCTTTTTTTTCACACATCTCCAGCCGCATGGTTTGGTCTCCAAGGTCACGGGGTCCCAGCGCTAACAAAGAAAATTTGGTTCAAATAATTGTCACTAGATGGCGCGATATACATTGGTTTGTTACTGAATTTTGTGTAAAATTATCATTTTTTAGAATTGATCTTACAAATTTTATGTTTTTTTTAAATCAAGTCTCCTAAGTACAAAATTATGGAATTTTAAGCTCTTTTTTTCACATTTTAAAGATTATTTGAACGGATCATTTAAAATTGATTTCAATAGATGGCGTGGCTTTAAAATTTTTGAGGCATGCCACTATTAAACCGCCGATTTTTAAATGTTTTTTTACACATTTTAGTACAGTGAAACGTGCAAAAAAATAATACTATAAAACAAATTAATTGCCACTGTAATTAAAGAAAAAAATTGTATCGAACCGAGAAAACCCTTTTAATTGCTAGTCGCTGCTAACACTATCTATAGCCGTGGAACGGAACCGAACGCGAACATAACAATAATCATCTTAAGCAACTCTTGTCCAGGTCGGTTCGTGGATGACCCACAGTGTCCGGCGTAGAACAAACCAGGTGGACAAAAATATATTTTCATGGTTTTGGAACTATATCTATAAATTAGTTAATTATAAAGTACTATGATATATTTTTATAAATAAAATGCAAAGGAATTGTATATAAATATTTTATTTCATGTAAACACGATTTCTAATAGGTGCAGGAAAAAAAAAATAAAAAAAAAATATCTTTTCGCTACAAAATAATATCGACGCCAATCAATCAATCAATATCTATAAAAGCGAAAGGTGACTGACTGACTGACTGACTGACTGATCAATCAACGCACAGCCAAAACTGCTAAGCCTAGAAGCATGAAATTTGGCAGAAAGGTTCTTCAAGTAATGTAAGTGTGCACTAAGAAAGGATTTTTGGAAATTCATCCCCTAAGGGGGTTAAAAGGGGGTTGAAAGTTTGTATGAAAAATCTAATTCCTTCGACCAAAATTATTGAAACTTAGCACAAATAGTATTCTAAGTAAATGATAAACTAAGTAAATGATAAAGATTGTCATTATTAGGTTTTCGAAACTACCCCCAAATGATGATTTAGGGGGTGTTGAAGTTTGTATTGAAAAATCAGATTTCTTTGATCAATAAACTTGAAACATGCCACAAATACTTATCAAAATGAATAATAAAGGTTGCTACTATAATTTTTTGAAACTACCCCCAAAAGAAGATTTAGGGGTGTTAATTTTTTTTTGAAGAATCTTATTTTCAGTAAATAAACTTGAAACTTTATATAAATACCAATCTAAATAAACAATAAAGGCTTTCATTGTTGGTTTTTCGAAACTACCCCCAAAAGATGATTTAGGGGATGTAATTTTTTTTGAAGAATCTGATTTCTTGGGTGAATAAACATGAAACTTGACATAAATACCATCCTAAATAAACAATAAAGGTTGTCATTATTAGTTTTTTGCAACTACCCCCAAAAGACGATTTAGGAGGTATTAGTGTTTGCGAAAAATCTGATTTCTTGGGTCAATAAACTTGAAACTTGCCACAAATACTAACCTAAATGAACAATAAAGGTTGCTATTATTATTTTTTGAAACTACCCCCAAAAGACGATTTAGGGGTGTTATTTTTTTTTTTGAAGAATCTAATTATCTAAATAGACAATAAAGGCTTTCATTGTTAGTTTTTCGAAACTACCCCCAAAAGATGATTTCGGGGTGGTAAAGATTTTTGATTACTTTTACTGCACATAGCTTCTTTTTAAGATGTAGGGGAGCACTTAGGAGGGCATTTTGGAAATTCAACTTTTGAAGGGGTTAAAAGGGAGACATTTATTTGTATGAAAAATCTCATTCCTTTGGCAAAATAATAAAGGTTGGCATCATTAGTTTTTCGGAATTATCCCCAGAAGACGATTTAGGGGTGTTAATTTTTTTTTGAAGAATCTTATTTTCAGTAAAGAAAACTTGAAACTTTATATAAATACCAATATAAATAAACAATAAAGGCTTTCATTGTTGGTTTTTCGAAACTACCCCCAAAAGATGATTTAGGGGATGTAATTTTTTTTGAAGAATCTGATTTCTTGGGTGAATAAACATGAAACTTGACATAAATACCATCCTAAATAAACAATAAAGGTTGTCATTATTAGTTTTTTGCAACTACCCCCAAAAGACGATTTAGGAGGTATTAGTGTTTGAGAAAAATCTGATTTCTTGGGTCAATAAACTTGAAACTTGCCACAAATACTAACCTAAATGAACAATAAAGGTTGCTATTATTATTTTTTGAAACTACCCCCAAAAGACGATTTAGGGGTGTTATTTTTTTTTTTGAAGATTCTAATTATCTAAATAGACAATAAAGGCTTTCATTGTTAGTTTTTCGGAACTACCCCCAAAAGATGATTTCGGGGTGGTAAAGATTTTTGATTACTTTTACTGCACATAGCTTCTTTTTAAGATGTAGGGGAGCACTTAGGAGGGCTTTTTGGAAATTCAACTTTTGAAAGGGTTAAAAGGGAGACATTTATTTGTATGAAAAATCTCATTCCTTTGGCAAAATAATAAAGGTTGGCATCATTAGTTTTTCGGAATTATCCTCAGAAGACGATTTAGGGGTGTCAAAGTTTCTTTGAAGAATCAAATGGCACTAATACGGGGAACTACCGAACTGGACCGTTTGCTCAGGCAAACATAGTTGTGAGTGACGTTTTAGTGTTGCGTAATTTACGCTGTATTAGGTTTTTGTGTTGTGTCGCGTAATTTACGCAGCATTCGTTTTCATACTAAAGTATTTTTTGGGCCACCCGAAATTATGCGTCTCAAAAAACCCGACCAGTCTTCTGCTCCTTCTATAAATATAAAAAAAAATGTCTTCTTCTATAGTACATATAAAATGCTTTGTCCTGAATGACTGACTTACGGATCAACGCACAGCCTAAACCGCTGATCGTAGAGACCTGGAACTTGGAGAGTATGTTTTTGTATGACGTAAACATCCGATAAGAAAGGATTTGCCGAAATTCTTCCCCTAAAGGGGAGAAAAAGGGGTACAAAGTTTGTATGAAAAAATGTAATTCCTTCAACTAATATTCTTGAAACTTGGCATAAATAGTAATCTAAGTAAATGATAAAAGGTTGACATTATTAGTTTTTTGAAACTACCCTCACAAGTGGATTAAGGGGGTATTGAAGTTTGTATCGAAGAATTTTATTTCATGGGTTACTAAACTTGAAACATTGCACAAATCCTAACTTAAATAAATTATAAGGTTGTTATTAATAATTTTTCGAAACTACCCCCAAAACAGATTTACGGGGTGTTAAAGTTTTTTTGAATAATCATATTACTTGGGTTAATAAACTTGAAACTAAAGCAATAAAAGTTGTTATTATTAGTTTTCAAAACTACCCCCAAAAGATTGTTTTTTTGATGAATGTTACTTCTTGAGTTAATTAACTTTAAACTTGACATATATACCAACCTAAGTAAACAATACAGGTTGAAATTCTTAGTTTTTTTAAACTTACCCCAAAATACGGTTTTTTAGGGGTGTTAAGGTTTTTTGAAGAATCTTATTTCTTGAGTTAATAAACTAGAAACTTGACATAAATATCAACTTAAGTAAACAATAAAGGTTGTCATTATAAGTTTTTAGAAACTACACTCAAAAGTCGATTTAGGGGGAGTTAAACTTTTTTTGAAAAATCTTATTTATTGGGATAATAAACTTGATACTTGACAAAAATACCAACCTAAACAAACAATAAAGGTTGATATTATTAGATTTTCGAAACTGCCTCCAAAATACGATTTAACAGGTGATAAAGTTTTGTTAAAGAATTTTATGTCTTGGGTTAATAAACTTGATAGTTGACATAAATACCAACCTAAGTAAACAATAAAAGGTTGTCATTATATTTTTTCAAAACTACCCCCCAAAATAGGCTTAAGTGGGTGTTAAAGTTTGTTATGAATCATACTGGACAAGGTTTCGTTTTTAATGTATGATGTGGGATCTAGGGGAGCACGAAAAAGGAATTTGCGGAAAATCAACCTTTCACCATCATTATCATTTCAGCCAAAAAACGTCCACTGCTAAACATAGGCCTTCCCCAAGCGCCGCCACACTGATCGGTCCTGTGCGTTTCGCATCCACCGGACTCCCGCAGCCTTGACCAGGTCGGACTTCCTAATTTGCGTTTTCCGGTTCGCAGTCACCACTGAACTGTCAACCTTTAAGGGGGTGAAAAGGGGGCAATTTGTTTGTATGAACAATCTCATTCCGTGGAGATAAAGTAAATAATCAAAGTTTACATGATACGTTTTTTAAAACTACCTCCCCCCTGATAGGGTTAAGTGATTTTAGTTTTTTTGAGACATCTTACTGAGCAATCTAACTAAAATAAACAAAAAATTAAAAAGAGAAAAAGGGTATATTAAGTTTTAAGGGGCGGATTTTACTTTGTAGTGGTAACCTAAAATGTTAAGTCAAATAACGAATCGTCCCAAACCTATAAACCGTAGAACATTACAAAACCACATTTTTATTTGGTTTAATAACAGCTTATTTTTGGTTGCCATCACACGAACGAAGTCGCGGGCGGAGTTAATATTATAAATGCGGAAGTAACTCTGTCTGTCTCTCTGTCTACCTTTTCACGCTTAAACCGCTGAACCGATTTAAATGTAATTTGGTTCGGCGATATTTTGAGAACCTGGGCAGGACATAGGATAGTTTATATCCAAACATACTAACGGAAATCATACTTAAGGGAGTGGAAAGAGGGGTAGAAGTTTGTATGGAAAACCTACAATATTAAGCCGCGATAAAAAAAATAAGCAATTCGAATTACTATTGCTTCGCAGACGAAGTCGCGGGCAACAGCTAGTTATATATATACAACCTTAGACTAACATATTATATACAAAAATAAAAAATCTGTCGCTAGAGGTAGGTATCTATTTACATTAAAACTAATTCTCAATATCAGAATCATCGGATTCAGAAAAAATAATAATAATATAATTATTTTAATATTATTTATTTATTGTTAATACTTTTATTTAAAATAGCTTGTAGCTCAATTTCTGCTCGAGATTGTGTCACAACAATATGCTCCTCGGATGGATAACACGCTTTTTTTGATTTCACAACGTATTCATATGATGGAAACACGTGATGCCCAACTTTCATAGTCCACTTCCTAGTCTGTTTGTATGTGTGAGTTGTAGATTTTGAATCTATATAATACGTTAATGCCTTTTCACTACTTAGCGGTCTATCACTTTGCACAGCACTTACTTGTTGGAAGCTAATGCATGCATTTGCAGAAGCTGGATTTTCGGCAATGTCCTTTATAACTCTGGCAACGTGCTTATGCCCAGTTGACCGTGCAGCTACCTCTGCAGCAGACATTAATTCCCCAACACTCCGCGATTGAACTAGATCTATAACTCTACGTTTCTTAGTTTTAAAAGACGATTCTTCGAAGACATTTTTAGGTCTTTCGGTTCGAAAAAGGTCAGCAAATGTGGTAGAAGGTTGCGGTTGAGTCGATCGTATGCAGAATTGTATCTCTTCACCTTCCAGCCACAACTTATTCTTATCAAGGAAACGCTCTTTCGACTTTCCCGAGGTCACCCATTTGGTAGCAATTTTCAATGAAATGCTGGCCAATTTCACCTTAATTTCCCTTTGACTGTCTTCAGTGATGTCAGAGAAATCAAATTTAGACGAAAGAAACTCAAATAAACGATCATTTCTTACGTCTTTTTCGTGCTTAAGCCACTCTTCGAAAAACTCTATTTTGTTAACAGAGTAAAGCCTTTCAGCAAAAAAAAAAAAAATGGTTGTACTCAAGTGTGCTACATAAAATATATGTCGTAATCATTAATAGCCATGCAGCTAAAACATTTCTAAAATTCAGCCTGGATACAAGAGGATACATGACTTTTCCAAGCTCGATAAGTTTGAAAACAAAGAAAAACATTGTATTTTTTTGTGTATTCATAGATAGTCTATTTAATGAATGTTTATGACACATTAAAAGATTCCAATAATAAAAATATGTTATACATACCTTCAGAAGTAAAATCCATCACTAAACTTTCCACAAAATTAAGAACTGCCACCATGAGATGTTAGTGCAAGTGTCGCTAAAATGCAACTGACATATTTCTTTAATTGCATTTACCTCTTTAGCTTACTTTGATAAGCGATGACTCATCAGTATGGAGTGTTAGACGTAAACAATTCTTGGAATCAGGGATTTAGGGGTGTTGTTTACAGGTAGAAAGTACCTATTTCCGGGAATTTGATAATGACTTTTGTCCACCTGGCTTGTTCTACGCCGGACACTCTGTACCTCGGAAAGCACGTTAAACCGTTGGTCCCGGCTTCCATTTGTAGATCTTTGACAGTCCTTACGGTAATCAGAAGCTATAAAATCAGATACTAGTTTTGCCAATGGGTATCGTGTTAGCCCAGTTTCGGGGTTGAGTCGCTCCTTGAAAAATGCTGGTACTTTGCTGCTACTGGTTAGACTGGCAGTCAAGCCGTAGCATAGTGTTAGCGATCACATTCGTCAGGTTAGTAAACGATGAGTTTGCACTTCTCGTTTCCCGCCCATTCCAAGGTTAAATAGTGTTGCCCATGCCATAAAAGTCAGACTAACTTTGATCTAGGCGTGATAAATTACTATATCTTAACATATAGCTGCTCTATAAACTGTATTCTATAAACTGTGTTCTATAAACTATCGGTGTTTCACCGTCGACCACATCATCGCTTACCATCAGGCGAGATAGTGGTCAAACGCGAGCCTATCGATAAAAAAAAACACATTTTCTATATACTGTGTTTTGTGTGACTGTGTATTTGATACGAGAATACACTGGGTGAGTAAACCCTTTTAAGCATTTTTATTTACATCGCCATCCCCGCTGAAATAAATAAATAAAAAAAGGCAACAATAGTAAGGAAAAGGCAGATTGATTGTTGTTTCATGTTTTAAAGTGTAAAATTTTTACATTTAAAGAAAAAAATGTCACCCTACCCAATATAGTTTTTCTGCTGTTCATTCGCGGATGATTAGCTAGTTTTTCATGCCGTCATGCATCCGCGCATAGCTTGAAGGTTGTCACATTACACGGTACAGGGGGCAACTAGTATTTTTAAGTCGCTACTTGTAAACATTTTCATAACGCTGAAACAAACCACTTATTATAAAATCGGAGAAGAATCTTGAAACTGCTAGAAAACTTGTTTATATTATTAATTTCACAGCGGCTCCATCCGTGTGAAAGTCCAAAATTATTCCAAGGGAACGTAAGTACTCCGAAGACACCAATAACGGACCACCTTGAGCTCATTGACGTAACAATGACATCGACTCTCAAATTTAGCCCATACATTGACGCAAAGGCTCAACTGGCTGCCAAAAAGTTCTGGATCCTTGCGAAGGTGGGACGATATTTCACGCCAGAACAGCTGCTTAAGTTGTATCAAGCGCAAGTTCGATCTTGCATGGAATACTGTTCTCATCTCTGGGACGGATCTTCCAAATACCAGCTTGATGCACTAGAGTTGATCAAAAAACGGACCCAGAGACTTATCGGCAATGAGGCACTGGTCAAGTCAAAGCTGAAAGTTGCCAGCTTGTCGGTTTTTATGAAAGAAAGAAAAGAAAGAAAGAAAAAGTGTTTATTTGTCACAACACGACATACATACAATTTATGAACATACTTATGCTAAACCCTTAAAAATATTATTAGTAGTACTTAAATTATGTTAGTAAAGACGAGAAATAAATCAAACAATAATTACTATATAACCTACATTGTTTTAGGTTATATAGTAATTATTATTTATCAGTTGCATATCGGGAAATGTGCGATGGAATTGAATAATCTAATTCCGCCTAGCTCGTTTCATCATCGGACTACAAGATGTACGGCGATGTGCCATCGATACATGGTGGACATCCCACCCATATGCACTAAACGTTGAAGAAATACTTTAATTACGCGCACAGCTAAGGAGTGGAATTCCCTGCCGGAGTCTGTTTTCCGATAGCTACAACCTCGGGGTCTTAAAGTCAAGAGTTAATAGGTTACTTCTAGGAAGCGTGCTTCAACATCGACCACATCATCGCTTACCATCAGGTGAGATAGTGGTCAAGCACGAGCCAATCCATAATGAAAAAAATGTAAAAGAATTTACATCTATTTCCTAATCCAGTACATGCCAAGTTTAATGTTAATACGTTCAAATGTTAAGGCGCGATTGAATTACTAATTAGATTTTCTCATAACACGTTTTTATTGGTAGCATCAACTCTTGTAATATTATGTCATAAATGAATGATCAAATACATTGACAAACGCATTAAAGATATCACGTGCGATTGAAACCCAAACTCTCCTTTCCTTCATTCCTTTTCCGCCATAATATCCTCTTGAGCGCTAATTAGCAGACACATTAGAAAAACAATTGTTTTAATAACCATATTATGTCCGTACGCCTTTACCACGGGTCACAGCGAACCAAACCTTGGCCGTGAAAGGACTAAATACTCTTACCGCCAGCTTTTTATGCCACATGGCTGAAGACTGATGCATCCAATTAATTGGATTGCAGAGAACTTTATAAATGTTGTCTATAATCTGCTTCGCGGATAAGAAACTGTGGCAAGTGTGTGGAACGTGAATAAGCAGGAGGCCACCAGCCGCCATTTTGGAGTTTGAAGTATAACCAGCTCACCAGTCTTCACACCACGTGGACTAGCTTCAATCATCAGGTAAGCATTCCCTGATTCCCATACTATAGATCACCCGATTTCAATTCGTGAATTATTTACCGCTTATTTCGACAACCACTGACCAGATCACCAGACCCTTCAAATATTTATAACTAGCTGTTACCCGCAGCTTCGCCCGCGTTAATACAGATTTTGACTGTGAGAAATATCCAATTTTGCAGTTTTAGTTTTAATTAAAATCAGCCCCTTGACTCCTTTGATTAATTTGAGCTATTCTTCATAGTGATGATTTGGCCATCCACGACCACTTGGAAAACTCAGCCTGTATATGTACAGGAAGCATTAACGCAAAACCGATTAACTAAATTCATTGAAAACGTTGTTCAATACAGGTAAAGGCGAACATCAGCAGCTAAATGTAGCTGGCCATAGGTAAAGCATGACTTTTCCAAATACGGGGCATATTTGGAAAAGTTGAGCAGTACCCTTGAGCTTTGTTAATAGTAATAGCAAAACTAAGTTTGATTGGAAACTGGAGTCTTTTGAATTGAACAGATCATGTTATACCTGTTAATATATTGGCACCTTATTGTGTAATACGAAGCCTCATCCAATTACATAATCTAAATAAATATACAGATCTCAATTATTTCTTATCAAAAACATGCCTGCAAAGTTTCAACCAAATCGGAAGCAAGTTTCATACAAAGATCTGCTTTTCCCATTTGATCATCATCATCATATTAGCCGAAAGACGTCCACTGCTGGACATAGGCCTTTCCCAAGCGTCGCCACATTGACCCGTTTCCCATTTACCCCCTTAAAATTCGAATTTACAAAAATCCTTTCTTAACTAACGTTTACTATCTTATACTACCTACCACCTGCCAAAATTCAGCTTCATGAAGACAATTAGTACATCTTATCTTTACAACCCCAACCCCTCCTCTCTTAATTTCTCCCTCTTCTAAAAACTATTTATTTTTCTTACAAACTTTAACACCCCTTTTTAAGCCTCTAAGCGATAAAATTAAAAAAAAAACAAAACGTGTTTCTTTAATTGTAATAAAGAACAGAAATACTAAGTTTCAAGTAATTTTGATGATAAATAATTTGTTTTTCTTACAAACATTAGAACCCCTTCTTAATCCTTTAAGGGATGAAATTCAAAAAAAAAACAATACATGTTTGTTTAATTGTAATAAAGAACAGAAATACTAAGTTTCAAGTAACTTTTATGTTATACTATTTATTTTTCTTACAAACTTTAACACCCCTTTTGAAGCCTCTATGGGATGAAATTCAAAAAAACTTCAAAACGTGTTTCTTTAATTGTAATAAAGAACAGAAATACTAAGTTTCAAGTAAGTTTGATAATAAACAATTTATTTTTCTTACAAACTTTAGTACCCCTTCTTAGCCCTTTAAGGGATGAAATTCAAAAAAACCTTGGACATGTGTTTCTTTAATTGTAATGAAGAGCAGGGGGGTGACCACAAGCTCTTAGAGTAAGGTTATTTTGAGATCGAGTAAGGGACAGATGTATCTGACTTGTATACATCTGTCACTTACTCGATCTCAAAATAACCTTACTCTAAGAGCTTGTGGTTACCCCCCTGAAATACTAAGTAAGACAGAAATACTAAGTAGTAAAGAACAGAAATATTAAAAACTAGGGGGTAGTCAAAACACAAACACCAAAAATTTTATCTCTTTATTTAAAATAATAATTAAAATAGTAATAGTCAAGTATTTTATATATTAATGATAAATTTTAAGAGTAAATCATCACTACCTGCCAGTAAAGTGTTATCAGCTCTAAAACACAACATTTATTGTTACAACCACACCATGGACGCTATCAACCGCACAATCACTGATATGAGTAATCTATTCAGTCTCAGAATGGCTGAATTTGAAAAGGAGTTGCTGAAGACTCCAGGCACCACACCAATAACCACCTCAGACTTGGCAGCAGAGTTTTCTTCATTCCGGACGTTTTTGCTTGGCGTTCTAAGCTCTTTTAACATATCTCCTCCGGTAATCTACTGGTTTTGTAGTTACCTGTTTGGCCGCCGGCAGCGTATTTGCACTGATGAATACTTCTCTTCTTGGTGTCACACCTCTGCCGGTGTGCCGCAGGGTGGCGTTTTATCTCCTCTTCTCTTCGCACTCTTTATTAATGCTATCACTCAACGACTTTCTTCTTTCTACCACCTGTATGCTGATGATCTCCAGATTTATACCCAAGCCCCTCTTGGCGAGTTACGAGATGTCATTGAGACAATTAATTTGGACCTGGCTCGAATAGGTGACTGGAGTGCTGAGTTTGGGCTGAAGATTAATCCGACTAAGACTCAGGTGACTGTTGTTGGTAGTTCTCGGACTGTTCGTGGAATTGATTGGTCGACGCTTCCCCAGGTTACTTTCAACAACACCATTATTCCTATAGCTAACACTGTGAAGAACTTGGGGATTTATATCGACAGCACTCTTGCCTGGACCAAACAACTGCAGGAAGTCAGTCGTAAACTTTTTGCTTCTGCGGGCTCCCTGAGACGTCTTCGTAATTTTCTTCCCATCTCCACTAAAGTTGCGATAGCACAATCTCTTCTTCTCCCTATCCTGGACTATGTTGATGCCAGCTATCTTGATCTCACCCAAGACCAATTGGACAAGCTTGAGCGACTTCAAAATCTCTGTATCAGATTCATATTTGGCTTGCGCAAGTATGATCATGTTTCTGAATTTCGTACTAAGCTCAAATGGCTTCCTATTCGGCTTCGCCGGAATGCCCACATACTTTCTTTGCTTTATAACGTGCTATTTAATCCTTTTACTCCTTTTTATCTCAAAGAACGCTTTCAGTTCCTCTGTGACACCCATTCTAGGTCCTTGAGATCATCGGAAAATTTAAAATTAAATATTCGTATGCATTCCACTTCCTTTTTTGACAAATCTTTCACGATTCAAGCGGCGCGGTTGTGGAATGTATTACCAATTGAAATTAGACGTGCTCAAACGCTGCCAACGTTTAAGAAAATGGTAAAAGAGCATTACCTGTCACTATAATTTTTATTCTTCTCCTTTCTCTGTTATATATTTGATATGTATTAGTATATTATATAATATTGTATGTATGTATTGTAGTTTTTTTTTTTTTGTACACTGACAGCCCTAAATTCTTCTCCTATCGTACAGTCCATCCAAAGGTTGTCTGTAAGAGATTGCCCTGTGCGATAAGACCGCCCATTGTACACTTGTTTTTGTGAATATTTGTCCAGTATATATTTTGTGGTGTACAATAAAGTATATAATAATAATAATAATAAAAATATTTAAATTACATTTATATTTATTTTATTTTTTTCATTTTTTATATTTTTAAATGTTTTCTTTCTTGTATGTGTTTTTAAAAAATATTTAAAAATGTATAAAATAAGAAATTGAATAAAATAAAGGACATAATAATAATAAAATAAATGTATTGAATAAGAAAGAAGAATAAATAAATGAATAATAATAATAATAAGTTTCAAGTAATTTTGATGATAAACAATTTGTTTTTCTTACAAACTTTAACACCCCTTTTTAACCCTTTAAGGGATGAAATTCAAAAAATCGTTAAAGAGGTATTTTTTATTTATATTTAGTGGCTAAATACCATATTTCATTCATTTCAAACTAAAAATGACAGAGTTTCATACAAACTTTCATCCCTTATTTAACTCCCTTAGGGGTGGAATTTCGAAAAATCCTTTCTTATTCCTTGTCTACATTATAAAGGGAACCTCTGTGCAAAATTTCAGCTTCCTAGGTCCAAGGACCTGGGCTGGGCGTTGATGAGTCAGTCAGTCAGTCAGGACTTGTCTTTTTATTTATATAGATAGATAGATAGGCACAAAGTTTATTCTCAAACCGCTGTAACAATTTTTTTATTGTAACCTGAATAACTGGCATTTCAATTCAATCAAGAACTATTTATCACTTGTAGAGGATTTCCTTTTACCTCGTTTCCAAAATAGCCAGAATTATAATGAAGAGGGCAAAGAAATTCGTATGTGATTTCATACATATCAGGGCCCACTTAACCATGTGTCACTGTATATTAGTAGGAAGTAATAATCCGTGCCGCGAATGCACATGCTAGTTGCATGTGCATTCGCGGCACAAGACATAAATGTAAACCAATAGCCAAGTTATTCGGCTTCGACGATGGAGCGGCCCTACCTAGACATTGATGTGGATGTGTCCGACGAACCAAGAAGATGTCGATTGCAATATTTCGCGATGGATAAATGAGCTTGCTTTAAAGATAATTAATCAATAATTTGACACTTCTGTAGTATATTTTATATTGTAATTTCTTGGTATTTAAAAATAAATGTTAATAATTCTACGTATATTAGTAGGAAGTAGGATATGATAATGTCACCCACCTTCATAGACGCTAATCCGTACTGACAGTTGTCGCCTTCATCAACACTCACGTGACAGAAACTATTACTGTCATTACACAGAGTAAGGAAACAATGGAGTGTTGACACTAGACGTTTAGGGAGTTGCAGTTTTGAGAAACGGACTATTTGGGCATTGGTCGTTTTTGGGAAAGTGGACGAAATTGGAAATAGACATTTATGGAATTACCATTTTGGGATGTGGACGTTTTGGGAGAGTGAACATTTTGGGAAGTGTTTGTTTTGAACCTCAATGGTAAAATCATTTATACGAACGATTGATGATAGCGGGTGAGACCTTCAGGTTGCCTAGTAACAGATTTCTACCAATTACACAGGCTAAGTCTGCCTGTCCACTAGAGCTGAGTGAGGCAGCGGAGTGGAGATGCGGAGCGAAGCGGAGATGCCGAGCGGAGTTGCGGACTGTATTTGTTCATACGCGGAGCTAGATAGCGGAGCGGACCGAGAAAGACATGCGGAGTGGAGTACCGGAGCGGAGTAGCAGACTGTGTTTTATCATACGCGGGACTCGATTGCGAACACGTGACAAGTCATTTGAGTTGCCACCGGCGGGTGATTGGCTTAGTTCTACGCGAAATATCAATGGCAATTTTATCGAAAAAAGCCGTTTCCCCACTCCGCTTCTCGCTCCGCTGCCCGCTCCGCTCCCCTGCTCCGCCTAAATGCTCTGTTTCTTATCGCCGCGGCCCCACTCAGCGTAGAACATGTATGTATTTTGAAACTAGTTTTCAAATCCCTGTCCACTAATGCGTAGCGGAGTTTTTATGCAATTCGATTGGTTGGCTCCGGTCCTCTTTTCTACGTTCCGTGCCAAGTGGCCAGGCAGCTTTAATCCGATTTTGAATAAAAAAAGTTGAGTATTTTGTCAAACTCTACTTTAGCCTTAAAAACCTGTCAAACTTTAGCTTTCAAGTAGGGTTTGACACATTCTCTACTCCTAATGCTCAATGCAGAAACTGACCCATTACTCGACGTTGCTTAACAACCTGCATTAATGGTAAACCATAAATGTCGATTAATCACTCCATTCATTCACTACTCTTTGCTATCCAAACCACATAAGTAACACTACCAAGTGAAAACTCTTATAATCTTAATAACTCAACTGCTGTCATCAAATGACTACTTAAATTGGCAAAGTTATATTATGATGATGTCAATAGATTGTAAGATTAAGTTTTTGACGTGTAAGGCAGGAAATAGGCAATGCCGTTGTTATAATCGTATTTAATTCACTGTGTAGCATATACATACTGTTCGCGACAGAGTGTTCAGTGGTAGTGTAAATAGTATAATGACAGTACGCTAGTTATGATTGAAAGACAGAGCAGTGATTAGAACAGTGATTTATAGTAGTGAATCAATAGTATAGTATTAGGAACGATCGAGAAATACACGGTTGTAGGTAGGTAACAGTTCAAACGCCGCGCCGCGGCGTCGCGAACCATCTAAGTGCTCAAAGCGGCCGCCGACTGCATCTTATCCTTTGTACGCACCGACACCGCGACGCACGTGTGGGTACAATGTTATCGGTAAGCTAAAGGAACCGCCGCCGGTACCTAAAATCTTTAAACTAGCCGACACACTTGCGAATACAATAGATCAAAGAAGCCGCGCCGGCCGCGGAATCTCGAATCGTCTTGACTATATAGAATAGAATAGAATAGAATAGAAATATATTTATTCGACACAGGCACAACACAACAGCAACAAACATGGAGTAAAAGACAAAAAAGAAATGCAAAGACAAATTGCGCTGAGCGTCACCATACCGAAAGGGTTACCAACTCAGCATTTGCTGGGCGTCAGACATCCAGCGCTGGTTTTCAGTTGGCACCCCGCAGCGACACACGGACGTGGGCAACAAAATAAAATAAAAAAATAAAAAATATAATTTATACATATTTGACTTAGGTGATACAATAGGATGTGTATAAAGTGTAAATAAATAATGTACAATGAAATAATAGAAGAATAAGTGTATTGTGAACTACAATGTGTGTGTGTGTGTGTGTGTGTGGGTTGCAGCGAAAAAGAAAACAAAATCATAAATAAAAATCATTCACAAATACCCTACCAACCTACCACAAAGAACAAAAATAAGTCACCAGCATGGTGCTCAAAGCCTACTAGTAGTAAGTCACATTATCTCCTTCTTTAATCACCGCCAAGGCCTCCACACCAAATATTACTGCTTCCACACCAAGTAGGTAATTTAAAAAGGAAAGGAGTCTGCCAGGAAACAAAAACGAAAATGCGAAAGTCACAGAGTTCCCGGAGACACAGATGCAACGGGCTCACCACATCCAGCCCATCTATTAACTAGAATTGGGTTAAGTTGTAATGGTGAGTTTCTATACTATTGTGTTAAATGATAAACTAAATTAAACAGACGTATACTTATTTTTTTATTGATAACATGATTAGATTAGTAATAATTTGATATATAATAAATATTGGTTTAAAAAAACGATTTGTCAATTCTAATGTCATTAAATTCTAATTGTGAATTCAGTATGAATTTTTTAAGTTTCGTCCTAAAATTAATTATATTTTGTAGGTCCCTAATTGGTGGGGGAATGTTATTCCAACATTTGGATAGAATATTGTTAATAGAATTTCGACCGTATGCCGACCGCCGAGAATAGTTTATTGTATACCCTTTTGTTGATGTCGGCATCTCTTTAAGTAATATTTAGTAATAAATCACGACAGGCGAACAATGCTATCTTCCGCCGCGGGCCGACTTTGTCGGCAAGTTTTCTGGAAATATTTTGTAGACTCACGGAGTGGTATAAAAGCGCGCCGCGCTCGCCATTACAGACAGTTCAGATTTAACATTCGGCCAGATCACATCTGATATTCGGATAGTTCGGTCAGATCACATCTAGCATTCGTACCGTCGCATAGTATTGTTCGCCAGTCGCCATAATAGTGAAACAGTCTTTTATTTATCTCCACCTTCTCCGCCCATAAAACAACAATAGACCAGTAACTTCCATCCCACCATACTTCACACAACTGACGCAGCACCCGGAACCTATAGGTGCAGGACGCCAGCGGCTCAGCTTGGACTTCGCTATAGTTCCACCCAACACGAGAACGCCCGTCCGGTACACATACATACTATGTACTCACATCAATCTGTTTAGCCTTTTTCTAGATATGCTGGGTAAGCTTAAAGTTTAACCTAATTAACAAAAAAAATAGCTTAAGAGAACGCTCTTAATAATACCACTACCACTTATTGTCGCATGGGTCGATCTTCAAGGTTAAGCAACCCTTGACGAGGTCGGTCCGTGGATGGGTTACCATTTCAACATACCGAGATTCGTTCATACCTTGGCAAGCACGTTAAGTCGTCGGTCCCGTCTGTCATTTGAAGCCTGAGATCTGACACTAGTCTTGCCAAGGGGTATCGTGTTACCCAGTTACTGGGTTGTATAGGTCAGATAGGCAATTGCTCCATGTAAAACACTGGTATTCAGCTATATTTAGTTGCTAATATTTTGTTGTACTCCAATAAATAAATAAATCTGCCAGTCCTTTTTCACAACTATGTTGGGATCTGCTTCCAGTCTAACCGGATTTGGCTTAATCCTAAAAATAATAATAAATATTTATGTATTTATTTTAATGCACAAAACATGGTATACAAAGGTGTTACATGAGTTAAAGGAGATTGATTGAAACTGCATATATCCATTATCATATGCTCAACTGTAGCACTAACGACCACTAGACTACCTAGGTCAATAAAAAATCAAGGTTATGGGAGTTTTAATGGAAGCACTCATGCACTAATAGTTGTCAGAGCTGAGAGTGCACTTTACATTTTCTTCGAGTACCTGGTCGATGCTTCAGAAAATATACTGATAATGCACTATGCGGTACTTTTCTGAAGCTTATTTTGTGCATTACCTTGTTACTAGGGACCTGATGAAATACCACTGTCTGATACCGGCTAGGAATAACAGCGAAACGATCGTTCGAACGTTTTTTAGTTCACTTCTTTAGCAGTCGCGCTTTTTCAGGGTTCCGTACTCAAAGGGTAAAAATAGGACCCTATTATTAAGACTCCGCGGTCCGTCTGCCTGTCTGTCTGTCTGTCACCAGGCTGTATCTCATGAACCATGTTAGCTAGACGGTTGAAATTATCACAGATGATGTATTTCTATTGCCGCTATAACAACAAATACTAAAAATATAATAAAATAAATATTTAAGTGGGGCACCCATACAACAAACGTGATTTTGTGCGACAAAAGTGCGAGACACTTCGTGCGCGAGTCCAACTCGCACTTAGCCGGTATTTTTATTTTTTGAATTAACTTTTTTATTTTATTTGGCTCGCGCGCGGTTCGCCAGCCAGTCACTTGTTCAATACAATGTTCCCGTGCGGTCTGAAATAGAACTACAATCGCTCATTAGCCATTGACCTCATACATTCGTGGTAATCGATTATAGCGATGTAATCCTATTTTGGACCGCATGGTTTGTGATTCATCTCTTTGCTGATTGAAACATTTACTTAAAATATCTACATTCAAAATTCAAATCACTTTTAGTCCTGTTTACAAAGAATTAACTAGCTTTTTTTTAATAGATGGTATAATTTTTTTTTTTTCCGGAAACGAAACTTATTTGTTTAAAATAACTATGGAGCAGCTAGTCTCGTTTCGATCATTTTAATGCCCTATTAATTTAGCTGGGTCGACTATTGAGGTAAAAATGTACTACGCTAAGGGCTCGACAGACGTAATACTGTCCCAATTTCTGAGTTTATACAAAAATAAAAACAAGTCCATTTTTTTCTCAAAATTTTCACTTTGCCGGGAAGCTATTACTATTTTACCCTAAATTACGAAACAATGGAGCAATGAAGAGGTGCATCTATGCCTTGCAACATTGAACTCCCACATGCATAAAAGAGTTCAGAAGGCACCTGGGTTTGAACCGGGGACCTCTCGATCTGCAATCGATTGCCACTGAGCTATATTTCCAACCGTACCATATCGTATGGTGTCGGACGTAAAGAATTTCACCATCCCATATCTTCCCGTGGGTGTCGTAAGAGGTGACTAAGGGACACACCAGAGAATGGGCAGCAGCGTTCTCTGTACTTTAACAAACAAACTGCGATCGCCAACCCACCTGCCAAGCGTGGCGATTACGGCAAAACCCCCAAACAAAAATTAATAGTTTAAAAAAAAACGGCCCCGAGTGTCCGGCAGCCCGTCTATCCTCGACTACGGTAGCGGTCGAGGCGATGGCGTGGCGACGGATGCAAAGGTCCCTGGAGTGGACTACCGGCTACCCCAATAAACACCGACGACTGGACCTGGCAACATATAAAACGCGAACACTCCGGACCGACGAGAAGATGGCCGAACTCGATGAAGGATTGATTATTCTTTCTCATGTAGGTCAAACGAATACATATTTATATCTGTTTCCTTTTTTATATGCACCCTTTTTACGCGGCTCCAATCACTGGCTCCGTAAAAGGCTAACACATCATTAGAGACTTGGCTCGCATTGCTTGAGTGCCAGGCGCATTGCAAAGAGGTTTTTATGGAAGCTTATTATGTACAGAAACTTATGGTATTAATATCTGTAGTTGCTGTGGCTGTGGCAAAGGAGATCAACCACTTCTTTGGAGCTTTGGTACCGACGCTGTAAAGCAGGTACCGATGTTGTTCCTGCTGTAGCTATGATGTCATCCAGCCATCGTTTCATAGGTCGGCCTTTTCGTCGTTTTCCGCTAGGTCCCTTCCATCTCGTCGCTTCTACTGTCCATCGCTTGTCACTGTTTCGTGCTACATGGCCAGCCCATCGCCATTTTAACCTTAGACTGTAGTGTAGGACGTCAATCAGTTTTGTCTTCTTTCTTATTAATTCACTTCTTACTTTGTGTATTCTTCTTATTTTTAGTAGGCTTCTTTCCATCGCTTTCTAGCATCTGACAAGTTTTGTTTTTATTTTAGTGGTGTTAGTTCTCGTCTGGCAACTATACGTGAGAGTCGGTAGAATGCACGTATCCATCACTTTTTTCTTTAGGTGGAGCGGATAGTCACCTTTCATAATCTCTCTAAGCGACCATTATTTTTTTCAGCTCATATTTATTCGGCGCTCTACCTCATCTTCCTCGTTTCTATCTTCAAATGATAACTGTTTTCCTAAATAAATGTATTTATTCACGTATTCAAGTGTCTCTCCTTCAAGTTTTATTGTGTGGGGGAAGCTGTTTGTCATAAGTTTTGTTTTCTCTTTATTCATTAGAAGACCTACTTTTTCACTTTGTACACTCAATAGATTTATCATCGTTTCTAATTGTCTACTGTTTTCAGCGAAGAGGACTATATCATCTGCAAATCTGAGGTGGCTTAAGTACCGATTACCTATTTTTATTCCTTCATTTTCCCATTTCAGACACTCAAAGATGTTTTGAAGCACAGCTATGAAAATTTTGGGGGACAGGGGGTCTCCCTGCCTCACTCCTCGTAGAATTGGTATTTCTGGACCTCGTTTCTCCAGTTTCACACAACTAGTGCTGTTGTCATATATGTTTTTCAAAACGGTTTTGTACTTTTCGTGTACTTGGCATTTGTTTAATGCTTCCCAGATTGCATCGTGTGATATTGTGTCGAATGCTTTAGCGTAATCGATGAATGCTACGTATAATGGCCTGTTAAACTCCTTGTATTTTTCTATTATTTGCTGCATTACATGTATATGGTCCACAGTTGAAAAACCCGAACGGAACCCTGCTTGCTCTATAGGTTGATGTTTTTCGATTTTGCCACTGATTCTGCTTAGCAATATGGAGGTAAAAAGTTTATAAGTGCTAGGCAGAAGGCTAATTGGACGATAGTTGCCTATATCTTGAGGGTCACCTTTTTTGTAAAGCAAAATTATATCTGGGGGGTAACCACAAGCTCTTAGAGTAAGGTTATTTTGAGATCGAGTAAGGGACAGATGTATCTGACTTGTATACATCTGTCACTTACTCGATCTCAAAATAACCTTACTCTAAGAGCTTGTGGTTACCCTCCTGATTTATTCCATTGTTTTGGTATTTGTCATGTGTTTATGATTTTGCTGAATAAATATGATAGTGGGCGTGCTAACCGAGCAAATCCAAATTTTAAAGCTTCATTAGGTATTTCATCTGGCCCTGGACTTTTTCCTGATTTTAGCTTTTTGATATGCGTTACTATCTCCATCACATCTACTTCTGCGGGCTCGACTTACTAATAGCATTTAACTTGAACATAACCAGTGGAATGAGAGAGTACCAGGGTGAACTGTACACATCTGCGTACCCGTTTACAGAAAACTGGCGTGATGGTATGTTATGAAATGATGTAAACAATAAACAGACATGCGATTGCAGCAATCCCGAGAGATTTGCCGTCATTTATTGAAGATTTATGTTGTATATTTCCGAAGTTCTTCATCAGATCTTTACCAAATTGAAATGGGACTATTTCTGAATAAATTTCAATCAAACAAAAAAATAATTCTGCAAAGCCGTTTTTATATGACGAAATTATAACTGAACACACATAAAAAAAATATATATAAACACCCGAATTGAGAGACTCCTCCTTTTTGGAAAGTTGGTTAAAAAGTCGTTTGAAAATTGATATGAAACGGCTCTTTTCTGTAAATAATATCAAGAAAAAATGCATTTCGTTACTTACTGGTAACTAATTACTGCAACACCTATTTTTTGCCGACAGAGATGAATTAATTAAGGCGATTCATCATCATCATCATCTCAGCCGAAAGACGTCCACTGCTGGACATTAGCTACTCAGGCGTCGCCACATTGACCGAGTCTCGCATGCAGTGCATACCCAAAACTTTAACCAGGTCATCGGTCCACCTAGAGGGAGACCTTCCAACGAATTGTCTTCCGGTTCACGGTTGCCATTCCAGAACTTTTTGGCCCCATCGGCCATCCGTTCTGCGAGCAATGTGCCCACTGTCACTTAATTTTCGGGCTGTGGTCGGTAACTTTAGTTCTCCTGCGTATATCCTAATTTCTGATGCGATCACGCAAGTCCATGTTCATTTTAAGACCCACTCTTTGGAAAGCTCTACTGAGAACATCGAGCATTGTACTGAGGCCTAACATGGTCTCAGCCATGACGACATTCGTCGGCAAACCAAATATAAGTGATAAACTCACCATTGAAGTTGATGCCTAGCCCCCTCCAGTTCAGAACCTTGAAGACATCCTCCAGCACAGCAGTGAACAGTTTCAGTGAAATGACGTCTGCCTGTCTCTCACCGCTCTGGAGAAGGATAGGATTCGAGGTCTGATCCTGAAAGGTGGACTGACATGGTGGCGTTGTCGTACAAACACTGCAACACCTCAATGTACCGGTAATCAATGTGGCACCGTTGGAGAAACTGCAGTACAGCCCAAGTCTTGATCGGATATGAAGGCTTTCTTATAGTCCACAAACGCAAAGCAGAGAGGCCGGTTATACTCTTCGGCCTGCTGTATAACTGGCCGCAGCGTATGTATGTGGTCTACGGTGCTAGACTTTTTTCGGGATCCGGCTTGTTCGGGAGGCTGGAAATTGTCAAAACTCCCCGCGAGACGATTCGTGATGACTCTTGGAAACAACTTGAAGACATGGCTAAGAAGTGAGATGGGCCTATTGTTCTTCAGCCGGGCATTGTCGCCCTTCTCGATGCACAGTACCATCACACCACTGCACCATGCCTGTGGAGTTTTGCCCTCGAGTATGACGGAATCAAACAGCTTCTGAAGGGCCTCAAGGACTGGTTTCCCATCCGCCGTCAGGGGTTCCGCCGTGATTACGTTATCACTTCGCACCTTGTTGTTTTTAAGCTAATTCAGATAAATCTTTATCTCGTACAAGCTGACGTCCGGGATGTCTTCGGTATGTAGTCGGGTCAATCTAGATATTGGGTTGTTTGTTAGATTCGCAACGGGTTTGCTTATTGATGTGTACAACTGGCCATAGAATGTCTCGATCTCCCTCAGAAACTCTGGTTTGATGGATACGATCCTGCCATCGGCTTCAGTTTCGTGAGCTGGCTCTGCCCAAAAGCCCTTGTATGCTGCCCAAAATACCTTGGAGTCTTTACTTCCTCAACTTGTCTATAGCTCCTCTAGCCATCGCCATTTGCCACTTCACCTCATCCTAGCAACTGCCATTGCTTGCGATCATAGCGCGAAGATATATATAGGACTGAACTATGTCACAGTTGGCAATCTATGTCACACCCGGTGAATTGTTGTTGCTACGTTCCACAATCATAATTTTGGTCTTACTCTAATTGATCTTCAATCCAAAAGAAAATCCGTCCAAATTCGTAAGACTCACGGGCTCTATCTTAAGGAGGAGATCCTCCATTTGGTCACGATTAGTCGCAAACAATGATGTGGAAGCAGCGTAGCGAAGGTTCGCAATTTTATAGCCACCAATTGCATCACCGTCAGTCCAGTCTTCGAGGGTGATTTGCATAATGAGCTCCGTGTAGATGTTGAACAAAAGTGGCGATACCATACTTCCCTGGCAAACACCTGCACTGGGATGGAAGCTATCTGAAATGTGGTTATCTGTTCACACTGATGCAGTTCCTCTCTCGTAGAGGTGTCTAAAAAGATGCACAATATGTTTTAAGTGTGCCCTTTTCCAGGTTGGCCATTTTACGGAGTCAAATGCTTTTGAGAAATTAACAAAGCATATGTAGGTCGGCTTGCTGATTTCTCGTTCCTTCTCGATAACCTGACGAACAATGAGAACCTGCTCCCTAGCTCCTTTTCCCTTTACAAACCCATCTTGTTCCTGTGCTATTTCTTTCGCAAGGTTTGCCTTCAGCCGTTCGTTTAGGATGTGCAGCAATATTTTGCTTGCATGACTGATCAGTGCAATCAGATGGTAATTACTGCACTTTTTGGTGGAACCCTTGTTGTGGAGAGGAATGAAAACCGTGTGAGCCCATTCCGGCGGCCATTTCGCTGTCAACCATATCTTATTACAGATGATGTGAAAGATATGGATGCCCTGTTCCCCCAATGCACGAATGGTCTCATTTTCGATGGTATCAGAACCCGTAGCTTTTTCACTCTTTAAGTGCTTAATGGCAGCTCTGACTTCAGATTCAAGAATGTCTGGTTCCAGTGTATCACTCTCAGGTTCTGTAGGTGGCTCCCTCGTAAAGGCTTTTGACTGCGGGTCTTCAAACAGCGACCTACATATTATCTCCAAGCCTCAGATATCTGCGCCAGTTCGCTGACCACTTGACCATTACCGTCTTCAAAGGCCCAGGTTTTGGAAGGCAGCGATTGAGTTATAAGTCAAATTTTGTGATGCAGATCTCTTGACTCGCATCTACCTGCATGAGCTTCAATGTCCTCACATATTCGGCGTAGGCAGGTATTATGGTCCTGTCTACATTACCTTTGGATCTGGGCAGACTTTTCATTCAGGGCTTTAACATTTGCACCGACTGCTTTAATTTTTCGACGTTCCTCCACAAACGCTAAGTTGCCATCCGTCATCCAGTGCTGCTGCTGCTGTTTGTCTCCCATATACAAATGATATAATATGTAAAATGAAGTAACTAATAATTCGGCTGTTGAAAAAAAGTAAATAGCAAATTAGATTGCTCACGGAGACGTGACTCATAGCTAACGGATTCATGGCAGGCGCTACGAATTGCCTTCCATTGGACTAAGAGAGTGAGGGAAGAGGGCATGCATCTGCATCTGCAATCTGTATTTACGTTTTAACATTAAAGTTTTCTTGTTATACCACTCATGGTACACTTAAGACGTTTTGCTTAGGTTCGTGCAATTTTGAGCATTGTGCTCATTCCAATAGTATTGTAATTGAATTAAAAATAATTTATTGATAAAGCAGAAATTATGTTTTGAATTTGGAATTACCTCTCGTCCAGCATTGTTTGCCCATAGAAAGAAAGAGCTCGTCGACCTTTCACGTGACCAGAGGTCTGGCCTTTTCTTCGGCCAGAGAATCAGCATTGCCATCAAACGTGGCAATGCTGCCAGCGTTCTGGGCACGTTTCCTGTTGACATCGATGTGGACGAATTTTATGATGCACAATGAGCCCTTTTCCGTCTCTCCTTTTTATTTGTATATAGGCTTGTTTTTTTTATTTTATATTTCTTTGTATATATTTGTAAACAACAATTAAGTACATAGAAAGAAGTATATAACAACATTTTATATCAAAAAGATATGCGAACTATTTCGGTTAAACGCTTATTTTTAAATTCAAAGAAAAATGCCAAATAATAAAACGGCAAGTAGATATTTAAATAATGGCATGTCATTGAGATGGGTAACTTTCTTATTACATAAATAACATAGTTGTTGCTAAGGAATTATATATTTAAGCAAAATCCGATCTAATTGTACTAGAACGTCTTTAGTAAAATACTCTTAGGATGGGTCACGGATAAATTGCTTGAATATTTATTTAGACTTCATGCACAAAGGTACAAAGGCGGGCTTAATGCCTTAGGCATTCTCTACCAGTCAACCAATATTCACCTCAGCCTAACCCTTCGGGAACTACTGTGTAACTGTGTGTTTGTGAATTTGTGTAGATGTGTATTTGTGTATCTGGCTGTGGCATCATAGCTCCTAAAGGGATGAACGCTGACGCTGATGCTTTTCTGGTAGTCGCCACTGTTGATTCTGGCTTTCAGGAGTTGCAGTGGTTTAGGAATAGTGCGGTGGGATTGTCCCATAAAACGGACAAACCGATTTTAATTTAGTATTTTTTGTTTCCAAGGTGACATTATCGGTAGTGTTCTTAGCTATATTTGATGAAAATCGGTTCAGCTGTTCAAAAGTTATGGGCGTTTTACTATTTGTATCGGGGTTTTTTCGTATGATACTTGTATCATAATTACGTGTTCGATAGATTTTTGATCGAATCGTGTCTACTATTAGATAAATTATGTATTTTAAAAAGAATATAATAAAAAATTACGGTCGGGCTTTTTATAAGTTTTCTTTTTAGTTAATAGGATTCCAAACACTCTTCTCATATACATCAGTTAAAACTAAAACTAGTTAAAAATACTTCTCTTCCATGAGTTTAAACCCCATTGCTTGGCGTGACCACATCATGGCTTCAAATCTTTCTTCTTTATCATGGTTTTCCACTTGCTCCTACGTTCAGAAACATACGTACAGCTTTGAAACTGAACAGAAACCTACAAATCCATACCTACAGCTTGATATAAAAGCTTCGAAACCGTGTGAATATCACATAGGTCAGCTTCTATATGCATAACTCCTGGAAATTTACTAGGAAGGGAAAAATCGTGACATCCTCAACGCCTTCGTAAAATCGACATACAAAACGTGCTATGCATCTTATTACACTACATGGCGTTATGGATGCTGATGATTAAATAACGTTATTGACTATGCTTTTTGCTTAGAACGCGTTATGTAAACTAATATTATAAAGAGGTAACTTGTTTGTTATTTTTATTTTTGTTAAAGGTAATTTCTGGTAATCATCCGCTGGATGCGAGACGCACGGGATCGGGCAATGTGGCGAGGCCTGGGGGCGGCCTATGTCCAGAAGTGGACGTATTTCGGCTGAAATGATGATTATGATGAATCTCGGGTAATACTTGTCAGTGGGCTTAGTGTGAGTTTTTACTTACGCTGATTCGCGTTTACGTAAACGTCAATTTGTATTGAATCTGTATTAGCGCCGTCTGGTGACAGTAACAAATTATTTTCAAAATTTATCGTTTACGTTATCACGATCGAGTGCGTTAAACAACTCGGAAAAAACCACAGTGATTAAGAAAATAGTTTCACTGATAGGCAACAATATCGTTGGTCGTCATAGGCTACGTTACTGAGGCTTTTGGAGTCGGAAGCAAGGCCACAATTACAACGAAAACTCAAGTGGCTGTTGTGGCAAGTTCCCGAACGGTCTCTAGGATTGATTGGGCGACACTTCCCCAGGTTTCTTTCAACACACCATTGTTCCTATAGCACAAACTGTGATTACCTGGGGATTAACATCGACAGCACCCTTTACTGTACTAAACTACTGCAGGAGGTCAGTCGTAAACTGTTTGTGTCTGCGGGCTCCCTGAGACGCCTTCGTAACTTTCTTCCCATCACCACTAAAATTGCGATAGTACAATCTCTTCTTCTCTCTATCCTGAACTAATGCTGATGCTAAAGCTGATGCCAGCTATTTCGATCCCACCCAAGACCTATTGGACAAGCTTGAGCGACTTCAAAATCTCTGTATCAGGTTCATTTTTGGGCGCACGGTTGGCGCAGTGGTTGAGCGATTGACTGCTGCGCTGCGTGTCGCGGGTTCGATTCCCGCACGGAACAAATATTTGTATGACCTACAGATAGTTGTTCCGGCTCTGGGTGTTGTGTATGTGAGTTTATATGTTTGTAAACGCACCCACGATACAGGAAGAAATTCCAAGTGTGGGGCAAAGTTTTCTTTAAAAAAAAAAAAAAAATTTGGCTTGCGCAAGTATGACCATGTTTCTGAATTTCGAACCAAGCTCAAATGGCTTCCTATTCGCCTTCGCCGGAATGCCTACATACTTTCATTGCTATATGATGTGCTTTTTAATCCTTCTAGTCCTTTTTATCTTAAAGAACGCTTTCAGGTTCCTCTGTGACACACATTCTCAGTCCTTGAGATCATCGTAAAACCTAAAATTAAGCATTCGTATGCATTCCACATCCTTCTTCAACAAATCTTTCACGGTTCAAGCAGCTAGTTTGTGGAATGCATTACCTATTGAGGTAAGGCGTGTGCAAACATTACCTTCATTTAAAAAATGGTGAAGGAGCATTTTCTTTCTCTGTAACTATTCTTCTCCTTTCTTTGTTCTATATTTGATATTTATTAGTATATTATTTTATTTGTATGCATGTATTTTTTTTTATATCTAAGTAATATTATTTAATATAGTTTTTGTACACTGACAGCCCTATGTCTATCTCCTCTCGTACAGTCCATCCAAAGGTTGTCTGTAAGAGATGAGAAGATCTGCGCGATAAGACCGCCCACATTGTACACTTATTTTTATAAATGTTTTGTCCTGTAATTATTTAAGTGGTGTACAATAAAGTATATAATAATAATAATTAATGGCTAAATATTTATTAAGGTATTAGCTTCCTAGGTTGTGATATTTACCTACCTAATTGCTACCATCACTTCGTGTTCTGAGCAATGAAGGGTAGCTCTGCTATCATTTAGCCTATAGATAATACTTTAAAAAAAATGGCTTTTTGTAAAGCAGTAACGAAATAACTTAAATAATCATTTGTTACTTTGCGGCAATCCATAGCGATAAAATATTATAAAATTAAATTATTAAGTTGATTTTCTGCCCTATGGCCCCGCAAAAATTAACACTTACATACGCTGCAGAATTCTACCCAAACCTAACTCAACTCGTGTTTCACATTTTTTTTTTCAGATTTTGATATTGTAGGTTCTGTAAAAGGTATAAATAAAAGGCAGTTATTCCTTATTCTAAATTAAGTTTATATTAAAATTTTATAGGTACATCAAAAATATATACATATTAAATTAACTTGACTGTTGATCAAACCCCTTTGTCCAATCACAAAATGACAAATGTTTGATCCAACAGTCAATGATTTGATCAAATATTGTTTCAATCTTTCCATTGTTTTGAAACAAACATTAACATCAATTTTCGTGATCTTTTTACCAATCACACTCAGTCTTGCGTCCTCTATGAAGACGGAATATTTTTGGTAAAAATTTATATAAAATACAATAACTTACATCATTGTTAAAGTAACATATAATTGGTCCTAGGCGTTAATCTTGAACTAGAAATAAAACTTAACACATAACACTGCTTTATTTCTAGCACCATAATCAAAAAACTACCCACGTTGATAAAAATAACAGTGACATTAAATAACCGTTATTTTAATCCTAGTATTTTTTCAATAACTCGTTTGACATAAGTTACTTCGTTACAAAAGCGTCTTTATTTCAAGACGCATAAAAATCCTTCTTCTATAAAACATTTCACAACATTCCTTTCATCACATCACGAAAACTTTCAGACTAGGTAAACTGTAAATGCATAGCCTTGACCTGCCAGTGTATCTGGAAGACTTAATACATTGATATAGCGATATAATGTATAATCACGAGGTGGCAGCAACCACTCTCGGGACGTTGACGATGGTTTCGTCGGCTGTTCTGGTCACGGTCCCCGTATCATTACTTCTGGTCTCGGCGGTACTGTCGGTGGAAGTCTGCGCTAGCGCTGAGGTTATCGGCGTTGTGATTGGCTGGACTTGATAGTTGGGATAGTGGACGCCCACTACCTCTTCGTAGCTGGGAGGAGCCATGCATTCTGAAATTGAGAGAAGAGCTAGCGTTGGTGATGTGAAATTAGTAAATTTATTACTAACCGACTTCTCTAAAAGGTGGAGGTTCTATTTTCGACTGTTTTTATTTTTGTTAGATGGTTTCCTATATTATTATTTATTGTCAGTCGGTTCAGTCTCACTGCCGGGCAAATTCCTTCCTTTATCTTTTTCAATGATATTTTGTCCTAGTGACCAGTTCCGCCTCTAAGATTCAATGACAGCCCGCAATCTTTGCTTGGTTTTATTAATTAATTCAAAAACTTGTCTTGAAGAGGTGATATTTAATGGACGACTTAAAATTAAATCAATATTTGAAGTTCCGTAAAGTAATTTTACTAGAAAAAACTAAAAATTACGTAAACACTATGTTTATTGTATGTTGTAAATTACTCGAGTAATTCAACCTACGTGGCCTCTTCACGTGATACTACTACTTATCTACCTTGTGCCAAGTATGAATATTATTTATTTCCTGTTTATTACAGCGATGATACAGTACAATGAACATTACTGGTTTATTTTACCTCATTGATTTGTTAAGAGACTAATCATAACTAATTATTTAGCTAGGCACAAGAGCATTAATATAGGGATGTAGGGGCGGCATTGCGCACGTATTTTCTAAGAAAACAAGTGCAAATGGGTCCAATTGCATCACATTGCGTCTATGTGAACATTGTGAACGTAGTACTTGCAATTTCACTTAGCAAAAATCGCATATCGGTGTGATATAAATCAAATCGCGTCGAACCATCAGAAAAACCGCTAAGAGTAAAGTATTAAAATATTTGCCTTGCAGTTGCTAGGATATGTATCACCTAAGTAAAATAGTCAGTACGCTTTCAGATAGCATATCCGGCTCGAAGGACCACAATGTGCGGGGTTGGGCTGAGATTAAGATAAACTAAGATAATTTTTTAATTAAAGATATCTACATTTAGGTAAATCAAATGGGATAACAATTAGAACAAATGAGGTGAATGAGATGAGATTCAGTCGCACCCGATATGCTTTCCGAAAGTGAATTGACTATTTTACTTAGGTATTACATAAAATATTCAAGGCATAGAGCGCGGTGTCGCAATAACGCTGACATGTTTATTATGATTGACCCTAAAAATTAAGGTGACATTGATTTAATCTCCAAATTAGCTGACTATAAATGTTATTGTAGTCTTCGCTATTATAATTTTTCAAACAGATATACAGATATGTCTTTCAACTGGTTTATTGCTAGGCCTATCAGTAATAGTAGGGGTACAAAACGTAATCAACTAGGAGTTGATCACGTTTTGTTTCTATTTTCGACCCTTTGATAGTTTTACTAATCAATTGCTCTAATGACAATTTAAAGACATCTTTTGACGACCTGAAACATTTATATTTACTGTTAGACAAACCAAGTATCTACATAAGAAATTTGAATACGGTTTAAATCTCGTTTCAATGCGGAATAATATAGAGACCTAAATGTGATGTAAGGAATATCAGTTGTTCCAATTCTAAATAGTAAATACCAGTGACATAATCACTTCGGGTATATTTGAATCCACGTCATTACGTTAATTATTTTAGTTATAAATTTTGTGACTATTTCATGTAGTTTTGTAGATTCAATTTCCCATACCTAGTCTGACAACTTGTCCTCAAATTGTTATTTAACATTGACATGTTTTAAGTCCCAATCAGACGTTTGTAAAAGGAATAAAAAGATTAGGCACTGTAAATAACCTTGCGCTGATGTGATGCATGTTTTATTTTCTGGGTTAATTTTAACAAGTTGTTGTGTTAATATTTTGATTGTTGTTATTCAAAAAGGCATAAAACATACTTTAAAAAAAAATGCCACATTGCTGGTTCTCTTCATTTTTCGAGTAAAGTCCGAAAATGTTAAATTTAAAAATTGATATTTTTAATAGTTTAAAGATGTTTTTCTCTTAATATATTCCTTCTCTGTATGGCGCCTTGCTGTGGGTCAATTATGCGGCTGGTATTTTTTAATTTCTTACACCAATAAATTCCTTTTCTTTCATTCACTGTGCCCCCCTATTCATTGTGTTTACAATTGTTAACGAGTTATATGTGTACTCACCATATTTGGGTGGGGGTGGCAAATTGGAAGGGCTGACGAATATGGACGGCTCCTGCTGCGCCAGTGATGGGCGAGCTCGCGACCCCACATACATTCGCCTCTGCTGCGGACTCCGCGTTTTTTGCCCTGGAATAGATGAAAGAAACAAATAAGTCAAGGGTGAGGTGGTGGGATGACGCAAATGATGATGTAAAAGGAATCTAGCTCGTAGCTGGATTCCTTTTTACTCCAATACCAAAGAAAGAGGGCAATGTTTTAATGGTATTTTTAATACAACGGTAATATAGCGTACTCTGTTTAACCTGTTGGTTGAAATAGAGATAAATAAAATAATTATGGTTTATAGGATAGGATAGACGGACCCCATATCCGCATTTCTAGATCCGCAATCATAGACTCGTATTTCGTTCCCACTGCTGGGGCACATGTCTCTTCTCTGTGAAAGGGAATGGGCCGTAATCCACCACGCGGGCAAGTGCATGTTGGTGCATGTCACATGTCTTCGAATTTTTGGTTCTAAAACATGCCGGTTTCCTTTTTTTTTTTTTTATTCTTTGTAGGCTCGCGCTTGACCACTATCTCACCTGATGGTAAGCGATGATGAGGTCGACGGTGGAGCACGCTTGCCTAGAAGTATTCACTTTTGACTTAAAGACGCCTAGATTGTAGCTATCGGGAAACACAGACTCCAGCAGGGAATTCCACTCCTTAGCTGTACGCATAATAAAAGTATTCTCAAAACGTTTAGTGCGTATGGGTGGAATGTCTACCATATACCGATGGCGCTTCGCCGTACGTCTGGTAGTCCGATGATGAAACGGGCTGGGTGGAATTAGATCATGCAATTCCATCGCACACTCCCCGAAATGTAACCGATAAAAAACCGACAAGCTGGCAACTTGGCGACGGTGTTCAAGGCTCTGGAGCTTTGACTTAACCAGTGCTTCATCGCCGATGAGCCTCTTGGCCCGCTTTTCGTTCGACTCTAGTGCATCAAGCTGGTATTTGGCAGATCCGTCCCAGAGATGAAAACAGTACTCCATGCATGATCGAACTTGCGCTTGGTACAAGCTGAGCAGCTGTTCTGGCGTGAAGTACCTCCTCACCTTCGCAAGGATCCCCAGCTTTTTGGCAGCCAGCTGAGCCTTTGCCTCAATGTATGGGTCAAAATTGAGAGTCGATGTCAACGTAACGCCAAGAAGCTCAAGATGGTCAGTTATTGCCACGGTTGCATCTCGGAAAGTTGGAGCCGGGTAAACTTGACTCTTTTTAGCGAAAAAAAGACACGCCTTGGGCACACGGGTTTTAGCAGCATTGAACCTGACCAGATTGGCATCGCCCTATTCGGAGACTGCCTGCAAGGAAAGGTTCAAGCGCTCCACCATGGCCTCCCGGAGAGACTGGATCTGAATCTGCCTCACGATGTTTTCCTACACCGTTATTTGGTATGTAAATACAACAACCAACCCGCATTGGACCCGCGTGGTGGATTATGGCCTATTCCCCCTCACTGAAAGTAGGCCTGTGTCCCAGCAGTGGGAACGTTAAAACGCTGATGTTGATGATGATGTAATTACCAGTCTTAGTGCCTACCCTTTGGAAAACACAGGCGCGATTTTTTGTTATGAGTGTAAGAATAAGTCCGTGGCTTGGGGTGTATGTTTTGTATACATATTTGTGACAGATAATGGGAAATCCATATGGGAAATATGTAATAGAATGTAATTTTTGAATAAATAATTAGTACAATATTTACGTAGGAAGATTTAATTATTTATAGACATTTTCCTTATAATATTATTTTTACTTTGAATTAATCGTGCCCAAATATTAGGCACCTAAAGCGTAACCAATTAATTTTATGACGAAATTGACAACAAAATAATTTTATAATACGAAATTACTAGTTGATGTCACTGTCCGCAAATTTTAACGAGCAAATATGTTTTTTTTTTTTTCATATCAACCAAAAATTCGTGATATGAAATCAGCAGTGGTAACGTAGACTGATTGTACTTATAAAATTAGTAGCGTGAATGTCTAAAATTATCCCTAAGGAACATATCCTGACTATAATCTTTCTCTGTGCACGAATTTCATCCAGATTCGTTCAGCCGTTCTGGCGAGATTGAGTAACACACATCCATCTTTACTTTCGCATTTATAATATTAGTAAGATTGTCTTTAAATTTTTTGGTTTGTCACAATATATGGCCTGATATGTCGATCCCCGATAATAAAACTGATATGATAGCGAGTGAAGAGATTACCTACTGATTAGTGCAACACCTACAAACACATCGGTTTAATTTTAAAGCTTTATGTTCTAAAATGTATTTTTGTATGATAAGAATTTGTTCTGCGAAAATATTGTGTTACGTCAACAAGGTTTGATTTTAATTCCTTATTTGATTTATGAGGTGCATTGGAAATCAATACAAACAAATAAATAAAATTGAAGTATCAGTAAGTCATATTAAAATAACAACGTTTTATTGAACGCATGTGAAATTATATGCGGTACTAATAACCAATACTTAATTTTTAAGACTTTTGTGTCTGTCTGTTTGTTCTAGGTAATCTCCGAAATGACTGGACTGATTTTGACGGGACTTTCACTGGTATATAGCTGATTTACAAGGAACATAGGCTATTTTATTTTAGAAAAAGAATTAGGGTTCTACGTAAAAAATATAAACCAATAATTATTTTTTAGTTTTACGGGCTTGACGCGGACGAAGTCGCGCGCAACAGCTCGTCAATTAATATAAAGCATGATTGACACTGGTTGCGATTTTCTTGTTTATAACCTAATCTAAATTAAGTCAATTCATATCTTATTGTACACATATACTCCATACTACATATACTTATTTAAGTGCAAACTGTAAAAGTCCATCATAATTTTAAATCAATCTCAAATAATATTTCTTTTTGGCTTCTTATAATTTTACCTTTTTTTTTAAATAGACGTAGCTTAGTAACGTCACAAAAATAACGTAATGAAAGAGTGACAATCAGTTCTCAAAAAAAAATACACTAAAATGATGTCAGTATAAAAATCACATTGAAAGTTGATTTATTATATAAATTGAATAATAATTATGATGACATAACCATGATCTCACGTGAAATCAATGAGGAAAATTACAACAAATAATATGCGTACCCATAATAAGGACCCTTATACAGGTGATCATAAAGATAATGATCAAGAATATGGTCGAAGTACTGAGAGCTGACCACACAATATCTGCAACAGCTTCATTTTGAAATAACTTTTCAACTTGCTCTTCCGCGATAGATTCGGTAGTAAAATTAGGAGATTCCATTATTGAGTATGTAAAATAACAGTTCCAAATCACAGCTCACTGAATACTAGTGACGTACTACACTAACGCCATCTCGCAGTGACAGTTAGAAGATATTTTGAAAATCGAACTCTTTTAATGAAAACAATTTAATACGGTTTGTTAGTTCATTCACAAGTTTAGATATATTTTCTGTTTACTGATTACTACTTTTTGTAAATAACACTTAAAAAATATTAACAGTATTATATTCAAACTCCAAAATTATCACTCGCGACCGCCACATAAATTGGAATGACACCAAAATTAACATAATCGATAATGTGATGTAAAATTTTATCAGATTCGATTTTATCAAGGATTATCTGTGAATTATTTATGGTTATATACCCCCTATGTTTACTACACAAGCTTAAGTATTAGGTGCTATTTCTGAGACTGTCACGGAGTAACTAACGTGAAACTGATGATATCTTATTGATTACTGATTCGATTTTAATTGCCAATGCAATTTACGCGATATATAGGTAGTGCCACATTCTATCTCTGTTGACTTAATAAGTAGGCAGGAATGTAAAACAGCTAAGTTCATGGTAAGGGTTATTTTTTAAAGTTTTATCAACGCAATTGCAGTCAGTAAAGTAGGTGTTTAACGGATTACTACCTGAAAGTTATTGTTATAATTAGAACTGAAGGTCTGATTGATGAAATAAATAAGTCTAATGATGAAGACATCTGTCTAAGTAAAAAGCAACGAAATGAATGCCTACACCCAGTTCAGTAATCAAATAACCAATATAACCAAACCAATGATCGTTAACTATCAATGATATTGCTAATTAACCTTTAATAAAATGGACTAATACGTTCGAAAACACCTTGTCATCATGCGGCAACAGATGAAAAAACAGGAAAAACTAGGAAAACAACATAATCCATTATTGATAAATTTTGCAATAAACCAACCAAAATATACCTACTCAGATAAAGAACGCACAAACAACCTAAGCAAGGAAAATATAAACTTAAAAAGTGTTGATTAAAAAGACGATAAATTAACACAACTTGGTAGATAAAATACTGCACTAGATAGATAAGGAGAAAATGTATCATCAATTAACTGTCGAAGTAAATCCCCGAGTAACCGGTACACTTGCCACTGAAAATGTTCTATTGATAACAAGGACATAAAAGTTGTGTGAAGCCAGCATGATAAAATTACAGCAAATTCAATCATCATTCACCAACTGAAAGAAAATCTTAAGAGTTTTAAACTACTCCTCTTTTCAATGTTAAAATATAAGTAAAAACGAAGACGTCTTCATAATAAAGAGAAAATTAAGCAATACAATCTAGTTGACGTTGATGGATATGTAAAATTTACAGTCTATTAATCCCTTATTGATAACGTTCGTATATGACTAATAATAATAATTGATGTAAATGACGTAAATGATTGATAAACAATTGACGTGTATTGTCCTTAGTGACAGGATTTCGAGTGTGTAAATGTTTGATTAACACTTATTGGTATATGTGTATTGCATTTGCATACGTTAGTTAGAGAGCACTTGAATAAAATCTTGCGTAGAAATTCTTGAAGATAGTTCTTACTTACTACTAGTGAAATAATTGAAGTTACAGATTTTTTCGGAGAAACTTATTCATACTAGTATGTATTATAAATGCGAAAGTAACTCTGTCTATGTGATACCTTTTCACATCTTAATGGATTTGGACGAAACTTGGCACACGGGTAGACCATGTCCCGGATTAGGACGTCGGATCCTTTTTATCCGCTGAGTTTGTTTATTTAAGATAGCTTATGGTTTTCATGCGGGCGAAGCCACTGGCGGCAGTTAGTATACATTAATGAAGTAATAGGTTATTCTTATCGCCGGCAGCTAAATGATTTTAGAAAAGATAAAGAACCAGTTTAAAATTAACTCGAGACGAAAATTTTCCTATACGCAATATATATTGATTTCCAGTTTGAAATAAATGATTCAATCCATCACTATAATAAAACAAGACAAAGTGGGATTAGGATGGCAATACTATCAGCAAGACATAATCTAATCTATAGATATACGCGCTTTTATACCAACAAAAGAAAGACAATTTAATACGGCGTTATTAAAGTAAGGCAATTACTCATAGCAATGATCCTTAGGCAGAAGAACATGAACAGCCAAGTCAGCAGCATTCCGATCAGAATGATCATGTACCAGAAGGCCATCTGGCTCAGACTATCCGGATCATTTGCTTCTTTCTGATCGTTAATATAGTCTTCTGACTCATCTGATTCTCCTATTTCAAAGAAGTTGATGTTCGGATAATATGGTGCCATGATGGATCAAAGGTTTGCTTCTTTTGTAATTGGAACAAGTATTGTCGCCAATGTTAGATCAAAGATTTTTTTTCTTTGATTGGCACTACGGCGTAGGTTATGGCAAAACTGTTATTAGACGTCTTGGATTTTTTTTATCGATTGAGCTCTAATTAAGATCAAAAGTCGTCTTTTGGCTAAAATTTTACACAGTTTTCAGATAATAGATGACCGAAAGATCGAGAATCTTCTAAATTGCTTGTAAAACAAACTATTAGAGTTCTCGAAGATCACTTTAACACTCACAACTAATTTGAATCAACAAATTATTGGAATGATATCACACTGAACACTATTAAATTCACAGATTCACAATAATTATTTTTTTGACACATTTTAATACGGTATTCATGGCTTTTCGTTCGGTGAACATCGTACTAGTGTAACAACTGTATAGAGTCTATCTATTGATAACAGATATCATCTCTGATATGTCAGCACTATCGTAAAGGTTAAGCAATATGTTCAAGAGTCCGTGGTTTAGATAAAATTCTTTTTAAAGCTATCTACGTCTATATACATGTACTGAAAGAGGACAAATGCAGAAGCTTGCATTCAAAGGATTTGTATATTTTCAGAATATTGATTTGCGATATTCGTTCGGACTTGATGATGGTAAATCATAACGAATGGTGTTAAAAACTAGGATTCTATAAATAAATGGATTTTATAACAATCTCTACAATCTTATCTAATAGATTGAGAAGTCTGACAAAAATGTGTGGATGTTGTTAGAAAATGCTGGGTTAGTCTTAATAAAATAGAATAATTGCTGAAAGATGATGACAATCTAGATAAGTAACTACGTCTTTAAAAAGGCCTGACCAAAACCCATGAATACTATCTTCAAGCTCTTATAGGGTTTCTTATCCGTTCTTCTCTACAATAAACTACCTTTACGAATGGACGACTAGAATCATCAATATTGTTATTCTTTAGGGTTCCATAGTCAACAAGGCACTCTTATAGTTTCGCCATGTCTGTCTGTCCGTCAGCAGCTTAACTCAGAGGCTCTTAGTACTAGAAAGCTATTATTTGGCAAGGATTTACATATTCAATCAATCTGCTTAGCCTTTTCCCAACTACACTGGGGTCAGCTTCCAGTCTTACCGGATTCAGCTAAGTACCAGTGATTTACATGGAGCGACTGCCTATCTGACCTCCACAACCCAGTAACTGGGTAACACGATACCCCTTGGCAAGACTGGTGTCAAAACTCAAGCTTCTGACTTCCCGTAACGACTGTCAAAGATCTTCAAATGACAACTGGGACCAACGGCTTAACGTGCTTTCCGAGGCACGGAGGAAACTCGGTATGTTGAAATGGTCACCCGTCCATGAACCGACCTTGTCAAGCGTTGCTTAACCTTGATGATCGACCCGTGGGGCTGTTATTATTTAGCCACGAGCTCCTCATGGATTTACATATTCATCAGTCCGAAAAAGTGGTAAAACAAAAATAACATTTTTTAGGGTTCCTCCTGTACAAGTAATATGGGGATGTTTTTTTTTCTCGTCTATCCCATGGTGCTGGGTATCATTGGATAGGCCATTCAAAAATGTCACGGGCCGGTGAAAACCATTTTTCGATTCAGGGATCCGTTTGCCTAAAATTAAGCTTTAAATTTATATTTTTTATTAGAGTCAAGCCCTCCCTGCCAGCTAAATGGTTGCTTTTGGGTATATGAAAAGAAAACGCAGCGGTAGTATATATAACAAAATTAAAAGGAAATATATCAGAGCTAAGTTAAGCTAAGCTTCACAAATATATGAGTAATAGACGACCAACTTATAAAATGTACTTACTTGGAAAAGAAAAAATTGTATAAATTCCATTGAAAACTATATAACGTTGATACGGTTTCTTATATAACGTTTTTAATTGTGAAAAACAGGTAGTAAATGTAAGTTGGTAACAGGTACCATGTAATAATAATATACAAAAATAAGATCATAACATCGTTAGTAATAATGATTTCTAAATTAAAACGCATTGGAGTGGCACGGAGATTTAGCGTGAGCCACCAAAACCGTTTAAATATTCATGGAACAAAATCCCACTTTTTAGCCCGCATTATTGTGCAACAACGGAACACTACTACTGCGCGTGGCCCGACACGCACTTGGCCGGTTTTTTTAGAACTATAAATTTTGATATTTAAAAGTGCCGTCTAATTGATATAAATGATTCGATTTTTATTTGACAAGCTTAAAGAATTGAAAACAAGAACAACACCACATGCAGAAGAAGAGTTTCTTAATTAATCAGACAAAAATAAATACCCAATTGAGCCATCTTCAGGCACATTATGACGAAGCCCATGAACATGATAGTGAACAACACTGATATATATACCACTTGGTATATCGACACACTGCCTGTGCTTGAAGCTATTTCTTCTTCAATACTCGGCGCCATCTTTCTTTTATTTATTTTATGTTTTTAAATTAAGGTTTTCTTTGTTGTTATTTTTTACTTATTCTTAAATTATTGATTTCAACTTGATTATGGCTAGTTTCTTTCTCTTTACTATTGTTTTTAGTGTATTATCTTCAGTGATTAATTTACTTTTAACTCAACGATTAATAGTAATTATCACTTTGACAATATTAAATGGTTTCCGGAATTCAATGAATTTATTTTTTGATATAAATTCAGTAATCCTTCTATTCCAAGTTGTATCACTTGCTACAGTTTTGTGAAATCTAATTACGATATTCTTAACAGAAAAAAAATGGATTTTTTTACTATTATTTTAATGCATTGTCACACATTATATTTATTTTATAACTAACATTATGTAATTTGCCATTTTTATTTGAGATATTTCAGATTTATTCATCTATTTTATTTCACAATTCGCACTAGTATTCTTTGAAACACTGAAAGAAACTAAATTCCATACATTTTCTGTTTCAGAGACGTCATTTCATATGACTGATGATCAGCTTTTGATATATATCTGTATCACTAAGTGTATTTACCTACAGGGAATTTGAACCTTAAGACATTGTATTAGAGACTATGATTTTTTTTCTATACCAGCAATTTTGTTTTTTCTACTTATCTTTTGAGTTATCATTGATTTAAGTATACTTGTCAGAATTTTTAGATTTATGAGTCTTGATAAAGACGTGAGTATTTTATAAAGTAAAGTAGGTATATGATTTAAATTGTGCTAAAGAAGTGAAATATTTATTTAGTACATAAGAAGTGCTATTATTATGACGGATATTGATACTGAAAATAAATGAAACCACAGAATAAGGAAAACCTAATTGGTGAACAAATCTGAAGAAGAATTGATTGATTTTACTAAAAGTAAAACAAATATTACATTAGAACGAAAAATACATCCTAATTACGTGTATGAGAAACGGTGATATAATGGCGCAAAGGAAGACTATAAAACAGATAACAAGGGAGTAAAAGAAAGGCAAATAAATAACAGATAAATAGAAATGCGGAAGAGTACAATCGAAGATCACGACGATGTAATTTTGAGCAGTACATTTAAAATTTCAGTTAACTTCGAATTTCTTGGGGTTGCCCTACAATGACAGGTAAGCTTATAAGTAACGAACAGCTTTGTCTTTATATTTTGTCAATGTGAAAGTTTTGCTACACCGACTACCGGAATTAAAGTTATTTTTGCACTTTTTAGTGTTTTGCTTTGAAAGTCGTTTTTTGGCATATATAATTTTTTTTTTTTTTCTTTAAAATTCGATACTGCTTCATGCACCGGATCGACTCACCACGGGATTAAAGCGACCAAAATGTTACGATGTACATAGAAATATAATTTACTTACTGCACATTATCACAAACTTCAATATCACTACTAAAAGCGCTATCCCCACAACCAACCAAAAATAAGTATAATTTGGAGACATTTTGTTTCACGATCACAAAGCAGTGTCTCCGATATATTTCCAAACAATACTGACTAATTATATATATTGACGATAAAAAGAATGACAATAAATGGATAATCTTATCAATATATATATATATATATCCTTGACTTTTCTATTATCTTCATTAATCTTTGTTCTAAGATCTTTACCCTGAAGCAAAGCTAGCAATAAAGATCCTAGAAGTCAGGGCGAAGGACGAGTATTTACCCAATCTTAAAGCTAGGGACTTTTACGAATAAATAAAACCCATATGTCTAAGAGATGTATAAATATAAAATGCCGATGGTGAAAGAGGAGCCACATAAGACCAGCTTAGATTGTGTGAATGAAATGATGAAAGAGAAAAGAATCACTAGACAAGTGACATTCGTTACGAGAGTGGAGAGAAAACTTATAAGGTATATTTCACATACTCTTGAAACACAGCAGCCAAAAGAAAACAGATGAAAGCTTTGATGGCTGATGAAAGCTGGATGCTTGGAACCGGTTATTTACCTCCAATCACCTAAGTCAATATAGTCGAAGAGAGCGATAAACGCAAATAAGACAATCTCATAGGGAAGCATAGACAAAAACAGTACTCACTCTTTAATCTGATAACAATCACAACAATAACTAGAACGTAAAAGGTTAACATCCAAAAGAATGCCCAGAAATATTCATTACTAACGATATTCATTGTATTTCACTTAAAACTGTCACAACCCTTACACAAGCTTAAAGTACTTTAAATAAATCAAAAGGATAGTCAGCAATTATATACTAAAGATAAATTGAATGATGAAATTGATACTGAAATTCTATTAAATTATGTATGATTTCATTGATTTTGAAGGTTTCCTGGAATGGTCTCATGCAAAATACATGACTGTTTACACGTATCTGATGATACAGAAGAAGCCTTATCTGTCACTACTGAATTACTGATTGCAGTCACAAGATAAGTATGAAAGTTTGGGGAAATCGCATGCAGAAAAGTAAAAGGTGCCGTGGGAGAAGCTAATAAAACATAAAAAGACAAAGGTTTGTGCTCCAATATGATTTTCCACCATGGTCACTTGCCAGAACATTAACTAATATAATATTTTCTGTAAAAAGTCAAATTATTGAGTGCCCAATTTAACAAAAATAACGTTTGCGGCACTTAGATTGAGTTGGAAATATGACTAATTTGATTGTATTCTCGTTGGAAAAATATGATCATTATGAAAAAAGAATCCATAAGAAACTTACGTGAAGTACAACACAATCCGAAATATACCGATATAGTGAGGGCAAACACTATCCAGAAAAATGACCACACCCATAGCTGAAACTATACATAATTATAAACAACTGAACACACACTCACAACTTGAAAAGTTGACGAATCACTGACGATAGTGGGAACTGGAAATATTCCACTACTTTCTATTACAATACTAATTATTAGCTTATCAATACATGCCGATCAATTACAAGAACTTCCTCTTAAAGCAGTGATGGAAGCTTATGTCGAAACAGAGAATAGAATTCTGCTTGAAGGCAATGTCGAACTCTTACAAAGAATTTTACTGTACCGTTATTCTATTCCTTAACCACTCAAGTTCAGATGCGTCCAAATTCGCGGAGTAACACGACTTTAACAACATTCAGAAATAAACAAGGAAAAGTTATAATACCGAAAGATTTTTACAATTTTGGGAAATTACCATTATAGATGCGTAGGTAATCATCTCAGAGACCAATCTCATGAATTATTTCATATTATGCCTGTATTTGTTTAGTATTGACAGACATAAAATATGCGAGTAGGTTTTTTTTTGTATCTAGAGTTCCATTACTACACAAATTATCTTACCCAAAATTAATTGGATTTAAATAGAGGCAAGAAGGGATATAAAAGTATAAATCACTAGCTTCATCCAGCGGCTACGCCCGCGTATAAGCTGAAAATTATCCCGAGGTAACATATTCTCGGATTAAAAATTATCCTATGTGCTATTCCTGACTGTAACCTATCTCTGTACCAAATTTTATTCAGATCAATCCAGCCGTTTGAGCGTGAATAAGTAACAAACATACAAACTTACACACACACATACTCACAAACTTTCGCCTTTATAATATGTACATTAGTGTGATGTGATAAAAGTAAAATTAACTTAAATTTTGTACAATTTTGACACAGTGCAAAAAAGAATAACATTATAAGAAAAATCATGACCCACATGCAGAAGTAATCATGTTATGTAAAAACAAAATAATCACTGGTGGTTTAACTCCTTACAATAGAAACGACTAACTATCGAAACGTTTTGATGATAAACTGACTGATAACCAAACTAGGAAAATAAAATTTGGGCAAAATACAATGCAAAATGGATACGATAGCGACCATAACAGCATTTAGGAACAAATTAAATAAGGAAAAGTTAAACTTCCTTAAACAATGCAAGTTAATCAGGGATATTACTATTATACATGCACAACTATCCCAGAAAAAAAAAAAAAATCTCTATCTAAATCCCCAGCAATTATATCAATGCAGTACTGCCCCAGACAAGCTCTTTCACAGATAGCAGTTTCGCAGTTAGACTTAGCTAAAATAAGACCTACATTCCTAGTCTGCAGGATCTCCACATGAGTCAGTCACCATGGCAAAGAAAAAAAACATTGCTTAATGTCAATAAATAAAATGCTATAACTGTAAAGATGAGAATCAGACTGGAGGCATGTCCTCCATGCATGGAATATAGGGGTAAATTACTTGTGACTAGAAACATCAAAGAAAAGCATAACTTGCGTAAAGACGTAAGCAATGTTAATAACAGTATCAATGAATAACTTACGTAAAGCATAACACATCCACAAAAGAAGAAATAAGGTGAAACCAATCATTGTCAATGATAGAATCCATTCATTGCTAATCATTTTTGGAACATCAAGAAATCACAGATAATATGGAAGTATTTGAACATGTAGTAATTCTATCAATATGTACAGCTAACTCTGGAAACGATGTTAGAATGAATTGCAAGAGGACTAATTTTCAAACTAGGAAAAAAATGGGGGAAAAGGTAATGCTGAAAACAATGGATTTAAAAATAAACATAATTAACAAACTACAGCATACCTACGCATATTTCACCAGTTCCATCTAAGTCCTATGTAAAAGAGGGCGCGCCTTTGGCAATCAAATGAGCACAATTTCAGACTCGGAAATACGGGATGGGAAAACACAACAACAGACTGACCAGGATATAGAGCAGTCAGACATTACTACATTCTGGTATAAGGAAAATTATTAACTCACCTTTTTTACCACCACTTATTTACACAGCAAGATTAAAATTATTATGAATTTGATGATAATAAATATCCAAATTAACGGCAGCCTTTCCATTTTTTTTTAACAAGCTTTTAATAAACTCGTTCAGATAAAAAACAAATTAGCACAGTAAGATAATATGAAAATATTTCACGTAACTTATAGAGCACAATTTCGATAAATATGAAGTACTGACCACAGAACAGATAAAAGGTACTGACTCACAAAACTATTGGAGACCGAATGAGCTAGGAACAAAAAAAGATGAGATGAGAATATAAGATTCAATACAGATTTTTTTATTCGCTCTTGGCGAATGAAGAAAACGTCTGACGACTGTATGTTTGTTACGCGATTACTCCGGCCAACTATGAACCGATTTTTATGTTTTTTTTATTTGAAAGTTAGTGCTTTTCATGTGGTCCTATTTCAATTTGATTAAGATCTGACGAGCCGTTTTTAAATTTTCCTTAATAAAGTGAAAAAATCTTTTTAATATACTTACTAAACCGACTTATAAGACAAAACGCTACAAAGCGAAAAATAACTTTATTTTTGAAGTCGGTGTCAATCAAGAAAAAAATAGGTACCAAAGACACCGACTCCGAATTTTCTGTATGTCAATCTCTTGGGATAAAAAAAAACCCCTTTCAAAGCCGCGGGCAGAAGCTAGTTCTGGAATAAAGGAACGGTTAACTTACGTGAAAAATATCTACACAGCCACAGTATCAAGAATAATAAATTGATGAACAAGAGCACTAAAACTATCCCCTTGTCCATTTTCAGAACAGAAACGAAAAGTTAAAGTGAATAGGAATTATATCACGACATATAATTAAATCTAATATTGATAAAAGTTTTGATATTTTATGAGCAACTAACTGATTAAACTATTGGAGGTCGAATGGACAGAAAACAAAGAGGGAAGAAGGTGATGCGGAAAACAATGGCTAGTATTACAGGATAGTATACATTAAACAGAAACGAATGAGGAAAACAAATTCTGATACTACTATATTGTAATAATGTGATAGATATTAGTCCCTAATATAAAGGGTATAAAGGATCTCACAGGGAGCGGGCCTGTGTCCCTGTACTGGAAACATTAAAAGGCTCACGGATGATAAAGGGATTATGGAAAAAAAACAATAATTAAAGACAGACACTACACTCTCGGATCATCATCATCTTCCTGCTTTTGTCCCACATTACTTGGGGTCGGTGAAACACGTTTTCTTCTTCTTTACCATCCTGTCAACCGTCACGCTATCACTGAGCACACAGTCCATCCATCTTTTCTATACTAAACACTGGTATATATTAAAAGGTTTACTTACGTGAACAGCGTCTACAGAGCCACAGTACAAAAAGTATTAATTTGAAGAAAAGGATTACCAAAAGTATCTTCTTATCCAGTTTCATGTTTCATTGATAAAAAAATCATTAAAGGTGAACAACCTACGTACTATACTATTGGAGATCGAATGCAAGGTGATGAAAACGGCTAGTATGACGGGACAGACATTGCATACAGGACCGAATGAGGAAAAGTAAAAATAGTAACACATAAAGAAGCACGAGTTTTGAGAAAAAAAATCGATCGTCAAATAAAGTCGAAAGTCATTTATTCAAATAAGGTTCAGAACCAGTACAAATTGAATGTCAAAGTTCTATAAAAAGACAGTCCCTTAAAATGGCTGCCCCTGATCACATCCTAGAATGGCACAAACAAATGAAAATAAAAATATATCTTCAAATGATGAGGTATCATTAACGGCTAGATTTATTTAATTTAAACTGCGCCTACAACAACTTTACACTGCTTTGGGATAAACTACTTTTATTTACTGTTAAACAGAAATAAACACAAAGAAAGTGGTCATATAATTGCATATTTTGTTTTTATAAGAAGTTAGTTCCTATTGTAAATGATAAAGTTTCGGTCAGCGCTATCTAGTGACGGTTATCAAAATAAATTGGTTCTTAAATGATAAAAAATCAATAATATTTTTCCCTTTATTTATTCTGAGTATTACTTACATTGATTCAAAATTACAAGAAAAATTACTAATATTAAAAACGACACTAAAACGACGATCACGTCCTTAGTCATAAGTTTTAATTAAAATTATTATATTTATTAAAATAACACACAGCAACAAGGCTGAACACTAAAAGTCAAATGAATCAGATAATAATTAAAAATGAAATTGTTTGATAAAAAGAACCAGATTATATCGAACTATCTTAATCTTATCAGGATATTCAAATTAACATTGAGCAAGAGTGAGTCAACAAACAGTGAGTTTCAACAATATTTACAACAGCGCCATCTAGTTTCGGCCCCCACCGAAACTAGATGGCGCTGTTATAAATAATATGCGTCGAAAAAGATTCTCCAATGAATTTAGTTGATGAATTTAATTTTATCTGTTTGCATTTTGATTGAGGTTTTATGATGACTGACAAAAAATCACGTTTGTTGTATGGGAGCCCCACATAAATATTTATTTTATTCTGTTTTTATTATTTGTTGTTATAGCAGCAACAGAAGTACATCATTTGTGAAAACTTCAACTGTCTAGCTATCACGGTTCAGTCTGTCTGTCTGTCACCAGGCTGTGAGATACTGCCTGATGACAGACAGACAGACCGTGGAGTCTTAGTAATAGGGTCCCGTTTTTACCCTTTGGATACGGAACCCTAAAAAAGACAATAAGAAAAAGGTGTCGATCACTATTGATTCAAACGTCAAGCAGTGCAAAACACAAATCCTATGGTCCTGAATGAATATTTTAATATTGTGACTTAATCAGCACTCATCATTGAATTTTGCAATATTTTCGTGAAAAAATAAGAGAACATCAAATGAGATCTTTTACAAGTTTGTATTACTTCCAAATAATCTATAAGTGTATACTTGTGATGGAGAATCTGCAGCGACACGTATGTCAGCCAGATCAACGATCCGTCATTATACTTGTTAAGTTATGGTTTAGTTTTTTTTGTTACTTACATGCTCTTATAACAGCAATTAACATTGCTAAGATCATTAGCAACACTGTAAAACCGATTATCACTCTGATTATTATCTGTCTGATGAGATAATGATTCATGATTAATAAATAAAAGTATTTTTGTTATTAAAATAAACACATACAATAAATACACACAACACAAGGCTTAACACTGACAGTCGAATGTATCAATAATAAATTAAACTGCAACTAATTTGATAAATAGAGGTACCGGATTTTATCGAGTTATCGTAATCTAATCAGGATATAATTTCACATTATTTAGTGATGAGTCAATAACGCCATCTACATCTAGCTGGCGTGACTACGTTGGCATTTACAACGTTAAAAGATTTCTATAATGTCTTTCGATGTGTATGAGCTTTCTGTGACTGTCTAATAAAAAAGTCCATATTAAGATATTCCGCCGACCTTTTGTCTTAGCAGGGCAGCATAATATTCCCAGATTAAAAAAACATGATATTTTGCGTAAAAATTTCAATAATATCAAACATATAACGCAATAATTTATTTATTATTTTTATCGTGTCTTCTATGTATGAGAAGAGGCCTTTGCTCTGCAGTGGGACAGTTACAGGCTGGTATTATTATTGTATTTCTACAAATGTGAGTCTGTGAAGATGGATAAAAGTTTGTTACTCTTTCATGCAAAAACTTCCTAACAGATTTTAATGAAATTTGGCACACAAACAGTTTATTTTTACTTTTAATCCCGTAAGATTCCATTGGGATAATTTTCAACTTTCACTGGGGTGATGCCATTTGCAAATGCAAGTCAGAAAAAAAGTTCGTTGTCGAAAATATAACTTACTTGATTGAAGTGTATACAACACAAACACAATTGAACACAAAAAAACAACCACAAGGGCTACAATGGTATTATTAGACGCCGGCATAATTATTTTATTTCAACTTGACAAACTGTAACTCTAAACAGGCAATAAAAACTGTATAGAAAGCCGGGTTCTTTTATATAAATATAAAGGTTTTAATTTGATAAACAATAGGTTTATCAGTGCACTATCTTATCCATCAGAGACTTGCATGTGACGTCACTAAGGAATGGGTCACCATTCATAACCACAGTATCATGTCTGAAAGGTTATCAAATCTGACACACCCAGCTCAATATCTAGCCCACAAAATATTAGATAGGCATTTTCAGATATCTTTTTGTTTTTTCCGAAGCCTTACTGTGTTCTTAATAGGATTTTTTTCTAACTGTTATTGGATCTTTTTAAGAATACTAAAGCACAAATAACTCGCTAACAAACTCTCTTAACATAACCCGTGTTAACTTATACCCTAGCAAAATCCCAATCAAACAAGAAAATCTCTTCAAATAGGCATCATAGTTTTAGTCCATTACTGAAAAATTATATCGGTTGAGATTCATAATCATGATTAAATTGAAATAACTTTTCCACATTGAAGCCAAAGGCGTTGTTATAAAAAAACTTATGATATTTAAAACAGCGCCATCTAGTTGTGAACGTAGAAATTAAAAATAACAAAAGATAAGATCATTTGGAAGATACCGTTTGAGAAGTCCATACGAGCCCAAGCAGATAAGTGCCATAAATATTAGAGTAATCAATTGCCTCACGTTATTTATTTTCCTAAATCATTAATTTATTTTCATAAACATATTTATTTCTGTAAGCTAACGTAAATTATTGTTATGTTCAGTTATTTTTCTGCGCATTTTTGACGGGTTCGTAGAGACGATAAGCTTAATAGGACATTTTATTGCATGTGTGTGTTTTAAATAAATTAAAAGACGTTAATAAAAAACATTTCACAAATTGTATTTTTTCCTTTTGCCTAAAATATGATAGCCCATCTCATAATACGCAATCTATGGGGATTAATAAAAACAAAACTTACGTCTCAATCGATAATACACAACTATTGTCAAAGCAACTAGAAACAGACTCCAAAATACGGTCTGAAATATATATTAGTCACTGTACATATTTTATATTTAAAATATTGCGCCAAAGTATTTCTAGAACACTGGTACCGTTTTTACTCTTTGGATACGGAACCCTAAAAAAACATGAGAAGAAGATGTCGATCACTATTGATTCAAACGTCAAGCGGTGCAAAACACAAATCCAATGGCCCTAAATGAATATTTTAATAATGTGACTTTATCAGCACTTATCATTGAATTTTGCAATAATTTCGTGAAAAAATAAGAGAACATCAAATGAGATCTTTTGCAAGTTTGTATTACTTCCAAATAATCTGTAAGTGTATACTTGTGATGGAGGATCTGCAGCGACACCTATGTCAGCCAGATCAACGATCCGTCATTATACTTGTAAAGACGGTACCCCGAACAGAACGCCGCGCAAGCCGTTTTTTGTGCTGTTTTTAGGAGCTATCTACTCGTTATTTAAAAAGAAATATCAAATAATAAAAATACATTAAATTTCTACATAATATTGATTCTGAAATGGTAGATTTAGTTTTTTTTTAAATATTGTATATATTTCACTAATCTCCTTCCAAAAAACATAAAAATGAGAAATAATTATTGATATTATGCATCTCCTCGTAAAGTGTTCATTAATTATTTTCTGTACTAACACTAATGGATAGACAATTTAATAACGAACATTTTTGTAGTTTTTTTTTTAAAAGACCAAAATTCGATTTTATAAAGATTTTATTCTAAAATCTGGGCGTATTCACTACTGTAATTCATGCGCCACCAGTGCCGCTAGACCAATAGCAATGCTCATATCTCATGCCGATTTTTTGGTCAGGGTACCGTCTTAAGTAAGAGTTTAGTTTTTTTTTTGTTGTTTTAGTATTACTTACATGCTCTTATAACAGCAATTAACATTGCTAAGATCATTAGCAACACTGTAAAACCGATTATCACTCTGATTATTATCTGTCTGATGAGATAATGATTCATGATTAATAAATAAAAGTATTTTTGTTATTAAAATAAACACATACAATAAATACACACAACACAAGGCTTAACACTGACAGTCGAATATATCAATAATAAATTAAACTGCAACTAATTTGATAAATAGAGGTACCGGATTTTATCGAGTTATCATAATCTAATCAGGATATAATTTCACATTATTTAGTGATGAGTCAATAACGCCATCTACATCTAGCTGGCGTGACTACGTTGGCATTTACAACGTTAAAAAGATTTCTATAATGTCTTTCGATGTGTATGAGCTTTCTGTGACTGTCTAATAAAAAAGTCCATATTATGATATTCTAATGACCTTTTGTCTTAGCAGGCAGCATAAAATTCCTAGATTAAAAAAAAACATGATATTTTGCGTAAAAATTTCAAAAATATCAAACATATAAACCAAAAATTTATTTATGATTCTTATCATGCGTTCTATGTATGAGGAGAGTCCTTTACTCTGCAGTGGGACAGTTACAGGCACGTATTATTATTGTATTTCTACAATCCTACCACTTAATAATAAATGTGAGTCTGTGAAGATGGATAAAAGTTTGTTACTCTTTCATGCAAAAACTTCCTAACGGATTTGAATGAAATTTGGCACACAGACAGTTTATTTTTACTTTTTATCCCGTAAGATTCCTTTGGGATAATTTTCAACATTTACTGGGGTGATGTCATTTGCAAATGCAAGTCAGAAAAAAAGTTATTTGTCGAAAATATAACTTACTTGATTGAAGTGTATACAACACAAACACAATTGAACACAAAAAAACAACCACAAGGGCTACAATGGTATTATTAGACGCCGGCATAATTATTTTATTTCAACTTGACAAACTGTAACTCTAAACAGGCAATAAAAACTGTATAGAAAGCCGGGTTCTTTTATATAAATATAAAGGTTTTAATTTGATAAACAATAGGTTTATCAGTGCACTATCTTATCCATCAGAGACTTGCATGTGACGTCACTAAGGAATGGGTCACCATTCATAACCACAGTATCATGTCTGAAAGGTTATCAAATCTGACACACCCAGCTCAATATCTAGCCCACAAAATATTAAATAGGCATTTTCAGATATCTTTTTGTTTTTTCCGAAGCCTTACTGTGTTCTTAATAGGATTTTTTTCTAACTGTTATTGGATCTTTTTAAGAATACTAAAGCACAAATAACTCGCTAACAAACTCTCTTAACATAACCCGTGTTAACTTATACCCTAGCCAAATCCCAATCAAACAAGAAAATCTCTTCAAATAGGCATCATAGTTTTAGTCCATTACTGAAAAATTATATCGGTTGAGATTCTTAATCATGATTAAATTGAAATAACTTTTCCACATTAAAGCTAGATGGCGTTGTTATAAAAAACTTATGATATTTAAAACAGCGCCATCTAGTTGTGAACGAAGAAATTAAAAATCACAAAAGATAAGATCATTTGGCAGATACCGTTTTAAAAGTCCATACGAGCCCAAGCAGATAAGTGCCATTAATATTAGAGTAATCAATTGCCTCAAGTTATTTATTTTCCTAAATCATTAATTTATTTTCATAAACATATTTATTTCTGTAAGCTACAACAGACGTAAATTATTTTTATGTTCAGTTATTTTTCTGCGCATTTTTGACGGGTTCGTAGAGACGATAAGCTTAATAGGACATTTTATTGCATGTGTGTATTTTAAATAAATTAAAAGACGTTAACAAAAAACATTTCACAAATTGTATTTTTTCCTTTTGGCTAAAATATGATAGCCCATCTCATAATACGCAATCTATGGTGATTAATAAAAACAAAACTTACGTCTCAATCGATAATACACAACTATTGTCAAAGCAACTAGAAACAGACTCCAAAATACGGTCTGAAATATATAATAGTCACTGTACATATTTTATATTTAAAATATTGCGCCAAAGTATTTCTAGAACACTGGTACCGTCACCTGTTATTATACTAGATACTAATATTGAATGCATATTCGATAAGACCAAAAAATAAGACCTTATCAGCTTACTATCTTATCACAGAGGAATAATTAACTCTCAATAATTCAAAGCTAAGCTTATAAGGCTCTCAGGCCGCGTTTCCACTGACGCGGAGCTGGGCGGAGACGTGCGGAAGCGACCAATTACAATGGTTGAAATCCTCAATCGCGCCACTCGTCTCGTCTGTGATTGGTCGCTTCCGCACGTCTCCGCCCAGCTCCGCGTCAGTGGAAACGCGGCCTTACTGTTTTTGAGGACAACGCCATCTAGTTTTTGTAGCTAGAACTAAGTAGTGTTGGATTTGCGTGTCGAATGTTATGTACGAAAAGTCACTTATACGCATTGTCTTATGGTAATGCATTGATAGGTTTCAAATAGATACAATTTAAATAAACAAACGTGGAAACACGTTTTAATCTATATTATGTGCCAAAACTGATACTTTGTGTCATTATCTATACTAATATTATAAAGAGAGGTTGTGTATGTGAGGTTGTAAGGGGTAATCCAAGGATCTAAAGAACCGATTTAGATAAAATTTGGCATGGATATAGTTATGAGACCCTGGGAAGGACAAAGAATAGTTTGTATTCCCTTGGGATGATGAAACACTTTTTACACGGGCGAAGCCACGGGCAGAAGCCAGTTTTGAATAAAACCACAGAAAATAAAATAAACACTTACTCAATTTACTGATAGATTTAAAAACGGCAACAGATAGAAAGAGAAATATCGACACCACCAGAAGCACCAGTCGGAATATATCAAAAACATGCATTGTGAAAAGGAAAAATATACACCTCGTATGTACCGAAGAAACAACGCACCAAGAACTAAACGATAATGTTAATAATTAATGCGACAACAGTCCAAATCTTATCATTTACCTTGTTTTATTATCTACGTGCATAGATCGATAGGTTATCCAGAATTTTGGGCAATCGGGGCTCTTTAGAAGATCAAGATAAAGTTTTAATTTTTGTTTCTTTTAAATTAAATATTATATGCTAGTCCGCGAGTCCGTCCGCATCAAACACGTAAAATAAAAAATACCATGCGTTTTAATTCATTGCCGTGATACCCTAATTCTTATTATAAAATTTTAGCCTTTACTCCCGTCCCGTCAAAATCAGTTCAGCCGTTTCGTAGATAAGCCGGCACAAACAGACAGACACACAGACTGTCAGAAAGACTAAAATGTTAAAAACTATAATTTTTGTTTACTAAACATTTTTTAACACGGCAAGCGTTAGATTGGGTGAATTTCACACACGGAAATTTGTTTTGTTCGATAATTTTAGTTCGTGGCGCTTAATAACTCCATGCTCTTCAGTAGCTGTGCGAGGGGAGGACGCTACGAGTGACAGGCCTTGGTTATCCTTTGCTTGGCAAGCTACTTAGATGACGTCAAAGTGGTCAATGGTTGAGTTATACAAACATAATTTTTAATTACCTTCAACAAACGGTAAAATTTTTATTTACTAAAACTGGTACCTAATTATATGAAACATGACACTTTTATCAATATTTTTTAATTACCCGTGCATAAAATATAGATAAAATAAATATACTATAAAATTAAATATTACGAAAAATAAAATGGTGTAAGAAAGAATTTTCCGGGTGAAAATAACTCAACCTTAAGCTCACACAAATACAGATACAGATTTGATCCTGATGCTAGCCGGTTTCAATATTGATTTTGTCTGTCTGTCTTTTGTCTAGCTTGTTTCTTCCAGCTACTCTGTGAAAATACTGATTTTTGCGGGACATTCGCTGCTAAGTAAGTTTCATTTCGGTAAAAGAATATGAGTGCCCTGAAAAAAATACCTACTGTTTCACCGTAGTGGCGACCGAAAATTTAATTTAAAATAACTTACCCCGTCTACAAGCTGAGGAATGAAGGAATGCAAAGACTAACATAGTGAGAATCCAAGACGACAATACTAACAGTTCGTAATACATTTTTAAGGATCTATTTATAATAGGTATTTTAAAATTATAATAATTTATATTATTTGAGAGTAAAATAAGGCACTGAATCTTGAATCAAGTCAGAATCAAATGATGATAAGGACGTAATTTTCGACATTATGTAGACATCTTATCGTTGACATTTTCAGAGATTGTTAAAATTAAATGATTGTTTCTATGGAGTAGATTGAACGATTGTTGGGAATCGAACCGAACATATCGCGTGCAACGTGATCAACACGACATCAGTGTGTGGGTGCGCGACGCGACGCGGCGACACGGCGAGACAGCACGGCTAGACCGACACTCGCTACAACGGACGCAACCGCGACAGTCGACACATCTCAATTAAATCTTATTATCTGGGACAAATTGTAATTTGTAAAATTACAACAGCGTTAAACCTTTGCCTTTGTTCACTATTTCATTTCACCCACGAGTTTAACACACACGGTAAGTTCTATTAAGAATATCAGTGGGTATTTTCCTAATTAAGAATTGTCTTAGGCTTCTTTTGATACAAAGAATGAACGATCATTGAGTGCAATTGTCACTGAGTCTGTGTTTTTTAGGATTCCGTACCTCGAAAGGGAAAAACGGAACTCTTATAGGATCACTTTGTTGTCCGTCCGTCTGTCTATCAAGACCCTTTTTCTCAGGAACGCGTTGCGGTATCAAGCTGAAATTTATGTCTACTGTCCCTTAAATCTGTGAAGAAATCAAACTTCTAACCCAACGCTATTCAAAAATACAGCCGTTTATGCCGCAAAATTCCGCCTACAGGGTAATTCCCGTGAACTCAGAATCTTGAAATTTGGTACGAAGCAACGTCTTATAGCACAGATAAAGGAATAATTGCCAAAACCGTAAATTTTTAGTTAAATCATATTATAAAAAAAAACTTAATTCAAAAAATCAAAAAACCCGACTGCTTCAAAAGCGAACTAAAAAGTCGTAAACAAGGAAAAAATCATGCTGTGCAGGCGGAGGATACATATTCGCGGGTTGGCTGACCAAAATCTGGTGTATCCTCCGCCTGCACAGCATGATTTTTTCCTTGTTTACGACTTTTTAGTTCGCTTTTGAAGCAGTCGGGTTTTTTGATTTTTTGAATTAAGTTTTTTTATTTATAACTTTTTAGTTAGTTTTTTTTTCGAATTAGATACATTTAAACATATGAGTGTTATATATTTTTGAAATCACCTCTTAAAATCCTTTATTTTGATACCCCACACGATGGGTTTAGAAGAAAAAATAAATTTGGGCCCCCACAATATGGCACCCAAAATCCGCCATTTTTCTATTGTCTAATTTTAATGTAGCCTATGACACTCGCAGGGTTAAGACGCATCGATTGACGTATAAATCATCCAAATCGGCCAACGCGTTTGGTCTCTGGAACGCCACATAGGAACAAACATACATACATACATACATACATACATACATACATACATACATACATACATACTTACATACATACATACATAGACTGATAAACACATTACCCTCCTTCGGCAGTCGGGTAAAAATATTTAATAATTTTAAACTTACTACCCCTTTCCTCATAAACGCGTAGAGAAAATGAAATTCATATCAAATACTCAGTCTATAATACCTTTAAGCTGAGGTTGTACGAAACCCTCGGTGCGCGAGTCCGACTCACACTTGACCGGTTTTATTTTATTATTTGTAGGCTGGCGCTTGACCACTATCACACCTGATGGTAAGCAATGATGTGGTCGACGATGAAATTTGCTTGCCTAGAAGAAACCTATATATAAGGCTAATTTTGAAAATAAAATTAAAAAAGAACTTACTCCATCTTCTAAATGCAGTAATTCCAACCAAGAGGGCGATAAATAAAACCCAGAACATTAAAACAAAAAGTTGATACCACATTGTAGTATTGCCATAAAACATTTTTATAGAACATACACAGCCACAGCAATATGTCACCGTGATAACAATGCGACTGATTATATATCAACAAAAGAGGAAGATTATACAAATTATAATTTATGTTATCAATGAAACGAAATCTTATCGGTAAAACGCTATAGGTGATTAGAAATAAGATATTGGAGTTTTCCGATTGAGATATTTAACAGCAAATATGGCTTTATTATATTATATACGAAACCTAGAAGAATAAAAATCTCCAATATCATCGTCAATAAATTTATTTAGCACTTACTGGTCAGAATTCCAGAACACACTAACATAAGAATAAAAATCGCGACCCAAAATAAAAACCCGTACCAAATAAACGTCATCTTTGATTAAGTTGATATAAAATATAATACAATTTTATCATTAACAAAGCGACCGATATATTTGAAATTCAGGGTCGATATAACAATGAGTTTAATGATATAATATTTTCCTTTAAAGATGAGTCAAGCCTTATCGAAAAACCTTAGGCGATTATTAATTTCAATTTCGCGCCAGGGTGTTTCCTACAGTTTAATCTGTTATTAAAAAATTTATAACGTCGCCTGATATGATTGGCTAATGATCTTTTGACCAACCAATCGCGTTCAGGCATTTAATATCGCGGCATCGGCTTACAAGTATCATTCTATCAGTGATAGCGATTGTCAAAATGCCAAGATGTGTGGAATTGAATACGTGACATTTTGATGGTGGTGGACGAATCCCAAACATTATTGTCATTTTAGCAATAGCTGTCGCGACGGTTTCGTTGATAGAACTTCACTTATATAGAGCTATTATAAAAACAAAGTGTTTTGTATTAATTTTGATTCCATCGAAAAAACGTTAGAGGGATCCAACGCCCTCTTATGCAGATCAGTGGAATCATAATTAAGATATATACTGGGTACTTACTTACACCTGCGCACCAACTTGGAAACAGTAACCTGACCGATAACGTACACCACTATAAGTAAAAAGAAATACCATGTAAGAAGGAATTTATATGAAAATTCTGCTGGTGTTACTTTAATTTCGTCTTTATCAACACCACCTTTAGTGTCAGACATAGCGAGATCACACAACCAGGAAGCTTTATAGAACAAAATTGTATTTTATAAGGATCGTACTAAACTGTAAAGCTATAGCAAATACTCTGAACTTAAAAAGGAAATGCTGAGTAATTACAAGACAAATACTCGTATATATCACGACCACGTCTTCACAATCACTGTCGTTTCATGGTCAACTTCGAGACCATACTCTCAGACTTATTATTATGTATTGTTCTTCATAAAGTACACAAATACAATCCTTAACAAAGGCATATCTGTGTTCTGCATTACAAGAGATGAGTCAACTATTATGATCCCTTTGATTCCCTTTATACAAATATGACATGTATTCCCTAACTACTGACATAACTTAAACACCTTACCGCCTCACCTTATTGTTTAAATAATTACTAGCTTCCAACCGCGGCTTCATCTGCGTTAAAATTGTTTTATTATTACTTTATTGTATTACTACTGGTTTGGAAATATATCCTATGTCAGAATCCAGTACAAAGTCTATGCGTGTGACAAGTTTCATCAAAATAAGACGATGTTGAGACGTGAAAACCAAACAAATGGATAGATAGACAGCGTTACTTTTGCATTTATAATATTAGTATGGATTCTACATTGTTCCATTATTTTTGTCATTAGGTAATTAGACAACTCCTAACTTGGTACGATTCGAAATGAGTATACTTCCACAAAGCAGTGGTGGCCCAGTGGTATCGGCCGCGACTTACAAGTTGTAGGTCGTGGGTTCGAGCCCAGGCAGGCGCTTTACTTTGTGTAAATTATTTCATCACCACTGCACTCAAAATTGTGCAGGAAAACATCGTGAGGAAACCGGCATGTGAAGAACCGAAAATTCGAAGACATGTGGCTTCCACCAACCCGCACTGGGCCCGCGTGGTGGATTACGGTCCATTCCCTCTTACAGAGAGGAGGCCTGTGTCCCAGCAGTGGGAACATTAATAGGCTGATAATGATGATGATACTTCCACAAAACATTATAACATCACACCTGCATTTCCTGAGGGTTAGGCAGAGGTACACAAACATTTACCAAATTTTTTTTGTCCTATGTCCTAGGTTAGCAAGAATATTTCCATCAATTGCCCACAAGTCCAGATTCCGAGCTGCTACTGAGACAACCCAGATGTAAAAACCCATTACTACTTTACTCGACCTGGGATTCGAACCCCGGACTCATGCTCAATAGCGCTTGCCTTATTAGCCAGAACATGAATATTTACAGAGGCTACAGCAATCGAAGTTTTAGAAATTCTGAGCAAAGACGGTAATGAAACAATAGAATCAACAATCGCTACATCAATACGATAAGCGAGTAAAATAATAGAATACGAAAAAAAAGTAGTTTCAACTTACTCATAGATCTATAAAAGCCTAACACAATACAAATCACGATGAACACAACCCAAACGATAAACATAATATGTCTGTAATGCATATTGAATAAGAAAATAATTAAAATACACAGACGCTAGTAAACAACGTGATTCCTCGAATATCTATCACTCATTATAAAGCTTTAGTAGCTATAATTTGTGATAAGGATACCTATCGCATATTATCTACACGTAGTTCAGGCGATGACACGTGAAATTTTGGACTCTAATATACCGCCGCCGATTACCTACGACGGCATATCGATTGTACGGAAAGTACTTAACGAATATATCAAGTCACCAAAGGCTCTAGACAATGTGTAATAGGGTAGTTGACAAAAAAATATCTATTTAGTCCGTCAGTTAGATAACCTAGAAATATTGGATACGTATTTTTTTCTTTTGCCAAGTAAACAAAAAATAACGACGATACAGTGCGTTGAAATATCGTGTGACGTCACGGTGTGCTACACTTTATACTGACAAAGTGACGTCACAAGCCTCCATTCCTGATGATGCGCTTTATCTTTGTAAATTTTTAGGGTTCCGTACCCAAAGGGTAAAAACGGGACCCTATTACTAAGACTCCGCGATCCGTCTGTCTGTCTGTCTGTCTGTCTGTCACCAGGCTGTATCTCAAAAACCGTGATAGCTAGACAGTTGAAATTTACACAGAAGATGTATTTCTGTTGCCGCTATAACAACAAATACTAAAAACAGAATAAAATAAATATTTAAGTAGGGCTCCCATACAACAAACGTGTTTTTTTTGCCGTTTTTACGATAATGGTACGGAACCCTTCGTGCGCGAGTCAGACTCGCACTTGGCCGGTTTATATTTATTGAAAATCTCACTGACATACTGAATAGAATTTTCTTTTTTCAACCCAGGAAACATCCCTATTCTATCAGCGATGGCGATTGTCGAAATGTCAAAATGTAAGGGATCTATCATAAATTTTTGACATTTTACGAACTATTTTGCTACCCTTTTGTTGATAGAATGTCACTTGCCTAAGCTTCAAGTCCAGCTTGTTACCAAAAGTATAATCAACATAAACAAAATGCTATTTGTATGAAATAAACAAAGTAAAATTAAAAGAAAAATCAAAGAACTTACGCCATTTCCTATACGAAGAAGCAGTCAGTACAATGAGCAAGAACGTCAGCCAGAATAAAATCACAATCATGATCAAATGTCGATGTAGAATCGACAAACGCTATCATAGAACAACAAATACTGATCGTTGGAACATTTAAAGCAAAAATGTATAGATAAAATTATAATTTGTGATAACGGTTTGGAGTGTGTACCTACATGGAATCTTATCTATACATTAATTTGTGCGCGATTAATGTATTCAGCACAAGATATACTTAGTCCTTTTTTGTTGATGCATGATGATAGTTAAGAAACAATCGTTGATGCGAAGTTTTTTTAACGCTGATGCTGAAAACAAACAGCCCAAACATCATAGCTTATGAAGAAAGAAGTTTGGTGAAAGGGCGTTTAGGCTATATTAAATTAAAACAGAGTTTGGGCAACAGTCCTGTGTTGATGACTTATATTTCTAAGCTAAGCTAATTTGTCAAGGCATTGAATATTTGTGGCACCTAGTTCAGATCTAAAAGTGTGCTCCACTTCTGAAAAAACAGATGCCGTAATATAAAACAATACCCAAAACTACTTAACACACCACGAAATAATTCTTTTAAAACCTATAGATTCTGTAATCCTCTTAATTTCTAGAACTTCTAATAGTTAATAGGGTAAGATTAAGCTTAATATGCCAATTAAAACTTACACATATAATTTCTGTAAACCGAAAGTATCAACATCATCACGATGAACGTTGTCAGTATAAGAAACAAAAGCATTTTAAATTATAAAAAACAAAACCAAAAATAAACAATCTACTCCCGCACTTCAATGGACACTGACGTATTGCAGACTCTCCAAAGGATTTTAATGATTATTCATGATAATATGCGAAATCTAATCGAGTCGCTATCTATGCCCCTCTTTTTTGTTCCGGCCAATCCAGTTCAAGGGAATTTCCAAAATACCATGAATAAAGACAGACGAACTAGTTGTTCTAGTGTGCAGTCTTAGGTTCGCTTCCAAGGTCGGGCAAAGCTAAAGCTTTTGATTGTAAAATTCACACCCTATTGTGTAATATGCACCTCAATTATTGAAATATTTTTTTTACTAACAACACATGTTGTTTAAATATTTCAATACAGTCTTAAAAAAAACAACATAGATGGCGTTAATTTATGATCATTATAGCGCCATCTAGAGTCACTGATTGAAACTTTGCGTTTCAGCCAAACCTTTTCGTAATATAGTTTCGTTTATGACATTCAAACAATCTTGCCATTAGTGTACTGTATCAGAATTTTATTCAGCATAGCTTTGATACCAGAGATTCTTTTTGTCAAAAATGCAAGATAAAAAAGCTGTAAATATGTCAAAAACTTACACATAGCATGTTTGTACGCGGATGCCACCATCAAAAGCATAATCACCCCGACCATTATTAGAAACAAATACATTTTAAATATTGATTATAGCACAATCGGATCAAAAGTAAAATTAGCGGCTGCTTTCTACGATAGATTAAGTACTGACTATTTTACACAATCTGTGAAATAAATTAAGTCTTATAACAAAATCATTGATAATACGCGAAATCTTATCGATTAATTATCTTCGTATCTGAGCGATTCGATGTTTGCGGTGGCAAACTGGACTGCTTTATTTATTTCACATCCTCATTTAAAAAGAGGTCAATGTCTAATCTTCGTGGAGACCCAAATTATTTACCAGACAACTTTTTCAAAACATTTTTCTTCAAATGAATCTTTTTGCATTAGATTCTTTGGAAGAAATGAGACGTGTCTTGGATTTTCTATAAGGCAATTCTGTTGTTCAGCCCAAAGTATGAATTACTGTGCCCGGCGCTTATGTTATTAATGTACATTGTAAACATTTCATCCCGCCTGTATTCCCTAAAGGATTCAGCAGAGGTGCACTTATTAGTACACATTTGTTATGGAGGACGAGCACACTACAATAAAAAAATAAAAATAAACTGCGTCGTTTCATAATATTATAGCGAAACACGTCATTCGGGTATTAGATAACTTTAGTTATAAAATCTCAACATAGATGGCGTTGACTTTAGGTTTGAATTAGAAAAACGCCATCTAGCGGTATTGGTTGAAACTTAAACAAAGTGTACGTTACTAACGTTACGTTAGTCTTGCTTTCAGGAAACAAAATAAAAAAAAACAAGCTTCTAGAGAACTTTAGGTACTGGAAGGTTTTCTCCTAATTACTTCAAAACGGTTTTTCTTATACAGATTTGCGTTCAGGCTTTGAAATACATAGTGATACTTTTTTTTTTAAACTATACTAATAATTATGATTTCTAGGCTTCTTTCAGGCCTCGTCGGAGGTAGCTAAGAGAGGAAGAAAAAACAAGCATTTATGGACTCACCACAAAATTTCACGAGAACAGCGTAAATAATCCAAAAAAGCGCTATATTAATGACCATAAAGATCAAAGTCGCAGTTAAATCCACCGACATTTTGATACGAACCAACTTTATAGCAATATTGTACTAAATGAATTGCTCGCTTGACCGTCCGTACATGGAGGTATATCGATAGGAATACGATATACTATCTGTTGATAAAGAAGTTAATTACCGGTTTGTGTTTTGGCTTTTTTTTTGTGTGATATTGGAGGTAGGTAGGTATATTAAGAATTTACATATTAAAAATATCAGGCATTAGATAACTTTTATCTGTCACCAGATTAATGCAAACACCAAAGTTTATATTAAATCGCGTGGGATTGTAAATTCTTTCTTTTGTTAAGACATGGATGAAAGAAAAGAAAGAAAGAAAAATATTTATTTGTGACCTGCACAGGAGACACGAGAAATAAGCATACAATTATACAATAATAAAATAAAAACCCCGTGCGATAGCAAAAAGGCTCCTATCTCAGCACATGGATGCATGGATGCATTCTACATGATCGAATTCGGATGGGATTATTAAATATTTAAAAATTCACACAATATCTTCACAATATATCGAGAGTTTATAATCTCGCAAGATTAATAACAATCTTACTGTGTTTTCAGGTGTTTTCAATTATCTGGTGACATGACATATCAAAAAAAAAAATGGAGATTTGTCAATCATAATAATATATCGTCAATGCCAAACCTGTCAAACAGCCCTTATTGTTACTCAGAAAAAAATAGTCTATTAATGGAAAATATAGACACTTGAACGACACGACACGTCAATGACTTAATAATAGATTGCAAAAAAAAAACAAACCTTAACTATGCTGAAATTAACCTTTAACTTCAAAATAGGCAGTTAAGACAAATATTTATCTACTTGATTATTTTAACACAAACTTATAATTTATTTATTAACTATTAATTTATTAATTTATTAATGATTGATGTTGGTTGACATTGCGCTGCAACTTGTATAATGCATCACATCATCGCTTACCATCAGGTGAGATAGTGGTCAAGCGCGAGCCTATCAACGTATTGACAAATAAAATGCAAATTATGTCACATCTGCTGCATGTAGCAACAAAATTTGGCAAAAATAGCTACTGATTAGACTCCGAAATATAACAACGACAGTGAACAAGGTTGGTGACGTGATAGGCCCAGACACAGATTGCCTAACGCGTAATACTCCTATCTAAAAGATTGATCAGATGTAGCAAAAGATCGAGATAATTGGCAAGAAGGCAGGCCTTTACACTTTAAGGACACAAATGGCTTAAAAAAATAAACCTGACAATTTGTAATTATTATCCCCCTATAAGTTAGGTACCGGAACTCCTATGATATTGATTATAATTATTGTTATCGAAATTCTTGCCGTCTTTAGATTACCGATGCGATTATCTTTGTAAATTAGACCACATTTTATCTCTGCTTTTAAGTAAATTGGAAACTACTAGTGTCAAACTAAAAAGATCCTTATGCCCGAGAAATATAAAATAAAGAGATGGATTGTGTAACGAATGATATAAATGAAAAGGGAAAGATTCCCGAGACTCGAAAAAATGTTTGCCTTTGAACACTTGACATTTCGGTAGAGCATGTCAATTCCATAATATTTGTAACTTTTGACAGTCGTTCTAGCTAAGAGAATGTCACATTGCCATCGATGATTTATCGACAACGCGGTCATCGAACTCCCCAAATGACTTTTCTATATTCGGCTAAGTTTTTGTCACAGAATGGCAATCAGTAAAGCGGCCCACCTGAAGGGAAGTAGTCAATACCACCTACGGTAAGGTGTTATGGTATGATAGTTAAGGTAACGCACCTGCGTGCAATACCGATAAATTGCACGCAGGTGCGTTGTCTATCCGTATTTGGAGTGTTAGACTTAAAGTTTTTTGACAAGGAATTGATAACAATAGCTCAAATATGAAATAATTATCTCATCTTAGCCACTGGGCAACCAAGACATACGGCCATGTGAATCCACGAGTAATACCTTATTGTTAACCAAACTGTAGATTATGGTGCCATTGTATTCCTATTATCTAAGATGAATGAGTAACACTCAATGATACTTGTATGAAGATCATCCTTTTCACCTTGAGCCATTGCTTCATTGATGCGCATTATCAGTCAGTGGCTTCAGTCTTAAGTTGTCGTTGTTGACCTCTACTGGTTAGATCGATTGTTGTTGTTGACTAAAACAATTGAATGGAGAGACTGAATCGGGGAGGTCGTTTGTTCACGAGACACGGCACGACACGACTTGCCGTCACGATTTTAACATACGACACTCTGCATACGGTCTGTCGTCCATTCGTTTGTTCACAAGGCACGATTCTGCAAGGACACTGCAGTGCATTTGTATTGTTCTATTAGCGCGTGAGTGGCTAACCACGCGTGAGCCATGCGGTACGACGTGTCGTGTCGTCAACAAGCTCATACTTCTTTTGTACAGCCGTTAAATCGTCACTGCAAAAATGTAGCGATGACATAGCAGGAAAACCGTTTAAAAATCGTGTCGCGTGTATTGCGGTGTCGTGCAATGAACAAACGGTCCGTACGAATATATAGAGCCCTGAATCGTAACCACATTTTGTCGTGTTGTACGTCGCGTTGTGAACAAACGCAGTGCGATTATTAAGATAAGCTCGCACGACTATATCATACAATTTATGTTTTACGTAATAAGGGATATATTTCAGCGCGAGCCTTATGATAAGCCTACAATGTTCCCATTGCTGGTACGCAGGACTCTGCATGCATCGCCCTAATAGACAACATAAAATTACATCACGCCGGTATTCTCCAAAGGCTTTGGCAGAAGTATATTTAAATGTTACCATCAAAATAAAGAGTTTGAGAGTAATTTTTGGTATACCTAATTGACTTTTGTCGTCACAGACAAAAGAGTTCGAATCTAATGGGAGCAAAGTCCTTACTGTAGATAAGATTGACCTAATGTGGTATTTTCCTTGCTAACTCATTAAGTAAACTTGATTATTCTTCAACTACAAAATAACAACTAACAGTAGTTTATAACGCATTGTGTTATATTAAACGACATGAGAAATAATTGATTTAAAAACTTGAGCTTTAAATTGTCGAAAATCCAAAATGACTACTATACTTCATAAAAGATAGCTTGATCCATGCGACATATGTCAAACTGACGTATACATTATACTTCATAAAAGATAGCTTGATCTCTGCGACATATGTCAAACTGACGTATACATTATTGTTAGCCTGTCAAGCGCTATTGTTACTGTATTGATACTGACAGCTGTCACAGAGATCAAACTATCGTATCAGAAGTATACGTACGTCACTATGTTGTGAAATGTGTGTCCTCCGTGGACGGACTACATGATTTCAGTAACACCTGTCAATCAAATACATTTTGGACGTTTATAACAATAGTTTTTGCAGTTATAAAGCCACTATGTTCTATTGGCGTGGGCGGTGCAGGTGACGTTCAACCTTATGATAGCAATTACAAGGTCGAATATACAACAAATCGTGTGGGTGTACCAAAGCACCTATATTCTATAGATTAGAGCTTCCATTAACGTACAACTTATCTATGGATAATAATTTCATAATAATTATGGAATTTTAGAACAATATCGGCTAAGTAGAGCATCGTCTCACTCACTCATAAACCTATCTCTTTCTAATAGGTACTGGATGTGTCATCATTATTTACTCCTCGATATTACTGCTTGCCTGGTACTTTTTCTTGAGGCAAATTCACTAAGACTAGGTATAAAAATATATTACGAGTAATAATGCTGATAAGGGTTACTATTTCTAGCTAGCATTTTTGAAACAATTTGCAAAAATAATGAAATAAATTAATGATGACAATTATAGTTAATCATTAGTTTTAAGTAATGAAGTCTTGGTCTGTCCTAACTTTAAAATGATGATAAATTGAAATTACATACTAAAAAAAAATGCTTCTTAAATAATAATTTTAAAGAAATTCAGTAGGATTGTAATACCTACGGATTTACAGATAAGAAACACTTGCACTTATAACATACAATTAAACTGACGCCTTATTTTCATGGGGGTAAGCAAAAACTACAGTAAACGTGTTAAAACATAATTCTATCTCTGTCATATTCAAACGACTGACAGAAATAGAAAGATAATTTAAATTTGATTTGCGCTAAAATTCGAACTAAGCAATCTATGCTCTAAACCAACGAGGTAGAAACTATTTTCATATGATAAAGTCCATGACTTGCAAGCACACAGAAATAATAATAAAACCACAGTTAAATTTTATAAAAATATCTAAAAAAACTTACGTCTCTTAACACAATTCCCGAAACAGAACCACATCCAGAACAAATAGAGGAACATAACAATCAGTATGCCAATAAAAATACTTCCTAACAAATCCATGATGTTTACTCTGTGCACCGATCGACACTGTTCGAAAAACAACGCGTAATCTTATCAGTCACATCACGAAAGTAGCAACTTCATATTAGTTCTATATTTGAAAGTATTCGATATTTGAATATTGTCTTGATCTTTTCACATTTTTTTTTCGTGTAAGTGTCCAGTCGGTTACGCAGGACGGAAAGCGTGAATCAACTGTCAAGTCATTAGGAGGGACTAGCTACCCACCTATGCGGTTTCCACTGTGACTGTGTCGGAAAATACAATTTATGATGCATTAAAATGCGTGATCGAGAATTCGTCATAGAAAATATCAAATTATATGTCGCTTTTCCGTCATTCTTCTTGAATCAAAGAAATAAATAGAATCACTGTGATGCAAAAAAAAAAAAACTAACATGGACTGATTATAAGACAACGAAGATGACAGATAAAGTTGAGAATGACATACATGGATGACATGTATGTATAATAATATTATCAAAACAAAGAAGCAATGTACAGTGGACTGTTATATCTATACTATTATAGAAAAAGTACTCACAAAGCCACACGATGAATCTTGCAATATACATTAAAATTATAAGAAATATCAACGTTAGTAAAGGTATAGATATCAAAAGCATTATAAAAGCAGTGTCTCTCATAGTTTAAAAATAATATCCAAACAAATTTCGTTAACACAGTAAAAGCAACTTTATCACTATTCATTCATCACAGTCAGGTTTCCAAATGATAAAATTAATACATTATCAGAATTTAAAGATAATTTTATCTATTAAAGTATCCGGTAAGGAAAAATATATTTTTTTTATAATAAAAAGATGAATAGATAATTATAATGAAACTAAAAATGGCAATGTCAGTGGCAGCATAAGCTTATAAATGTAAAAGTTTGGATGAATGGATGGATGTATGTTTGTTACTCAATCGCGCTAGTACGGTTGAACGGATCTGGATGAAATTTGGCACAGCTATAGGCTGGAATAACACGTAGGCTTTTTGTCCCGGTATAATGTTAACTTGGGCTGAAAATCACTTTTTTAAAGTCGCTGGCAGAAACTAGTTACCAATAAAACATACTTGCTCTTCTATTTAACTTACAGCATTGGCAGAATAGTCGATGTTGGCTTGCTTGCCATATAAAAATGGACATTGTACAGTGACATAAATACTTGTCAACTACTAAACAATAGATACTCACAAAGCCATCCGATGAAATTTGCAAAAAATTACAATATAAGAAATATTAATGCTAGTATAGGAATTGCTCACAAAAGCAATATTAAAGTAATATCACTCATTTGCATTGTAAAAAAATAACTTAGCACAAATTTCGTTATTACAATAGAAGCAGTTTTCACTGCACTTTAACAACAGTCAGGTTTACAAATAACAAAATTATAATTAAAACATTATCAGAATTTTCTGCTAATTTATCTATAAAAGTATCTAGTAACGAAAACATACTTAAAAAAATATTTTTGAGATACTGAAGCTAAAAATGGCAATGACGGTGACAGATAAAATCTAAAAAAGGCAATGGACATTGTACTACAATGACGTCAATGATACTGGTAAACTACTAAAGAAAAGATACTCACAAAGCCACTCGATGAAACGTGTAACATACGTTAATATTAAAAGAAATATAAATCCTATTAAAGGTACTAAGAACAAGGAGAGTATTAGTAATAGAACAAAAACAAAACCACCAACCTCCATTGTTAAAAAAAAATACTAAACAAAAATTTTGTAAATCAACTTTGTCATTATACTCAAGTTTCCAAATGATAAAATTATCACTGAAACATTATCAGAATAAAATGATAATTATCTATAATTATATTCATTAAAGAACACCAATTGAAAAATGTAACGTGTTTACGAGATACTGAAGCTAAAAACGGCAAGGACAGTTACAGATAAAATTAATCGAGGTATACAATGACAGATGACAGTCAACGTCAAAAAGTTTTTGGAAGCAAAAGCATATTCAATGGACATTGAACAGTAAAATGACGTCAAATTCTTATCAACCAATAATAATTAATAGATACTCACGAATCCAAACAATGAAAGTAATACAGTACATTAACATTACAAAGAGTAGCAGTAATGCTAATGCGGGCAGTGTCATCACAAGCATAATTATGGCCATTTCTTCCATAGCTAATGAAAATTTATTACGTATTTTGTTTATACAATAAAGTGCTATTTAGCCACTATTAACGATTGGACTCGGGTTTCTTAATGATAATATACTAGTATTAAAATGCTTATCAGCAATTATGATATCAATAGGTAAGCAGGTGGGTACTTATACGTCGATTTGTTCGAGTTTATTAATCTTAGGTATATTTTGTCTTGTTTATTATATTTATTTGTGTCAGGTATTTATTAATTTGTTTTTATCTGGCTTGCTAGACGATTAACAAATATTAACAACCTTTGTCATAAAAACACAATCAGTTATTTTTTTTAATGGATTTTCCTTTACATCAAATCTTCTTTGAGATAAAATTTTCATATATTCGCCAAATAGGCATGTATGTTTCTAAAATATGTTTATCAACTGTTTAAAATTTAATTCTTAAAAGTTTGTGAGGACACTGGCCCTTCTTATCAGACGAATGCTAGACTTTGGCTTGATCTGTAACCTCACCACTTTATCGGTTAAAATTACGTCATTGGGAATTCCTTCCATCAATATTAAATCAATAAATTTCAAACGAGAAAGTCCCTGCAGATAATGTATGCAACATCACTGTTATACCTACATATATAGCAGTAATACCGACCTCATCTAGTTTTCAATTATTACTTTCTATAGCATGCAAAAGTTTGATTAAAATTTTAAACCAATTTATAAACATCAATATAATTTATTATTGACTGTACATCCATTTATTTAATCAACATTTTCGAACAATAATTCCGTGTCGACAATCGACACACGTGGTACCACTGGAACACCACACTCCTAGAATTCGACTCCCTACAATAAGACGCTACGGCTGCATATTATTGTCATGTTACAAATAAAACTTATCTATGACACGACTTGCATTTGCATGATGGAAAACAATTTGTTTGTGACGTTATTTTTATATTATCTATTACTGTTATCTGTGGAGCTCGTGGCTAAATATTAACAGCCGCACTGGTCGATCATCAAGGTTAAGCAACGCTTGACGAGGTCGGTCCGTGAATGGGTGACCATTTCAACATACCGAGTTTCCTCCGTGCCTCGGCAAGCACGTTATGCCGTTGGTTCCGGCTGTTGACGATCTTTGACAGTCGTTACGGGTAGTCAGAAGCTTGACTGACACCAGTCTTGCCAAGGGTATACCCCGTTGTTACCCAGTTACTGGGTTGTGGAGGTCAGATAGGCAGTCGCTCCATGTAAAATAGTGGTACTCAGCTGAATCCGGTAAGACTGGACGCCGACCCCAACATAGTTGGGAAAAGGCTAAGCAGATTGATTGATCTGTTACCAACTAGTAAAATTGCAAATGCTGGATAAGAGTGGCACAGGAGCGTGTTGATTGGTACAAGATAAGAGAGGGTTATGACCAACAGTGGGCGAAATCAGTCTGCGGATGATGATGAAAGTGCAAACAAACAAAAGAGTGGACGTCTTTCGGCTGAAATGATGATGATGATGTTATTTAGTTGGTTTGAAATTTAGTTTTGGAGGGTATATTTGACTGAAAGCAGATGATGTGTCATGTAAAGTGTCAAGCAATTTTGAAACTTGCGCGATACTGCTATTAATGTGCTGCAAATAATAATGTTACGTGCCTAGTTTGGTGAGCGTAGCATACCAAACATACAGCTTTAAAGCAACACTATCCATGAGTGAAATAGGCTACATTTATCCTGAAAAAAAACACATCTCACTGGCGAAGCCAGTTGCCTTTAAACAAACACTACGTCTCCTATGAGACAGACTCACAGGCAGACGAGAAGAGACTACTCGTATTCATATTAATAGGGGCCTACTCCTCTTATTCCTACCCACCATGATAACGATATATTGCACCGAGCCAACAAAGAAGACAGGAAATAAATTATCCAATTGACCTTATGTCAACCAAGCGACAGAACGACGCATCATTCTACCATAGATCCAACATAACCTGACCTAGCACGGTCGCGCCACTGGTCAAAACAAACTGTTAACGATCTGTCAGTACAGTAAAACTAATTGTAGTTCCGTATTTCGCCGCAGTGCTTTGTATACTGGACGTTTAGTGCCCTGTGTATGGCTTCATACAGTTATGTCGCCAGCAGCAGTATGACTTGGTTGCAAATGTAATTGATTGTCTTATTTTATCTGTGTTTAAATAGGCTATCTGGCTTTTTATGTTGTCTGTTTAATTCTTAATGGGTGGTCCTTAGTACTAAAACTGGAGAAAATATTAAACTTTAATAACTGGCAAAATTTTATTGTTTATCCTACTGTAGGTTGGCACACCTCTATCTAATTCTTCATACAATGTGTGAGTTAATTACCGAGATTGGTCAATTCGATTTCATCATCATCATCATCATCATATCAGCCGAAAAACGTCCACTGCTGGACATAATCCTTCCCCAAGCTTCGCCAAATTGACCGGTCCCGTGCGTCTCGCAACCAGCGGATACCCGCAACCTTCACCAGGTCATCAGTCCACCTGGTGGGAGGCCTTCCAACGCAACGTCTTCCGCGGTCGCCACTCCAGAACCTTTCTGCTCCATCGGCCATTCGTTCTGCGAGCAATGTGCCCTGCCCACTGCCACTTAAGTTTGGCAATTCTTCGGGCTATGTCGGTAACCCTGGTTCTCTTGCGGATCTCTACATTTCTGATTCGATCACGCAAGGAAACTCCGAGCATAGCCCTCTCCATTGCCCTTTGAGTGACTGTAAGCTTTCTGATAAGGCTCATTGTAAGCGACCTCGTCTCTACTTTCGTCTTGAGATTTGGTAAAACACAAAAAGCTTACAATTTATGCTTTTTGACAAGTAAACACAAATTCATTATGCGTTTGATTGATTTTCATGATGCGTACAGCTAAGGAGTGGAATTCCCTGCTAGAGTCAGTGTTGCCCGATAGCTACAACCTCGGGGTTTTAATGTCAAGAGTGAATATGTTTCTTCTAGGCAAGCGTGTTACGCCATCGACCACATCATCGCTTACCATCAGCTGAGATAGCGGTCAAGCGCGAGCCTATCAATAATAATAATTAAAAAAGGTTATACTCAGTAAAACGCACGATTATTCATGCGTTTAAGTTAGTACTAGGTACTGCGCAAATATAAACTTGGATTTCCTATTGCTCACACGAAAACCATTGCAGAAATGACGTAGACATTCATAAGCTAGGTAACCTAATATATCTATCGAAGTTAATGAACGTCATCTTAATAGGACACACGCTAAAATTATTACGTGTTGAGTTACGTTTGGGATGCTCCAGGCAGAGTGACCGATATGTGCCGATATCTTATAAAGGTGCAATTTGAAAGCACAAGCAAGTAGACTCAATGTGGTCAGTTGATTGCCAAGTGAAGAACACAGAATGGATCTCTAAATAAATATACTTAAAAAAAACTTTTTAAACATAATAATATAATTTGTTTTTAAATATGTATTAAAAATCTGCTAATCGGTTACTAAATAGTTCTGAGATTGTTTTCAGCCAAGCCATCAGTTAAAGAAGACAAGACTACCAAACTAAATGTTTAAACTGCTGTGATTGGAAGACGCTATCAACAACAATTGCCAATCAAATCACTTATTAAAGTCTAATCGATTTATTTAAAATTGGAATATGATGCAATTATAATAGACACCACTTAACATAATTTACTGAGATATTCACGTCAATTCTAATCTGGAGGATCACTTAAACCTGTCTATTATTAGTATAAGATAGTTTTGTAATATTTATTTCCACAGAACACGATCGTTAGTAATGAGGGCCCGATTGAAGAATAAAAAGAATGACAACTTACTGCAGTACATCATCCAAGATCTTAGGCACACGAAGGAGAGCACTAAAATAGCAAAAACACTAGGAAAAGCTATCACTAATATTGTAGAATTCATTGCTTTAGGCTTCTGCTTTTACATTACAACAAATCTTTTGAAAATTTCAAAAATATTTCTACGGTTTTTTAAATTGACCAATAAATCACTTAGGAAAAGTTTTTAAAAATGATTTTCAAATACAAATTAGTAATTATTTTTTAAAGTCTTTTGAAAGATTTAAAAATATTTTTACGATTTTTAAACTAGGCAATTTTATTAAAACTTTTTAAAATTATTTTTGGAAGTTAGAAATTATTTTAAATTTCCACAATTTTTCTGGATTATTATATCAGGCTTAGCAACAAAATCTCCTGGGTACTAGTTGTAAGTAGGTGGCAACAATCACGGTTAGCCGTCTATTGTAGTTTATTGGTGGAAGGGGGGCAAATATTAATACCTTTTGTATACAAAGAGATAGCGATAATCTTATCACCGTCTATCGGGAAATGGGAGAGGTGTGAAGTGGCTTTGTGACGTCAGTCAGTGATAGAGCTGGTACAAGGACGGGATCGGTCCAATCGTTGGATGAGTGAGGCATTTTCAAATGGCATTGGCATCAAAAAATTAAACAGTTGAAGTTGCTAGTATCTGGTTCCTTTAAAGTCAAACAAGGATTCATAGAAATTGGAATTTAAGCCAAATTCAAGGCATGATTCTTTAGGTATAGGAATATAAATTCATAAACTCATCATAAACTTGTACCAAGTCCTGGTCTTCATAGTTTATTCTAGGCACATTAGGAATAGGCAGTGTGAATCATTTGGGACACAATGGCATATCAGTAGAATTAATTTATATTGTTTTATTTGATGTTATTGCTGAGTGAACAAACTAACGATATCTAACGCCATCTATGCATTACAGTCTGAATCATTTAGTTCGACGACTAGCTATCAGTCTAGCACTCAGATAAAGCAGTGTAAATCATTCGAATTATTGCTACTCGCCGCTAGATGGCAGCACATATATTGTACAATCACAGAACAGAAAATCGCCTTCTATGTCAATACTGCAAAAAACACATTCCGTAAAAATTGTTAATCACACCATGGACCATTATCATATTGATTTTTTTTAGAGAAAATAATATAAGTGAGAGTTATTCATTAGCTAGAGAAGAGTAACTCATACAAAACGTTTATTTCCCAAAAGGCCAAGCATAGGTGTATGGACCTAATATTATACCTATTGCCAGACATGTTATCACAGTCTTATAGACTTTCAGTGACGTATTAAGTAACAACCGCAAAGGACATGCATATATGGCTCAAATTGGTACCACGCTGTCTTTTGGGGTTTTTGAGTCAATTTTAAACAATTACATTATATATTTTTTACATTACTTTATACTATCTATTACATATTCTTTCAATTTATAAGTTAAGCACACGTATCCACTGTATGACATTATTTTAAGTATCTATTTATTTACCTAAGTCCGTGTATCACTAGCGGGGTGCTAACTGAACATCAGCGCTGGGTGTCTGACGCCCAGCAAATGCTGAGTTGGTAACCCTTTCGGTATGGGCACGCTCGGCGCAATCACTGTTAAACCTTGTTTGTACTTTTATTTTTTACTATTTTTCTGTTACTTTGTGATTGTTGTTGTTGTGTTGTTTCTATGTCGAATAAATGTTTTCTATTCTATTCTATTCTTGTATAGGACTATTTATTACCACAACGTCAGGAGAATCACGACCCACAGTAATGAGGAACACGACGCGAATCAATGTGGGAGGTAACATTTCCCTCTCCGAGAATCTAACAAACCTGTCTATCCAACTAATCAAACTCGGGGCCAATCAGAAGAACCTTTTGAGATCATTTTTTTTTTGGCAAATTGATATTGAATGGGACCTTCTGCCACGCAAATGTTACTAGGTTCTTACTGTTACTTCTGTATTCTTACAATTAGGTTAAAACATGGGATTATAATACTGCACGAACAGTATGCAAAATTATCTAATAAGTCGTCATAGCTATGAGTCTATATTTATTAAGACATCAATTTAAGGGCAAATAGATAAAATAACTACACTTCTGATAATAATTGAAAAATCTTCAAAATGACAAAAACTGCATGCCCGATGACGTTTTCGGAAGTAATTGTTGTTAAACTACATAATTATCTAATTAATTATCGATCGAAGAATCGATGCATGACACAACAAAAGGTGTGGCCTAGCTATGTAATGAGAACAGTTATCCATTAAAAAATGCCTTTTTCGTCTATCTGTAACTCTGTCACGTCTAAACTACATTAAGGTAAAGATATTGGAGATTGTAGAAGAACATAAAAAAACTTTTTATCCCAAGAGTCCGTTCCCTTGGGTTAATATCCGAAGCCAGAAGATATTTATCTCATGAGCTTAAGCCAAAAGGACCTCATAAATAAACTGAAACATAGCAACTCTGCCGCTGACCGATGTGTTAGACGTGTTATAGAATTGAGACCACGAATTGGTAAACATAAGGCGGAACGCCTTCAGGCTAGGTGGAGCGACGATCTTCGCAGGGTGACTGGAACGGGAACTACCGAAAATCGTGACAAATAGCGTGCAATTGAGAGGCATATATCCAACAGTGGACTGCTAGAAGCAGATGATGATGATAGCAACACTAATTGGCTACAGTAATAAGCAAAATAGTGACAGTTATACCCCGAACGAATTTTTCACATATAGTTCTACTGGATACAACACAAAAAATGTTTAATTCGTGGACGCCTCTAGATTAATCAAATCAATCTTTGAACCTTTTCAGATAGGCTTATCTGGAGGTCAGATATTATGCCTATCTGAGAGATCAAATAGGTATATCTAACCTCCACAAGCCATTAAGGCGACGACAGTCGCCAACGACCTTGAGAGAACAACGTTTCACACCCGCGCGGCACAAAATTCAGTAGTTTTTTGTCGTTTCCATTATGTATTCTTAGACTTAAAAAAAAGGTTCAGATCAAAATATAGATAATTAAATTGTGTGTTTGATATGGTGTGTCAATTTCATTAAAATACGCCCGGTGGTTTTGGTGCGATCGTCGTGTTTTGTCCATGTTGACATATAAATATTACACTATGTTATACGAATAAACCTCAATTTTTTCTTAGATCAAATTATATATTTAAGAAAATTGTCTGACGTAACCAATTTTTTTCAAAAATCATGTTATCGTATAGACGTGATTCTCATTTTAAAATCAGCTTCTGGGGGTATCTGCACCTTAACCGAGTAATACGATCGGCCCCTTGGGAAGACTAGTGACAGATTTTTAGCTCCTGATTACCGGTGACGACTGTCAAAGATCAAAAAAATTACAGATGCACACATAAAACTAGACCCCAACGAGGTAAAAATAAAAATTATATTTCAATAGGTAAGTACTCACGTAAATAATATTCAGTCATGAAGCCGACAATACCAAGTAACATCACACAGAAGATAATCAATATAATGTTATCCATTTTTTTATTAAAATTATGTATGAAAAAGTAAAAAAAAATATGTATTAATTCGATTTAAAATTAAAAATATAAATATTTTTTAATCAGACCAAAAATACTGTTTACACAACACAATCACAGTCCAGTATAGACGTTGAAATAATTAAAATATTTTTTTGTAAACCATCAATCGATTAGATTACCTCCGAAACCCAGTTTTCGTTATCTATAATCAATATTTATATTTTGTTTACTTACAATCTTGACGGTGCCCGATGCACTGTAGACTTTAAATGATAAAAAGTACTTAAACTTTGACTCATTAATTATGTTATTTACATCATAATGAGATTATAATTTATCCAGTTTCTATCGCTCTTAGTAAATATACTAAACAAAGTCTGACTCTGCCTAATACCCCACCTCTTAATTTCCTGAAATCAAGAAAGTGGGACTGGGCGGGTTATTTGCATGATGCATGAGGGCACACAGTGTGTGCTTGAGGATGGATGAATTTATTCAATTGATTTTGGAAGGCTAAGACAAAGGCAGGAATGATTGAATATAGGCAGAAATTATTGAATATAGGCTACTTAAAATTAAAATTTAACTTTTTCAAAAAGGAAAACAAACAGAAAATCAAAAAGAAAATTAAAATTTAACTTTTGGAAGTCGGTAATTTTTTTTTTTTTTTTAATTAACCGACTTCCAAAGCAAATTACTAAAAAGAGCAAAAATAACTTTTGTTTCGGAAGTCAGTGTCACAAAAAGACAAAACATTTAATGTGTTTTTTTTTTAATTTTCTTTTTAGTTTTGTTAAATCATCACTAAGTGAGCAAGTTCTATAGAAAGGTACCGAACGGATTGATAAAATACCCATAATAACTAAATTTACACATTCGTACTGTTTGCCGTTAAGGAGTTCGGTTATATGGTCCACATCTTGACAAATGATAAACCGATTTTGATGAAAATTTTACTATTCCCTAAGTTGAGAGGTACCTACCTAATCCAATAAAAAAATAAAAAGCGTGGACAAACATGCATACATACATTTACGAAATTTGGCATACGTGTAGAGAGTAACTAATGTGAACATTGTGCATTTCCAACAATATTACATACATACAAAGATTTTATTGTTGTCTTTGAGAAAAGCCAACACATAACACGTAACCGTAGTAGGTAAGAATTGTAGCAAGTAGCGTTCTAGTTTCATAACCCCTACTCGTTGGTAAAAAGGGCTAAGTTTATGTATATGTGTTAAAAACGTACTAAACTCACTTTCGCACATTATTCAAAATCAAATAAGTGTGGACAGAAAACCTTGTAAAAACGGCACTGAATCAAAAATATGACGAATGTATACGAGAATTACGAAACTTAATCACTTGTGGTTCCGCTGTGTTGTAATCGGCCGTTAAAAGTTAATTGTTGGGTTTGATTGCTGGCATTTGATACAGCAAGGTTACTATGTTCACGTATGCAGTGATAGACTACATTCAGAGTATTGTACATAGAATACGTAGGGCTCGTTTCGGAATTGAGTGTTTGTAGTAAAGTTTGACACATGGTCCCCGATAGCTACAATCTAGTGGTCTTTAAGTCAAGAGTGATTAGGTAATTTCTAAGCAAGCGTGTTTCACTGTCGACCATATCATCGCTTACCATCAGATGATATGTGGTCAAGCGCGAGCCTATAGGCAATAAAAATATAGACAACAAAAAAAAACCGGCCAAGTGCGACTCGCACACTGAGGACTTCGTAGCATTATCGCAAAAAACAGCACAAAACCACGTATGTTGTATGGGAGCCCCACTTAAATACTTATTTTATTCTGTTTTTGTGGTTATAGCGGCAACAGAAATACATCATCTGTGAAAATTTCAACTGCCTAGCTCTCACGGTTCATGAGATACAGCCTAGTGACAGACGGACAGACAGACCGACCGCGGAGTCTTAGTAATAGGGTCCCGCTTTTAGCCTTTGGATACGGAACCCTAAAAAGAAAAAAAAGGTCGTTTTCAAATTCATTTAACTAAAAAATCAGGGTTCTGTATGAATAAAAACAAAAGTGACTTCACCCCCGTGGCCTATCCTAGTCTGTGTTTTCTACAGCTAAGCTTATTCTCCAAGCTTTTAAGAGGCTTTAATGTAGAAAATTAACTAAACAGAAGGTCGTGGTTTCGAACCCAGGCACTTTACTGTTAAAAAAAAAAACATCTTATCTGCTCTTAAAATGGTAAAGAAATAGATCGTGAGAAAGCCCGCATATCCTAGAACAAAAAAATCAAAGACATGATTGTGTCATCCACTCCGTCACACAGAGAGAAGGCCTGTGTCACAGCAGTGCAGTTCCCAACATTAAAGGCTGTTTAAGTCAAATACTTAGTAAAGAATGTAGCATAATTATGTCGTTTTGTAACTTCGTCACAAAAGTCGTGATGTCGTGTTTATTTGTAATGAATACTAAGGACAACACATGTTGATGTGTGGCCATATTAGTAAGACAATGGAGCCAGTACTGATGTGGATGGAAAGTGTTTACTAAGTATTCTGTGCGTGCAGAACAGTCGTGAGGAATATTGTTTATAATGAGTTGATATAATATTATAGGACGTTTATTATTAATTATAAATAGTACCTGGGCGACCAAGCTCTTCTCGGTTGAAAATCTAAAAAACGACGTCTTCTAACAATTAAAACTAGGTAGATCGATTTATCGTCCCCAAAACTCCCTACATACATAATTTCAAAAATTGCTCGTATAAGGTACTAAATTTGTATCTTAAGATTTAAATAATTGTTTTATCGAGAATTTCGGCATGTTTTTATCATTGTTTTGGAAATTGATGCTCAATACATTTTCCGTCGTATGGTGACTTTTCTCTATTTGTATTGCAGCAAAAAATAATCCTAAAATTCAATAGTGGAAACTTCAAATGCCGGGGTCTTAAGACAGCGATGCCATGATCATCCGCGGTCGTTCACGTCTGGCGGGCGAGCACCGCCTCTTTGATAGGCTTCAGTCACGCATTTTATCACGGTTTTTGCTCCCAAACTGTGTTAAAAATGTGTAAATTAAGTCTGTCACAGACGGCCGTGCTCGCCCGGCTGGTCACATCATTGTTTACTATCACGGGAGATAGTGTTCAAACGCAAATCTATCAAACATAAAAGAATAAGCAATTTTTAAGGCAAAATAATTTTAATTTTATTTAATTTTTAGTAAGAAATTAATTACAGTTCTAAGTTTTTGTGTCCTGTGTTTTTGGATTTAGGTGACTTTGACCTGCAGTGCGACACTACATTCAGATATTATTATTACAATATTCACAACGACTGAATTTATCTTTATTTACTGCCAAAAGCTAGGTAAGATAATTCATTAATTTCTGGTAAATATTTAAGTACATAAAGATAACACATAATTCACTTTAGGCTTACTATTTAGCTACGTATTCTAGTTGTCAAATCATATAGAGCTTAGGGTTTTCCCTGGACTGGATTTTTTAATAAATACACGTTTTTTTTTTATACAAGCTGTAATCCTCTTAGCAAAAACTATCATTTAAAACCATATCATGGCACTGCACAAAAAATAACTAGTCCGCCATCTTGGGCCGTCCGCCATATGAGATTTAGAATGACGTCACTTAGCTAATCATGCATTGTCATTCAAACTAAACGTGTATGCAAAATTTCATCTTAATCTGTAGAGGATAACTGCTTTAAAATTCAGTTGCAAGATTTAACCCGAACACACTAAATATATTACATACATTGCTAGTTACATAAAAGCTTGTACAATATTATAGAGCTGTCTCGTTGGTCTAGTGGCACTACAGTCCTACACGTTTTTATTCACGTTCTAGTTTCTGCCAGCGGCGTTGTCCACGTGAAAGTTGAAAATTGTGCCGAAGGAAAATACTCCCGGAATAAAAAAGTATTCTAAGTGCTATTCCTGAATATAATCTTCCTCTGTGCCAAATTTCATCCAGATCCGTTCACACACACATCCATCAAAACTTTCACCAACTTTTTTCAAAAACTCACCTTTTCGATACAGCAACAGGTAATTTAGAACTAATAAGTACACCAGGTAACAGATAATTGGCACCAAAACAAACACTACCCACATTAAAACTACTATATCTTTCATTTTAACTAAAAAACAAGCAAACGATTGTCTTACAGTAACCGATCCCATAAAGACCAAGAAAACACTGAAGTCGTCTGATTTTCTCGCTGAAGAAAACTCTGTAATACGGAATCACTCAAAAATAGTACAGTACGTACTTATAAATAAAAACGTTGCCCTTGATCTCTACAAATATAAACGATTACAACATATCGAAAAGATACTTTTGCTAAAGAATTTTCATAATTTGAAACTGTTATTTTTGCGATCACTAAACTTTTGGGATCTTTTTTCCAGGAGTAAGAAAAAATAACATCACGCCTGTTCCCCCCGAAGAGCCGAAGAGTTAAGCAGAGGTGCATCACTTATACTTACTTACATACACAGTTATGTTCAAGTATAGAACTTAACAGGGGCAATAGGCTAGTTCCCATTAACTGGGTACAAGTCCAGACTGTTGCTGCTGCTGCTAGTGGGAAATTTAAAATGGAATAACCCAATAACACTTTCCCCAACCCGGACATCGAATCCAAGATATTATGCACAGTAGAAGCTATGCGATCACTAGATCAACAAAGCAGTATGATGCGATTAGTACAGAATAGAATAAACTTTATTGCACATCAAAAAAAAACACATATCTTTAACAAGAAAACTTATTTCTACGGGTACAAAGGTGGCCTTATCGCTGACAGCGATATCTACCAGACAGCAATTGGATGGACCTTAAGAACTTAGAATAAAACAGAGGGTAGTCTGTATTGTACCGCTACATTAAAATATAAATATATATATATAAAAAAATATTACTATATTAAATACTATACAGTCAATTTCGTGAAGTCGAATGGAAGAAATGATAAAGAATAAAAGGAAAAAATGCTCCATGTTTAAAACTATACTGTAAATGGCCTTGAACGAAGCCATACACGTTAACAGCCACACGCGTTTCTATTGACATGTAAATTAACTACGACAAAAACTCACCGTTTCGGCACTTCGTCAGATAGTACAGAAGCATCAGAGTCAACAAGTACACTAGATAGCAAATAATAGGCGCCATGACCACACATATCAATCCTGCTACGTCGGTCAACATTTTAACTACGATACAATTCAATGATCGTAACAAAGGAACTTGGTAAACACTGCAAAGACTATCATCACGCTGATGAAAATTCGAAATGGCCGAATCAGTTGCCACTCAAAAATAGTATTCTAATTTTAAAAAGCGTTGCCTTGATGTGCAAGAATTCGAAATGCAAGATCAAAAGATGTAGATTTTTAGACTAACGCATTTTTTATTTTATTTTCTTATTAGAACACTTTTAGCGACCTCGGAATACACGAATAGGTGAAAGACTGAAGATATGCGTATCTGTGTGTGCTTTAGCAAAAGTACACAAAATATTAAAATGTTTTCTTACTCAAGATAACACTTGAAGGTTGATGTCTTGTGTACGTCAAGTTTAAGGTTATTTTTCTTACATCGTAATATTTTTCTTACGAAATCTTTCAGGAAGCAATTGATGTACCATTTGTAGGAAATATATTTTTAAGAAGAAATTTCTATTGAAAGACGATAAATTCATCGCAGTGAGCCTATAATGTACCCAGTGCTAGGATACAACAAGGCTCTGTGAGAGGAAGTGAACTGTTATCTACCACGCAGGCACAGTTCGGGTTGGTAGGTGTCAAATAACTTGTTTTTGTTTGGTTCCAAGACATGCAGGTTTCCTAAAAATTACTTTCTGTTACCGTTTTGAGAGAAACATTAAAGGTATTAACTGAAGGCATCCCTTTAGCTTTAGTTTTGACCGAGCCGAAAATATCTCAAAAACCAACCACGTCAAAGACCAAATTTTTCCTTTCAATCTCTAAATTTTATACACACTGGTGAAACTATGCAGGCAGTTATATAAAACCATGTAAGTATTACAGTACATAATACTGTTATCTTAATAGATGCGGAGGCTGTATGTGTAAATGAATTAATGAAAATGAACTATATAGGATTTATAGTTACGGTTACAAGTGTCTTCCTAGATGATGGCTTGTAGGAAGTCTACAGCATATTTCTAAAGTGAATCAAATCTTATTTGGTTTTCTCAAGGTATTATTGCATTTAAAAATTCTGCAAAATTGTTAGGGATTAACACATATTTTTAATAGATTTATTTGTAAAAGTTGTGACAGTCTAAGAATTTGGCTTTGACAGCTATAAAATACGTCATATAGGTTTAACTTTCATACACACACTATTTCAAATCTAAGAATTCAAAGTGCCCACATGAGTAAATTCACGTAAATTCCAAATGAATAGTCCACTACCAATGATATATTATGGAATTTGTTCTACTTCTACGTATTTTGGTTCACCTTCACAATTTAGTTGCCATGCTACCTTGTGTCATAAAAATATGAATATTGTACATTGCTAATCACTTGACCATAAAAACTTATGAATGCTACTCCGGAGCTCGTAAAAAACTTAATGATTCGTCTGATTGGTGCGTCCGGCAACAAATTTATACGACTAATGGTTTGAGTTAATAGATAGTCTACTGCAATTGTTTTATTAGTCTTAAGACCTTCTTGTTGTAGCAAACTGCTAAACTCTGGCTATTTTTAGCTTTTTGACTAAGGCTAAAGGCAGCAAACATACGCCATTATTTTCAACGCAAGTAGAAACTAGGTGATCGTTAACTTAAGATCGTGGGAATACGGGAAAAGAGAAGCCTATGGCATAGGCTTCTCTTTTCCCGTACCGATTGCTATATATAACTTGGCCTACTGCTGTAGGCCAAGTCAAGGTTGACGGCGATGATGAAAGGCATGTGACTAAAAGAGTGATAGATGGACAGGAAGAGGAAGGGCCAAAGAAAAAATGGATGGTTTGAGGAATGATATGAAAGAAAATGGTTTACAGAGTGATAGATGAAGAGAAAGAGGAAAGGCCAAAGAAAAAATGAATGGTTTGAGGAAAGATAAGAAAGAAAATGGTTTAAACTGGAATAGATGAAGAGGAAAAAGAAGAGCCAAGAAAAGATGGATGATCTAAGGAATGATATGAAAGAAAATGGTGCAAAGAGTGATAGATGAAGAGAAAAAGGAAAGGCCAAAGAAAAGATGGATGGTACGAAGAATGGATGTATGAATATCATGTAATAAAATGGTGAGAAAGATAGTGTGACGGTTGAAAGAGGAGATAAGAAGAAGAAAACGTCTGGTGCCGAGCCCAAGTAACATGAAAAGGGGTGGACAGGAGGAAGGAAACTCGGATCAGAAATCTGATGAACAAGTGTGCTGGAGAATACTAAAACTGATGATATTATTATTATAAATACTAGTATTGCATGGAAGGGTCACAGAATAAAAATATTTACGTAGGGTGGCAATCGGATCGATACTGAAGATAAGCAAAACAAACAATGTTCACTTTCCCACAGAGATAGCATAGAATGTGGACAGAAATGAAAGCATTTCATCATATTTTCATTTCACGTCATACATAATCATGGCTCAATGCATAATTTTGCATATTGTCCTTTGTTAAGAATCTTATATAGAAGAAAATGTTATAATATTTTACAATACATACTAATGCCATATTTTTAGTCTGTCTGTAATAATTTGTACTTGAATTCATAGTTTCTTGAAAGTTTTCTCCTACGTTTTTCATCTCTTTTATTTTATATTAATATTGTTTAAATTATCATATATTTTTTGACATTTCTAATAGGCAAGAATACTGTAATTTGCTCACTTTTATAATGATTTACCACATTATTATGTTGTAATGCCATTTGCATATTGCGCTAAAGTTTTATGGTCTTGATAAAATATCCCGTATCAATTCAGGACATTGGAATTCCACACAGTGAACTGTTTTTATGTAAAACTCAAAAACAATGACGAATACAAATACTTAGTAGTAAATAATAAAATTATGATGCGCCTAAATTTGTAATAATTGAAATGCAGGTCACTCAATTAGGTTAATTGAGTGAACTAAATATATATTTTTAAGCATTTGAAACACATGATGCAATATTAAATTATTTTTAGTAACTGTTAGCACTTGTGTTCACAAATTGGTGCCCTAAAGATCAAATTGATTGCAATAATGTATTAATAGTATGAATAAAAATTTCGACCCATATTCAGAAAGACTCTCACAGATAGGCACGTCTTAACAATATAACAGCGATACGGTCATCATACTGTTCCACGCTGATATATACTCATTGTACTTTTGTTTTTTGAATTGTTCTACGGATCTCTTCTGAAAAATTAACCGTAAAACAAACCTATAATCAAAAATACTTACATTTCCAGATTATTTTTGTAGCACGTATACACCAAGCATATCAAGATTATCAACGATATGCAAAAAGGTAACGCGACGAGTTTGAACCAAACACTCCTTACCACACTCGTTTGAGCATAGGTATCAATTTCCGTTGAATTTCCTTCCATTTTTAAAACTTCGAAGACACTTTAAAAAAAATATACACACAACTTTATATTTTTATTTGAAAATTATTAAATTTATATTATTATACTTTTTGGTATTGTATATTACAAAATTCGATAATTTCTAAATATATTTTTGCTGGATTTAGTTTTTTTATTCTAGTTTTGGGTCTTTTAGGTTACGTTTGCGATTAACAAGCAAGTTTTAAGCAGATTATTACGGTTGCCATTAGTTAGCATAACCAATGACTATGTTATCTGGTCATTATCGCATATTATCTGCGATAGTTACTTTTGAACTAACCATTGTAGACGGGTTCTCTCGCTTTCTCGGGACATTGCTATTTTTACCCGACTGCTGAAGAAGGATATTGTGTTTATCAGTCTATGTATTGGCTGCATGTTTATTCCTATCTCGTTGGCCAATTTTGATGATTCTTACATCCATTGATTCGTCTTAACCTTGCGAATGTCACTAGCTACATTAAAATTGAATTGAAAATTGGAAAAATTAAAAGTGGCGGCTTTTGGCCTTATTTCTGTTTTTCCAACGAACCCATCGTGAGGGTACTCGTATCAAAATAAAAGGTTTTAAGAAGTGATTTCAAAAAATGTGTTAACTAAAAAGTTAAAATACAAACAGGTAATTTAAAAAATAAAAAACCCTACAGCTTAAAAAGCTAACTAAAAAGACATAAACAAGCAGAAAATCATGCTGTGCAGTCGGAGGATACATAATCGCGGGCTGGCTGACCAAAACTTGATTGAATTAACTTTTTTTAATACTGCAGTATTGCATATGCATATAGCATATGGAATGACTATGGCATTTTTATGTGGATTTGTATCCTTGACGTTGCTTGAACAGTAGATAAAAACTCTGACTACCAGTATTAGGAAGAAAATCGTACTCAGTTACCGGGACGTGGAGATCAGATGTGGAGTCCCTCTATGTAAAGTACTGGTATTACTTGGAGACTGGAAGTACCAATATAGTTGGGAAAAGCATTAGCTGATATTATTACCTTTTATAATCTACACGTAATAAAGAAGATTATTAAGTTCATTGATAATTAAGTTAGAAATTGACGAATTCCGGAGAAAGTTCAAATAATTTATTCGACTAATTTTTCAACATGGATTCAGTTTTTCATGAACAATAAGGATCTGTTTGCAAGATGAAGTTTTATAGTTCAAACTAATCTTCAAACCGAAGCAACAGTGGAATATATCTCATGATTCGTAAGAAGAAATAAATTAAGGAAATACAAACAATTGAGCATATAATATGTTTACGATATATTAGCTATTAACGTGAAAACCGTGTTAAGTGCTAATCTGAGAGATAATTTGCGCAAATAGTAGTTATCTCTGAATGTGGGTTTTTGTTAAGTAATTAGGAGGTTTACTCTTTTGATTATTATGTACATACTAATCTGTTTCGTCTTCCTTTAAATGACTTTCCAGATTTTTATTTTTAAATGATTGGTATCTATGGTTATTGCTTTTAAAACTAGCCTGTTTTTAAGTGTAAAGACTGCCGCACACAGGCAGGACGCGACTTTGCGACACCAACACGAGACGAAATACGGGTTTTAAATATATTTATTTCTTACTTTATAATATGTTAAAATTCTTTTAGAATCTAATAGATGAAAAATTCATAAATAGTTACTGTTGACAAGCCCAAAACAATTGCTAGCATTATCATAGTTGTAAAGTACAATAAGACAAAAAAAAAACAAACAATAAAAACCGAAATAGGGACATCTCCCTTCTTATCTGCGATAAAAATAAACCCGGTTATATATTAAAAAAACAAAAACACGGTATAGATTTATAAATATAAATCCACTCAAGGAACATTACGCTCAAGCCTTTCGTTTCAAAAGTGCCGGTCTGAAGTGGGGCTTAATGAAATTACTGATAAGTACCCAGCGTGACTGCATCACATGATTCTACTTCAGCTTTATCTGCGAGATCATTATCTTCCTCTATATATAGTGAAAGGAGTCTGTTGGTCCTTGGGTGTGAGATATTTTTGTTACTGTCAAAAATGTTTAGTCATCTTCAAGGCTGTCGTAGACAAGTGCAATGCAACAATGCGTTTTCATATAAATTATACGGAAAATAACGAATTCTAAAAGTATTCTCATCGTTGTCGCATTTTCGCGTCACGCCTGTCTGTGGTAACTTTAAGTGAAATGAATTTAAATGGCTAACTAGCTACGTTAGATACGCTACATATTTAACTAAAGTTACTTTATACAAAGAAAGAATTTATATAAATAGTGCAAGGTATACTATGATATAAATATTTTTTTTTTTTTTTAAACGTTGCCCACACTAGGAATTTCTTCCTGTATCGTGGGTGCGTTTACAAACATATAAACACACATACACAACACCCAGAGCCGGAACAATTATCTGTAGGTCATACAAATATTTGTTCCGTGCGGGAATCGAACCCGCGACACGCAGCGCAGCAGTCAATCGCTCAACCACTGCGCCAACCGTGCGCGATAAATTATATTGGAAGCTAACCCCAACAATAATTGGGAAAAAGGCTTGGCAGATGAAGATGATATATTATATTGTGTTTATCAAATATTTCAATTAATTTAACGAACTTTATGTCCGGATCTGATTTAGCGTAGCTCAAATCAAAGAGATGTAATGGGAACATAAAACACCATTATAGCAAATCCAAATATAATTTCTGATGCACTCGTGCCTTTCTCCTTCCTAATGTCAACATTATCTTGTAAATCAAAGATCTCGAGGTTTTTCTAAAATGACACATTATCGGTAGTGTTGATACTCGTCAATTTTCTTTAATCTTGCCTTTCAATCGGTCTGCTGATGACTTTCTGACGGCAAAGCAGAAGGCCGCACGAGTTATCGATGATCGTGAAATGTATCGTCAGATTTCTACATAATTGGAGAGTTATTTTGAAAGATTGCATATCGAATTGTACTGGAATTTTATTTTTGTTTGTTTCTATTGAAACCGTCAGCTACATTTTTTACCACTGATTATGACTATTGTTGTGGAGATATGGTCATATCAAAAAACTGTAGACCATTTTTACGCGACACACGTTTAAAGATAGTATGTTAGTGGTATCTTTGGCAATTCTGGTCTTGATCGGCGGAACTAGAAAACGACCTTTATGACCTCTTCCTAGCCTTTTCCTATGTTGAAACATGCTGGTCCTGCTCCATAGGGCAATCTTTGGTGTAGACAAAATCAAATTTGTTAATTTATATATTCCTATTCATAGTTATTGTATTCATTGTATTTTTTTTTTTTTAGAAATTGGCTCACACACTGTTCCGTTGTTGTTGAATTAGGTATTATACCTATGTTTGTAATATTAGTAAGTATGTGAGAACCATGTTCCTACTTATCAAATTAATTAATTTTCCTGTTAATGCTTTTTAATACTTTATACCTGTACGTACGTAGTATAGTGTGTATTAATGTATGTACTTATGTAAATATTGTAAAACACCATTTTTTTTTAAAAAGAGTAAGTATGGAGTTTCTTGTGCGTTCTTCTCCATAACAATCTACTTTCCGAATGCACGGTAGAATAATTTTTTATTACTTGTAAATTTTAATTTTAATTTATGTGACGTTCAAAAGTGCCGTTTATAGGACTAATTGAATAAATATATTTGACTTTGACTGTTGGAGTTGGGTTCCAGTCTAACCGGATTCATCTGAGTATCAGTGTTTTACATGGAGCGACTGCCTATCTGACCTCCACAACCCAGTAACTGGGTAACACGATACTAGTGTCCGTCCGAAAGTTCGGTTTCAGTTTCGGTCGAGGTTCGGCAAAAAAACGAGTTTCGTTTTAGTTTCAGTTTCGGCGGCAAACCAGCTGAAAATACGATCGAAACCGAGCCTGCATTCGGGAGTTCTCGCGCTGTGATCGGTCATGTTCGGCACGTTAAATTCCATCCAAGCAACTATATTTATGCGAATATTTTTACCCTCAATGAGGGGTTTATTATATTGATTTTCATACCAATAAGTGAAAATGTGGAAAACTGCATAGCTATGTGATTTAAAGATAAAAAAATAAAGACTGACTGATTAAAATAACGTTTTCTTTATTTTTCCCTCAAAACATGTTCCTTGTTAGGAAGTTTTTCAGTTGGCAAGGCTGGTGTTAGATTTGATGGCATCTGCCAACCGTAACGACTGTCAAAGATCTTCAAATAACAGCTGGTATCAACACTTTCAGTATGTAACGGATGGTCACCCATCCATGGAACGACCTCGGCATGCGTTGTTTAACCTCGAAGATCAGACACCTTTACCCACCATTATACATTCTATGTATTGAATAGCTATATAATATTATATATTATGTAGTATCGCTAGACAAAGCTACATCAAGTACCTTGATAATAAAATAACTACATATTGGATAGACAAATGGGATGCTGATAAAGATCTATGCTGCTCTCCTTCAGTTAAAATGTCACTATCTCAAATTTTGCCGATTATATTTTTTTGGTGCCATTATTTTCAGTTGGCCTTCTTTTCACTCTTCAAGATATTTGATAAACAGCATCGAATTTAAAATATTTAATTATTTCGCGGTTTTTGTCTTCTGCTTCTTCCTTTCCTGGTCCCATTATTTGGGGTCTAGTCTCCTCACTATCTTGCGCCAAGGTTTTCTGTCTTCGGTTGTCTATTTGGGCAATTCGGCTAGTTTGAGATTTATTTTTGTATTAAACCACCTGATCAATGGCGGGCGGCCTCCACCTCTTTATTTTTCTGGTAGACATAGAGCGATTTGTTTTTTGTCTATAACTCAAAATTATGATTTTATTAGATAGTGGCATTGTAGCTAGAGGCAGGCAGTATGGAGGTCGGTAGTGTCGGTACTATGATAGTTATAAGACCCGTTTGTTTGGAGAGGTATTGTATGAACAAGGACAAAAGAGAACGTAGGGTCTCATTTCAATTAAGTTCTGGTATTAATAGTTACCTTTATTTGACATACAGTTTCTGGAACGAAAATGTGTGGGAAATTAATGTCAAAGGGCTGTGTTCGGTTAAACTTTACCATAAACAGCCTGCCGCTTAGTGATTCTTCAGGGATCGATTATTTTCTTTCCAGAAGCCGGTTGTAAGTTTACTAAAAGGTTGCCCGTTTAAATTTTTATTTTTCCTCTCGCATCTCTTGATTTTCATTTAAGTTTTGACACGTCCATAATTTCCTTATAAAACCCGGATGTAACTTTACTATTACGTTCGATTGAAAATCTTGTTTTTCATTCCTCAAGGTAAAAGATATTAAGGTGGATCAAAAGACCATCCCATCAAAATATTATCTCAGAGATTTTGACATTTCAGCTGCATCTGACATTCATAAGCTATGAGCCTAAAGAAATCCCGCCAGCATCGAATCCCTCATCCATCTTTGAGGTTAATCCTCATTTGACAGTTATTTGTCATCGTAGGAAGCATGCATTCCTCTTTACGAACCGTGACAATAATAGCATACTCATCATTCTACATCATTTTAGCCGAAAGACGTCCACTGCCGGACATAGGCCTCCCCCAAGCGTCACTACACTGATCGGTCCTGTGCGTTTCGCATCCACCGGACTAACGCAGCCTTGACCAGGTCATCGCTCCTCCTAGAGGGAGGCCTTTAAACGCTGCGTCTTCCGGTCCACGGTCTCCAGAACTTTCCGGCCCCAACGGCCGTTCTGCGAGCAATGTGCCCTGCCCACTGCCACTTAAATTTGGCAATTCTTCGGTTTATGTCGGTAAGCATGATTCTCTTATGGATGTCTTCATTTTTTATAGTATACTCAACGATAGTTTAGTAGCCCTTTTATCAGTGAAAAAATTTACACAATCTGATCAAAACCACTTTTATAATGTTAGTTTACAAATCTAAAAACATAGATAACATTACGCCTGTATTACCCAAGTATTACCAGGGTTACCGACATAGCCCGAAGAATTGCCAAACTTAAGTGGCAGTGGGCAGGGCACATTGTTCGCAGAACGGAACACCGATGGGGCAGAAAGTGTGAGAGTGGCGTTCGCAAACCGGAAGACGTTGCATTGGAAGGCCTCCCCCCAAGTGGACCGAAGACCTGGTGAAGGTTGCGGGGATCCGCTAGATGCGAGATGCACGGGGCCGATCAATGTGGTGATGCTTGGGGGAGGACTATGTCTAGGAATGGACGTCGTTCGGCTGATTTGATGATAATGATGACCCGAGTATTAGGCGCATTTTTAACCAAAAATCCACCCAAGCTGACATATTTAGCATTTCATCTAGCAAACACACATACACATACAGTGGTCACAGCGGATCTTTGTGTCTTCCGAAGTTGGCTGCAAGCATCCTGCGAAGTAGCTACTTTTGTGTCAATGTTGAAGGTGAAAATAGCCTTTGTATAACTGCCTCTTTCACTCGCTAACGTTTGTCAATCGTCCTATCTCGCTTACTCATGCGGTATACTAGATGACAAACTGTTTCTTGCGCAATGGTTTGTAGAGCCAACTTCAGAGACACAAAGATCCGCTGTGACTGCTCTAATTAAGTATTTTAATAAAGCAAAAGGAATGTGTAAAGATCTTAACAGGTGGTGACTGTAGCTTCTACCTTATACTATGTTATTTTTTTAAACGAACAAAAAGATACATTCTCATCTATCACAACAACCACTCGAGAAGATCATTCAATAAGGACCAGAAAAACACTACGATAAAAAAATGAACATTTTATCTTTATTGATCTTTTATTGATATCAAAATAGTCCAATATCATTTCACAACTGCATGCTAAAGTCACGGGACATATGACTAATAGTTATCATGGATTTATCCATTATCCATTTATCATACGTGCGTAAAATCATCTCAAATCTGTCACCTGAATAAAAATAGGTATAACTTCAAGAGAATCGTCTCTATTTGGCAACAGTTAAATATATCTCGAGTGTTTTTGAAAATAGATCCGGTTTTCTTATTTGTCTATAATTTAAAGAGCTCGTGGCTAAAATAATAACAACGACAAGGGTCGATCTTTTAGGCAATGCTTGCCGAGGTTGGTCCCTGGATGGGCGACCATCTTAACATACCGAAATTCCTCCGTGCCTCAGAAAGCACGTTAAGCCTATGGTCCCAGCTGCAAGTACTTTGACAGACTTTATAGGTCAGAAGCCAGAAAATGTGCTACATAGTCTTGCCAAGAGGTATCGTGTTACCCAGTTACTGGGTTGAGGTCAGATAGGCAGTCGCTACATGTAAAGAACTGGTACTCATCTGAATCTAACCCATTATAGTTGGGATAGGCTAAGCAGATTTATAATCTGTCGTCCGTATGGGCATTTAATGCTATACTTATTTATTTGTAATAATAACGCGAAGGTGACTATAAAACCTATTTAATGTTAAGGAAACTATAAATTGTCGATATCCTCAAAGAATAATAAGATAAAAACAAGCATTATTTCTTGGAGGCAGACTGATGTAATCTCAATAAATAAGGAACTAGGAGTTATTACGTATATAGAACAGCAAAAAATGAAGCGTTGATATACGATAGATTTTTTTCGGATTCTATAAGCATAATATTTGGTTTGGCGTCAGTAAAGGTCATATATATGTGCCTTCTAAGAAAGAAAATCATTAAGAGGAAATATGGGCAGAGAGCGCCGACTGAATTTCGTTACATTATCTTTAGAAGCACTAGAACCCTCAAAAAATGCTCAAAATTGCGCTGTCAACAGAGGCTAAACGATAAAAAATACCGAAACTACCTACAAATGCTCGAAACGACACACTCACACAAACATTCACATCGACGAAACCTCTTAGCAGTTTTCGCGATGCTGTCAGTAGTGCGGGCCGCGTTTCGAGCGTTTGCAGGTAGTTTCCGTACTGTTCGTCCATATTTACACTGTGGTAATAGGGTCCCGTTTTTACCCTTTGGGTACGTAACCCTAAAAAAGAAAGTTGAAATTCCAAAGACACAGACAGCCTATTTCAAGGCCCATGACCCCCAAGATCTGAGTTCTCGTCACCAACTCTTATCCTCCTATCAGTCAACTTGACCGATGATGGCCATCGAATATATATTAAGATAAGCTTCGAATACTTCACATAGGTTGGTTTTATTACTGAATATGATCTAGACTTGCTGTTGCTAATCTTTTCTATTGTCTTGCTATCGGGCATTGGCCTACTTGTGGTAGGATCGTATAATTTATGCGTTATTATAGTTATCTTTGATTGTGCTTAGAGTGCTTGGGTTAAGGACTTAAAACTTATACCAAATTTAAATGAAAAAAAACATTAGGACATAGTTTGCAATACTAAGAAAATACGCGTGAACTGTTAGGTATATTTTATCTCGAACCAGCGACCCGCTCCAGTTTCGCCTGTGACAAATTATACACAAAAACGTTCCTCTTTCAATTGGTGAAAATCGCATGAAAATCCGTTCAGTTGTTTTTGAATTTATCGCGTACAGACGCGGGGGACTTTATTAATGAACTTCAAAAAAGGAGGACGTTCACAATTCGTCAGAATCATTTTTATTTTTACTTGATTGCAAGGAAAGTGTTATGTTTTTCGCGCGTGTCTTGTGTGTTTGTATGTATGTAATATTCTTTATTAGCTCATATCTTTCAAACCGCTATACAAATTTATGTAATTAATAACATCGTAATATACGTCTTGACCGCCCAAGTGTTCTTAGATAGGTGAAATAAAAATAAAATTTTTTTTTGTGGATTTTGGGCGCCATATTGTGCGAGTCCCAATTTCTTTTCCTTCCAAACCTATCGAGTGGGGTATCAAAATGAAAGGTTATAAGAGGTGCTTACAAAAATAAACACCACTTATATGTTTAAAAGTAATTCGAAAATAAAATTATAACAAAAACGTAAAAAAAAAAAAGTTAGCTTACCTAAGTAACCTTTAATGCTCTCAATGATGCCAGAATAGATTACCCGAAGAACATGTAACTTATACATAACAAACTTTGGAGGAACCGTTTATATATGAAGGAGTTATGCCCGAAAGTACATAATAAAAAAAGACATCCGAATTGAACCTCTCTCTTTTTGGGAAGCCAGTAAAATAATCTAAATCGAAGCGTTGCCTTCTATCTAATTATATTCTAAGAATTCTTCTAATAAAGCAGATATTACCGTTAGTCCTCACCATAAAACAGCAAACAGGTTTAAGTGATCTCCAAGGCGTATCGGGATAAATAGAAAAATCTCACATAACTAGCGTAACCAGTTCGCAACTATACGAGTCTTATATTTAGACTTATTTCTATAAAAAGAATGGGAGAAAAAACACGACTGACTGCATCAGTCTAGTGGTCGCAAGAACTACTGCTGAGCATGAGGTCGTGTGTTCGATGCCCTGATCGAGCATAGTGTTATTGGGTTATTCGATTTGGTATGATGGATTGACAATTTGTATTTACGTTATTGATAATATTATATTGTACAGTGAGGTAGGTGTGCGTCTCCTAGATCAAGCTCTTTAAATAACAATCGTACTAGCATTGGAATATGCATTTATTTCTATCTAAATTTATTTTTACATAATTTAAGAAAAACACTGTAAACAATAAATTTAATTGTAATTGTATGTAAGTATGTTCGGGTAAAATCTTACAACTCAAATTTTAAAGCAGTTTTCCTCCACCGATTAAGATGAAATTTCGCATCCACGTTTAGTTTGGATGACAATGCATGATTAACTAAGTGACGTTACACGTTATTCTGAATCCAATATGGTGGACGGCCTAAGATGGCGGACTAGTTATTCGTTGTGTACTGCCATGATATGGGTCTCAAATTAAAGCTAAGAAGAATGCAAAAAAAGCTTGTTGTAAGAAAGTTTTTTTTATGTATATTTTTATTATTTTGCCTTCAGTAGGCAACCTTCACAATACATTGTTTGTGTTACATAATAATTAATGATATAGTATGAATATACAGATGATTAAAATAATATCCACAATGTGGTGGTGTATTTACTCAAAGCCAAAGTCACCGGTTTGATCTACAATATTTGTGTAGTTCAGTCACTAACCTACATGCTATGTTTGAATTATTTTATGTCGGTAAGGTTTTAACTGCTGCACGAGATCTGTAATAATTCTTATAAAATTTATTGCTACTCGTATTTACTATTTACTGGCATTTTCATTTGTATACGATTCAGGTGCCTCATTAATGTATATGTACTCAAATTTTAATGTCTGGTCTGTATGTGCATAGCAAACAAACAATATATAAGTAGATATTATTATTTATCTCTTATTTGTCTCTCTTTAGAAGCATATGCTCGTTATATGTGCTTTAAAATTTAACAGGAGCGATTCCTGTATATCATCATCTGCCTAGCCTTTTCCCAATTGTTGTTGGAGTCGGCTTCCAGTCTTACCAGATTCAGCTGAGTACCAGTGTTTTACATGAGCGATTCCTATATATAATGTAGATATATGTCCCTTACTTAAACAGGGTGTGTAAAACAATCGTGGCTCAAACGAAACAGGGTCATAGTTGGGATTATCAAGAGAGAAAAAAAGTTTTTGTATAATCTACTGCAAATAGACCCAAATATATTTGCCTCAATTATTGGTCCACCTGGTATAAGTACTTTTACAAAAGATAACATATTAATATGACCCTGGATACTACAAAACTTTACAAGTTTGAGATAAAGAAACAAGAAAATCATGTACTTTGTTCAGGTGTGTTCAATGTTGAAGAAGTTATTTTGTCGGTGTATGTAATACTTAAATGACGAATAGAATAATAAAACGCTCGTCAAGGCAATATACAGTCAAGAGACAAAACAAATAGTCAAATTGCATTCGCTCACCACACCTAGCCATTAGTCGACAAGAACTATTTAAATTAAAAGCAAACAGAGACGACTCGACGTTAGTAAGAACGATGCGACATCACGTTTCTATACGAACTATTTGTGTTATATATGTTACAATATCTATGATAACGCTTTGCCGCATTGTCGTGTCGCACTTCTCTGCGGAAGTCTTAATGCACAGTCTAGCAACAAATGAAAAGCACCTTACATCTTCTTCTTTTTCGTGTGAGGATGTGACCACCTCTGGTGTCAGAGTTAATTAAGCCACTTCTGGGAACCCAACAGGCCTATTTTGGACTTACATTAACTATATAAGTCCAGGTTTCCTCACGACGTTTTCCATCAACGTTGCCTGTTATGTTCAAGATAAACTTAGAAAGTACATATGAATTTTAAAAAGCCACATTGGTACTTGCCCGGATTCGAACCCAAAGTATCAAGCACAAGAGGCGAGGTCATAGCCACTGGGTCACCACTACATATATATGACATATATATATATATATATATATATAGACATATATATATATACATATATTATGCGCCTTACATAAGACTCGTGGTACCCAAGAAGAATAAAAAAATTTAAAAAGAAATGCTGTAATTTACTCACAATTTTTTTTCATTATAAAAGTTTCTAACACTAAACTATCTAGTCAGACAGATTGATGATAAGGAAGACATACAGGTACCGATTCAAAAGAGAAAGTCTAAGATAAATGTCACGATTATAATATTGCAGTGCATAAATTAAATTAATGGACAGCAGCTAGACACAAGACTTTCTCAATAAGAGTCACATATTGCAGTGTGTATATTAAATGAATTGACATCAGCTACACACAGAACTTCCTCAAGAAGAGTCAGATGTGTTTCTGAGGATTATGATACGCCACTTCTTCTTCCCAGCTGGCTTTTGACTATTCGTAATGTCTGTCAACGACACTGTTAGCGCGATCTGTGGGCGATTGGCTGCTGCGCTACGTGTCGCGGGTTCGATGCCCGCACGTAACAAATATTTGTATGACTTACAGATAGTTGTTCCGGTCTGGTTGTTTGTGTACGTGAATTTATATTGTTTTTTTTATAATCTGTCGGCTCGCGCTTCACCACTATTTCACCAGATGATAAACTATGATGTGGTCGACGGTGAAATGCGGTGGACGCTGTTACATTTTCGACGAACTCAAATTTAGGTATCTAGTCGCACACAGCAACATTACGCGTACGCACACATTGAAACTACTGAGCGCTCGATTTTATACATCACGGAAACAATCTTGGTCCTTGATATTATTTTTGAATTTTATTGTTTTTATTAAGTTGATTAAGGAAGGTTAGTTGGCACTTTGAAAATGCATTTGATAACTGTTACAAACCGTCGTCGTAAAAAGTAGGTTATTATTTTCAACCGACTTCAAAAAAAGGAGATGCTCTATCTATTCGGCCAAACTACTTATCCAATACTTATCGGGTTTTCATCGATAAATGTTTGTGGTGGTATTTTCAGGGAAGGTTTTATTGTATAATATATTAGGATCTGTTAAAGATCTTCGGAGATAGACAATGGAACTCTTTAATAACAAACAGCAAATGATCTGCGATTACTGTGATCGTATGTTTATGTTTTATTTTAACCATACCATAATAAATCATCACGCTTGTACGGTTTTAGGGGGTAAACAGATGTATTTAGTATACCCAATATGACCCCATATTGGGTATACTAAATACATCTGTAATATATTTTATCTCTTTTAAATTTTGGTATACCTACAAAAATTTAAAAGAGAAAAATAATAGCTTTCCTGTGACGAAAAACAATAGGTATCGACACCGACTACCGATAAGAATTTTATTTTTCACTTTGTTGTAGTAAGTAGGTATTTTAAAAACCGGCCAAGTGCGAGTCGGACTCGCGCACGAAGGGATCCGTACTTGGTAAATTGCTGTTAACGATTTATGACGTATTAAAAAAAAACTACTTACTAGATCTCGTTCAAACCAATTTTCTTTAGAAGTTTACATGGTAATGTACATAATATTTTTTTTTAGGTTTATCATTCTCTTATTTTAGAAGTTACAGGGGGGGGGGGGGGACACATTTTACCACTTTGGCAGAGTCTCTACCTACTTGTAAGTCAAGCTAATGACATACTACCCAAAAACCATGAAAATGACACCCATGACGAAAAGATGTCAAATTTTCGTCGGCGCCAACTTGTATTTTGGTTATGACCCCGTATTCGATATAAGCGACCCCAAAAACCATGACAATGACACCCGTGACGAAAACATGTCAAATTTTAGTCGGCGCCATCTTGTATTTTGGTTTTGACCCCATATTCGATATAAGCGACTCCAAAAACCATGACAATGAGACCCATGTCGAAAAGCGGCCAAATTTTAGTCGGCGCTTTCTTGTTTTTTGGTTTTGACTCCATATTCGATATAAGCGACCCCAAAAACTATGACAATGACACCCATGACGAAAAGATGACAAATTTTAGTCGGCGCCATCTTGTATTTTGGTTTTGATCCCATATTCGATATATGCGACCCCAAAAACCATGAAAATTACACCCATGTCGAAAAGCAGGCAAAATTTACGTCGGCGCCATCTTGTATTTTGGTTTTGACTCCATATTCGATATAAGTGAACCCAAAAACCATAAAAATGACACCCATGTCGAAAAGCAGGCAAAATTTACGTCAGCGCCATCTTGTATTTTGGTTTTGACTCCATATTCGATATAAGCGACCCCAAAAACTATGACAATGACACCCATGACGAAAAATGACAAATTTTAGTCGGCGCCATCTTTTATTTTGGTTTTGATCCCGTAATCGATAAAAGTGACCCCAATAACCATGAAAATGACACCCATGTCGAAAAGCGGCCAAATTTTCGTCGGCGCCATTTTGTATTTTGGTTTTGGCCCCGTATTTGTCATACATACATACATACAAACCGGTTAAAATCATAAATCTCCTCCCACCCATCCACTTCTAAACTTCCCCGTCGGCAGCTTAACCTTACCCATTCAAATCCTAACCTTAGTCAGAGCTGTTTAAACCCACCCATCCATATCTCAACCTTGTCAACAACTGCTTAACACCCAACTATTCAAAACCCGATCTTACCCAAAATAATTTCTAAATCACATTCTAATAATAATAGGAAACTCAAAAATACGGCATACGTCCGATAAAATATCAACTCCTTTCGATCACGACGAGGACGGTACTCACACGCATGCACACTACAATCTTTCTATTACTTTTATCGTATTTATTTCCTGCGAGAAAGCGATACGCCCGTCCTTCCACGAGCGCTTCTGAGCGCGGAATGATGAGCGGCGGGTACAAAATGTATGAAGACGTCGGCAAGTGATTTTATTCTAGCTAATAATTAAAAAATATAATTATTTAGGTGAAAAATAATTAGCTGCAACTGTAAAGGACTATATATGCCGCAATTTTTTATAATTTTGAAGATAAAATATGCTGTAAATTTACCTAAACTGGAACCTATTCGGACCCTACTTTTTTCAATTTTTGCGATTATTGTGATGGGCAAAACGTATTTGTGCGAAAATTTTGTATGATGTCATACAATTTTTCTGATGCTTATCTGGAGCTGAATATATTATCTTTAAATTAAGACCATGATATCTTCACATTGGTGATTGCTTATGCATTAAAATGGTACCTCAAAAGTACTGTTATTTGTAGAAAAATGTAATAGCGTCCTTAAAGACCCCTAAATTGTAGTTGTTGGGAAACACACTCCAGCAGGGAATGCAACTATAAAAAAAAAATTCACCATATAGTAGAAATTCCTAGTGTGGGAAAACAGTTATCTAATAAAAAATACCATTATTTTAAAACCTTTGACACTACCAACACTACACAAGCATTGAAGATACCGTGAAATTAAGGTGAGAAAATACAAAACGCAGTCTAATCTCTGAGAATGATTGCACCGGAAAACGTTAACAGTTGAGATCTACAGATCAGATTTCGATAGGAAAAATATTATATTTGTAGCTACTGTACCTTCATTTAACATAGGCACACCGCCTACATCAATTTAGTATTAAAAGGTTTTCACGATTGAGAATATATTAGTATGTGGGCCATACTTTGGCATATCCCCTTGCCAAGGCGAAAAAATTTCTGTTCAAGCTGATGTGAATAATCATTTCAGTCTGTTACTGTCCTAAGTCTCCCAATACGAATACATGAACGCAATAATATGTTGGATAATTTACTGGCTGCATCCGGAGTTATTTATTATACGGACCTTGTGGAAACTAGAACAAATTTCCATGCGGTTAAGCGTTGTTGCCATACCTATTATTGGAATAAATATAAAAGCTCACAATGTTAGGACCTATATTAATAATGTAAATTTTTATCCGTGATGCTAGGCAACTGGGCTTATCCTATTTGTAAACGACCCTTTGTGCCTATTGGCCTTGTTTGTTCTGTCTCCTGCTTGATATGAAGGGAAGTGGAAATTATGTTTTTGTTTGCCTACTCCTCCTACTCCTCCTTCACCTCCTTCTCCTCCCTGGCTTTCAGGAGTTCCACTGGTTTGTAAATAGTGCGGTGGGAAGTCTCCCAATACAGAAAAAAAGCATCTTCACATACACGAGTTGTTGCACAATCATCATGTTTTATCAGTTGCTTTCATACATAATTATATATAGGTAACTGCCTAGCCTTTTCCCAATTGTTGTTAGGGTCGGCTTCCAGTCTTACCGGATTCAGCTGAGTACTAGTGTTTTACATGGAGCGACTGCCTATCTGACCTGCACAACCCAGTAACTGATTAACACGATACCCCTAGCCAAGACTGGTGTGAGATTGCAGGCTTCTGACTGCTACGACTGTCAAAGATCTTCAAATGACAGCCGGGACCAACGGCTTAGCGTGCTTGCCGAGGTACAGAGGAGTCTCGATATGTAAAGGTGGTCACCCATCAACGGATCGACCTCGGCAAGCATTGCTTAACCGTGAAGATCGACCTGTTCGGCTGTTATAATTTAGCCACAAGCTCAAGTTAATTTCAGACATATATGAATTTAAATTCCAGATTGATATTTTTCTTCATCGATGTATGTGATATCTGAGATAAACCTACAAATGCATGAAAAAGGTCACATGAGAAAGTATGCCTGAATTTTTGGGCCATGCAACACGAAATGCCACTACGAAACAAAAAGAATCCCTCAATCACCTTAATAGAAAACACAGAGTGCTTAAGGAATATTCTGAGATAGACACAGATAGAATAGTAAATATAAGATTAATGTTAGAATCTTCCTGTTTCTCAATGCTGAATCTTTCGCGGGTCTTTCCGTCTCTCGCATTGTGTAACTAGCCGAGTCCTAAGTCAATATTACCGTTCTCTTAATTCTAATCTTCGTGGTTATGACGATTTTGATGGTGTTCTATAATCATTATGAAAAGAGTTTTTTTCAAATTCGTTGTTGGAGGTTTTTTCCTCATTTGGATCAGTGATAAGTAGTTTTTTAATAAACTAAAGTTCACTTTAGACGTCATTCTTACTGTCTTCTCTTTCTGTGTATGCATGACCTATACGAGAATAGCCCTGTTTGGTCAAATTGGTCTGTTTGATGGAAGTGACAATCTTACTATTTTAACTACTTATTTAGATGAGTTTTCGTGGAGTTTCTTACACGTTCTTCTCCATAGGGATCTCTTCGCTTTAGAATGTGCAACTAGCTTCATTTTGTTTACTTAACGACTCGTTGACAATTCAAATGTGCCTGTAATTTTTAACCGGTTTAATTGACATAAATGACTTGAGTTGGGCGTTTGATATCAACTTTTTTGAACGAACGAATTAAGTATAGAGTTGCTTGTGTATTCTTCTTTATATTATTCTTTATTGTACACCAAACAAACTTATACAAATACAAAAGGACAAATTATATACAAAAGTGTGACTAATGTCTTTTGGCTGAACAACTGCACTCGCAAGCAATAAACTGGAATTACATAATCGCGCGTTGCTCATAACAATTTTTACAATTTCTATGCGTACCTATGGATTGTGTTGTTTACTTTGAAAGGTGATTTTGTTAGCTTTTAAATAATATCAAAAAGATTTAAAATGTATTTAATTGTTCACCATAATTTAGAAAATTATTGCAGTAGGTCGAATTTGTGGCCGTCTAAATGAATAACTATTATATATGAAAAGATAATATTTTTATTTACAATTTATGATACTTACCCCTCAATAGTTTGTGTTGGCCCCCTGGCCTTAATGACTGTCTGTACACGGTAGACTCATATAATTTTGTTGTACGTAAATCTTAAAATTAAATTGTCAACATTATCTAACCTAATACCTTTAAACGAGCAATTCTTGTATATATATATATATATATAAATTATTATTATTATATAATTTATAGTACACCACTTAAATAATTACAGGACAAAACATTTATAAAGATAAAGATAAGTGTACAATGGGCGGTCATCTGAATCTCGAAAACGGCTTCAACGATTTTCATGAAATTTAGTATGCAGGGGGTTTCGGAGGCAATAAATCGATCTAGCTAGGTTTAATTTTTAGAAAAAGTCGTTTCCTCTATTTTCGTCCTAAGGTCGGTCGCCCAGGTACTTTGTATTTAACTTCGACTTTGAGAATATAGTTGCTAAAACGAATCGACATCATAAAGTGAAATGTATTAATCAAATGTAAACTTATCAAGGGGATGCTAACAGATAAACAGTTTACATTTATAGTATTTTTACCCAAATCATGTTTAGTACTGTTAATCTTAAACCACCAACTAAATAAACCATTAAGTGTTGTATACCTAATCTCTGCTCAGAAAACAACCATCGTAGACAAAATATTACCACAAAATCACAAAAAACCAAAGATATATCTTAATTTAAACAAAGTGGTAGTTGCGCAAGTCTTACCTAACTCCAAGATCACTTATCTCATATTTTGCGTAAACTTTGCACGATTCTCAGCAAATATTGTTTGAGCTCACGACGTCAAGTGTGTTTAGCTAGAATATGAAATACGTGGGCACCTACTTTGTGTATTGGAACGAGTCAGAGCCGTGGGGACACAACTCTGGAATAAGTGAAGATGTTGATGAAGTGACCAGCTCGAAGGGGATTTGTTAGAGTTTTGGGTAACTTTTTTTTACCTTTACTGTCTCACAGTTAGTCAAAGCTCTCCCCCAGAACCCTACGCTCTTCCCGGTATTGAATTTTTATTTATTTATATATTTAAGATCTCCATTTTTTTTTAAATTAAATTGTTTATAATTATATATTGGCCGTAAAGTTCTGGAGTGGAAACCGCGAACCTGAAGGCGTTGCGTTGGCCTCTCTTTAGGTAGACCGCCTGGTTAAGGTTGCGAGGATACGCTGGATGCGAGACGCACGGGATCGGTCAATGTGGTGGCGTTTGGGGGAGGTCTGTGTTCAGTAGTGGACATCTTTCGTCTGAATGAATAGTGATGATGATACATGGGCAGAAACAGTTTTTAAAATATGGTCACCAAATCTACTACCAAAAAGCAAATACAAAAATGAGACTATTTAAATAATAGTTCACATCATAGAGTTTACGCCTTGTTTATTGTAATAAAGATGACAACGACAGCAGTTAAGAAGGTTCTGAATATTTATGTTCAGAGGACAGTGATGAATTATTCAAATATTCATTGTTAGAAGAACTAGAATGTAATTATGTAGAGATTATGTAGTACAGCACTATTCGTCGTCTTGGCATATACAAAGTGTAAAAACTGAAAAGGTGTCATTCTACTCATCACTATGAACCACTTTTAATACGGAACCAACCCTGAGTGTATCTTTACTTTGCTCAACTAAGTAAGAATTTAAAAATACTAGCTGACAGAAGCTGGTGCTGTTGCTACATAAATATACAGAGTTCAAGTCATAGAGTTCGTGACTTATTGTAATGATGATATCAACGGTAATAGTAAATAACGTTCTAAACAGATCTTTGGAGAACAGTAATGAATAATGCATTATTCACAATTATTCATTCAGCTTGTACCTATATAGTATGGATGAAATATATACCAGTATTTATTTATTTTAGTGAGAGCACTGGAACGCCTCGCAGTAATTACACCAATGGAGCACAGAATTACAAATACAAAACTGTAAGACCCAGGTTTCCTCACGATGTTTTCCTTCACCTTTGTCAGCGATGTCTAAGATAAACTTAGAAAGTACATATGAATTGAAAAAGTCACATTGGTGGTACTTACCCGGATTTGAACTCAGGACCTCAAGCACAAGAGGTATCTTAGCCACTGGGCCACCAACAATCATGAAGTAGGTAGTATTGATTAGATTACTCGCTCCACCCCTTACGTACTTTGTGTTCAAGGCAAGCATGCTCATCGTCGACCACATCATCGCTTACCGTCAGGTAAGATAAAGGTCAAGCGCGAGCCTATAAACCATTCACCCTGCCTAACTCTTCGGAGAATACTGGCGTGATGTTATTACTATCTCACTTATTTAACCTTCATAGAAAACGTACTTTACCGGTCCCTACAATCTTACTTCTTATAGTTATCAAACATTTAAAAATCAAGTCATCTATAAAACCAGTTGACTAAACCAAAGCTTACGTGGGCAAAGAATGCTAATTTCTGTTATTCAAGTCCAAATTGGAATAGAATTTAGTTAATATATGCAAATATTTATTAACAGCTTTGTAAGAGACTCCTAGAATGTTTTAAATGAGAACACATCTATTAGAGCCTTCAGACTAATGTGAGCAATTAGACAAGTCAATTAAAAGATGTAGTTGTTTGTTTTTAGTATTACGTAGGTAAGTCTTTTTCTCATCCTGTTTTATGTAACAAAGTCTTTTGTTATGCTAAACATTGCTGAGAACTATTGCATAAGTCGATAATTTGTCGTCTTTAAACTTCTTTTTACTCACTACTTCTTCTTGTTTTTTTCGCCTGGCTACTATCCCAGTTTAATTGGGATCAGCTCTGTTAATATTTCTGCGCCACATCGTGCAGTTTTGTGTTGCCTCTTTTGTTAAGTTGTTCGCTATCATGGTCATTTTTTGCTGTTTCTCACTCATTGGAATACTACGGCTATATATAATCACTGCATTAAGCTACACTTAATTTTCATTCATAGCATTTTTATGCAATTGTTCAAATAATTCAGTATTAATTTATTGAAAACCATTAACAGATTCAATTTCCATGCCTTGCCCTCTTTTTACATAGAATTTAACACCGTATTCGTCGAACTATGCGCACTTATATAGTATGGCAGTTAGTAGTAGGTACTTCAACCTACATTATGCTGCGATCGTGAGTAATTGTAAGGTAACAATATCTAGGTGACGGCTGCTCGCCCTGTAACCACAGAGAAACAAAGTAGCTCGCTTGTAGAATTATAGAATTAAGTAAGCTTACTAGCGTTTTGTAGTGTTTTAGAACAGAATTCTTGATATAGTGAGTGACTTAAGTTCAGAATAGATACAAACTGACAATATTTTTTTTTACAAAAAATGACTACCGACTTCCAAATAAGAAAACTACAAAGTGAAAAATAACTTTAGTTTTGGAAGTCAGTGTTTTTGGTAGGTACAAAGTTTTAGCGCTATGGACACCGACTTCCAAAAATAAAGTTATTTTTCAATTTGTAGTTTTCTTATTTGGAAGCCGGTAGCATTTTTTTGTAAATTTTGTTTTTATTTTTCACTTTTTATTGTACCTACCTAATAGGCAAATAGTTAAATAAGGTACCTATAATGCCAGAATAAATTACCTGAATATTATGAAACTGAACATAACCGGTGAAATGAGAGTGTACCAAGGCGAGCTGAACACACCTGCACGTATCCCTTTAGTGCGTACTGGCGTGATGTTATGTTATGAAATGGTATAAACAATAAACAGACACGCGATTTCAGCAATCCCGAGAGATTTGCCGTTATTTATTGAAGAGTTCTGTTGTATATTTACGAAGTTTTTCACCAGATCTTCACTAAATAATAAGCATCACCTATATACCTATTTTTCTTTTTCGCCTTCTTTTCTGTATATGTGTGCGTACATAAATTAAAATCGGACCAATTTCGGAACATACTCTTTCAAACAAAAAAAGAATTTTCAAAATCGGTTTACAATTGACGGAGATATCGCTGAATATCACACAAAAATAAGTCGGTTAAAAACACAATGAATGCAATAAGTAAACTAAATAAATTAATAAAAGCAAGAAAGCAAAAAATCTGCTGTTCTGTTAATTTTTGTTTGCAATAACTGATTCGACAAAATGAAATATAAATCGTGTCTTTATTAGATACCTAAAGTCAGGCAAAAGAAATATTGTGATAATAAATTAGGCTGTATATTCAATATTTAGCAAAAGCTTTTGGTAATTGATTCGAAATGGACATTAGATAGTATCAACTTTAGTTTTGGAAGTCTTAGTTAGTAAAAATAACTTTAGTTTTGGAAGTCAGTGTTTTTGGTAGGTACAAAGTTTTAGCGATATGGACACCGACTTCCAGAAATAAAGTTATTTTTCACTTTGTAGTTTTCTTATTTGGAAGTCGGTAGCATTTTTTTGTAAATTTTGTTTTTATTTTTCACTTTTTATTGTACCTACCTAATAGGCAAATAGTTAAATAAGGTACCTATAATGCCAGAATAAATTACCTGAATATTATGAAACTGAACATAACCGGTGAAATGAGAGTGTACCAAGGCGAGCTGAACACACCTGCACGTATCCCTTTAGTGCGTACTGGCGTGATGTTATGTTATGAAATGGTATAAACAATAAACAGACACGCGATTTCAGCAATCCCGAGAGATTTGCCGTTATTTATTGAAGAGTTCTGTTGTATATTTACGAAGTTTTTCACCAGATCTTCACTAAATAATAAGCATCACCTATATACCTATTTTTCTTTTTCGCCTTCTTTTCTGTATATGTGTGCGTACATAAATTAAAATCGGACCAATTTCGGAACATACTCTTTCAAACAAAAAAAGAATTTTCAAAATCGGTTTACAATTGACGGAGATATCGCTGAATATCACACAAAAATAAGTCGGTTAAAAACACAATGAATGCAATAAGTAAACTAAATAAATTAATAAAAGCAAGAAAGCAAAAAATCTGCTGTTCTGTTAATTTTTGTTTGCAATAACTGATTCGACAAAATGAAATATAAATCGTGTCTTTATTAGATACCTAAAGTCAGGCAAAAGAAATATTGTGATAATAAATTAGGCTGTATATTCAATATTTAGCAAAAGCTTTTGGTAATTGATTCGAAATGGACATTAGATAGTATCGTGTTTAAACCAAATTGAGTCTTATTTTCTCTCGTTCCTCGTTTTATGAAGATATGAGAATAGTTCGAGTAATAATCAATGCGCAAGGTTGAAATCAGACTGCACAGATGGGTGTGCTTGATTACCTCATAATTGGTGGCTTTTATTGCCGTAATATACCTAAAAGGAGGAGATTCTCAATTCGACTGTAATTTTTTTATGTACCTATGTTACCTTAAAACTCTTAACTAGGTGAACCGATTTAAATGATTCCTTTTTTCATTTGAAAGCTGGTGCTTCTCAATATGGTCATAATAAAAAATAACATGGATTTTTCCGTCATTTGTGAACCAATATTGAAAATTATTTTTTTGTTAAAAAATTATGCTCCCGAATTGGTAACATTTAAATTTGGTGAAGATCTGATGAAGAACTTCGGAGACATAAAACAGAACTCGTCAATAAACAAGTAAAATCTCTCGGTATTGCTGCCACCGCATGTCTGTCTATTGTTTACGCCATTTCATAACATAATATTACACACAGTTCACCCTGGTACACTCTTATTTCACCGGTTATATTCAAGTTTTATGTTATTCGTGTAATTTATCCTGGCATAACTTTGTGCATTATAGGTACTTTACTATATAACTTGCTCATTATGCACCACAACTCACAAAGTGAAAAATAAAAAAAAGGTTTTTACTCAAAATAAAACCGACTTCCAAAAAAACACTACAAAATTAAAAATAGCTTCAATTTCGGAAGTCGTTGTTCTTGTTATTGTTTATTCGTTTTTGACACCGACTTCCGAAATTTAAGTTATTTTTAACTTTGTAGTGTTATTTTTGGAAGCCGGATGTATTTTTTTGTAAAAAAAAAATTGTTGTACATTATTTCATTATTTGTATACAATTAAGGATTAGAATGCCTTGTGGAATCTGTGTTTCCTGAAAGCTACAACCTTAGGGTCTTTAAGTCAAGAGTGAACAGGTTACTTCTAGGCAAGCGTGCTTCAAAGTCGCTCACAACATGGCTTACCATCAGATGAGGTAAAGGTCAAACGCGAGCCGATTAATAATCATAAAACACGTTTTAATGACACCACTTAAATAAATTAATCGATTGTAAAATTGCACTGAATACAAGACTAGTCCCCCTGCATTTTATTTATATATAGCAATGGAACATGTATAACAGAATCGACATTTTTTATTCTAGGTAAATAACAACATAATTATTTCGATTCCCAGGTCGGGCAAAGAATTATTTGCTTTTAACATCTGAAATTTCTCAGTAGCAGCCCGGAGTTCTTTTGGGCAACTTGCGTGCTTCACCGAGAACTACATCATCGCTTACTATCCGTTGAGATAATGGTCAACGCGTTTTTTTTTAGTATTATAGATTAATTTAAAAAAATCGAAATATCAATCTCCTTAGCCTTTTCCCTACTATTCTATGTTGGTGTTGGCTTTATGCAACTGATTACCAGGACTTTATATGGAAACACTACCTACCTGATCTTCACAACCCAGTGACAGGAGTAACACGGTACTCTTGGCAACACTGGGGACAATTTTTCTGTCTTCAGACTGTCCAATGTCTACATATTATAGGGTGAGTCACTCCAAAGACAACCAAACCATTTTTTAAATCTACCTTTTCACATTCTCCAACTGTTGACCTACCTAAATTTTATTGTCAAAATTAAACGATTTTTGTCAATTTTGTGTTAATTATTAAGTTACTCTGTATGGTTGTCTCTTATTCATGAATAAATAAATATAATATAAAAAATAAAAAATATTACAAATGACAACCGGGACTAACAGCTTAACGTACTTACCAAGACGTGAAGAAGTATGTAATCGATGGTCACCCATCCACAGACCGACCTTGGCAAGCGTTGTTTAACCTCGAAGATTGAAATGAGTGGATATTATTGAAATATCAGCTATTATAATACAAATAGATTAAAAATCATATTGGTACAAGAAAACATAGATAAAATGCGATAGAAACAAAACTATGAATACGATTTTAATCAAATCTACATTAATGATAGTCACATGACAATATAGTCTAGTCGGGACAGGATTTTATTTATTTTAAAACAAAAATCTTAAATAAAAGAATAAGGATCTAAAACTCTTATAAAAATATGATATCATGAATGACATCATTATTGAGAGCAAACATTGAAATGTTATAAATCAATATCACTTTTTTTCCTGTCCATAGATTTTCCTGTTCAAATATTAACAGTTAAACGCTTTTCAGACAATAATTACCAATAATATTTTGCCTTAGGTGTCCTTTCAAAAAAAGAATGCATCAAATGCAATTCGTCACGTCAGTCATTTGCGTTGCATACATTTACAATATTTCCACAACTTTACTTCAACAATAATAATATTAAAATAACCTAATATGTAGATCAGTGACCTCTCTAACACACGTTTGCTGGCAGCCATACAAATGGTGTTAACATATTCAATATGAAGGTCTCAGCTGCCAACAAACGAGAACCACAACAATAGGAATGAGATCGGCATATCAAGTGACAAACTCTCGATTTCTTTATGGTTTCTGGTTACGTTGCCTTGGTCACGTATGAATTGTGTCAATCTTAGCTGTCATTAAAAAGAAAATGGCCGGTATTATTTATTGGTATTGCTTTCATTAGAGTATTTTCTAATTAGTTTATTAGTTGTTTTATTAACCCCCGATGGAAATAGAGGGGCGTTAGAACTTTGAAGTTTGTACCTAGCTCTAAACGGACTTTTTGTTTAAAAGGTGACTATATCGAAAGTGTTCTTAGCTTTATTTGATGCAAATTGGTTCAGCCGTTCTAATGTTATGGGCCTTTTTGATTCAAGGTGTTTTCGGCAGATATCGTGTCATAATTACGTGTTCACTAGATTGCCGATCGAAGTGTGTCTACTACTAGATAAATTATGTAGCATGAAATAAAGTTTGTGGGGGGTTATTAAATTTTTACATTATTTCTTGATAATTGATTCCTAAATCTTCGGTGTAATACAAGCTTTATAAAATGTTGTTTTTGAAAAAAAAACACTTAAAGTAAAATACAGGTGATCAACTGCATTTGGATAGACTGAAGCCGCCTCCAACGAGGGCAAAAGTTAGTCGGATCGGTTGGAAGAAAAAGACATACCTCAAATAACTTGGCATAAAGACGGAAAGTTGATAATTTTGGCAGGTTTTTTGAGTGATGCCTATGAGCATTTTATTTAAAAGCCCCGTCACAAGAAGCTAAACATTTTGTAAATAAAGAACCTCTACTAACTACGTAGCGACCAAAATAATAACAAAAACATACGTGTAATACAAAACTAATAACGAGCAATTTCTTGTAACGCGTTTGACTCATGGAACATTCCAGTACAACAATATTTTTTTTATTTTTGGTGTGTGGCGTCTCGCAGGTCAATCCAAGTGATTGGCTAATGCTTAACCGGGCGATCCTGTGGAGACTAAAATATAGTCTATAGCTTCCAGCCAGGCACCACAAAACATAACACGACAGCGCTTGTATCACTAAAATATAACCCGAATAAGTGAAATTGCTCTTTAGTTTCGTATTAATATGCTATTTTGAGATGATTGAATTTAGGATTATTTGAAGTTGTTTGAATTATCAACGTAACTTAGTAAACACTCTTTATTAAAAAAAATTATAGCTTCTCGTTACGGGGACTTTAGAAGGCTTAAAACATTTTACCAGTAGTATTTGTGGCAGATATACTTTAGAAAATAGTTTGCTTAAAATAAAAAAGAGCCATGTCTATCTATTACATAAATAAGTATATAGCTTTAGTCAAGTCACAATCTGATGTGGTTTTATGTTGAATAAAACCACAACAGAATCGTGATTTAGCAAACTTTACACAATGCACAGTACTTATACTTAGCTACGAACCTAGCTAACCTACGTATGTTTATGACCAGTAATCATTGTATATAGAAACTTTTTGTACGTCTGAACTCATCAAAGAACATCGGTTAGTATAATGAGAGGAATACCCGAAAAAACGAACAAAAAACATAGTTTAAAATGTCATGAGCCACGTCTATATAACTACAAAACGTCGTAGTCATAGTCATAGTCTCATAGTCAATATTGAAATCAATTTTGGATTCTACTAGAATAGTTTTTTTTTCATTTTAGGGTTCCGTATTCAACAAGGAACTCTTATAGTTTCGCCAAGTCCGTCTGCCCGCAGCTTAGCTCAGAGACTAATAGGAATAGAAAGCTATAATTTGGCATATACATAATAATATTAATCACGCCGACAAAGTGGTAAATTAAATACATGAAAAAAACTAGTCAAGCTCCTGTACAGGTAAAGTGGCGATGTTTTTCTTTTTTGTCTATCCCATGGTGTGGGTCATCATTGGATAGGCCATTCAAAACTATTACGGGTCTGTTTGTAAACTATTTTTCGATTCAGTGCTCGCTTTGAGTATTTTTTTTTTGTTAGAATCAAGTGTCCATCCCCCCACAAATGATTTTATTTCTGTAAGTTGATTTGTACAAACACTTTTACGTGTCGATCATATTTTTTAAAACTAGATGAGGTCGGCGTTTCCTATCTGACTACTTTGAGAGGAAAGACCGAAAAAAACTCAGTGGTCACAGTCTCTTTTAAAGTCCAGACAAAATCTTGGTTAGATCATGAGAAGACCATGTAGATTGATGTCTGAAATGGTCTTTTGAGAAAAGAACCAGCCAGATTGAGTGGACCTGTCCAGTCAGTGCAAGCATTTTTCAACGTAACCTTTAACGGTTTAAAACACTTTCTGGCACAACTTACGTTTAATAAATTATTTGAATTTATGAAGGCTTAGATCTTGTATGTTGTACGTGACTTGGAAACTTATTATAAAAGCGTATACATTGACATCCAAACGAGTCACCTATTTTCTTGAACCTTGTTTCAGGTACTACACATTTGTGTTTGTTACTAGTATTTATGGTACGGATTATCACTGTATTTTCATAAATATACTCAGAAGACACAGTCATTACATTAATCTCCTTAAATTTCTCCCTGAGAGAGTGTGACGGGCTTAATTTATAAATTGATCGTACATCTATTTTCTGCAAAACAAAGATAGCCTGAATGTCGGCAGCATTTCTCCACAGCTGAATACCGTATGATATTACACTATGAAAATAGCTAAAGTACACTAAATGAGCTGTCTCTATGTCAGTTAAATTACGATTTTTTTCTAACAAGATATTCTGCGGAGCTTAGCTTTTTTGACAATTTATTTATATGTGGGCTCCTTTGAAGCTTAGCATCCAAAGTTAAGCCTAAGAATACTGATTCAATTCTTCGCCCTTTATGAACACATCAGTTTTTACCAGCCTAACGTGAGGTAGGGTAAACTTGTTAATATTGAACCAGTGAACTACTTTTGCGATCGCGTTATTTACATCGTCAGTAACCAGCTGCTGACGTTTATATTTAAACAAAAGTGAAGTATCATCCGCAAACAACACTATATCATGGTTATTCTTTATTTATGAGGTAAGGCAAGTCATTAATATAAATAAAAATAAGAAAGGACCAAGAATTGAGCCCTGCGGGACTCCCATTGTTACTATAGATCTGGGAGATCTTTTTCCATTAACGTCAACGCTCTGAATCCTATTCCTCACTCAAGTATGAAAGTAGATCCAGAGCGCTGTTGCTATTGAATATGTGAAAAATTCACGGCAGTACAGTGCAACATAAAAGAGTAGAAGTTTAATATTTGGGAACTAAAAGTTTTCATATTCTGGGAACATCTAAAATGAGTACTTGAGCTGTCAAATCATCACAATCGGTTTCGATTTTCGTAAGAAATTTAGTTTTTGTGTGATATTTCTGTGTGTGGATAGAAAAACAGTGGAAAACATGAATTCGGTAATTCGTGGAGGTGCCCGTGATATAGTTCACAAATTTTATATGCGGTGTATAGCCGAATTCCAAGCTGGGAAGTTTCAATCCAACTTAGAAGATGTTTACCATCGTACAGCAGATTTTACTGGTAAGTCACTATTGAAAGTTGCACTAAACGTTAATTACAAACGATTAATACATTCAGGGAGCAAAATTTTCGAACCAAATATCATTTACAATTTATTTGTTTACCATTTTTGAGGTTATGCTAAGATAAACAAATAGCGTTGTAGTTATAGCGCGACTTAACAACGTTGATAGTAAGGCAACAAAAATTAATGTAATTTATTGAGGATACGAATTTTTTTTTTTTGCTATACCATATATGTTGATGCAATCGACCTAATGGAAAGAAACAATTTTAAAATATATTCACGTTTATTTACCGCGGAACTTCTTTCATCGGACTGAAAGTCATTTTTTTATTTGCTTGTTTAAGGTGTTTCTGTAAGCACAGTGCGCAGAATCGTGAAACACAGCACCGAAAACGGTGGGAAATTCTCAACACCAGCTAAACACAGAAAGGGTTGTTCCCCAAACGTATTGGACGACTTTATATTGAAAGCAATTGATTATTAAAAATACTTATTTTTTGTGAAGTTGTTGTTTTATTACTACTACGTTATTATCAAATATTTAATAAACATACTTATTTAATATATTTACTCATTATTTATACCCATTATTAAATAAATAATACTATTCAAGTATCAAGATCAGCTGGGTCGTACTAACTGGGTTGCTATCTGAGCGATTGTGGCGCCCTCATTTAATTTCTACACTTTTATGTCGCACTGTACTTTATATATCGAAATTAAAATGAAAACTATCACAGCTAAGTTTACTAGAAATAGTCAACCAACTTATAAAATGTACTTGGAAAAGTAATAATTTTGTACATTGATGTATGAGAACACCATTTTTCGAACGGCAAACTTAATTTTGTCCCTTCGTTAGAGCAATGTTCGGTGCTTTCAATGTTTATGAACGTTAGTAATGTTACCTATTTATTTTGGTGGATTTAGCTGTTTATACAGGACCTTTTATGCGCGAGTCAGACTCGCACTTGGCCGGTTTTTATTAAATATTATTACTTATGATTTACTGATGGCCAGTCCCTTAATTACGCATTTGAAGTTTAGTATTATTAAATTGATAACTATACTACCTACCACATAACCCGTGAAAAATATTGTTATATAATGAATCATTCAAATAGTGAACTATCACTAACCGCAATAAAAATCATATAAATGCAAAAATGTCTGTATGTTTGTATTGTTTTCAAAACTAAACCGCTTAACCAACTTTGATGAATTCTGGTATAAAGTTAGATAAGACCTTGAAGTATATTATTATTCTATTAGGACAAAAATAAATATCTCGGAAACACGTTCCCTTATGATAAATTCTGACTTTCACGCAGGCAAAGCCGCTAGCAGAAGCAATTACCAATGTGAATGTCGTCATCCTTGGCTACACCTAAAGGTTCGACGCACCAGAGACCTACACGAATGTATTATACTCTGTGGACCTACACCAGCCACTCCTATACAAATGTATTTAATGTAATTGTATACAATGGACATCAATATTCTAAATACAATATACTTCATAAATGATAACTTGATCTATGCGACAGCTGTCTGTTTCAATATAACAATAGCGCTTGTCAGGTTAACAATAACGTATACGTCAGTTTGACATATGTCGCAGAGATCAAGCTATCTTTTAAGAAGTATAGTATATCTTTCTTACTAACAGTTTGTAGGCTTCAGTGTGACAAACCAATTTGAATAAGCTAATCCTTACTAACAACAGATTCGATTTAGGTTTTGTTGTCGTATTGAAAATATTTTATTCGAATTTTAACTTTTTCCTGCCTTTGCTCCTGTGGCCTATCATCATTCTCATCATCATCTTCAGCCTATTATTCCTTTCTGTGAGAGGGAATGTGCCGTAATCCACCACACGGGCCAAGTGCAGGTTGATGAATTTCACAATTTTTGTTTCTTGGACATGCTGGTTTTCTCATAATGTTTTCCTTTACCGTTTTGAGAGCAGTGGTGATAAAATAATTTAAACAAAGTAAAGCGCCTGCCTGGGCTCGAACCCATGACCTACAACTTGTAATTCGCGGCCGAAACCACAGGGCGATCACTGTATTTTGGCTTTGTGGCATATAAGCTTTATTGAAATGAAATAAAATAATGTAAACCACGAGGCGTCCGCTAGTATGAAATAAAGTCCACGTGCAATCCATTGTATTTAAAATAATCCGGTCAGATTAGTCGTCAAAATGTTAAGGTAAATCTTATACAATATGAGTCATATTGTGTAAGATTTTTTACCATGATTGATTGATGAAGATGTGATTAGATATTAGACAGTGGTCTATCTAATCACAACTTGTTAAAAAAATAAGGAAAAATATTTAAGTATCTACATAACAAACATACGCTTATTTATCTGTCTCGTTGGTCTAGGGCAGGGGTCACTAATTACTTTCATTTGGGGTTCATTTTTAGTGTGCCGTACCCTAAGGATAAAAACGGGACCCTATTGCTAAGACTCTCCGCAGTCCATCTGTCTGTCTGTCACCAGGCTGTATCTCATGAACGGTGATAGCTAGACAGTTAAAATTTTCACAGATGATGTATTTCTGTTGCCGTTATAACAAAAAATACTAAAAATAGAATAAAATAAATATTTAAGTGGGGCTCCCATAAAACAAACATGTTTTTTTTTTGACCGATTTTTGCGATAATAGTACGGAACCCTTCGTGCGCAAGTCCGACTCACACTTGGCCGGTTTTTTTAAATAGTATGACCAGCGCGGTCCGTAAGGTTTAAAAAAAGTCTAGCTATTTTGTTAAAATTGAAAATAAAATACTTAAATATGTAAATGAAGATGAAAATAAGGTGATGATGATTATGTAATGATAATGAAGATTTTGATAAGATGTTTGTTCTACTGTCAAATCGGGAAAGACAAAGCGCGGAATAATTGACTAACGTACTTACTCAAGTAACACAAGTCAATGATATTGTACTGTTTACTTAAGGTCCACCCAAAATACGGTCCGGATCCGGACCGTGGTTCTTCATTTGGTGACCTCAAGTGCAATGCTGCTGCTATGCATGAGTTCGATTCTCAGGTCGGGCAGTGATGATGATGATATTTTACCTAGCAGACACAATAAACTACGCCAATAAGCCAAAAACTATGCAATTATCCTTTAGCTACGCATCTCATGTTTTATACGACGATATTTCTAGAAAGTTCACATTCAAAAAGGAACCACTAAAACCCGAACGATTAAACTATGTATGAGAGTATTCGAATCTATTTCCAGCGCCAAACTGGTACGACGAGTTTAGTATTTGTTGAATCTTTACGCATGACCACATAGTGTAACGCAACACTACCTTTTACTATAATTGCCAAGCAAGTTAGATTCTAATTTGCAATACTAGTCTCCAATCTTTATTTATTTATTTAAATAAGTACAGCCACATCACAAACACAATAATTTATGTTTAAAACAATCTTATAACTAGGGGACTCCGGCCCTGGTACAGGCTATGGTACGGAGTGAGAGGGCACGGAAAGCTGTCACCTCCTTCTGAGAAGCAGTAATGCTCGCGAAGGAAGAAGCAAAACGCGTGAGGTAGACGCAACGGAGACGCCCTCGCGCCCCAAGCCACCGCAGGAGACGCCCTGGGTGTCGGAAGTCTCAAGCTGATTCCCGGCCACCGTATGCGTGGGTGTATGCTATTGGGTCTTTCCATTTGAAATCTCTCAATAGCACCCGCAATTTCGGTCTCCTTGTGAAGGTGATGGCAAGCATTGCTATCCCCTTCACAAGGAGACTTAAATATAACTGACCAAAGGGGGTTTTTTTTTTGGCTTTTTTTTCACCACTTCTATCATGGTCGCTTGAGTAAGTGAGACTATACACTCGAAGTTGTGGACGACTATGTCTACCTGGGACAAACAATCCAGTTGAGTAGGGCCAACTTCGAGAAAGAGGTCAACCGTCGCATCCAACTCGGCTGGCGAAGTTGCGCGGTGTCTTCTCATCCAACTTACAACACAACAACAACATAACAAAACAACAAACAACAACAACAACATATGGCTCTGGTCGCTCATAATGGGCCTCATCAGAAAGCTTACACGAAATGCTCGGCGTTTACTTGCGTGATCGAATCAGAAATGAACAGATCCGCAAGAGAACCAGGGTTACCGACATAGCCCGGCGAATTGCCAAACTTAAGTGGCAGTGGCCAGGGCACATTGCTCGCAGAACGGATGGCCGATGGGGTAGAAAATTTCTGGAATGGTGACCGCAAACCGGAAGACGTTGCGTTGGAAGGCCTCCCACCAGGTGGACCGATTATCTGGTTAACATTGCGGGAATGCGCTGGATGCGAGACGCACGAGTTCGGTCAATGTGGTGACGCCTGGGGGAGGTCTATGTCCAGCAGTGGACGTCTTTCGGCTGATAAATGATGAGTGTGGGCTTTTTTTGTATACCGCTGCTAAACCCTTCGGCAAATACATACAGGCGTCATGTAGTGAGTGGGCTTCGTTTAAAGGATTAACTATATTTTCACGGCAAAGAACTCAAACCAATTTTAGATAGATTTTATTACAGAAAAATTGCATAATTTTCACGAGCAAGTCACGGCTAGTATTATCATATTAGTGTTATGTACAAGTTTGCCTTGTAAAACACCAACATTTGTTTGTCTTTTCATCTGTGATGACTGCCAATACACGACGCAATGGGGTCAGGGCCTGAACCTTAGAATATTAATATTATTATATTGGTATTTCAAACTGTGAAGAATTCTGCTGAAGGTAACATAATAATGAAAACAATAATTATGAATATGGAAGAGTTTAACTGGTTTTTGGCATATCGGGTTTTAAAAGAGTCTATTTTAGACAGGTTGATACGGTTATCCACTAATATTATAAATGCCAAATTATCTCTGCCTGTCTGTTTGTTTGTTACCTTTTCATGTCTTAAAATCTGAACGGATATGAATGAAATTCGAGGTACAGTTTGACAAGGTCTTGGATTAGGATATAGAATTTTCCCCTTGTTATTTTTTTCAAATTTCATATTTTACATTGCGTGATTTACATTGTGAAGCTGACGATTTTTACCTTGATAATCTTTAGTAAGTAAGTACGTAGTAGTTAAGCAAATGACGTTTTAGAGTCTGGCTCTAGAACAAATGCTAGATATAAATATATATATATAGTGCCTCTTCAATGTCATAAGTTTTGCACGATTCAATAATCAATCATCTTGTCATAACCTCATCACGATTTTATTCTCGATTAGTGCTCATTAATCAAGATATTATTGTACATGTATGTTATTATTTTAATATTCCATTTTATATCTTTACATGAATATCTACTTAACTACGAATGATCAATAAAGTACAATAAACAAACAAATAAACAAACAACATTCAATCTAACACAACAATATAATCTTGGTTTACAATAAAGTATATATAAGTAAATAAATGAATAAATACGAATTCAAACTTATTGCACAAAAAGAAAGGCAATTAAATCATGCAATGTACATTATGCCCAAAACTACAAGATATTTTGTACACGGTCATCGGCACAGATGTACAGACAGATAGAGAAGCTGACAAGACAATGTACTGATGCAGTGAATCATTGTGAAGATTTATTTTTGTCCAGTTCGTTAAGATACTATTTGACAAGTTGACACATATTTTTGATTTGTGGAGAAAAATAATATTTAAAAATTAATAAATCTTCAAACAAAGTAAAACTAAAATAAATCATCTAATGTACAATAACCCCAAACCACAAGATTTCGTACAGACGGTCATCGGCATAGATGTATAGACAGACTGACAAGCTGTCAAGACAGTAAATCAAGGTAGTGAATCATTGTGAAGATTTGTTTTGGTCCAGTACGTTCAGATAGAGGTTGACAAGTTGACACATATTATTGATTTGCGGTGAAAATTTTGTATTAGTCAGAGAGATCACAAATAAATTGATGACGAATAACCAAAATTGTTTTTTAATCTATGTGGGTAATAATAGATTTATTGTATTCTTAAAAATAATACCTCTTTGCAAATGAGGCCTGACCTTTTTGGTCTCGCACAGGGTTTCTTTTTCATTATTGTTTATATTTTTGGTTTTGGATATCTTTCGTGTCTCCTGTGCGGGTCACAAATAAGTATTTCTTTCTTTCTTTATTTTTCTTTCTTTCTAATTATACCCTGAAGAGATAGGCAAATATATTGCTACCTAACTCATTTCGTCCAGATATGTTCAAATCCCATGTTATATAGGGAGTGAGTCTTAAAATTTACCTATGAGACTGTTGCCTATGATTCAAGATTACAATTATAAAATACATACCCCATAAAATTTCTGCCTAATTGGAGTTTTAAAGACCCGTCTGATAACGTATAATGTGGCCGGTGTGTTTTCTTCTGACTATTTTTATAAGTACCTACATCGATAAACTGATTATTTTTATAAGTACCTACATCGATCGCTTTCGATTCCGTTCCACGGCGACAAATGGTTTTAGCAGCGACTTGCAAGTAAAAGGGTTTACTCGGTTCGAGATTTTTTTTTCATAAATACAGTGACGATTTGTTTTATAGTGTACTTTTTTGCACGTATTACATTTTCCAAAACGCAAATTAAAAAAATCGAGTGGAATGCCTTGGAAATTAAAAACCGCGACATCTATTGGAATCAATTTTAAATGATCGGTTCAAATAATCTTTGAAATGTGAATTAAGAGCCAAATATTCCATAACTTTGTGCTTAGAAGAGTTGATTAAACAAGAACAAACAATTTTTAAGATCAATTCTAGAAAATGTAAATTTTACATACAGTTCAATAACAAATCGATGCATATTGCGCCATCTAGTGATATTTATTTTAACCAAATTTTATTTCATAGCGTTGGACCACGTTAGTCCTAAATTATTAGAAGATGTTCCCATCAACTCGAAAGGAAGATTATCCTACCTATAGATAAGTAAACATACCTATTGTGCTAGGCTACAGGTACAATATACATAACATGGAGCATTACCTACGCAATAAAACAACTATTGTTGTATTTATAATCCTTCTCTATTATGTATCTCACGCTATCTGACAATATCCTACTAGTCTTTACAACTACTTCAATATTATAAATATTATCAGATTCATATTAAGCAATCATAAATACTGTATTTGTTTTCCTACTACACTTGTGTGTAACTATCTTTTTTCCGTGGCTTCGGTCATGTGGCCTATCGCACAGGAAACGTGTATAATTATCCTGGATAAAAAGTAGTTTTTCTTTTTATTTATCGATAGACTCGCGTTTGACCACTATTTCGCTTGATGGCAAGCGTTGATTTGGTCAATGGTGAAGCACGCTAACCTAGAAGTAACCTATTCACTCTTGACTTAAATACCTCAAGGTTGTAGCTATCAGCCTATGACACTAAGCAATAGTGTTACTTTCTAGCAGTAAATGTTTCCAAAGAGGAACTCATGGCTAGGATAGAATAGATGGTTCCTCTTTTCCGCAATTAGAACGTTGTGCGTGCAGGCCTCCTCTCTGTGAGACGAAATGGGCCGTAATCCGCCACGCGGACCCAGTGCGGGTTGTTGGAGGTCACATGTCTTCGAATTTTTGGTCCTTAGACATGCTGGTTTCATCACGATGTTTTCTTTCACCGTTTTGAAAGCAGTGGTGATGTTTGAAATTGCAGAGCTAGTAGCTAATACGTAGCTGCAGGGATCGATTCAAAGATAGGTTTTTCAACATTAACATTTGCCGAAGTCGGTTAGAATATCTGACACTAGCCGGGCGAGCACGGACACTGTGATAGCCTTGAGTAACGCATTTTATCACGGTTTTTGCTCCTAAACTGTGATAAAAATGTGCGATTGAAGCCTGTCACAGTAGGCCGTGCTCGCCCAGCAGTCTTGCCAATTAGTATCGTGTCTGGTTATCTGAGTTGTGGGGGTCAAATAGAAAATATTACCTAGACTAGGATAAGTTTTGATTTATAATATAGAGACTAATACAGTTGCAAAGTGGTTAAAAACTGGTCCATCTGAAGAAACTAACAGTAGGAACAGGTTTTAAATAATTTATATATCTATGTATATGTTGTGTGTGCTTCCTGATGGCTTCAACCTAAGGATCTTTAAGTAAAGCGAGAATAAGTTACTTCTAGAAATGCGTAATTCATCGTCGACCACAACATCGCTTACCATCCTGTGAAATAGTGGTCAAATGCGAGCCTGTTAAACTATTAATTAATAATAATAAACAAAATCAGATATGGTAGTATTATAATATGGTAGTATTAATCTAAAACCACCTACGTTGTGCCATCGGTACATGGTGGGTCGCTTAGGCATACATACTCAAAAACATTTTAGGAATACTTTCATTGGGCTTACAGCAAAGGAGTGGAATTCCCTGCTGGAGTCTGTGTTTCCTGATAGCTACAACCTTGGGGTCTTTTAGTCAAGAATGAATACGTTACTTCTACACAAGCGCGCTCCATCGTCGACCTCATCATCGCTTACCATCAGGTGAGATAGTGGTCAAACGCGAGCCTATACAATAATAAAAAAACACGTTTTAATTACACCACTTAAATTATTTAATTGATTATAAAATTGCACTGAATACCAGACTAGTCTTGCTGCATTTTATTTATATATAGCAACGGAACTTGTATAACAACATCAACATTTATTATCGTAGGTATATAACAAATAATTGTCTGTTCTTGTTGTTGTTGTCATTGTTGTCTGTTGTGTCCTTTATAACCCAAAGGTTGACTGGTAGAGAATGCCTTGCTGCATTAAGTCCGCCTAATAAATTAATATTATTTCTACTCTGTTCCCTTTGGTCTAGTAATTGCAAGCGCTACTGCTGAGCATGAGGTCCTGAGTTCGATTCTAGGGTCGGGCAAAGTGTTATTGGGTTTTTCGATCTGGAATTTCTCCGTAGCAGCTAGGAGTCTAGAATTGTGGCCTATAGTTTTTTTTTATTATAGGTAGGCTCGCGCTTGACCACTATCTCACCTGATGGTAAGCGATGATGTGGTCGACGGTGAAGCACGCTTACCTAGAACTAACCTATTCACTCTTGACTTAAACACCCCGAGAATGTAGCTATCGGGAAACAAGACTCTGGCAGGGAATTCTACAACTTACGCCAGTTATGTTTATAACTGGTGAAATTTGGGTTTACTGTCAAACAGATGGAGGAAGACTTCATCCAGAAATGGGTGACCTCTTAATAGGTTAAAAAATACATATACAGAATTGTAAATTATATGGAAATAAAGGCACTTTTATTTTATTTATTTATAGGTACATATCTGCTAACCTTTCGGAGCATACTGGCGTGATGTTATGTAAGTTATGTCCGACGAGAGAGTTATTTAATATTGCCCAATAAAAACTGAGGCCTTGACGAGCCTCTGAACTTATTATTGGAGGCTCTATGCCGTTGGTATCAAGGACGGTAGTTATACTATTAAGTTATCATGGTTGAGTAATTATACGGCTTGAGGGCTTGCTCTTGTGAAGAAAATATTAATAGGGCAGCTACTCTATACAAATTAATAAGGTGGGTATTTGTGGATACCACGGAGTATTGATGCTGAGATTCGAAATTTCTTTTTTGTATATCATTGAACTTTCGAACCTATTCAAAATTAAAGAAAAACAAAATCGTTTCAGAATAGAATGCTACATTATTTCTGTTTCCTTCATGCTGAATTTCGTTCTTAAGGAATAGACTACAGCAGGAAAACCACGGGAAAAGAAAAACATAAGTAAAATTTATAGGGAGTCTTTAAGTCAAGAGTAAATAGGTTTCTTCTAGGCAAGCGTGCTTCATCGTCGACCACATCATCGCTTATCATCATGAGATAGTGGTCAAGCGCAAGCCTATCAATAATAATAAAAAAGGTAACTATTACCACCACATGCACTATTATAGACATCGTAAGTTTTTAATTAATCTTGCGAGATTATTTAAATTCTCTATATTGAAAATAGATCATCTCAAATAAAATGAATCTCACGTAAATTCTATAGTTTAAACTATACCCATGCAAGCTTTATTGAGGAGAAAGATTTAATTAAAATTGTAGCACATTGCATGTACATGTCATACATGCGCTTTTCATAACTAGAACATGTGCCACTTAAATTAGTGCATCAATTAAAGCTTACAATTGGATCATAAGACCCAAACGGTCCAAATATTTCACAATTAATTTAACAACCTAAATATAAGCATTGAAGTCATTGGACCATTAATTTGTTAACAACAATATGACGTTAATTTCTGTCAACGTATATGGGAAACGGTGTGACTATGAAACTATATTTAATCAAATATGCGAAAGTAACTCTGTCTACCTGTCTGTCTGTTTGTTATCTTTTCATGTCTTACCGACTGAACTGACTGACACACGGGTAGACCATGTTCTGGAATCAATTCTTGTACATGGTCTACCCGTGTGTACCCGTGTGTGTGAACATGGGATAATTTTTTATTTAGGAAGTAATTTCCCTTGGGATAATATTCACGCGATTGAAGCTACTGCCAATAGGTAGTTATTAATAAAACAATTACACACTAAAGCATAGACTGGTTATCATCGGGGCAAGAGGTCGAACAGTATAATTATATAAAGTACACAAGCAGTGTCTATAAACGAGTTTCTTCGAAACAGCGGCTCGTATCGAATGCAGTCGATACATACCATAGTGCAGTGGAATGTGGATAGAGCAAAAAGAGAGAGAGGCACGACTGTGGGTAGATGCAGCTACAGTATAGTGTTATTGAGATACAAAACAAAATACAAATTATAAAGGTTGTCCAAATGACAGCCAGGAAATATTGAGGAACCCCCTCTTCATTTAGACAAGAAGAAACAAAAAAATGTTGCCAAAGAAATCGACATGCTTCGTTAAGCTTAAACTAAAAACTTAACGATAGTATTAGAACTTAAATTATTTTTATTCAAATTCATTTCATTCGGTGATTTCAACAGTGATCCTAATTGGGTTAGTATTACAAAAAGTTTGTATTCTAGTGTTAGAATCATTGGTTTAAAAATAAAAGTCTAAATTATAACATCACAGCTGCTCTCAGGATATAAGTATAATGATATTTAATAAGTACAAAATCATGGTATACTATACTATCTACATTTAAAACAATACAAAAGAAAGACATAAAATATGAAAAACAGAAACTATGCAGTGCAGGTCGTGACTATGTATACTGTGACTAAACTCCGTGCCGTGGAGGACCCACAGCACGGAGCTGATTTTAAGAAGCAACGAGGTATGATTTATTATATATACAGAATATTTTTTATTGCAAACTTTAACAAATAACAATTATGAATGTTTAAGAGACAGAGAGTTGAAGTCGTCGTGGATAGAACTTGGATGAAGTTGGCACAGAAACATGGGGAAAGTGAACCAATTCGGGCTGTGTATGATGGATGACAATGATAAAAAACCGGTTAAGTGCGAGTCGGACTCGCGCATGAAGGGTTCCGTACCATTATCGCAAAAAAACGGCAAAAAAAAACACGTTTGTTGTATGCCCCCCCCCCTTAAATATTAGTTTCATTCTGTTTTTAGTATTTGTTGTTATAGCGGCAACAGAAATACATACCTGTGAAAATTTCAACTGTCTAGCTATCACGGTTCATGAGATACAGCTTGGTGACAGACAGACAGACAGACAGACAGACGGACCGCGGAGTCTTAGTAATAGGGTACCATTTTTACCCTTTGGGTACGGAAAGAAAGATTATAAAACTCTGAAAACGGCTTGCTCCTTAACAGAGCCCAAATTTGTATCTAGCTATAAGCCATCTGTAAAACAATATGGAATGCGATAAATGTAATATGTATGTATATGAGCTTCAAAGTAGTATTGAACCCGGAATCATGTGATGAAAACTGGCTCCGTTCACCTCCACGATCAACGGAGTGTTTTAAGAAATATTAGCAATGTCAGTCTTTGTTTTTAATTTTGCGCACACTGCAATGTTTACCCGTAGGATGGAGATAATAATTTTATCATAAATTAATTCTTGTCCTTTGGTACAGACAATAGCGAGTCTATAGTCCAAGTTGACCTTGGCAGCTCTATATTTAACAACATTTAGGGAGCTTGTAGCCTTACAGCCACAAGGGTCAATCTTCAAGGTAAAGCAACGCTTGACGAGGTTGGCCTGTGGATGGGTTACCATCTTTACATAGCGAGATTCCTCCTGCTTCGGAAAGCACATTAGGAAGTTGGTCTCGGTATTTGGCTGATTTTTAACCTATTTCAAGAATTGTAGAAGGTTCTCTCCTCGATTGTATTTTTTTCTATTTATAATAGTTTTTCAAGTATTATTAAAATTTGAACATTTTGGATTATTTTTGCATATAATTGTTTACTTTAAAAATCCTTAATCCGCAGATAGCATAGATTTAATATTGAGGTTAGTTAACTGGAACGTGAACAAAACATTTACATAGATTATCTTTGATGATATGAATTAATAATATATAGTAATAATATTTAAATGTTATTGATTAATATTGACTGCGATTATAATTAATTAAGGTGACCTCTGCTATAAACTTTTAAATAGCGAAAGTTACGCAATTTAATATTTTTATTCTGCTTTCAAAATAAAAGCTAAGATTTAAATCAAAACTAACCAATCTATACTAGAACATTATAAAAGCGAAAGTTCGGATGAATGGATGAACGTTTCATACTCAATCATGCCAGAACGGCTGAACGGATCTAGATGAAATTTGGCACAGAGATAGATTAAAGTCTGGAATCGTGATACTCAGTATAATGTGACCTTGGGAAAATGAAACACTTTTCACGCGGATAAATATTTTTAGCGAGACTCGTTAGTAACACGTTAAAATTACAATTCCACCGGCATAATTATAATAATAATAAACCTTCAAAACTAATTTTAAACTCACCGAAACTTTTGTACAGGGTCCAAGATATCCTCAGGACGATGATTAGAACTAATATGAACATAGGCAGTAAGCCTATCAATCTTCTGTCACTAACATACGAAGGGAACTCCTCCCCTTTGGTTTCCGTGTGTTGGGCCTCCATTTTAAAATAAAAATTCTTCTTCACTTAATTCACACAAAAAATAACAAAAAGTTATTTTGTTAATTCACAGTTATTTTCCAAAAAATGTTTAGCTAAATCAATTTTATTTCTTCAATACACCATTTAATTTAAAAATCGAACGCATTTTCCACAGAAATTAAACAATATATTTTTTAAATTCCGAACACTGAATTCACTTTTTTTTTTAAAGTTACTTTTTATTCAATTTTTTTTCAAAGAAGTGTTTGTTTATTTTTTTGTTAGTTATTTAAAAAGAAACTTGTTGTTCGGACGTTATGTTGGCGCGCACGTTAGCTTCGCGTCGGTTCTGAAGTAAATAGTAGCAGAAAGGCCGCTGAGCGCCGGCGGTTTACTACAACACACATTATATCTCGTTCATTGATAAAACGTCCGTGACTTTGCCGCAAAAACCTGCCTATATTTTAATAAGAGATTATTTTGTATGTCATATAAACATAAAAATGATAAAAATTAAAGTATCTGTTTATAATATCAAAATAATAGTTTTTTTTTCCGTAAATACATATGAAAGTACGTATATATACGGTATTTAGACAAAAAACATTTTTTGAATTTTTTGTCCGTCTGAATGTTGGTTTGATCCAGATAATCATCAAATCGGCTGGGCCGACTTTGACGGGTCTTTCACTAGCAGATAGCTGATGTTATAAGGAGTAACTAAAGCTACTTTTATTTTAGAAAAATAATTAGTGTTCTGAGTAAAAAATACCTTATTTTTTTCGTTTCACGGTTCTGAAATGGAGGAAAGTGCGGGCAACTGCGATATTTTATCAAGAGATAATTTTTGTATAATTTGCCATTATTATTTATCGCCAAGATCTAGTTGTCTGTGATTATCGATTGGTGCAAAGAGACAGATAGTATTTATAGCGTCTAATGCTGTGTTATTAAATGTTATAAGTGTTATCTTGTGTTAATAACAATTTAATAAGTGAATGATCTTTAAGCTGATACGTATACCTGTTATGGTATTGATAGCTGTATATTACAGTTTATGAATATAGGTCACGATTTTTTATTTTTAAACAGATTCTATCAAAAACAATAATTCAGGCTGCTACTGTCTCTTTTAAATTCAAAATCAATAAATCTAAAATACTAGTTGGTAACAGATCAATCAATCTTCTTAGCCTTTTCCGAACTATATTGGGGTCGGCTTCCAGTCTAACCGGATTCAGCTGAGTAACAGTGTTTTACATGGAGCAACTGCCTATCTGACCTCTACAACCCAGTAACTGGTATTGGTTACAGTAACTGGGTAACAAGGTACGCCTTGGCAAGTCTGGAGTCAGATCACAAGCTTCTGACTACCCGTAACGACTGTCAAAGATCTTCAAATGACAGCCGGGACCAACGGCTTTACGTGCTTTCCGAGGCACGGAGGAAACTCGGTATGTTGAAAATCACCCATGCACGGACCGACCTCGTCAAGCGTTGCTTAACCTTGAAAATCGACCCGTGCAGCTGTTATTATTTAGCCATGAGCTCCTCGTTGTTCCATATTAAATTCAAAATGTTTTACTTTATATAAACTTACATAGGTACCTACTTATTGCACGATAGCAGAAGCTAGGAACTCGGCTCATTTAGTAATTTTCTTTGGAGAAGAATTGGCATAAAACTGAAACTACAGGAAAAGGTTTCTTCTCGTACAGATAAGGCACTGCTGAGCACGGATCACTATGCTTGCTTAAGAAAAAAAAAACCGGCCAAGTGCGAGTCAAACTCGCGCACGAAGGGTTCTGTACCTTTATCGTAAAAATCAGCAAAACAAATCACGTTTGTCGTGGGAGCCGCTCTTAAATATTTAGTTTTCTTCTGTTTTTAGTATTTGTGGTCATATCGGCAACAGAAATACATCATCTGTGAAAATTTCAACATTCTAACTATCACGGTTCATGAGATACAGACAGACAGACGGACAGTGGAGTCCTGTTTTTACCCTTTGGGTACGGAACCCTAGAAACAAAATTAAAAAAGCCCGCTTTTTGTTCCATCATTAAAAACTGCTGAATGTTCTATCAAACACCAAACAAAAAAAAAAACCCTCTATAAGAATTTGTCTAAGTAAATTCGCAATTTTACTTTTAAGATAATTAAAATATCCATTACATTAACTATCAAAATCTTTAGTGTTTCCTGTTACTTTCTACAATACAATCGCTGTTATTGATAAGATAAGAATCGGTATTTTGATTGAGTTTGGAAAGGAATAACAATTTGCATCCATGAATAACTATAGTTAATTAGTGTGGCAATTAAAACAAAAAAAAATAAACCGACTGCGAAATAAAAAGACGTAAACATGAAGAAAATCATGCTGTTCAGTCGGAGGATACATATTCGCGAGATGGCTGACCAAAACCAGAGGTATCCTCCAACTGCATAGCATGATTTTCTTCTTGTTTACGTCTTTTTAGTTCGCAGTCGATATTTTGATTTTTTTAATAAATTTTTGTTATTTATAACTTTTTAGCCAACCTTTTTTTCAAATTAAGTACTTTATAACTTAAAGGTAAGATAAATATATTTTTAATATATTTTTTAAATTACCTCTTAAAAACCCTATATATTGATATCCCACACGATGGGTTTAGAAGAAAAATAATTGGGACCCCACAATATGCCGCCAAAAAGCCGCCATTTTTCTATCTTCCAATTTAAATGTAACGCCAGTCACACTCGCAAGGTTAAGACGAATCGTTTGACGTAAGAATCATCAAAATTGGCCAACGCGTTTGGTCTCGAGAATGCTACAAAGGAACAAACTAACATACATACATAGACTGGTAAACACATTACCCTCCTTCGGCAGTCGGGTGAAAAGAGAACTCTTTGATAGAGAAAGAGATTCAAAAGTAACCGATTTCTGAAGTAAAAATTATATTAAAAACCCCGGCCAAATGCGAGTCGGACTCGCCCACTGAGGGTTCCGTATGTACAGCGACATTCACCAAAATAATTAGGTAACATTACTGACGTTCATAAACAATGAAAGAACCAAACATTGCTTTAACGATGAGACATTAATTTTTCCGTTCGTACATTCTTGTCCCCATCCAACAATATAGGTCCCAGTCAGTTTATCAACTGCAAATAAGTTATTTTGTGATGTAAAAAAAAGAGACAAAATAAAAATCTAATCTAATTAAATCTTGCCAAATTTCATGCTTTGACGGGAAGTGTCCGATAGGTTTTGATTCCCATGCAATTCGTCAGAAATGCGACATAAACGGCCTTATCTTTTGATTGACTTGATTCAGAAGTTTGATTTTTACAGCTCCAAGAGATTGCAGGCTTGAGTATATAGTATTAATTTCAACTTGATAGCCCAGGCGTTCCTGAGAATAATAGTCTTGACAGACGGACAGAGCACGAAGTGATCTAAGGGTTGTTTTTTTTTCATTTTGAGGTACGGAATCCTAAAAAATACCGGTCAAATGTTTCTCTTCATCAGGGATTAAAGATTGAAAGGGATTAACTCCCCAGGAACATCCATCACCACCTTGCGACTCGTAGATGTCTTTTATTATGCAACCCTGACTACATGACTAGGTATGATTATAGTGTTCCCTAATTTATTCAAATAAATTTATTTGGGATCGGGCCAGCACGGGTGTGTCCTCTTAGTAATAAATTTATCCTAGAGAAATCATCTTTCAAACTCAGGTTAATGTTCAATCCATACGACACTCCGCGACCAATTATTGTCAATGTGCCGTGCCGTGCTCTCAAGGTTATTCAAGAGTAAGTTTACCTCGAGCAAACTCTGCATTTTGTTAAAAACAACTTAGAGATGCTAGCAGAAGAATACTCAGCTGTATTCTTCTGCTAGCCTCTCTAAGTTGTCCCAAACGCCGCTGAGCCCAGCGGCTGGGCAGCGTTTAGGAAACTTTGTCGATTCTTCTCGTCGCATATTCCACAGAGCCTAAAGACCAGAGTCCTCAAGTGCGTCTTGCCTGCTATGCCTGCTGAGCTATGGAGAGGGCTATGCTTGGAGTCACTCTGATAGACCGAATACGGATCGAGGTGATCCGGCAGAGAACCAAAGTTGTCAACATAGCTCAGAAAATAAGCTGAAGTGGCAATGTGCCGGTAATGTTAGCCGTAGAGTGCGAACTGGTAAACGTAAGGTAGGACACCCTCAGGCTAGGTGGAGTGACGATCTGCCCAAGGTGGCTTATAGCGGCTGGATGAGAGTTGCCGAAAATCAGAGCAAACGGCGTGCAATTTGAGAGGCCTATGTCCAGCAATGGACTGCTATAGTCTGATGATAATGTTGAAATCATCTTTACAACTATACATCTAATGCTTGTCTTATTATGAGCATTATATAACCGCTGTTAAGGTAGTTGCACTTTTATCTTCATAAAATTCTTTACAGTATTTATTTTCGACATTCTTGTAGCATCAACCTTTGTTCAAAACTTCGAAACGACGTCTGTAATAATGTTTCCGTGTGTATGACAGTAATTTAAATTAATTGTTCTTGTACTACAAAAAGGTACAAGAATGAAGGTATAAAGAATAGAATAGTGGGAAAACAAACCGGTTTCCTCTGGTCTCTACGTCATTTGGTCTTTCTATCCGGATTTGTTAAGTATTTTTAGGAAGTTTTTACTGATTTATTAAGTTTAATGAAAGAGGACATCGTGGCTTACTAATAACGGCCATAAGGGTCGATCTTCAAGGTTAAGCAACTCTTGCCAAGGTCGGTCCACCATAACGTAAATGGTGACCATCAGGAAGAAATGCGGTCGCAGACATCCTATTGAAGTCAAAAGTCATAATTAGAGGTTTGGCTCTCGCCTATTTCCTCCTCCAATATTGGAACAATTTAAAAGATATTCCATAAACTGAAAAACAAAGATATATACTGTGCCCCTTTGTTTTCCCTTTTGTTGAACCCTCAAATAATGCTCCAAATTGCGCTGTCAACAGAGGCCTAATGTACAAATTAGACAAAAGAATTCATTATGAAAAAAGAAAAACCAGTCACAAACAGACGGACGGACGATTTATTCTTCGTTCGGCCCGAAATTTTGTCCCACATTCCAAAAAAATCTTAGGTCGTCCCACATCATCATTGAAGTACTGTTTCGTCCCATATTACAAGTACTTTAAAGGTACAGTCAATAAAAATAACACACATGCAGACTGAAGCGTAAACCCTCTAACAAAATTCATATATCTACACATATATATATGTGATAAGCTACATTTTATAATGCCTAATGAATTCGTGGGGGCAATACCGTATTTTAAGGATCGTTCGCAGTCACATGTCAGTTGCAAACTGTCAAAAACACCAGTATTTTACATACGTTTTGACAAATTTTAACATGTCTTAGTAATAGGGTCCGGTTTTTTTCCTTAGGGTACGGAACCCTAAACACATAGAAGCAGAACATTTATAATGATCATATTTATCACATAGGCATATCTTTTAAATAAATTTGTCCCATACTGGAGGAGGAAATAGGTGAGAGCCAAACCTCGAATTATGACTTTTTACTAAGGAAATTAAGACTGCGCTCTCTACCCGTATTTCCTCTGAATTACAAACTCCTTTGTGCCTCGGAAAGCAAGTAACACCGTTGCTTCCAGCTTTCGTTTGTAGAACATTGACAGTAGTTTTGGGTAGTATGGATAAAAAAAAACTGATACCAGTCTTGCCAAAGGGACATCGTGTCACCTAGTGACTTGGGTTGTGGAGGACAGACAGGTATTGGTCCAAATGAAACACTGGGAAGTACTCAACTGCATTCAGTTGAAGCCGACCCCATAGTTCAGAAAAAGCTTGATGCATAATGCATGATTTCTCGGGTCTCGGATTGTAATATTCATTACATTGCAATGAAGCCTTAGCTCTAGCAATCAAGTAGCCATCTAGCCATATGGTGGGCTCACATACAAATATTATAAATGCAAAAGCAACTAACTGCTAAAATAACTTTCTGTCCGTCTATTTGTCACGCTTTCTCGCCTAAACCACTGTACTAATTTTGATGAACTGCTATGGAGATAGATTAGTCGTTGTAGTTTTTTACTTTGCCTTTGCAGACCAAATTCTATGATATCTTTTCGGACCAAAGGCTCAATCATTCTTGCGAAAAATCTCAGTTATTAGCATAAACAATGATGTTGTTATCTAAACAAAAACAACAACTCTTGGACACAACAAAGGCGATATCTAACAGTATCTGGCACCGAGTGTCACACCGGCTAATCGAGGCAAGGAGGTTGGTGACGTAGTCATAGACAATGATAGAAGCACCGGTGATTATTATCTCATTTGTGCAAGGTTTGTGGTTTGATGCTGAGGTCGGGTGAGTTTTTGTGATGTTACTAAGTCATGGGTGACAGTCAAGTAGACTAGCTGGTCGTAAGTCGGTAATGCCGCCTATAGACGTCTGCAATTCCGGAAGCATTTCAAATATCTTGTTATATCTAAGGCCGCGTTTCCATCTGCAAACAGCTCGCGTCTATGTTTAATTACACTGCAGGTCACGATCGAACGATTGATCACATAATACCTTGGTAGTCCGCAATGTAATGCTTGTTGCATGTGAGTTGGTTGCAGATGGAAACGTGGTTTATAGTTCATGTAATATTTAAAATAAAAAAACCTCAACATATTTTTATTGCACGCTACATAATTTATCTAGTAGTAGACGCGCTTCGATCGACAATCTATTGAACAAGTAATTATGAAAAGATACCTTGCGAAAACACCTTGATTCAACAGTAAAACGCCCATAACTTTTGAACGGTACAAATATACAAATACAAAGGAACACACATCAAACTTATAACACTCCTCTTTTTCCATCAGGGGTTAAAAACAGCACCGATCCGTGCCTTGGAATCGTAAAGCCAACTTCAGAACAGCCAAGAAGATGGGCGAGAACTATACATAATGTTAATGTTATCATTTACATACATTTTCATGAATATTATGTTGAATTACAGTCTGAGTCTGTCTGGGACTGTCTAGGTCAAGTGGCCTGACGTGAATTCTTACATTCGATTCTAGTTGACCGTATTCCGTCCATCATATGTACATGATTAAACTGGTCCCGTGTTCGATAAATTAAGATAAACTTGTCAACTTAAGATTATGTCTAGGTTGTCAAAGCGTCCGACGACCTGGCGAGGGTCACCTCAGATCAATACCCACTCCATGAGATTAGCCGGTGCGTATTTCCAATCTTTCAGGCAAAGTTGCAGTCTCAAAAGCCTTTGCCAACTTTTGCGGCAGATATATTCGTATGCTGGACGTATATTCCGGGAATAACTACCTCGTTAGTCTCAAGACACGACTGCTACCAGACCGGAGATTGAATGTCGGTAGGATCTCTTCCCTGTCGTGTTGGAATGCTGTTCTATTTACTGATGAGAACAATAAAACGGGTAATGTAACTGTTTACGAACAAACTTGTGCACTATAAATATATCCTGCGTACTTGGCTAATCACCGTCGAGGTTGGCCAAATTCAGTCGAGATGATTTTGAACGTCTACAACGGAGGCCCACTACTCCGCACCTTATTTCATCAATTACTCAATTTGCATACTTACTTACATACCTACCTACATATCCGTGCTGCTACGCAACTGGGCTTATCCCAGTTGTAAACGACCCTTTGTGCCTGTTGGCCTTGTTTGTTCTGTCTCCTGCTTCCTATGGAGGGAAGTGGAAATTATGTTTTTGTTTGCCTACTCCTCATTTATTCTTTTCTGATTAATTTCGTTGCGGGATCCAAGACTGTTAAATTCATTCTGCGGGACCTCGTCGAGCTTCATTGCCTTGGCGCTTTTCTGATGGTCGCCACAGTTGATTCTGGCTTTTAGGAGTTGCGGTGGTTTGGAAAGAGTGAAGTGGGATTGTCAATACCTACATACCCTCACGCCATTTTCCCCAAGGGGGTTGGCAGTATACTACCTGCTACTCAATTAATTATTATTATAATTACTCATTTTATTACTATTTATTACATTTTAATTTAAAACTCAGTCAGAGGCCTGTGGGCTTAATTAACTCTGACACCAGCGGTGATAACACTTTAACCCGAAAAGAGGGAGAAAATTTAAAGCTGCAGTTATGTTAAGTTACTGGGCGCAAAACTTCACTTCAGATTTGTGCCAAAAAATACAGTCGAATAGAGAATCCTCCTTTTTGAATTCGGTTAAAAATACTCTTTATTAGATGACAATGAGACAATGATGACAATCCAGCAGTTGCTAATGAACTTAACATCAAGAAGCAAAGCGACTAAAACCTAATAATAGACATAGGTGCGCATAGACATCGTAGCGACAACAATCAATCTCTATGGGAGAGAATCTGTCAACAGATTAGACCGATGCAATGATTTCTAGAAATTCTACCGAGATTGGAGAGTTCGAGATAAGTATTGAAATTGAAATCTAATATAGGTATGACAGTCATCATGAATCTGTGATTTGAGATAACAGTTTACGTCGGGTATATCTCAAACACGTACAGTGTGCGATAAATCTATTAATAACGTTAGAAAATACTACAAAAATAAATTTGCTAGTTATCTCTGTCCGTATGGAGAGTTAGATAGATAAGGGGCTCCATTTTCTGTACTTGTGCGTGGGGATCAAGAGTCACCTAGAGAAATGACATGCTATAAACGAAAATATCCATCCTATCGTAATGGCAATTTGATTGATTAATAACAATTAATTCTATTAAGTTTGGCATTTCAACATGGCGATGGTCGTTCATTTATTGATTTTCATGGTAATATGAGGTACCAATAGTAACAAGGTAAGCATACGTACAGCATAAGTAAACGGAAAATTCAGAAAAAAATAAAAAAATAATGTAAAGGTAAATTTTGGTACTTAATTTTTCGCGAATATGTCCATATCTTTTTATCGTATAGACTCAGGACTGTGATTTTTATTCAACTAATAGGGACTATAGACCTATAGAGGGTAACTTACTAGGTCCACCCGTACCTGAGAAAATCGGTGGTGACACACGGACACACAGACGGACAGATGGACAAGAGAGTGATCTTATAAGGGTTCGTTTTTGTTTTTACTTTTTAAGGTACGGAACCCTAAAAACAACCCTAAAAACAAAATAATAAACCGACTTCTATAGCAAAACACCGCAAAGCAAAAATTACTTGTTTTCCAAATTCGGTGTCGAAAAACGAAAAACAATAGGTTACAAAGGCAGCTGCTTTCGAAAACAAAGTTCGTTTATGCTTTCGCCGTTATAATATTAGAGTGATAAGTAGGATAATAGGATTGATTGAAAGAGTATCAGCCTACCTCAATATTGTTAGGAAAATGCGGCAGATTGATATTGATAGACAAAAAAGTTTTTTAAACTTTTCGTAAATATAACGAATGTGACTTTGTTATAATTAAATGGCACTCTTTTTATTCTAAAATCCTTCCCTAGGCACTGAAATTTGAAAGGAAATTCGTCATTTTTCCCCATGGGAATCTGTCATGTTAAACAAAGATCTGCTTAAATCAGAGGACCAAAATTATTTAGGCAACTACGTAAATTATTGCCTGAAGCGCTCGTAATTATTCTAAAGTACTAAAACACAGTATTGCTCAGACGATGAATCACTGCAGATCATTAAAACCCAGCATGCATTAGCTCACGTCTGCCACGACCTAGAGGTAGCAACGAATGGCCGTCTTACGACACACCTCTAAGTGCGTGCGGTTGAGCAATGTTAGTTCCATCGTATATGAAAGATGACCTCTTTGATTAATTCTACATTTTTAGTTTGCCTGCGGCTTAGCCCATGATGATATTTTTTACAATTATTTTATTTATTATATTTTATTCTGATTTTAATTATTTTATCCTCAACATTGTATGTTGTTAGGTACTTGTTGTGATAAAACGTTTTGGAAGAGTGAAGTACAGTCTATTTTTGCCAAAAAGAGCACTTGAATTACCAGATGTTTGTACATTCTTATGAAGGAATATGAAATCATTTGTATTTGTTTGATAAGTGTTTTGTTAATCCCAAGGGAACATACCAACTACCGTAGTAAAAATTCAAAATTCTATGTCATAATCTAGGGTCTAAACAGAGAGTGATTCTACTGAGACTTTTGAGGTATGATTGATCATTAACAAACATACATATAGAGTTTCAGTCTATCCGGATTCAGCTGGATTTATTGTATTTTACGTGGAGCGACTGATTTGACCTCCACAATTCAGTAATTGGGTAACAAATAGTCCAGTGCTCCTATTGACCTTGTTTGTTCTGTCTCCTGCTTGATATGCAGGTTGGAGGGAAGTGGAAATTATGTTTTTTTCCTACTCCTCCGTTATTCTTTTCTGTTTTTTTTTTGCGGGAACAAGGAAAGTTCATTCACCGGGACTTCGACGAGCCTCATAGCCTCGGCACTTTCTTGGTGTAGTGGGATTGTTGTTAACAAATACCTCTTGGCAAGACTGTTGTCAGATTTCAGGCTTCTAACTACCCGTAACTACTGTCAAAGATCTTAAAATGACAACCAAAACCAACATAATAATTAGCTTCCCGAGGCATGGAGGAGACTCGAGTGGTCATACCCATCCACGGACTGACCTCGACACGAAGATAGACCGGTGCAGCTGCTATTATGTATCCCCGCCAACATACAGACTTCTACATAATTATCTAATATTAGTAGGGTGTGCTTAGTGCATTCAACGTGACCTACAAACACAAATAAGTAGTTATGTGACAAAGACGTAACTTCAAACAATTGCGCCGCGATAGCAAAGCGCATACCGATGCGCTTTGAGAAGCCGCGGCCGGAACTAATGGAGGCTAATGATAATGCTTTGTTTGTAGCTGACGTAATATTATAGGTATTTGATTATCGCCGCGTTCCATGTCATGTCACAATTACTTTTATAAGTGCATCAAAAACTGTTACGATTCACCGTAAAAATAATCGATTTCTTGACGTACTAACAGCGATATGACGAGTCGAAACCCGATCTCTGATGTCATTGATCTAAACTAACTAATGAAACTATTTTATTTATCCAATAATGCACGATTGATCTGGTGGTCTTATATAGAAAAAGACCACAAGCAAGTCCAATTGCCAGAGACAACCCAAGATGGAACAACTTGGCGCTGGAAAATATAGGTACCCGACCATAAATATTTAATGGGACCAGGGATGGAAGAAGACAGGATGCCTGTGGTAGGCCAAAAGAGCGAAGCAACGGACAAAAGCTATCAATATTTAGGTATCTTATAGATAAAGTAAAAATGTTAGTTTATTTGTTTGTGTAATATTAATTGAATGGCGTGTGGTGTCTTCAATGGTTTTGTACACCCACCCTAACATACGTCACGTAAGGCCGCAGTAATGTTAAGGGTACATGAAAATACATGATAAGTTAAAGGACCTATTAAAACCTAACGACCCTAAAACCTATAAGCCCTACAGCCCTAACCTACCATATATCTAGTATGTGATAAATAAATAAAGATAAGTTCAGTATGTCTGAACCATGTGACCTAAGGTTACAGACGGATTGTGGGCAGGAATTCCAGATTTAGGAAGGGTACACTCACTCCCAGCCCCGCAGACTCACGAGACTGATCAGAGATGGATAAAGGTGCCTTGGCCACAGTTTTTTTTTTTTTTTTTTTTTATATAGATTAACCGGCCTGGATAGCTTGGCCACAGTGTGGGGTAATGAGACAAGAATTAAAAATTCAAATCGGATTTATGAACAATATTTTACACGTTATTTACTATTTGTCTTAATACACACTAATGTACAATCTGTGTCCTATTCCTATGCGTATAAGATGCAGCCAAACAGTATTTTAACTGGGCTTCGCGTCAGCTGGGCCGAGTGCCGAGTCAAGTCCAAAGTTAACATTGAACAGGTTTTATTGTAATAAATTTCACAGGTTATTCATAATTAGTATCAGCTCACAACTGTGTCCCTTGTTAATATCAGTACACCAGCTAGGTGACATTACTCAATTCAGGTTAAGATGACATTGCATCTGTCATATTAACAGGTGCTTTTCTAACACAGTTATAGGAAGCATGTCGGAAGAAATCTCTGAAAGTACTAATTTGATTGCGAAAATTCCTTCATTGATAAAAACTACACTATCTGAGCCATAAGCAGGAAAAATTCATGGTTCCAGTGAGACTGACAGCGCAAGCGAAGCTGTGGGAAAAATAGTATTTTATAAGTAGTAATCTTGCTTCTTAAAGTCCCCCAAGGGCAATGGAGATGGGCTATGCTCGGAGTTTCCTAGCGTGATCGTATCAGAAATGAGGAGATCCGCAGAAGAACCAAAGTTACCGACATAGCCCGAAAAATTGAGAAACTTAAATGGCGGTGGGCAGGGCACATTGCTCGCAGAACGGATAGCCGATGGGGCCGAAAAATTCTGGAATGGCAACCGCGAACCGGAAGATGATGCGTTGAAAGGCCTCTCACTACGTAGACCGATGACCTGTTTAAGGTTGCGGGAAGGCGCTGGATGCGAGTCGCACGGGATCGATCAATGTGGTGACGCGTGTTAGAGGCCTATGCCCAGCTGTGAACGTCTTTCGGCTGAAAAGATGATGAATGCTTGCTAACTAAGTACTAGTTATTCTTACACATGTTTTGCTGATACGACCCCATCATCTGCCAGCCCTTGGCCTAAGAAGCTACGTTATATATTCATAACTATTTTAGTCACATGGATTTCATCCCTCCACTTCACATGTCCATACCAAGACAAACGATTCCCTTACAAATATTCTGACAAAGGCGCAATTTTCTAACTTCCTGTAATAAAATTGCCGACACGACCTACAAGAGAAGAATAAGTGTGTCTACATACCGCAGTGTTCAAGTTAGTATGTGTACAAGTTGCATAACTGCGTCAATATTTAAATGTAATTGTATATCCGACACGGTCTACAAATGTCGCGGGCTTACTTGTGGCGAAATACTTGATTTCCGTTTCCTGACCGAGTTTAGATATACACATATGAATAACTACTAGGTACGGTACGTTTTTTGCGGCATCTTTGAATGAATTCTCCCGCTTTGAGTGAAGCCCTAGGGCGTGTCAGAATTTTACTGACAACAACCCACCCGTGTTCCTTCAGTTGTCTGCGCCAGGGCCGCGGTAACTGTTCTCTCTTTCAAATTTATCCGCGACCCAGACAGGCATCGGCCCTAGCGGACCCCGTCTGTTTTTGCTGACATCTCTTTGAGGCGCGCGTTATACACTACGCGCCGTCGAATCGGGCCTGGTCCTTATCAGACGGCGAGTTAACCATTAATCGCCGCCCGCAAGCCCGCGCCTACTGTGGCCGGGAATCGGATTGATACTCCCGACACCCAGGGCGTCTCCTGCGGTGGCTAGATTCATGAGGGCGCTTCCGTTGCGTCTCCTCCTTCGCGAGCATTACTGATTCTTAGAAGGAGGAGACAGGTTCCCATGCCCTCTTGCTCCGTACCATGGCCCGGACGCGAGAGGTCGCCTCCACCGATCGCGGCAGACGTCCACCGTATGCTCCTCCGTGTCTTCCAGGCGGTCCACACAATGGTGACACCCGGGCGTTTCCTCCCGCCTTATCCTGTAACCCTCCTATTTTCTTCCGCCTAATTTTACTTGTTCAACTAAAAAGTTTTTATAACTTTCAATTAGTAAAACAATAGAATGAATCATATATGATTCATTGGACAGGGAAACTGTTAATAGGTCATCGAGTGCCTAGCTAGCTAGTTCCAAAGAGTACTGACCAAACAAATTAAAGGAACTCCAATAACTCACGTGGTGATCTCTGACGCAATAGTCACGCATGGTCAACAACGAGCAGTATATCACAGGACCCGCGGGTAATGTGACCAGCTGCACTGAATCTGACTCTGACGCGTCTTGTGACTGATCGCGTGACGCTCAAGTGAACGAGATTGAGCGCCATTGTGATGATCAAGTTCATTATGTCGGCTCTTTTGTTGCAAATGAATGAAATAGTTTTATAATGAGTAAAATTGGATGCTTTAGATTTAGAGATGGATCTGCTTTTAAAACGTGGTGGTGGTTCAAAGCAAGGTTAGCACAATTGTTAGAGTTTAGACGACTGATCCAATAGATTTGCCATAGTATTGGCTAATATTTAAAGGCATTTTTTTATTATTATACTAGCTGACCCCCGCGGCTTTGCTCCCGTCAAAATTATAGCCTATGTTACTCTGGAATAATCTAGCTTTCCATAGGTGGAAGAATTTTTTAAATCAGTCCAGTAGTTTCGGAGCCTATTCAGTACAAAAAAAAAGAAAAAAATCTTTGCTCTATATAATATTGGTATATCAAGGAAGTTAACAAAAGAACAGCCTGCGGGTGGATAAAATACTGGTCCCTCAAGGAAATAATGAAGAGCAAAGACATAGGCATGCATATTAAGAGAAAGACTTTCAACAGTTGCATTCTACCATGCATAACATATGGATGCGAAACATGGTCGCTTACAGACAAGCTTATGGACAAACTAGCAAAATGTCAGAGGGCAATGGAGAGAAGCATGCTAGGAATTAAACTACGGGACAAAATCTTTAATTCAAACATAAGAAGGAAAACTAAAGTCACGGATATATCGCATCGATCATTTGAAATGGGGCTGGACAGGACACATGCTTCGTTGTAAAATAAATAAATGGAGCAAACAAGTGACCCTATGGTACCCAAGAGACAGAACTAGAAAAAAGGGACGTCCAAAAACAAGATGGGAAGACGACATCCGCATAACTTTGGGGCCTTTTTGGACTAGAGTTGCAGAGGACAGAGCACAATGGAGGAAGTTGGAGGAGGCCTATGCCAACAGGCACGCTGAACTGCGGGACATCCTATAATTAACTACTCTAAACACTTCTTTTTAGCAAACAATGTGAAAATGTACCCAAATTTCGGAAATAAATAGCTTTATTATTATTATTATAGATAAAATAACGTTGCGTCACACTAGGATTTTTTCTTATATTGTGGGTACGTTTACAAACACAACTCATATACACAAATACTCAGAACTGGAACAACTATCTGTAGGCCATACAAATATTATTTGTTCCGCGCGGGAATCGAACCCAACATGCAGCGCAGCAGCCGAACGCTCAACCACTACGGCAACCGTATAGTCATCGCATTGAACTAACAGCAGCCGATCAAAGGTCTTTTTGATTCCGGGTAATTGCCGAGAAAATATGAATTAATAAAACGTGAGATCCGTATCCGTTATGGATTATTATTAGAAAATTGTTGATCGAAGATTAGAAGCTAGTTATTGAAGGTCAAATAGAATTAAAAATAGAGAAACTCGGCGTACGTAGTGGGCACGAATTCGATTATGTTGATGATATATGACTATAAAACAAAAACAATTCCAAACAAATTTTGTATCAAGTAACAATTTAACAATGGCTGACTACGGGGTCAATGGCCGCTGGTGGAGAAGTTATCTACTTGAAATTATGGATTTTTTCAGTTTTATCGTCATAAGTCCCAAGCTATATTTTGATTCACTGATTTGTGAAAAAAATATGCAAGTGATTAACAATTTAATAATTGTAGTAATTCAACGTTATGGATGCTAGATTTTTTTCTTAAAGCATTGTATTGTAAACGTGTTGCGCCGACCCCAAGTAACATGGGACAAGGGCAGGAAGATGGTGATGATGATTGTATTGTAAACGAAACTTGTTGGAGATCACATGCATACAGGACCAGCAACGCCATCTCGTAGAATTACTAATCATTATTTCGGTTTGCCTATTAGACACTAGATGGCGGTAAAAGCAGTCTGTCCTAGTTCAGCTATTCACCATAAGATGGCGCTTTACTAAATAACAACATATATAATAACGTGTAACAAGATTTAGATAAATAAAATATGAGATCAGCTTTCCTTATTTATCTACTTAATAAAAAACCAAATTCCTTTCCACTGCCTAGAAGGTGGGTAATGTTTTTTAACTATATTATTACCAGCAAACCTATCTACCTACCTAATTAATTATTTCGTAAACTTTCACAATGATTTACAGATCCTAGTTTTATGTGTCCTGATTTATATTTACTGATCAGCAAGTAATCGATAGGAATTAGTAGTCTAAATTCTTTGTTTTTCAGTAAATAGAGTTATAAAGATAACGAAAACAGTAATATATGATGGATATCAGGGCTACTGGGCCTATGATCCGGTCTCTCCGGGTGGTTATGGTTAAGTGCTTGAACATGTCTTTGGTGGCAGTCTCTGAATGGAGCGATGCCAATCTAGTCAGTTTCAATGCTGCTAAGACCAAGGTGTCTTTTTTCCGCAGAAAAGAGCCCCAGCCGGAGTCTTTGTTTCCTGATAGCTACAACCTTGGGGTCTCTAAGTCAAGAGTGAATAGGTTTCTTCTAGGTAAGCGTGCTTCACCGTCGACCACATCATCACTTACCATCAGGCGAGATAGTGGTCAAACGCGAGCTTATCGATAAATAAAAAAAAAAGATCAGTGGCTTATTAAACGAGACATCCTTCACGTAAGTTTGTATATGCCCTCCTATTTATAATACTTATGACTTAATTGATTCGCTGTTAAACACATGTCCCTCCGTCCCTCGGCTGTCCCATCGGTCTATGAGAGTGAAGAGGGTACAATTGTGATGGTGCATACTTGTGCCTACACCATTGTACGAGCACTTGGTTGCTAATACATTATGTGCTAAGTTGAGATGGAAGAAAACTATTCTTGCTGACTTTTTGATAAAATATTTATTGATTTGTACTTGTTTACAATAGAACGGTCGAAAGTGTACTCAACAATAATAATATGAATGTCGATTTAAATTAAGTAAAAATGCTTATGCTAGCGTGCTAAATATATGTGCGATGTAATCGTACATATTCCCGGACGAGATAGGAAAGATGAAGTGCATTTAGATTTACAAATTTAGCTTAAAGTTTGAAACATTCTAATTAAATTTTAGAGCTATTAATTCTATAAACTTAATTAAGGGGAAGTTCCTTTATGGACGCGAGGGTTGCGAGAAACATGGACGCGCACGCAGTCTAGGTGTCCACTTGTTTCCCTTGTATCGCTGTTGCTCCCACGGCGCGGCGCGGCAGGCCCTGTTCTTGATTCCTCAGCAACGGATTGTGGTGGTGACAATGGAACTCGCCACCGACATCGCGTACGGCGAGCTATAATGGCTATAATGAATATTATAGATAGGCATCTCCTGTGCCGATGACAGGTCTTCTCTGAGATTGATCGCTGTGACTGAAATTCGGCGTCGCACGGGAAGAATCACATTATTATGTATGATTACATACACACAGATGGTACAGTTCTCGCCAAACAACAAATAGTCAGCAGTTTGGTTTCACGAAAGTTAGGTCGACTACGGACGCGGGAGTAAAACTCATCAGTCACATTTTGGAATCTTGGGAGAAGTCCCAGGATGCCATTGGCATTTTCTGTGATCTCTCTAAAGCGTTCGACTGCGTCGACCACAACACACTGATCTGTAAATTACACCACTACGGAATTCGAGGACAAGCTGCTGATCTTGTGCTTTCATATTTATCAAACAGACAGCAAAAAGTGAATTTTAATGGGGTGACGTCCTCCGGGTCTCTAGTCAAGATGGGCGTGCCCCAAGGTTCAATTCTCGGCCCTTTCCTTTTTCTTGTTTACATTAATGATCTCCCTTTTATGATGGCCAAATTATCGGATATAATTCTATTTGCTGATGATACTTCGCTAATTTTTAAAATAGATAGGAAAGATACGGATGTCTTACATGTCAACGAAAGTCTTATTATTCTCACAAAATGGTTCGCAGCTAACAATCTTTTACTGAATGCGACAAAAACTAAATGTCTTAAGTTCTCTTTACCAAATGTACCACAACGAGACCTAAATTTGAATCTTGACGGCAAAAGTCTTGAAGCTATAGCTGAAACTGTATTCTTTAGGGATTACTATCGATTCAAAACTGCAGTGGGGCGCGCACATTAGAACTCTTTCGGGTAGGTTAAGTTCAGCTGCATATGCAGTAAGGAAAATAAGGCAGTTAACCGATGTAGCCACAGCTAGGTTAGTATATTATGCTTATTTCCACAGTATTATGTCTTATGGCATTCTGCTGTGGGGATCAGCAGCAGATGTTGACTCAATTTTCATCTTACAAAAGAGGGCAATCCGCGCGATCTATAAAATGGGTCCTCGCGAGTCCCTTAGAGAAAAATTTAAAGAAATCGATATACTGACTCTACCTTCACTCTATATTTTGGAATGTATTTTGTATGTCCGCAAAAATCGAGGGCTTTTCAAAACTAGAAGCGACTTACATAATTTAAATACACGCAGTAAGCACGAAATTGTAATACCTAAATTCAGATTAACAAAAACTAGCAAGTCGTTTTATATAAACAGTATACGCTTTTATAACAAGTTGCCAAAGTCAGTTATAGAACTGACCGATGGAAAGTTCAAAAACTACATCAAACGTGTCCTTGTTAAAAAAGCATATTATAAAATCAAGGACTACGTTGAAGATAAAAATTTTGGCTTTAGCTCCTTCTGCGCATGCGGCTTCCCTGGTAACTCATAAACGGCACAAATATGTGGCTGTCTCTAACTATTCTCAATTTCATTAATTCTTTGTTTTTTTTCCTTCTTTTGATTATTCTTTTTACAATGGTTTTCAATCATCTTCATAGTCCTTTGCTAAGAATAGTTACAGCACTGATAACAATATTTGTAAAACAAAAATTATGTGTGGTTGTACCCTAATAAATAGACAAGTTTATTAGTAAGGTACCTATAATGCCAGAATCGATTACCCGAATATCATAAAACTTGAACACAACTGGTGAAAATGAGAGTGTACGAAGGTGAACTGTACACATCTGCGTACCCCTTTAGAGCATACTGGCGTGATTATGTTATTTATTTATTTAAACTGCATGTACAATATTGGTACATAGGCGGACTTAATGCCACAAGGCATTCTCTACCAGTCAACCTTTGGGTTAATAAAAAGGACAACGTTGTGAACGGGTACAAAATAAAATTTAATAAACAACTTGTATTCGAAAAAGTATAAACTTACACATATATTAATAATACACATATATTAATAATACACATATACAAATAAAATTGACTAATAAAATAAAAAAGGAGAAACCTGTTAATTATTATTATGACTAGACTTTATGTCTCTAGATGAGAGCTAATTTGTCTGACTCAAATAGTGGTCACGAACTTTTCTCTTAGAAGTGAATTTGCTTATGAAATGGTATAAAAAATAAACAGACATGCGATTGCAGCAATCCCCAAAGATTTGCCGTCATTTATTGAAGAGTAATGTTGTATATCTCCGAAGTTCTTCATCACATCTTCACCAAATTAAAATAGAACTAATTTGGGAATAATGTTCTTTTAAACAAAAAAAGAATTTTCAAAATCGGTCCACAATTGACGGAAAAAATCGGTGAATAATAAACACAACACGAAAACAAACATAAAGTCGAACATAGAACCTCCCCTTTTAGGAAAGTAGGTTTAAGACAGCACCGCAGCTTCTAGGCGGCCAAGAAGTTTTGAGAGTATCTACTGTACACAAATCGTTTCTCATTCTATTATTGAAAACTGTACCTATCAAATTCCGTCGCGTGGTTTTAAAAAAAAGTAAACGGAGAAACAGACACAAGTACACAGCGACTCTCTGTTATCTTTCCCTTGTCTGTGTCCTTTGTCCCTCTTCTGATTCTAGGCTAAATCTAGTTACATCGTTTTTTTTTAGTTAGGGTAAGTTGGTCGATAATGAACCACCTAAATTTTCAAGAGCTGTAACTTTATTCCTAGGCGCCGTAAGTTTATACTTTTTACTTATAATTGTAGATAATATAACTGGCTACAATTTTTTGTTGTTTGATTCACTGTGTACACTCAATGGTACTCAATAGACCTGGTATACAGTGAACCGTTTGTGTAAACAATGAACCATGACAATAACCAAAGCATTAAAATGATTGCATTATTATTTATTTGTCGTTAGAATCAAGAAGCATATATTACGAATTTAGGTAGTTTTCTCATATAGTTTCTATATTATAATTTGTTGTGCGAGAAACAAAAATTCGAATACATGTGACATCCACCAACCCGTATTCGAACCGCGTGGTACATTACGGCCCGTTTTCTCTCACAGAGAGAAGGCCTGTGTCCCAGCTGTGGACACAATAAAAAGGCTGATGATGATGCTGATGATGATTCTATATTATCAGTAAAGAAGTATGGGTTGATAATAAATATATCATTGTGTAGACAGGCTTATGCAAATAGTGTGTTGTGACGCAGCACGGCCACAGTCGATTTCGTAATTTATAGACGTATCAAGCTATTACAGGATTAGTAAGGATTATCAACAATCGCATCGATTTCCAGCTTATCATGTCTTTTTCCAATCGAATGGTCATCATTTTGAAGAATTACAATTCATTGTCAATCAATTTATTTGAATTTATTGCAAATCATTGTCATGGTGTAGAGGTAGCATCTATTTTGCAGTAGTAGTAGGTAGGTACTCAAATAAATAAATCAGTAATAGTAATCCAACGAATGACATAAAGTATTATTAGAGGATTATTAAAATTAGACAGTTTTTGTAAGCGATCTTTATATTTAATTGAGCACACTAAGTGATTTTTCTATGTTGTCAATAATTTGTTTAATATTTTTATGCTTGCAACAAAGACTGACTGTTTTTTGTCAGGTTGGTAAACGATAAAAATCAAGCTTGCACTTCTCGTTTCCCGCCCGTTCCGAGGTTATAAATAACGTGGCGCATGCCATCAAAGGCATATTTTTGATCAAGGCATCATTAATAAGTATTAGAATAAGTGCTTTATAAACTGTTTTATGTAAACTATTTTCCATAAACTGTGTTCTGTGTAACTGTGTATTTGATATGTGAATACACTGGGTGAATAAACCTTTTTAAGCATTTTTATTTACATCGCCATCCCCGCTGAAATACCCATACAAAATTTTAGCATTTTAAGTAAAAGACAACATTATAATTTTAGCCGAACTAGGACGTGTCCTGTATCTCGGCATACAGCTCCTGACCCTCGAAATAGGTTATTATATTTAGCCCAATAGACATGCAAAAAATTGTCAATCTATTTGAATTTATTGCAAATCATTTTCCAGGTGCCATCAGAGCAATCATTCTTCATATTTTTTATGAATACTAGTCATAATCATGGTCATACGCAAGATCATCAAGAATGGCCATCATTATTCCACGGGAACTTACTACCGGGATCAAACGTCTGATGAAAAGCCTATGTGCTATTTCAGACTATAATCTATATCTGTGCCAAATTTCATCCAGATCCGTTCAGCGTCCAGCGTGAAGAAGTAACAGACATACAAACACACTTACAAACTTCTCCCTTTTTACAAGCTTTTATTTAACTTGCAATATATTATGTATGTATGTAAGTGTGTTCGGGTCAAATCATGCAACTGTATTTTGAAGCAGTTATCCTCCACCGATTAGTATGAAATTTTGCGTACATTTTTAGTTAAGTGACGTCATTCTACATCCAATATGGCGGACGGCCCAAGCTGGCGGACTAGTTATTTTTTGTGCACTAACATGATATAGGTATCAAATGAAAGGGTTTGCTGAGAAGAATACGAAAAAAGCTTTTTAAAATAGTATATTATGCAACTAGTGAATAAAAGACGGATTTAAAGCGAGGGCCATAGATGAATCAAGAGCAAGTGAAGGATTCTAACGACTGAATCACGACCGTAGGGAGTGATACATGATGATTGAATCACGAGCATAGCGAGTGATTCAAGTGTTAGAATCATGAGCGACGCGAGTGATTCATGGTCCTCGATATAAATCCGTTTTATTCAAGAGTTGCATACTATATTTTATACCATGACTTCGAGAAAAAGAAAGATTTAAGCGAAAAGCACAAGGAATATTACGAGTAATAAATAAATGAATGGTTTTTACCTTCAAAATTTACATAAAATGTGAAACCCGGTCAGGGTTTGACATTTGACCTGAGCTAGGTAACAGCACCTGTGTTTCAGGGGTCACTGACCACCTCCGTTACGTTACATAATTATAATTAATTAAATACCTTTGCAATTAATATAAGAATTACAATCCAAACAAGTACTCAATAAATATCTTAGACTAAAATCAAAATTATTATTAAAACCTTAAATAACAAACTCAAAATTAAAATTGAAGAAGGAATTTGTGTATCGAGTATTTTTTGCGCAAGGAGGCGCAAGGAGGTTACATAGCATTGAGATGGACGTCTAATACATTGGTGTGTTCCAAATTCAAAAACCAAAACAGTGATTAAAATGCTTTTTATTCACTGTTTTCAGTGAATAAAATAAGCTTTTTAGAGGGGGAATGGTATAAAAAGATTTTTTAATGTATAATTTTATTAATATTAGTGTGATGTGATTGTTGACTAAAATTATTTATGTAAATGTTTTTGTCATGGTGTAGAGATAGCATGTCATTCTACGTGCATTAAATAATTATCTACAACTAGGTATTCATAGTCACTGTTGCATGACAATCGATTTCAATCGAACGATTCGGTTTGTTATCAAAAGTTCCTAATTACTCACACGTGTTTTTAACACAGTTTTAATAAAATGTGAACATCACTGTGTTCCAAATACGAGACATTCTTTGAAATAAAACTATTTTATTCACTTCAGAACTATAGAAATATTTTGAAACCCGGCTTGGCCACATTAGGACTTCTTTTGACTAAAGGTCAAAATATATAATAAAATATGCCGCGAACTTTTCGATGTAAGTAGAAGGTATACAAGAACTGGCGAAACGAGCTCGGATATTTTAACCTCCCACTTTTTACTTCGCTTACGGATGGGGGTTTCGAATCACAGGATTGACCTAATTCAAATAAATTTTCAATAATTAGCTCGCCAGGACTAGAGTCACAGGGTAGACAACCCTCTCCGGGACAAAGTGTCTATAGTCTCTCTAAGACTGCAATTGACAGACAACACAGTACATGCAGAGTTGGTGATCTGCTGGCGCCAGAGATGAAATTGCGTTAATTTCTAAGTTTCTAAAGAAGACCTATGTCTAGCCCGTCAAGTGGGATACCTGTTTTTAGGGTTCCGTAGCCAAATGACAAACAACGGAACCCTTATGGATTCGTCATATCTGTCTGTCTATCCGTCCGTATGTCACAGCCACTTTTTTTCAAAACTATAAGAACTATGCTGTTGAAACTTGGTAAGTAGATGAATTCTGTGAACCGCATTAAGATTTACACACAAAAATAGAAAAAAAAAAACAATAAATTTTGGGTGTTCCCCAAACTTAGAACTGAGACTCAAAATGTTTTTTTCATCAAACCCATACGTGTGGGGTATCTATGGATAGGTCTTCAAAAATGATATTTAGGTTTCTATTATATTTTTTTTCTAAACTGAATAGTTTGCGAGAGAGACACTTCCAAAGTGGTAAAATGTGTCCCCCCCCTGTAACTTCTAAAATAAGAGAATGTCAAAGTCAAAGATATTTATTCAACTAGGCCAATAAACGGCACTTTTGAAAGTAAAATAAATTAAAAATAATATAAATTGATTCTACCGTGCATTCGGAAAGTAGATTGTTATGGAGAAGAACGCACAATAAACTCCATAAAAACTCATCTAAAAAAAAAATTGTTTTACAATATTTACATAAGTACATACATTAATAAATTAATATATGTGAGGACAAAAAACTAAAAAATATATATGATGTACATTAACATGTAAACTTCCACCGAAAATTGGAGATCTAGTAAATAATTTAATTTTAAACGTCATTAACCGTAAACCGCAATGTAACTTGCTGCTACAGAACCCTTCATGGGTCTGACTCGCACTTGGCCGTTTTTTTTTGCTTTCAATTTCCACACCCGTAGAAGTTGTTTACCCCGACTTGATCGAAATAGCTGGAAAAGGTTGAATGCGCTAATGTCGAAGACAAATGAAGAATGAATGAATTACAACGACATCATCGGTGGATACAGGAAAAGGAAAAGGAAGAGAGATACCGTGCTTCCACGGGAAAAGAAAAGCAAGAGGCACAATTGAATGTATGCTCGAATTACTTTGAACGACTGTCAGAGTATCATCACCATCTTCCTGCCCTTGTCACATGTTATTTGGGGTCGGCGCAACACGTTTTCTTCTTTCATACCATCCTGTCCCCCGTCAATCCATCACTGATGCCCTTTTCTTTCATATCACTCATCACACAGTTCATCCATCTTTTCTTTGGCCGTCCCCTCCCTCTCCATCCATCCACATCTATATTCATAACTCTTTTAGTAACATGCGTTTCATCACTCCTATCAAATGACCATTCCAGTACAAACGGTTTCCTTTCAACTTTTCTGTCACTTTCAAACTTCCTCTAATATAATCATTTCTCACTTTATCCATTCTCGTCACTCCGCACATCCATCTCAACATTCAGTTAGTCAGAGTATGGCAGTTAATAAATGAAGGTGTGGAACTGTTCCTACCACCTACGTGTAAGATGACGATGTTTATACATAAACTTTATGAATAGGACAATCTTGTCACTTTTATTATGCAGTCGGTCATAATTTATTGCAGTTTAGCAATAAATGATGCACGACTGAGACTGATTTAACGAAAACACTTTTTTCAGTACGTCGTATATGGCACGTCGAATTAACGAGTTTTTTTTTAGTTTTGACATCTGTTGTTGACATAATTTGTTAATTTCAAGCTATTTCCGTGTGACTCTTTGGTCCGTTTCAAAGACTGATGATAGACTCGTAAAAACTACTAAAGGAAAGGTTTCCCTTTCTTTTCAAGGCGACGGCAAATTGAATTATATTGTTTGGGCCTATTAGGTACCATGTTTATGGCAGCGTCAGAAGCGTTGTTGAGGTAATGCAGGTTGCAGGTAAAATGGCATTTGGGACACTCCAGTAAATGGGACATAGTCTGTACAGGAACACCGCACTTGCAATGGATGTATGGGTGGACACGCTACCACTTGCCAAATTATATTTGCAGTGGCCTACTTTGCTATCAGAAATGTAGAGAACGGCAAGAAAAAAGAAACAGGGTTACCGAAATAGCCCGAAGAATTGCCAAACTTAAGTGGCAGTGGACAGGGCACATTACTCGCGGAACGAATAACCGATTAGGCAGAAAGGTTCTGGAGTTGCGACCGCGAACCGAAAGATGTTGCGTTGGAAGGCCTCCCACCAGGTGGACCGATGACCTGGTGAAGGTTGCGGGAATCCGCTGGATGCGAGACGCACGGGACCGATCAATGTAGTGACGCTTGGGGGAGGCCAATGTCCAGCAGTGGACGTCTTTCAGCTGATATGATGATGATGACTTTGCTAGTTTTACTCATCGTTCTGACTGACGGCCATCATAGCTGTTATTCTTAATTTTATAAGAATGATTTTAAGGATTATAAGATGGCTCCCACAGACACACACCTGTCCTGTCTTTTCTGTGGAAGTCTTTATAATATAGTAGTGCATTATTATTTAAAATGTTAAAAAAAATCCCACGGTCTTTGCGAGATACGGGAGCAAAACCGCGGGCAATAGTTTGGCATTTATAATCGGGCATAAGATTATAACAATAGTCAGAACCACATTAGCAGAGCTTTCACAACTAACAATGTATCCCAGCAAATCATCTTTAAAAACAAAAAGAAATTGTACGTGTACTCAAGCATAGAGCCTCCTTATTTTTGGAAGTCAGTTAGTAAAATCGATCTTAAAAAGACAGCACATGCTATCATACATGAAAGCAAACACAACTGAAATCAAAACAAATGACTAACAACAATAACACAGAATACATTATCCTGTTCCGAATCATAATCATTATCCACAAAAAAACTTACCGAAAGCTTTGTAAAAATGCATGACAACACAAGTCACTGAGTAGAATATAATGAGCACCAAGAAAGGCAGGAACAGTACAGAATAGTCCATGTTGTTTATGGGAACAGTTCGCGTCGACAACTAACAGTTTTAAGTGTGTTTATCTTCGTTAGATAACGTATCAGTTCCGATTGATATAGCAGAATCTAATTAGTCAAATATCGATATGAAATGTGGAAAGGATTTGGGAAACACCTACTCATGGTGTCATGGTATCATTGATGTTTTAGGCTTTCATATTGTGCTTCTGATAAATTCAAAGCAGATTAGATTTTTGTTTCTCACGCTTCAGTGGCTGAATCGATTTAGATTAGATTTAGCATACTGTATTACAGACTGTACTTCATACTGGGTCAAAATCAAAATCTTTTTTTTTATATCTTTTAGGCCTACATTATCATCATCATATCAGGCGAAAGACGTCCACTGCTGGACAAAAGCCTCCCCCAAGCGTCGCCACATTGACCGGTCCCGTGCGTCCCGCATTCAGCGGTTCCTCGCAACCTTCACCAGGTCATCGGTCCACCTGGTGGGAGGCCTTCCAACGCAACGTCTTACAGTTCGCGGTCGCCACTCCAGAACTTTTCTGCCTGCATCCGTTTTGCGAGCAATGTGCCCTGCCCACTGCCACTAAAGTTTGGCAATTTTTCGGACTATTTCGGTAACCCTGGTTCTCTTGCGGATCTCTACAGTTCTGATTCGATCACGCAAGGATACTCCGAGCATAGCCCGCTCCATTGCCCTTTGGGTGACTGTAAGCTTTCTGATGAGGCCCATTGTGAGCGACCACGTCTCAGAGCCATAGGTCATCACTGGCAACACAGACACACTGGTCACTGGTCTTGAGACACTGTGGTAAGTTGAATGAGAAGTTACCGCGCAACTTCCCGGACGCTGCCCAACCGAGTCGGATTCGACGGTTAACCACTTTCTCGAAGTTGGCCCTACCCAACTGGATCGTTTGTCTCAGGTAGACATAGTCGTCCACAACTTCGAGTGTAGAGTCTCCAACCTTGATAAAAGTGGGTGTAACATGGGCATTCAACATTACCTTGGTTTTGTCTATGTTCATTTTAAGACCCACTCTTTCGGAAGCTCTACTGAAGTCATCGACCATTATACTGAGGTCCTCTATGGTCTCAGCCATGACCACTATATCTTCGGCAAATCGTCAAACCTGCGCGCGAGACGATTTGTGATGACTCTTGAAAACATCTTGTAGACATGACTAAGAAGATGAGCCTATAGTTCTTCAATAGGGCATTGTCACCCTTCTTGAATAAGAGTACCACCACACCCCCGCACCATACCTGTGGCGTTTTCCCCTCGAGTATGACGGAACCAAACAGCTTTTGAAGGGCCTTAAGTATTGGTTTTCCCCTCGCCTTCAGGAGCTCGGCTGTAATTCCGTCATCATCCGGTGCTTTGTTTTTCTTAGGCTTACATGGGCACTTATTAAACGTTGACAAAAGGTGCACGGTTGGTCGTTTCCTATGGAGAAGAACCGGCAAGAAAATCCACGGTTACTCTTTTGAAAATTTGTTTGGTTTTACAATATTTCTGTGTTACAGCATTAGTTCTTAGATATGGGGGGACAAGGTAGGCCCGACAATAAGTCGTAAGAAACTAAAAAAAAATAATTATATATTATATAAACTAAAGAAATCAAAAAGAAAGAAAAACGAGATACAAAGTTCACAAATGTTAACAAGCATCTAGAAGGCCTGAAAGGGGTGGAAAGTCGTAAGCCTATAGACAGAGTGAAAATAGCTATCACGATTATAAAATTATCAAAAATTTATGAGATTCACGTTATCCTTTACGTGAACGGTTAACCATCATCACTTACCATCAGGCGAGATAGTGGTAAAACGCGAGCCTATAGATAAATAAAAAAAAAAAAAAACCTCACGAGGACAATCCCAAACATTTTTGCATTTCGACAAGCTCTATCGCCAACAGAATGTCACTTTGTTTAGGCCTTTGGGTTTATTTATTTATTCAATAAGGCATGCCAACAACATATTTACAAATTCATTGCCGGGTCAGTGACATACAAGATGATCCTGTGCAAACATGTCAGTTACAGGCGTGCACATCATTCACAGTCTTTAATAACATTTTTTAAATGACGAATTTAATGGAAATGAACTACAATAATTGCACTTAAATTAATGTAGAATGAATCAAATTGAGCTAGAATAAAAATTAAAATACAATTACATTACAAATTAATTACTAGTAAGGTCAAATACAAAATTATATGTATTACAATTAGATCACAATAAAATACTAGTGAGTCAAGGACAAAATTAAATCAAGTTACAGTTGTTTCACAAATAAAATACGAGTGAGTAACAGATAAATTAAATTACATCACAAAAAAAAGAACTAGTGAGTCAAGGTTCAATATAATTTAGTTTGATCACCAATTCAATCAGGATAATAGTTCTCTATTTTTCTTTAAATATGGTCCTTCGAATCGTAATATTGTCGGTATGTATTTGTACTTGACTGTGTCTAGTAGACGTTCCTTGTATTATAACGCCATCGAGATTATAAAGATTATGTTAAATACTAACTATATAATACGTTGTAATCAATACAATAAAAAAGCGGCCAATGACCTGTTTACGATAATTTAATATTAACAAACACGTACATTTCAAAGTCTTATATATAGTCCCTTGACAAGGAAGATAAGACAAGGCAAATTTTCAGCAAAATTCTGATGTATTTTTCTGAGCCATTACAACACAATTTCTTATCGAGAACTAGCTTTTGCCCACGGCTTGGCTACTGTTTTTTATCTTACAGGACAGTGCACTTCCCGGTGCATCAAAAAGTAGCATACGGCACTAAACATATTGAAGCTTTTATCAGTGAATGAATGTTAGTAATCGGATCAGTACGACCGGAGATTCTTTACAACCATACCTAACATCATGCCAATATTCCCCGAAGGGTAGGGCAGACTATGGACGATTATGTTTAAGCCCCATGAAATAGAGGAAGAGATTAATGTCATCAACCGGGAAAAAGTTCAGACTTTAGGTGCCGGGTTGCCAGGTTGTTACTATGATATATCAGATAGAAAAACAAATGTAACAAAAAAATAAATACTGCTATAACTATCTATCGACAACATCTGCTAAGATAAAAATATAGTAGTCACAGCTGTTGAAAACATACTTAACCTATAAATTGAATAGAACAATCGAATTCTTCATTCATGCAACAGAAATTACGCAAAGTCATGCTAAAAATAAAAACACTTACTGAATACTCTGAAGACGTATCGCCCAATCATTGCATCACAAATATGCAGATACAAGAACACCAAGAAGGAAACAATCATCAAGAAACACACAAACACTAACTCTTTTAGTGTGAAAAACATTTTACGAGTATATCGAAACACACTTTCTGTCTCAAATTTTTAGATCAAAAAAACACTTTCTGTCTCAAATATTTTGATCGAAAAACACTATCGTCAAAAATCTTTAGATCGCATAGCACTTTACGTCACAAATAATTTTAAATTTCGAATCGAATTCGATCGTGTCTTGTTTCTTGTTCGTTCGTTGTCAACTGACGTTGATCTTAAACATTATGCTAGAGATAGTGATTGTGACACAGTGTGATCGATCAATGACACTGTGTTGGTTGTCTTATGTGTTTGTGGGTTGGGTTCGGTAGTTTTCTGTTAGCTGGAAAACCGGGCCATGCTGGTTTTTCTAAAGTGCATGGCATGATGTGTATGGCTGATCCGCGATGCAAGCGAAACATTCTAAGTCAGATTGATTGCGTAGGTATATGGTATAACAAATTATTTATTGAAATTGCACTAGCCATCCGGCTGAAATTGTTAATGCATCATCTGCTATGAAAACTGTGGCACTTTGTATACAATTTAAAAATTATTAAAAAAGACAAGAAGGAATCTATTATAGAATGCTCATATCTACTTGAAAGATAAATATTAACTTCTAATGTTATATTATAATAGAAAATAAATCTTCTCTCTCAAAACATATTCCTGTTCAAAAACAATTTACACAGGTGACTGACTACCGTAATCTTCCTCTGCCAACTTCATTTGAAACTAAAACTTATACTGCAAGCAATAGAATACACTTTCCATCATCTTATGTTAACAATGTGCTGAAGATAATCTGATAAGCCTATCTTGTTTTCCTAACACTGATTACCAGCCTAACATGACTTGTCATATCTCCATCTGTGTTCCAAAGTTGAGAACAAAATGTACGGGATACAATAGGATGAGCCAGGTCGAGTAGTATTGGTTACACGATTATTGAATGGATAGCAAGGTCATTGCGTCAATCTATTGTTAGACTGCAGTTAGTTTATTTGTGGACTGTTTGTATATTGCATTGAGACATAATTTTACCACTAACTTTGCCAAAAACTGTTATCTAAAACCGGCCAACTGCGTAGTTACACGTCCCGAAACTCACGAATGTTTTAAATAAGTCTTCGAGTTTAATTTCGATCGCATTTTCGTTATAAGCGAGCCCATCATGAAAAGTACACCCTTAACAGGTCCTACTTTCATATCGAGCCTATATTGGTTTTCTTCGCAAGCATTTCTTTCTAGTTCTCCTTTTAACTTCGTTAATATGCAATTATTGTGAATACTATTCGCATGATTTGTAGACGACTTGGACACAATATATTCACTTGGACACAATGTCTGAATTGACACATTTTAATTTCAATATTCTTTTGGTGACAATTCGGACACGAAGGTCGATCCAAATTTGTTGTTGGCTGTGAAGTTCCTTTTTCACTGCGTATTACGCTACTTCTTAATCCCGGTGTCGCAGGAATTTGCTACTGCGCGTGCGCAGCGACTCGCGGGGTCTGCCGGGTTTTGATTCCGCCTGCGTAGCGTGACCTATAAAGGTAACAAAATACTTGTATATGCGAAAATCTAGTTAGTCGGAGACCATATCTGCTCTTAGATCAAAAAATTACATAAATTAATTTAAACTTTAAATTTCAAAGTAACTATAGCTGACTACTGAGAGCAATGGTGGTCCAGTGGTGGCCACGACTTGCAAGGTCGTGGGTTTTACTTTGTGTAAATTATTTCATCACCACTGCTCTAAAAACGGTGAAGGAAAACATCGTGAGAAAACCAGCATGTCCTAGAACCAAAAAATCGAAGACATGTGACATCTACCAACCCGCACTGGGCCCGCGTGGTGGATTACGGCCCACTCCCTCTCACAGACAGGAGGCCTGTGTCCCTGCAGTGGTAACATTAATAGGCTGATAATGTGATGTGATGTGATGATGATAGCTGACTTCAACTACCGTTGGTAATGTCAGTTGAATCTGACTATGGAGATGATGCCGCAAAGAGATTTTTAGAACAGAGTTCGGCAAGTGAGTGCTAGTAAAACTCCGAAATTAGCGATTTAGAAGAGTTCGAAGTTTTAGCAGTAAGACAGGAGTAGTTAGTGCTTTTCGAGATTATGACAATTGAAATAAAAATTTGTCAATTCCGACACTGTGTCCGAATATACTGTGTTCGATTCGCCAGCAAGTCTGAAAAGGCTGATGATGATCCAAAAACCACGATTTGTTTGGTAAGGGGACGAACTTAACAAAAATTCCGAATCAAATCTTAACTAAGAATAAGAATTATACCTGAATAGATTCTCGGGTTTTACATAGAAGTACAGCCATTAAGAATGACGTTTTATAATGTGAGAATGATTGTGTTGCCATCATCGAAAATGCTGCCTGCCCATCATTTTGTTCCACAAAAACTTTTTGAAACTGGTTCCTGTCTCCCATGCTTTGATTCTTCATAGAGTACGAAAAAATGGAGTGCCAACTAGAGAAGGATTGCAATTTTAAATATTGAAACAAGTTAAATCATATTATATTTATCATACCTTAAGTTTACATACGATTATAATGAGCCTGTCCAATTGCATTTGCATTCATAATCTTCATTTTATCTCGTTTTAATTTTTTTAATCTTTTGTTTATTTATTATATAATCATTGTTTGTTTTAGTATCTTTCGACTTATTATCGGGCCTGCATTGTCCCGTTTTGACATTGTTAGTCTTCACAAACACATATGTCACACAGTGTTGCAGAAACAAAAAGTATCTGAGACGTCCATGAGTTTGATACTCCGTGTCCTTTGAGTTGTCTGTTTCTCACGCCCGCGCCAACTCAATTCCAGCAAACTTATTATGTTTGGGGAAGTTTTTGTAATAATCAACAAGTCCTCCAGACATGCTGGATTATTGGAGCGTGTGAAATCGTTCACTCAGTTTTTGCTCGTAAAACATGTATTTTGGTGTCTGCGAGATTTTTGAGTGTAATGATTGCTTTGAAGGGCATCCCCGCAAGGCATGTGACTGTTTTTTTTTCAATTGGTTCAGTGTTTAAATATAGACAACAACTAGATGACACAATGATAATATCGTCGACAAATACAAAAACGCGGTGTTAAAATTCCGGTCCATAGAACAAAATGTCCACTAAACGTTGTTGTGTGGCTGGTGCGTTAGTAAGACCAAATGGCATAGATTTGAACTGGTAAGTACCACGGGTTGGTATGTAGAACGCGGTCTTGCACCTGTCCTGCTCATTGATCAAAATTTGCCAAAAACTTTTAGATAGATCTAAGCTGGTTAAATATTTAGCGTCGCGTAAATTATCAAGAATTTCAGAGATGTAAGGCAAATTATATGCATCTTTCTTTGTGACGGCGTTTAATTTTCTGCTGTCTAAGCAAAACCTAAGCTCACCAGTTTTTTTTGGTGTGAGTAGTACAGGTGATGACCATGGACTCTCGGCAGGTTCAACTACATCATCCTTTAGCATTTCATCTAGTTGCTCCACTAATATCCGTTGCTTCTCTGGAGACATACGATAATACCGTTGACGAATGGGAGCAGCCTCTCCAGTGTCTATGATATGCTTTATTAGAGAAGTACGGCCAAGACCTCGTACTTCGTATGATATTTCTCGGAACTGTGAAATTATATTATCAGCTGTGATTCTCTGGTCTTCTGATAAATGATCATACGACTGAAGATGTTCCGAGCAATCTGGCTTCAGTTCAGCTAACTGAGCGTCTGACTGATTTAAAAATAGTATATTGTTTAAGTGAGTAGGAAATAGACTGAATTTTCGCCAAAAGTCCATGCCTAGGATTAATGAATTTTTTATTTCCGGAATGATGTGGACATTTAAATTACGTATTTGATTTTCAAATGCAAAAGGCATTGAAATAAAACCCAAGGAAGAAAGTCTTTGTCCACCCGCTGCAACAAATGTCATAGGTTGACTGATGTTCGATTGGCATTTTGATGGAATCAAACTCTTATGGAAGTCGTTTCCCATTATAGTAACGGCAGAACCTGTATCAAGTAACCCAATGACCGATTTATTGTTAACACTAACTGAGACATAAGGCCGTGTGTAATCTCTTCTAGTGTCACGGATCGAAGAAACAGAATAGCATGAAAAGAATTTTGTAACAGTTTTTAGCCAATTTTCCCAATCATTTCTATCGAAATTATTGGTACCATTACTGCTTCCGCAACCCTTGCCACCTAGTTTTTTGTCATGTTAGAGTGGCAATTGGTACATTCTGGAAATTTCACACCTTCCTTTCCACACTTAAAGCAGATAAGGAAATGTGGTTGTTTACATGATCCCAATGAGTGTGATTTAGATCTGCACCTAGGACAATATACGGGTTTGTTCTTATCTTTAGACGCATGGGATATTTCATTGACGTGTAAATTGGTATTAGTTTCGCTGGTATTTTTATTTTTGAAGTTATTATTATCGTAATTATTTTTAGTGTAGTGAGATTTAAAATTAAAATTTGTATTTTTGTAGTTAGTAGAATGACTACTGCTCGGTTGTTTTTTATACGCGAATTCTGGTGCTAAGGTTTCGGCAGTGTCCTTAGGCGGTTCGCGAAACTGTTTGAGCCTAGTTTGTATGTTTTCGTAATTTCTACATAGTTTTTGAAGACTACTTATATCGGTTATATCTGCAGAGGACGCCAGCGTACTAGCATAGCAAGGTCGAATGTTATGCAATAATATCTCTAATTGATCCTCTTCAGCCAACTGCCTATCCAAACGAGAAAACATGCCGCGCATAATAGAAATGTAAATGGTTATATTTTCTAGTTCACCCTGTGTGCGTGCTCTTATTTCGGATAAAAATTTGTAGTCGAAGTCACTTTGACTAAAATCTTGCTTAAGCAAATCAACAATATCATCCCAAGTACTAGCCCGCTCCCTAACACATCTGAACCAGTGTAGAGCATCGTCTGTAAATATCTCATACGCGAAGGAGACCATTTGTTCGCGAGGTATTGCTCTGCTCAAAATAAATTCTTCTACCCTCTGAATAAATGCTCGGACGCAAGTTTTTCCGGAGAATTTCAGTTTGCCAATCTCAGAAAACAGCCTACGCTCGCAACTGACAGCGACATTAACTGGATTTGTTTCAAGGACTGGCTCTGGTTTAGCAGACACCTGAAGCTGAGTGGTCGAGGCAGTTTGTGGCTTAAGCAAAGTCATATCCTTATATTGGGTATTGAAGTTAGACAAGCAAATTTTATACACTTCCGCTACATCTCCGGCTGTGTAATTAATTCGATTTAGCCGATGATATACGTGGTGCAATAAGGTTTCAGTGCGAATGTACAAATTTCTTTCAAATTTTGATTTAAGGGTTATTATACTATTATGTGACTTTAACAGGGACTCTTTGACCGCTTTTAAGTCTTCAATTGGATCTAAATGTGATTCTAAAATATCTTCTGAAGGGAGGGTAGTTGACAATTTTACAATTTGTTTTCGCAGCTCGTTTACGGAATCGGCACTTACTCCACCTCGTACCGCTACTTTGTATTCTAGTTCCGCCTTTTGTAACGATAAAAATTTTATGTGATAGGACATATTCGTTATATTTCAAAAGAAAAAGAGACAATAAAAAACAATAGTACAATTTCACAATTTACCCGAGAGGTGTGTGTTGCAAAATTCACATATACGAAATATAAATAGTTAAACACAAACAGAGTAACAGAACAAAATCAAATACTCAAGCTACCAAAACGTGCATTAGAAATAAAATTGTGGGTAGTTTAAGATTTCTATAGTTTAATTTTATCAAAATGATACGCGAGAGCAAGAAGAAATATCACTTTTGGCAACTTGTAATCATGGTATTACACTAACACTACTGAAATAGACAGCCAGCACCAAGAAAACTAAAAGAAATGCCTAGCAGAAAAAAACCAAACACGACTCGATATCTACCACTAGTATGGGCGCCACTGTAACGGCTAGGGGCCAGGCAGGTAAATTAAACTCTCGAAGAGAGGGTAGATACAAAAATTTATTTAAAAAAATATTATATAAAATAAAAAATAGAAACCCAGCAAGAGACTGGTGTGAGTTCTCGATATCGAGCGCGTGTTAGGTTCTAGACCGCCGAAAGAAAACCACTATCCTGTAGTTCCAGAACGTAGGTGACTGGTGGCAGCCAGGTAGGTAGGTCGATCTTCGTATCGGAGGGTAGCACGTAGGGTAGTCCAGCCTCAGCCCTTGTAGCAACACGGAGGATTGTCCGGTATAGAAGAACCCTGGAATATCCCGAATTAGGCATTTTAGAAAATGACCGAATTCGTACCACTGACTGCAACATCCTGACAACCGTCGAACATGGAATCTACGGTGGAAAGCGGTGATCTAGCATCAATTAGCCATCAAGATGAAGCAGTCTAAGCAGCGTGGTACAATTTAAAAGCATGATGAATTATAAAATGATAACATCTAGTGATGTGAGGTAGATGGAAAAATTATAACAATAATGATTAACAGAATTTTACAAAACAATTACTTCCATTGACTTACTACCACTCACCAATACTACTTGAACAAGGAAAATAATAGATGAAAGGATGAAGATTATTTAACCGTCATGACCCGTTACACCTATGTTACGGTCATTCGGTGAAAACATAAAAGTTAAAATATGGTGTTTAAATTAACAATCACCGTTGATACACCAGCGCAATTTATGTGAATCAACGGTTCAAGATTCAAGTGTCTGAAGTAGGTATTATTACAAAATTTACGAATAGCGAAATTTTAGCAAGTCATGCAATGATCACTTATATCTAGATAATATAGGTTTTGCAACACTCACCCAATTTGGGGTTACACTGAGATTAATTAATTTTCTATTGTCCACGGTAATGTGCAGGTAATGCAAGAAATATTTCTTTCTACGTGACTATAAGAAGGTGGCAGAGGTATGATTAGCCTATTCCGACACTGTCACTCTCTGCTGCGTAGTGTCAAGTGAACGCCGGTCGAGACTGACTGACCGTTCTCGAACCGCAGGAAGTCTGCGAGCGTCAGTCATACCTATTGAGAGGGAAGTCAACTACCAACATTCAACAAAACAGTTCCGTGCGCGGAGTCTGCGACAGTATTTAATTACTCATTGCAGTATTGCCAGTTAAAAACATCAGCTGCAAGCGCAATTAGGTACTTTTTATTTCCTATTTTTTTCTACTCGGATTCAGATGCGTTAGCAGCCGAGTACAACGTTACATACACCAGTCTGTTAATGTCCCACTCACGGCAAAGACTTATCCTTATTACGAAAGTACGATTAGTAATTACATTTTCAAAGCTTTTAGACCTTTCATTAAATCTATTAGTTCAGGTTGATGTTGTTATGTGCAAATACTTACTTTTTGAAAACTTAGTAGCATATCGCAGTTTACTGCTAGACAGACCACTAAAAACAAAAGAAAAATGAGAAATTGGAAGATAAATGATGATTTTAGAATTCCAAAAAGAAATGAAAAAGCGGACAACAAATGCAAACGATGATAGTTTTCTCGCCGCAGTTTATTTATAAACATTGTTACTCGTACTATAGATACAGACAGATTCATAGCACAATATTCCTTATAAAGCACCATAAAACTAATACTATGCATGTATTTCTTACAGTCTCATCTCCTTCCAATCTGCCGTTATTGAATGATCAGCATAACGCGTCGACAGCCCTTAGGCATCACCATACATCGCTGTACTATCGGCCTGGTTGATTCCTGACCCGTCTTGAGCGTATTTCACTATAGACATCTTAATACAATTAGGTCGACGTCTCTTAAACAACTATTTACCTAGCAACAGACTTGTTATTAATTTAATAAGACAGGGTGTATAATGTTAGCTCCTCATGTGCGGCATGTGACCATTTACCATTTTAATATCTACTTGACGTTTTATTAATTATTTAATTTAATTAAAAATCTTCTTGACACAATTTTCGAAATTGCACGACCCTATTGACTCAGTTTTTTACATTAAAATCGTCTGAAGTGCACCATGAACGGTAAAACAAAAAACTATGTATAATGTTTTGAAGTTTTCAAACGAATACTCGGGTGACTGGGTCATGAATCAACCAGTTCGACTGTACCTACAGACATTGCTGAGTCGCACCTGCCCTTGTCTTTAATATAATTAACACCTGCGATGAATGCGAAACAAACAAAAAGACGCGAACGATGTGCTGTCGATAGCGATTTGCATATTTAAAATGGGTGTTCTCCTGTTAGTGACTTTGAGTTTGATACGTTTTTGGTTTGAACTTTTGTGTTTATTTAGCTTTTTGTTGGCATGTGTGTTATGTATTATATCGTGAAGAGAGGGTCAATTTATGCTATGTATATTTTAGACTAATGCGTCGCTTCGCTTTGACTTTGTCTGAGTGTGTGGTGACCCTTAGGCAGGTTTGTAACCAGCTTATGTTTAGTTTGTGCCTACTACTGTATTTAGCTCTACATATCTATGTAGCTAAAAAATACGATTCATTTGTTTATTTAAGTCGACTTAGTGCTGCTTCTCCTGCACATTTATTAGACTCGCAGTCAGCTAGTGAGACTTTCTGTCAGCATCTTTGTTCTCTACCACCCACAGCCTTCAAACCAAGATTGAACAGGTAGTATCTTCTAGTCATTTACGTTTCATCGTAGACTTTAAAACCTGTTGAGTTTAATTTCAAGAGTGAGATGATTTCTCAAATAAAACTTGCGAGTATTGAAAGCTAAAACATCAACGTAAGAGTCACTTCCCGTCGGTCGCATCAGGCGCCTGGGGCGCGTATTTCTCGTTACGAGTACATCTCTCTTACATCCCATCTCACATACCGTGTCAACACTGTTAATTTTGCTAACCTACTTATAACTATAAGCTTTAAGGAATGTACTACTGGGATAAAAGTATATATTAGGGGTTAGAGTATGAAATTGTCGATTTGTACTGAAAAATTGAAATTAGTTTTTTTTTAATTCAACATATTTATTTTTTGTTTTGTGAGGAGTGATATGAAGGAAAAAGGAGTCAGTAATAGCGTAACTGGGGACAGAACGGTATGGAAGAGGAAAACGTGTTGCGCCGACCCCAAGTAACATGGGATAAGGGCAGGAAGATGATGATGATGATGAACATATTTATTTAAACAAAATAATTACCATTATTATCACATTGCTGCCATCTAATAGGATTTTATGCCTTTGCGATAGAACTCTGGTGATCTAGATTCGACAAACTGTTTGAAAGCATTTTGTACTGCCTCCTGAGAAGAAATCTTTTTATCACGTAGAAAATTGTCCAAATCACGAAAACAATGGTAGTCCGTTGTAGCAAGATCTGGCGAATACGGAAGGTGACTCGAATGGTTTCTAATTGCAGTTCATGTAGAGTTAAAACGGTTTCTTGTGCTGTATGAGTTCTCACATTATCATGGAGTAATAATGGTGCAGATCGTTTCATGAGTCAGGGCTGTTTCACTTCACTGCTACTTTTGCTATCTTTGTTCAGAGTTCACCACAGTTATTTCTTGACCAGATCGAAGAAAACTATAGTGAATAACAACATGCTGAGGCCACTAAACAGTTACCATTACCTTTCTATTGATAAGCTTTGATTTTAGTACTGTGAAGACTCTGTTTATTTTTTGAAAAATCATGCTGTGCCGTCGGAGGATCAGGCAGTTCGCGAATATGTATCCTCCGACTGCACAGCATGATTTTTTCTTGTTTACAGCTTCTTAGTTCGCTTCTTAAGCAGTCGGGTTTTTGATTTTTAAATTAGCTTTTTTTATTTACAACTTTTTTGTGAATATTCTTTTTTTATAAATACTTTTAAACATATAAGTGGTATATATTTTTGTAATCACCTCTAAAAACCCTTTATTTTGATACCCCACTCGATGGGATGCGAAGAAAAAAAATTGCAACCTCTACAATATGGCGCCGAAAAACCGCCATGTTTATTTTTTTTAACGGCACTTATCTAAGAACACTTGGGCGGCCAAGATCTATCTAACGATGTCTTAATTATAAAAATCCGTCAAGTGGTTTGAAAGAAACGAGGTAATAAAGAATATTACATGCATACATACATAAAAGATACGCGCGAAAAACATAACCCTTTCCTTGCAGCCGGGTAATTATACCGAATTTGTGTTGTACTCACCAAAATATTTTTGTTTAGCGCAGGAAACAGTCTATAATATAACTACCGCAGGATGTTTAGTGTTTACTAATTAGTGAAAACAGGTTAGTTTATGTTGTTTTATACAGACTAGGTAGCACATGGAGTGCTCATTTGAACGCGTAGACGCGTGTAGAACTGGTGGTAAGTAGTGCTCCGTACCTAAAGAGTAAAAACAGGACCCTATTACTAAGACTCCACTGTCCGTATACCTGTCTGTCTGTCACCAAGCTGTATTTCATGAACTGTGAAAGCTGGACAGTTGTAAATTTCACGTACTCTTTTTTTAAAAAAATAGGTGTTTTACAATATTTACATAAGTACATACATTAACAAATTAAAATATGTGAGGACGATGCACCCAGAATAGCTCTACACACTATACTGCGTGCAGGTATAAAGTATTAAAAAGCATAAACAGGAAAATTAATTAATTTGAATAATAGGAACATGGTTCTTATGTACTTACAAATATTGCAAACATAGGTAAAATACCTAATTCAACAACAACGGAACAGTGTGTGAGTCTATTTGAAAAAAAAAATACAAAAATTGTTTGGAATGAAATACAAATACACTCAGATCCAGAATCTCATTCACTTCCTGCAGTATTACACCACCAATGTGATACTGCGTTTGAACCGGTGTCTTCTTTTTTGTGAATTTTATATGATGACACTTTTGAGCATATCTCTTCACTCATACTATTAATGTCGCACCAATGTTGAATATTGTTAAGGTCAGCTTGAATTTTGTCAGCATCAGTGCGGGAATCTACTACTTTGTATATTTTTAAGTCGTCAGCAAAGAAATAAACTCTACAATGTCTTATGTAATTAGTAATGTCATTGAAAAAGATGAGGAATAGAAGATGCCACAAATGAGATCCCTGCGGAACAACTAAGTGTGCATAATATACCCCAGATCTAAATCTATCTATCCTATTCTATATCGTTATTTCCTTTTGAGACAGAAAACAAAAATAAAGGGCTCATTGCACGCAGCGGGATGTTCTAAAAGCAGCCTTGATATAGAAGCACTAACATCGCTTTTCAGATGTTTGTCACTGCAAGAATCCTCCATTTGTTAGCCACTCCGTGTCAGTGTGCAATTTAAGTAATTTAACAAAAGAAACACAGTTTTATGAATGTCTTTGAAATTGGTCATTGAAACGAGTGCCTTGTAGTAATTCCTCGGGCGTTATAAACCTATGTCTGAACATAGGCTTATTTCTGATTCAATGAAGGGACATTGGCCGTTCTTCAAATTGATGATTTTTCTTTGTCTTGGTGATTTGATTGTTTTACTAAGTGTATTATTTAAGTCACCTCTTGGCTAAGTAATAACAGCCATGCAGTTTGATCTTACAGGTTATCCTTTTATAGGACGGCTCATACAAAGTGGCCAATAAACTGGATAGTCACCTCAAGGTCGTTATGTCATAGCTTTTAATTTGTATTTTGAACCATACGAACATTAACGACCCGCGTTAGAGCACACTGGCCCGCCAACTAGCCAGCGTTCAAGTACGTCGCGCGTGGCCAGTTCAAAGGCCATCTTGGCTTGGCCTCTAACGCAGGTCGTAAAAGTACAAATACAAATCTATGAGATAACGACTTTGAAGTCATTGTCCAGTTTACTGGCCTGGTCCTATATAAGGAGCAACACTTTCATAACTTGGTCCATGGATGGATAACCGTCCATTACGTTTTAAGAAAGCAGGTTTAGCAGTTAGTCCTGGCTGTCATTTGTAGAACTTTGATAGCTTTTACGGTAATCAGAATCCAGAAAGTCTGTTACCAGTCTTCCCAAGGGTTATTGTATTGTTAGGGGTTTATAGTTAGATTGTGAAGGTCAGATAGGCAGTAGCTCCGTTATAAATTACTAGGCTATACCCAGTTAGACGACCCCAACGTATTTGGGAATTTACTTCAATTTATCAACTTTTTTTCAGGTTGGTCATCAGCAGAGGACTGCGACCGGGCGAGAACGGCGCAGGTGCGGGAGGGGAACCTCGGACAGAGCGGAGACTTCAACTGGCTCGGAGTGCTGCACGTGCATCTACGTAAGTATACATAACATACTAAAAAAATTAATTCTCTCGAAGTCAGGCGTAAGTACTTCTAACTTATCTCTGCCTGCCGTATTATGCGGAGTAAGCCCGATTGCCAGGAGCTCGTGGCGCAGTTGTTGAGGCTGTTTGTTCTTGCGGTGCCCAAACAACAGCTCAGACCACGAAGTCACCGGCTTTTGGTCGTACCTTTGGCACGTATGGTGTCCCGAGCTAACTCGCTTCTAGTTCGGGCGCTCACTATGCTGAATGCCCTTGACCTGTTTGCTGGGAGATGGATAGATGTGTGTCGTGAATGTATAAGTTTTTGTGAGAAGATGGATGAAAGTGAGATAAGTGAATAATTGTATAGGTATTCTTTGTGTTAGACAGGGCTGTGTAGCGTCACCGTGGCAGTTCAACTTGTACATGGATAGTTGTCTGATAGGTTTGAAAGAGCATGAGTGCGGATTGAGGATGAATGAGTTGCCTGTCAAATGCCTTCTCTATGCAGATGATCAAATTCTACTTGCATCGTCAGCAGAACAGTTGCAAGACATGGTGACTGTGATGAATGAATCTTTTAAGTTAAAAGGGATGAGTATAAATGTGAACAAGACTAAGGTAATGGTGTTTGAAAGAGAAGACGATGTATCGAAGTGTGAAGTGAAAATAAATGGTGGTGTGAGTGTGGAGCAAGTGAACGACTTTGTATATCTGGGCAGTATGTTCACAAGGCCACCATGTCAGTCCATCTTCAGGATCAGACCTCGAAACCAATCCTTCTCCAGCGCGGCGTAAGACAGGGAGACGTCATTTCTCCGAAATTGTTCACTGCTGCGCTGGAGGAAGTCTTCAAGGTTCTGGACTGGAAGGGGCTTGGCATCAACGTTAATGGCGAGTACATCACTCACCTTCGGTTTGCCAACGACATAGTGGTCATGGCTGAGACCATGGAGAGCCTCAGTAAAATGCTCGATGACCTTAGTAGAGCTTCCGAAAGAGTGGGTCTTAAAATGAACATGGACAAAACCAAGGTCATGGAGCGCCCATGTAACACCCACTCCTATGAAGATCGGAGACTCTACACTCGAAGTTGTAGACGATTATGTTTACTCGGGACAAACGGTCCAGTTGGGTAGGTCCAACTTCGAGAAAGAGGCCAACCGTCGAAACCGACTCGGCTGGGCGGCATTCGGGAAGTTGCGCGGTATCTTCTCGTCCAATTTACCGCAGTATCTCAAGACAAAAGTCTATGACCAGTGTGTGTTGCCAGTGATCACCTATGGGACCGAGACGTGGTCGCTCACAATGGGCCTTATCAGAAAGCTTAAAGTCACCCAAAGGGCAATGGAGAGGGATATGCTTGGAATTTCCTTGCGTGATCATGTCAGAAATGATGATATCTGCAGGCAAACCAAAGTTACCGACATAGCCCAAAGAATTGCCAAACTTAAGTGGCAGTGGGCAGGGCACATTGCTCGCAGAACGGATGGCCGATGGGGCCGAAAAGTTCTGGAATGGCGACCGCGAACTGGAAGGCCTCCCACTAGGTGGACCGATGACCTGGTTAAGGTTGCGGGAAGGCGCTGGATGCAAGACGCACGGGATCGGTCAATGAGGTGACGCCTGGGGGAGGCCTATGTCCAGCAGTGGACGTCTTTCGGCTGAAATAATGATGATGTTCACAAGGGATGGAAAGATTGAAAAGGATGTGGAAAGGAAAATAATGAATAAATGAGGAATGCTGGGAATAAAGTGAATGGTGATATACATGCAGTTGTGACCAGTCGATGTCTCCGGAAGTTCGACTCGACGTTCACAACAGCATGCTGGTGCCTACACTTATGTATGGAAGTGAAGGTTGGGTATGGCAAAAAAGACATGAAAGTAGGATTAATGCAGTAGAAATGCGCTCCTTGCGGAGTATAATATATAGTAACTTTAAATGATAGATTGAGGAATGAGGTAATAAGACAACGTTGTGGTTTGTCGCATTGGGTCTAGCCTGTAAGGATATTGTATGTTTTGAGTGAATAAATAAATAAATAAATAAATAAGATGTAGTGACTAAATTGAAATGAGTATGTTAAGATGGTTTGGCCATGTTGAGAGGATGAATGAAAGGCGACTAACGAAAGGTATTTACAAGGCAGACGTGAATGGAAACGCCGGGAGGGGACGCCCTAGAAAGACATACATAGTACCCATAACCGGCGTGTGTGTATGACTAGATATGTGAAGCAAAAGAAGTATGTAAGGATCGTGGTGGCGTTCTGTAGGTTCTGCCTACCCCCATGGGAAAAAGGCGTGAGTTTATGTATGTATGTATACTTTTTAAAATTTTTACTTATGTAAGTTTTTTCTGTAATTTATCTTTTTGTATATTTTTCTATGTTTTTCGTTATATAGTGTTTTTTTTCTCGCATTGTATAACGTCTTAGGTGTGACCTATAAAGTTATACATGTATAAATAACTTTTGAAAATTTATTAGATTAAAAATGGATTTTTGGGCTCACTCGATTCAAAAAACAAAACTCTTATTGTGAGGATTTCAATTATTTCTTCTTTCGTGGTCGTTTAATTAAAGTTATTTAAGAAAACTGACTATTCCTCCCCCCCACCCGATTAATATCGGAGATAAAAGTGTGGTAATTCTGTAATCAAAGCCTAAAGCAATGAAAAATATATAAAATAGTTCTTTACTAGACACACATAAAAACCGTGTATGGAGACTACGGTTTCAAAATAACATGTTAATTAATATGATTAGTCTTTTTCTTGCCATCCTTGATTATGCTGATGCCAGCTATCTTGAACTTACTCAAAAACAACTCGATAAACTTAAGTGCCTTAAATTTTTTTGTTCAAGGTTGATATTCGGTTTGCGCAAATATGACCATGTTTCCGAAAGGTAAAGCACAAGTGTTTGCTAATTCACCTTCGCCGGAATGTTCATATTCTTTCTCTTTTGTTGAATGTGCTTTTTACTACTTCCTACCTTATTTACCTCATGGATCGTTTTCAGTTTATCTGCGAATCTCTGAAATCTCTAAGGTTATCAGTTAAGTTGCGACTTAAAATGCCAATTCGAAACTTTCGTGGATACATCTTTTACTGTCTAGAGGTTCCAGACAAGTGGCATTCGATGTTAGTGAAGGCTTTAGTCGAAATGGCAAAATGAGAGGGATTGATGGTGTGATTTTTCGATATCGCTTACAGTCCCATACAATTTTGCCTTTTTACAATCGTTATCGCAATGCTTTCGATGATAGAATTGCACTTGTCTAGGACCTCAGGCTGCTCGTCTGTGGAATGCATTGCCTGATCCCATAACACGTGCTCAGTCATTGCCTGTGTTTAAAAGACTCATCAAGAAACATTACTTATCGCTGTGATCGTGCTTGGTTTTTTGACATATATTTTTTGTCTATGATTGTGGTACGTAATTCTTTTTCACTGCTTCATCATATATATTACATTAAAAAAAAACAATGTGATACACAAATAAATCATACAACTCTTTATTTTTTATTACGAACAAAATAACAATCACTGAAAACTAACCTTAGTTACCACAAATAATAACTTTAAACAATTGTCACGTAAATATCAAAAAGGTAACCAATAGGTACATAAAATAGAAAAATATAAGTCTCACGGTCCTTAAATGATTCCGGACGAGGACGTCCGTCGAATAAGCGCAAAGTGGCGTCTCGCAAATAGTCAAAATGACCGACGTATGCTTAACCGGACTTCCCTGTGGAGACTAAGCTAAGTAGCCTCTAGCCAGGCACAAATTTATAAACCTAAGCGACAACGCTGAGGGCTACCCCAGGTGGGGTCGAACCTCGGCTCAGGGCGTCGCTGGGGGGACAACTAAGGCTGGATCTAATAAAGTGATTCTACTATCCGTTCGGAAAAGCCTATTAATAAGAACGGACAAGAAACTCTAATAATAATATAACTAGATTTTAACTATGGCACAGCATCGCGGGCTGGCTTGTAGAGTTTAGAGACTTCGCGGTGGGTCTCGGCGGCGAGGGCGGAACGAATACGGTCATTTTTGTATGCTAAGTGTAGAATCGGACCAGACGCAGTAATGGCGCGCACGCCACTTTTATAGACTATTTAAAGCTGTAAATCCTTCCCTCCTAACAATACTATTGGTGTTTTTATAAGTATATTGTATCTTTATATTTATTTTTGGTATTGTTGCATCAACCACTGTCCTCCTGGCAATCACTGTCCATTCCAGGTTACCTGGAAGTGATCGAGGAATGCGATAAGGCCACCCGTTGTATATATTTTAGTTTTAACTTCTTCTGTTTCTGTATATTCTGGTGTACAATAAAGTATGTATATATAAGTTCAGAACCCATTTCGCGCGACTACGACTCGCATTTAGCTGTTTTTACGCAGCTGCAAGGCAAGGGTTATGTTTTTCATATAACTTTTAATTCATTCACAGATCATGATTGGATAGCCACGTCTGGAATAGTTCTAATCAAATTCAAATACGCGCTCGTTAACGCAGACGATGTGGCCAGGATACCACATCATATCTTCAAGTGAGTGTAAACAATAAATAAACTTTTTACACGAAAATACAACCGACTTACAAATAAAAACACTGCAAATTGAAAAATAACTGTTTTTACATTTTTGTGGTACATAATGGATAAGTTCTATAGCAAGGTACCTCTAATGTCCACAGTAATGCCAGAATAGATTACCTGAATAACATGTTACTTGAAAATAACCGGTGGATGAGAGTGTACCAGGATGAATTATACACATCGGCATACCCGCTCAGAGCGTACTGGTGTGATTTTATGTTATGAAATGGTTTAAACAATAAACAGACATGCGATTTCAGTAAGCACGAGAGATTTGCCGCCATTTATTGAAAAGTTCTGTTGTATATCTCCGAAGTTCTTCATCAGGTCTTTACCAAATTTAAATAGGACCATTTCGGAATAAACATCCTTCGATCAAAAAAAGAATTTTACAAATCCTTTTTTATATGAAAGAGTTATGCACGAAAAAAAATAATTATAAATATCAGAAATGAGAGCCTTCTTCCTTCCTTTTTGGTAAGTCGGTTAAAAACTGACCTACTGGCAACGGTAGTGTCATTTGCGTCGCCTGATCCCAAACATGTTGGGATCGACTTACAGTCTAACTGCATTCCACTGAGTACCAGAACTTACCATAATGGCGTCGCCTGCCTACCTGACTTCCACAATCCAGTAACTATACCCTTTGGCAAAACATGTAAAATTTTATGATTTCTGTCTATAAACAAAATACAAAAAAAAAAAGTTACAACCGGAACCAACATCTTTAGATGCTTTCCAAGGCGTGGAGGAATCTCGGTATTTCAAGATGGCTACATATCCACGGACCAACCTTGGCAAAAGTTGCTTAACCTTAAAGGTTGATCTATACGGCTGTTTTAGATCAGCCACGATGACTTAAGAGTGACTTTAAGAATAACTTAACAGTGACTTAAGACACCAAAAACTGTTCACCATGATTCCTCGTCTGCTGAGTTTTGTGTTTCTTTCTTTCTATAGATCGGATAGCCGCGCCATGTTCCTCGCGACTCAGGACACCCCCTGGTTCGTGAAGCCTGCCTCCTACGTCACTCACCCTGAGTACGAGGACTCCATGCTCAATAGCGTCGCCATCATCAAACTCGACCTTGAAGAACTAAATGATTGTGAGCCAACGTTTATCATAATCATCTGCCTATACCTATTGCCTTTTGCAAAGAGTGTTAGGGTCAACTGCCAGACTAATCAGATGCAGCTGATTGCCAGTATTTTACATGGAGCGACTGCCTATCTAACATCTACAACCTAGTTACTGGATAATACGATACGATACAACTTCGTCAGAGTATTTTTCTGATTTTCGGGCTTTTGACTACCTGTACCTATATGGCTGAAAAAAGATCTTCAAATAACATGCGGGGCTTAACGTGCTATTTGATGTATAGCATATGTTAAAGACTTTTTTGATAAGCCACTAGCAGTACCTATAGCAGTACATGTACTAGCAGTACCTGTTGCCGAAGTTCGAGATGGGGTCTAAGTCCATCAGTGAAGAAAATGTGTATCAAGAATTATTTGAGTATGCAGATAATTGAAGTTAAAGTGGATCGGCAATTTTGTAATCAATCCGTTGCCTAGATAGTATGCTTTAGTGTTACTATTTATTAGGAAATTAGAAAATCAAATATAATAGCTGTTGCATAATCAGAATCTTCTAAAACACTAATACTCAGCAACGAAAATACTGATAATCAGCTGTATCCGATTGGAATGGAAGCTGATCCATTGGGATCGGCTTTGCTCGAGGTAGAGAAAAGGCTAGGATTAATTGAACCTTCTAAAACATACGTCTCGATGTACATTTATTTTAGTTCCGTTGGTGCCTATCTGCCTCTCCACCGCGAAAACATTCGATGCTTCGAGATATCTCTACCTAACTGGTTTTACGCACGGTAAGACATTCGTTTATTTGTCAAATACATGAAATGTTTGACGAAAATAATTATGCAAAGTATTTTCGACATTTTGTGAATACAATCGTATTTTTTTCAGAGAATCAAGTTTTGGAGAAGGTTGTTTATAAAATAAAATATTTGGATGATAAAGTATGCGAAGAATTTTACAAAGGAACAGAGGTAAACCGTTTAAATCATACTAAACGGGCACATTGTGGGACGATGGTTATGAAATCACAGGTTCTTTTTTTGTTGGTCTTTATACCTAATTTTCTATTATCACCCTTTTCTATATTCTTCCATTTCTCTTTGTCTTTATTGCCCTTTTTCCATTTTTTGTGGTAGAAACATGTGTCTTATGGAATATATTTTTACATACGTTCATATCATACTCGTAAACCCACGACTTTTTCTATAGTAGTAGACAAAAGCTACAGAACGCTACTATCCTTGCATATTTCTTTTGCTTCGGTTACATTCATACATCTAGTTTTCTATGACATCAATAATCAACTCCCTTTTTAATTGAATTCATTGTCCGTTTGTTTGGAGTCGGTCTTGTACGTCTTCTTTCGATACTACTCTATGAGCTCTATATTTGTTATTTTATATATAACCCGATGATCATCATCATCTTCCTGCCCTTGTCCCATGTTACTTGGGGTCGGCGCAACACGTTTTCTTCTTCCATACCGTCCTGCCCCCGTCACGCCATCACTGACTCCCTTTTCTTTCATATCACTCCTCACACAGTCCATCCATCTTTTCTTTAGCCGTCCCTTCCCTCTCCATCCATTCACAATTATATTCTTAACTCTTTTAGTAACCTGCGTTTCATCCCTCCTCATCACATGACCATATCAGGACAAAAGGTTCCTTTCAATTTTTCTGTCCCTGGCGCCACTTTGTCACAACCAGTTGATGCAATGTTATTACGCTTTTGTTTCCAGCTATCATCACAGAAACTTATGCCCTCTGCATACCTGTGCGGGTACTCACCGAACAGTGCAACGCAGTGTGTCTGGGACAACGGGATGACGCTCGTCTCCAATGATTTTGGATATTTTAATCTGGTCTGTATCTTATTGTGTCTTACACTACGGAGTATGCGCTGTTACCCTCTCTTTATATTTATGAATGGCTGCCACTCGCAGCTTTGCTTGCGTTTAATTAGTTCTGCCCCTGATTTCTTAATAAATATAGTTACATAAAAATTTGTTCCGTAGTTTTGCGTGAAAGAATAACAAGCATCCACCAATCCATCCTAACCAATTTTTTTTTTTTTTATAGAACCATGTTTTATAATTTTAGAAGCATCCTGCAGTCTATAAAAACACCCAAAATATTTTATATGCAATGCAGGTCAGGGGATTCAAACCAGAATCAATTATAACCTGTAATAATCAAGATTCTTGGCGAAATTTTTTAATTCTTTGCATCTCTTTCTTCTTCTTTAAGAAATGTGTGTGTGTCATGTTATTGATATTGTTTATTCGTCTAAATGTCATCATTAGATCGGCTTCAGCGTCCACGGGCCTGGCTGTGCGGCTTCCGCTCGCTTCATCGACCTGTTGCCCTACTTCCCCTGGATCCACTCCATCACTGAGGATAGGCGTATGGAGATCATTCCCATTAACGGACGCAGAGAGATGTTCCCAAGTAACAGACGCAATGAGTTCATACCAAAAAATAAGCGCAAGGGGCTAGTCCCAAATATTCCTATCCATCAGCTGTACCCGTAAGTTATCTGCTTTACTACTAATTTTGAGGCATTTTTTGGAAACGATTAATAAAAAAATATATTAAAAATTGGCTTTGAGACGTGGTTGCTTACAATGGGCCTCATCAGAAAGCTTACAGTCACCCAAAGGGCAATGGCAATGGAGAGGGCTATGCTCGAAGTTTCCTTGCGTGATCGAATCAGAAATGTAGAGATCCGCAAGAGAACCAGGGTTACAGACATAGCCCGAAGAATTGCCAAACTTAAGTGGCAGTGGGCAGGGCACATTGCTCGCAGAATGGATGGCCGATGGGGCAGAAAGGTTCTGGAGTGGTTGGTGACCGCGAACCGGAAGACGTTGCGTTGGAAGGCCTCCCACCAGGTGGACCTGATGAAGGTTGCGGGGATCCACTGGATACGAGACGCACGGGACCGATCATCGCCTATGCTCATTTGGTAGGCAAATACTCTGCCAACCACTTCATGCTGCTTTTCAGCAGGATGCTCGGCGATCCCATGAAACAGGAGAACTTTCCTCCGCATTAGGGTTCCATGCCTGTCAAATCCTATAGACAGCATCTCTATTAGGCTTTTAAATTTAGAGAGTGCCTGCCATAATTTTTTTTTTTAATCAGCGACCTCACTTGTAAGTGCTGATAGCTCCAGTGTAGGCCGAGTTTCAGTGGAAGCATGCTTGAGCTTGTTCTCATACTCTGCCATCCGTGAATGGAACAGTTGCTCCAGGTCTTCCAGACTTTTTGCTAGTTTTGAATCCATGGTGTGGTTGAGAAGAAGTAATTAATTAGGTAGAAGTACAAGATATCAGAGAGAGATTTGAAAATAATGTATAGTGAGTGTAGGGTGGTAAATGTCAATAAAATATAATAAAAAAATTAGGTTAAAAATAAATTAAATCTGGGAGCTGTCTATAAGACGTGTTTACTCTGTGTCTACCCACACAGGAAAAAAAGGGTGTTAATGTATAATTATGCTCAAAATTATATATGTCATATATAACAGGTAGAATTGGTGAATGGATGTAAAACAAATAGGATAACATTAGAATAACATACAATAAGAATAGCTCATCATCATCATTCCAGCCAAAAGACGTCCACTGCTGGACATAGGCCAACCCCAGGCGTTGCCTAATTATAAGTGGTGTAACTAACACGACTTTGTTTTATATATATAGATAACCATAAGTGCAATAAGCATCTTACTTATTCAAAATCTGTTACTTGTTTCAAAATTTGTTATAGTTATGACTCAAACTGTAACCGTAATAAGGGTTTTAACACTGTTTATTAAAACAGTTTTAAAATAAAAACATTCTTAAATGTAACAGCTACAATAATGTTACCGAATCAAACTGTAACCTTTTATATTTGTTTTGTTATTAGGTGTTAATACGTGTAACTGAAATTAGTTTTTCATAATTTTAGGTATAATTAATTTCACAGTACGGTCAATGTAGCGTAGCTTGGGGGAGGCCTATGTCCAGCAGTGGTCGTCTTTCAACTGATATGATGATGATGATGGCGTGTTTTGCTCGGATATAACAGACGGAGACTGGATTGCGGCAATCTAATGCTTATTAAACATAAAGCTCATAGTAAATTTGGCAACGCCGCGTTTACCAGTTACACTTATTAACACTGTTAACACTTTTATATCTGTTACAGATATATTAGGGTTACACTTGTTTAAGTGTTCTGGGTTAACTCATTGAAAAACACATTTATTTGTGTTACATATTTGACTCTGTTATCAATTCAACATGTAACACTTATAATTCTGTAACATTTATGAAGGTGTGCTATGTCACAATATATCTGCAATAACTCAAACTTATTGCGCTTATCACTATTAATGAAGTGAATTAAATACTGTCATATTCTAAATAATATGGAATAACTGTACTTATTGTTAGTAATATTACGAAGTACTTTAAGAAACCTTTTCATATCTAAACTTGTGTCGATTTTGTTAAGTAAATCACAAACCATGGGCTAGATGTTGTAGTAATACTCAACTAAAAAAAACTTTTTACAAAAAATACAATCGACTTCCAAATAAAAACACTACAAAGTGAAAAATAAATTCAATTTCGGAAGTCGGTGTTCCTGTTTTCGTTTCTTTGTTTTTTGACACCGACTTCCGAAATTGAATTTATTTTTCACTTTGTAGTGTTTTTATTTGGAAGTCGGTTGTATTTTTTGTAAAAAGTTTTTTTTATTTTTCACTTTTTAGTTGTGGTACATTATGGACCAGTTCTATAGGTAAGGTACCTATAATGCCCAAAGTGAAGCCAGAATTGATTATCCCAATAACATGAAACTTAAACGAAACCGGTGGATTGTGAGTATACTAGGGTTAACTGTTCACACTTGCGTACCCTCTTTAGAGCGTACTAGTGTGATGTTATGTTATGTAATGGTAAAAACAATAAACAGACATGCGATTGCAGCTATCCCGAGTGATTTGTAGTCATTTATTGAGGAGATCTGATGTATATCTCCAAAATTCTTCATCAGATCTTGATGAAATTTAAATGGGACCACATAACAAGCACCAGCTTTCAAATTAAACAAAGAATCATTGAAATCGGTTCACCCAGTAAAAAGTTCTGAGGTAACAAACATAAAAAAAAAATATACAGTCGAATTGATAACCTCCTCTTTTTTGGAAAGTCGGTTAAAAACCAGATTTGTGATAGACACATTAAAAGTGTCTAAGAACAAAAGATGATACTAATTTTGATCTCTGCGCCATTTGCTTCAGACTTTAAGTTCACTAAAGTTGCTGGTATTATATTACTAACACTATTTATAAAGTATTCTTACAGGCTTAAGGTTACACTAGACGATCATTTTTCCTTCCATATTTCTGTTTTACGATGCACGTTCAAAATAAAAATAAACCGGCCAAGTTCGAGTCGGACTCGCGCACGAAGGGTTCCGTACTCGGTAAATTGCGGTTTACGATTTATGACGTATTAAAAAAAAACTACTTACTAGATCTTGTTCAAACCAATTTTCGGTGGTAGTTTACATGATAATGTACATCATATATTTTTTTTAGTTTTATCATTCTCTTATTTTAGAAGTTACAGGGGGGGGACACACATTTTACCACTTTGGAAGTGTCTCTCGCGCAAACTATTCAGTTTAGAAAAAAATGATAGTAGAAACCTCAATATCATTTTTAAAGACCTATCTATAGATACCACAAACGTAATTATGGGTTTGATGGAAAAAAAATTAGTTTAAGTTTCAAGTATGGGGACCCCCAAAATGTATTGTTTTTTTTCTATTTTTGAGTGAAAATCTTAATGCGGTTCACAGAATACATCTACTTACCAAGTTTCAACAGCATAGTTCTTATAGTTTCGGAGAAAAGTGGCTGTGACATACGGACGGGCAGACAGACAGACAGACAGAAAGACATGACGAATCTATAAGGGTTCCGTATTTTGCCATTTGGCTACGGAACCCTAAAAAATGATATCAATTTTTCTCATCATTATGCCCTGTATGGAAACAAAACAGTTTTTTTTTTATTTTTTATTTATGGGTGTCAAAAGTTCCGTGTTTCAACACTATTTTTTTTCATCTGAAATGCAATAAATCTGAAATATTCTCCAGTCTGTTTTCACTGTTGTCTGCTTTCACTACAACCAATTAATAACGTGGTCTGGTGAGGTACCCTCAAATTGAGCAAGCTGGCAAGAGGGCAGAGGGCCTTCCGGTACAACCGAATGGATTTTGTTCAGACCGGCTAAATCTCAAGTAGAACTGTTCAGCCCTTGTATATTGTTTCAGTGTCGGCGGATCTCGTCGGGATTCGGACGATACGGTAAAACATGACTTCGAACCGTATCCGTTCGAAATCGATACCTTGAAGTTCTATATCGTTAAGCCTGAATTGAAATTGGATACAATCACTTACCGTATCTATCCTTGTAAGTACTCAGTAACCAGTTACCCTAAACCTAAAACCAAAAAAATCAAAGACATATTAGTCCGGTCTAGTTAGCTCAAAACATACCTAGGGTAAGGTTACATTAATTTGCATAGATCAGAAAATTGGTACGAATGTTAGGAACACCAATATTAAAAAATTGAATTTAATAGTTCAAAATCCCGACTGCTCAAGAAGCAAACTTAAAAGATGTAAGTAAGTAACCATAGGTATCCTCCGACTGCATAGCATGTTTTTCTTCATGTTTACTTACATTATTTAGTTCGCTCCTTATGCATTCGGGTTTTTGTTTGTTTTTAATTACAACTCTTTAGTTATATTTTTTTTCTCGAATTATATTTAAACATATATGTTTATATGTAATTCGAAAAAAAAATTACCTCTAAAAAACCCTTATTTTTGATACTCTACACATACACACGACGGGATTGAAAAAAAAAACTAGGAGCCCATAATACGGGGTCCAAAATTCGCCATGTTTACTTCCTTATCTAAGAACACCTTGGCGGTCAAGACGTATCTAACGATGTCTTAATTATATAAATCCGCCAAGTGGTTTAAAATATATGAGGTAATTAGCGAGGATGGTTGTTAACCAACTTTAAATCGTAATATATCATAAAACCATTTTTTTAAATGAAAAATGGTGAAAGGAACCTAAGATGTTTTCCAAATCTATTCAACGATACCCCACTTGACATAGTTCGCCGATATTTTTAGGGTTCCGTACCCAAAGGGTAAAAACGGTACCCTATTACTAAGACTCCGCGGTCCGTATGTCTCTGTCCGTCTGTCACCAGGCTATATCTCATGAGCCGCGATAGCTAAGCAATTGAAATTTTCGGTTTGTTCCGGTCGGATCCCCTCGATCTGATCCCCTGCTGGTTTTTTTTTTAATATTTCCTTTCTGATCCACTACAAACATAGAGCAACACGGACCACCGGCGGACCGGAGGGGAGTAGCCATAACCAGGCGTTCCCCTCTGTCAAAGTACAAGTCCACGCGGTCCTATGCGTACAATAAAACTAGTTGCAGCCGCACTGCTCAGTAGACTAAATCTAGTTGAACGACTGAATCGACGTCCTAAAAAAATGCCGAATTGTTTTGATTTTTGCTGCAAAAAGAGATCTGCCACGTCAAATTTACAAAATTATGGCGTTATCTTTCATATGTAAGCAATTTTTAATCACATTATTACTATTTACTTCTATAAAACTTAAAAAATACAATATTATCGGTCGGTGACGTTTCGGATTTGTTTACCAACACAGGCCGCCCGCCCTCATACAATTTGCGGATCGGTCGAGCAACTGATCCGAGTATGTTTCCGAGTAGTCGCCTGTCACCGAGCGATAGTGTTGTTACCGGTTTGTTTGTGGATAGTTATCGATAAAAATGGTCAAGGCAAAGGAGTCTATATCCATAGAGAGACATTTTTGATATTAAGTTTTCTGATTTATTTATTGTAAGCTTTATTTTAGTATACAGACACAACCACATGACAGTCCAAATGGTGATAGACGATTCGGGTACGTTGATTATGGTTTTGATTTATTAACAAATAATACAGATGAAGCAACAGATATCCTAGTATTCCTATTAGTAGGCATTAATACTCCATGGAAAGTCCCAATCGGATATTTTTTTGTTAAAGGCACAAGTGCTAAGTTAAAATCTTAGCTTGTACCTGAAGCCTTTGAATTAGTACATGAAACTGGAGTGGAAATAAAAGCATTAATGTGTGACGGCGCTAAAGCAAATTTACCGATGGCCACAGAACTAGGTTGCTGCTTAGTAGCAAATAAATTGCAAATTAACATAATAGAAACAAAAAATGAAAAAAATTGATTCACCACGATACACAGGTTTTTGGGCATTTTGATCTGTATTGAGAGTACCAAGTCTATCTTCCAAGATATAATACAAAACCAACAAAATGGCCTGAAATATATGCCACTCCACAGGATAAGTCAAGATCACATCGAACTCTTTTTTCGATTGTAAGAAGTCATGGTGTTTGTTGCGATAATCCCTCAAGCTCTCAGTTTGAAGCAATTTAATAAAAAAATCTTGTTAATACAGAATTAACACAAACTGGAAGCGGCACAAACTGCATTCCTTTGGAAAAAAAAATCGATACTAAATTGCACATCAAGAAGAGAAAAAGTCAGTTTTGCCAATTTTATTAACGATTTAATTGATGAGATTGAAGCTCTAACTTTTTATCCCCTTTTGCCGAGAAAGTTGTAGAATACATAGCTGGATTTGTTATTTCCTCGACATCAAAAAAAAAATGCAATACGTGCATAAAACGAGGAAAAGGAAAAGGTTTGCTTGGGCCTTAGAGCATTTAACCTATGGAGACGGCAAGCCGCGAATCACCGAACAAATTTTTCTGCCACTTTCTGCGGGAGGGGAGGAAAACACATACAGCACACTACAACAAAATGACAATCACTCACATATACATGCATCCTATTGCTACAAACGCACACGCAAAAATAATAATCACACAATCAAAAAACACACATACATTGACAAATTTGTGTGTATTTATGCAATAATCCTATGACAACAGATACAAAGTGCTAGTGATGTGATACAAAGAATGACTGGAAATTCATTTTAATGCATGAATGAATGAGCAAAATGTTAATTCGTTTTATTTAATAATAAACTTAAGTAATTAATTTCACAAATAAAAAAAAAATACGCAATATGATTTGTGGTCTGCTAAACTACGTAGGTAGGTAAGAAAGGTAGGAGAATTTAAGATACACTAAAAAAAGAACGATTGAATTTATTTTTAGTCAATAATATTTCATAATTACATAATGTATATTGTTGGACCCGTGTCTTTCCTATAAAAATGACGTTACAAATAAATGTAATATCCAAATACCCCATGCATGGTAGACGAACTGGGTATAGTAACTAATAAAATGGTGGCATACGTCTTGGAACAATGTTAATCATAAACTATAGTACCTACAGGTTTCAGCTTAGAATAGTATGAAACTGTCACTGACATTTTGTTTTATTTAGGTTCGGGCATTCGGGATTCATACTTGAGCCCCGTTCTTTAATACGGACCTTATTCATACGTGTTAAATAGTAGGAAAAACTATTTGAGTACGGTGTTTCCTAGCTAAGCTAGTTTGACATCTTATATAGGAAAACATACGTGTATGGTTTCATAGCCATAATCTAGTTCATATAAATGTCTCAATGATCACGCCTAGAGGCAATCACTTATTTTTAAAATGTACCAGATTATTATATACATGTCGAACACATTTCTGTGGATCAACTTTTTTGGTTAAAAAGGATAAACGAACATTTGAGTATTTTTAACATTCGCAATTGTATATGGCTTCGAATTCATGTGCAGTGGGGTTGTCATTGTAACTACCATGGCTGCGATAGTCTCCTCTCGATAGAGGTATCAAACAAAAATCTAAATCGCTTCATTTGTTTAGGAGCTATGATGCCACAGACAGACACACAGATACACAGCAATTCACGTCAAATTGATAACACCCCTCTTTTTCCGTCGGGGATTAAAAAATGATTGAAAAATCACTAACGAAACGAACAAACTTACTTTTTATTAGCCTAAAACTTGAAAAGAAAAGAATTTAAATCTATTCTCATAGACATTTATAAATAATATATTTATAATTCAACCTGACTTGTCCTGAAATAAACACAAACAAAATTATTTTGATACTGAACATATTGATTCAAAAAATCATTTAATTTATCAATCATTCATTCACGTTGTCCCAGCACTATGCACATCGCTACCCTGTCAGCCCTTGTACCGCGTTTGTGCTACCAACGTACCACTGAATTTTTCTATCGTAAAGGCATTATCCATTATTTCGACATTGTTCTTAAATAAAACTATGTTGATGTATTATTTATACTTATATGTGGTAGGAAACACCATGACTTCGCAAATTGAAAGTGGCAGCTCGCTTTTAGCAAGAGGAAACCGCACAATTAACCATTTTTTCGGAGAACTTACTTGCGACACAATACGAAACACAATGGCGCCGGTCGGCGAATGAACTAGTTTTATATAACGCGTATGGTCATTATATGGCCAAGCGACTTTGGCAGAGGGGTACGCTCAGCTATGCCATCTCCATAGGTTAAATGGTCTTAGGCTTGGGCCGATTGATGAAAAAAGTTTAATACACCAAAAAAGCAGAGGACAGTTACCTTTTGCTTCAAAATAGGAAATACTTTAATGGCCGAATTTGTGAAAAAGAAATAAGACGACGTTTAAGTGAAGACAATAAACCTACACGATCTTGTTCTACACATGAAATCGTGACACAGGAAAAAAAACCTTAAAAAAGTTAATTGGCAAAGACTTGTTTTCCTCTATCAGTTACCATTTACACAAAAATCATTTTACAAATCATAATTTGGAACTGGCAAGATTAATAATGGAAACATAATTATACTGATACAAAAATTTCGTTCTTAATGAAAAAAGCAGACCCACAAAAATGTATTCGTCATATTTATACAAAACTAATCTATTTTAAAAACCAGTGATAGATACAACTATCACTGGTTTTTAAAATTAACATTAAGTTTATTTGTTAGATGATAATTATTGTAGTTTATAATAAATAAAGTCAATCTTTATAACACTAACTTACTTCAAGTATCACTTTTTAAACCGTATATCCCGAACCGAGTTCTTGAATTTATCGATAATGCGTATCGACAGTAGTTACAACCACGGCTGTAAGCAACTTGTCAGTGTAGTTGCGTCATCTCATTATACTGTCATGACACAGAATGTATATTTATGTGTGTGTAAAATTGTTAGTGTATTTCTTAATTTTTATGTGTGAGTTTCGTAGTAACAGACGATTATTTTTGTGTGAGAATTTGTTAAAGTGTGGGTACAGCAGATTTCCCCCCGCAAAAAATGACAGACAGTTTTGTATCGGGAAAAAACGCTATGGCTGCTCCCCTCCGGCACGCCGCCGCCGGTGGTCCGTGTTGCTCTATGACTACAAACTTTGACATTCTGGTCTGATCCCCTTACTCTTTTTGACAGGCAAGTACAGTCAAGAGAAAACAGTTGGTTGTTTTTTGTACTTTTATAAAGCGCATGTTCGGTCGTGCATGGAGTACTGCTCTCACTTCTGGGACGGATCTGCCAAATACCAGCTTGATGCACTTGAGTCGATTGACAGACGGGCCAAGAGACTTAGGGTAGGTTCAGATGACAAGCGCTCAGCGCGCGTTGAACGCGCGTTGAATTTTTGTATAGTGTTCACATGGTGCGCGCTTCTCAGGCGTTAAACGCGCGTTGTTGCGGCCAGTTTGAGTTCTACATTTGTCGAAGATGGACGTAGAAACAGTTTTATCGGTGATTTTATACAGACGGCAGAAACGACACAACAGAAGACGGAGATATTGGGTTTGGGTATTTTCGGACGAACTTGACGAACCCTAAAATACGTCTATCCGCGTCGAAAGCGCGCGCTCAACTGAACGGAAACATAGAAAACCAATGATCTCAAAGCGGCGTTGACGCGCGCTGACAACAGTCGAGCGCTAGCGCAGCGTTGAACGCGCGCGTTACTAAAACGCGCGTTAGCATGTGTACGGCCTGAATAAAATGTATGTAGTTGTAAACGCGCGTTATCAAAACGCGCGTTGAGCGCTTGTCATCTGAACCTACCCTTATTGGCAACGATGCACTGGTCGCGTCAAAGCTCCATGCCTCGAACATCGACGCCGAGTTGCCAGCCTGTCGGTTTTTTATCGGTTACATTTCGGGGAGTGTACGACGGAACTGACACAATTTGATTCCGCCTAGCCCTTTCCATCATCGGACTACAAGACGTAAACGTCCGGCCATGCGCCATCGGTACATGGTGGACATCCCACCCATACGCACAAAGCGTTTTACTAATACTTTCATGGTGCGCACTGCTAAGGAGTGGAATTCCCTTCCGGAGTCTTTGTTCCCTGATAGCTACAACCTTGGGGTCTTTTAAGTCAAGAGTGAATAGGTTACTTCTAGGCAAGCGTGGTTCACCACAGGCCACATCATCGCTTACCATCAGGCGAGGTAGTGGTCAAACGCGAGAAAATAGATAAAAAAAAAAAAAAAAAAATGATTCGTTGTTTCTTAATACTAGCGTACACGTTTTCATTACAATTAGAATTACGAACATAATTATGTGTTTCAATAAACCCTGTACCTATTTGTGGCTGACTGTCCAAAAATCTGTCAATAGGTAACTAGGGGATCCGACCGGAATAAAATATTGAAATTAGTTTGTGATACCCTGCACGGTGGATCAGACCGGAATAGAAAATAGTATAAAAAAAAACTGATCCCCCAGGGGATCAGATCGAGGGGATCCGACCGGAACAAATCAAATTTTCACAGATCTGTTGCAGCTATAATAACAAAAACTAAAACAGAATAAATTAAATATTTAAGGGGCTCCCATACAACAAACGTGTTTTTTGCCGTTTTTTGCGATAGTGGTACGGAACCCTTCGTGCGCGAGTCCGGCTCTCACTTGACACTCACTGATTTTTTTCATTTTGTCAATATGGCGTCTGGTGATCTCTGTGATGAATTTTGATTACTGGCATGTCTTTAGTGACACTCGCAAGGTTAAGACAAATCGATTGACGTAAAGCCGGCCAAGTGCGAGTCGGACTCGCGCACGAAGGGTTCCGTACCATTATTGCAAAAAACGGCAAAAAGATCACGTTTGTTCATTTATTTTATTCTGTTTTTAGTATTTGTTGTTATAGCGGCAACAGAAATACATCATCTATGAAAATTTCAACTGTCTAGCTATCACGGTTCATGAGATACAGCCTGGTGACAGACGGACAGACAGACAGACAGACGGATCGTGGAGTCTTATAGTAATAGGGTCCCGTTTTTACCCTTTGGTTACGGAACCCTAAAAACATCAAAATTGGCCAACGCGTTTGACGAGAACGCCACATAGGAACTAACATACATACGACTGATAAAACATTACCCTTCTTCGGCAGTTGAGTAAAAATTTAATATACCATCGATAACATATCTGCAAAAAAAAACAAGGTCAAATTCGCAAAAATGTGTTTTTTGTAGTTTTTCAGCCAAACGGTATTTTATCATAATAAGTAAAATTTAAAAAATCTGAAGCTCTGACATAATTTTATTTCATGCATGTAGTTTCACATCATCGCGCACCATCCGCCTATTACTGTTCCCACTGCTGGGACACAGGCCTCCTCTCTGTGAGAGGGAATGTAGTTTAGAAAGCATGAAATAAAAATGTGTCGGGGGTTTATAAAATTTTACTTGAACACTTTATAGGAGCTCGTGGCTAAATAATAACAGCCGCACGGGTCGATCTTTATGGTTAAGCAACGCTTGACGAGGTCGGTCCGTGGATGGGTGACCATTTCAACATACCGAGTTTCCTCCGTGCCTCGGAAAGCACGTTAAGCCGTTGGTCCCGGCTGTCATTTGAAGGTCTTTGACAGTCGTTACGAATAGTCAGACGCTTGAGATCTGACAACAGTCTTGCCAAGGGGTACCGTGTTACCCAGTTACTGGGTTGTGGAGGTCAGATAGGCAGTCGCTCCATGTAAAACACTAGTACTCAGCTAAAATCCGGTTAGACTGGAAGCCGACCCCAACATAGTTGGGAAAAGGCTAGGCAGATGATGACTTGAACACTTTATAATGTTTTGTTTTTGTAAGTCGGCTGTATTTTATGTACAAGGTTTTTCTTTTACTTACCACATCTCAGTAGCAGCCCGGAATATGTAGATATGTTGCCGTCGTAAAATTAATGTTCTTTCTGTTCTGTTATTTGTATTTCTAAATAATTAATTATCATTTCAATATTTGTGTTATTTTACACAAGGCAACTTCTAAAACATAACTGCGTTTAATGTACGATTTTATTACGTTTTTATTTTTTTATTTTTTTTAAAAAAAACGTTGCCCCTGTATCGTGGGTGCGTTTACAAACATATAATCTCACATACACAAACACCCAGTTAGCGGCGACCCTCAGCGGTTTATTTATTAATATCTTTTTACTGATATTATTAATTAATCCGAAGTTCTAAAATAGTTAAATTACATAAAAATAAATGGCTTAGTTGCCTTAATAAGTGGTACAAATTCTATAACCGAACAAAAAAAAAGTATGCGGTACGAAATCTGCCGTTCACCTTTGTTTAGTTTTTAAACTTTTTCAATGTAGGGATCAAAGACAAATGGGAAGCAACCGAGGACGCCTGTACACGGCCCACATTCATCATGTATCACGAGATCTTCGAGCTGACGGCAGAAGACAATATGAAGGGATCTGTCACATATAAGGTAGAACAGTTGTTCTTCTTAACTTTGATATATTTTACAATCTACTAGCTATGTCTACCAATATTACAAGTTCTAGAATTAAGTTGAGCTGAGTTGGTAACCCTTGCAGCAATTCTTTAGCACTAATTGTACTTTTTAGGGTTCCGTACCTCGAAAGGAAAAAACGGAACCCTTACAGGATCACTTTGTTGTCCGTCCGTCTGTCTGTCTCTCAAGACCCTTTTTCTTAAGAACTTGTGGATGTATCAAGCTGAAATTCATCAAATACTCAGGTCTAGTGTCCCTTAAAGCTGTGAAAAATCAAACTTCTAACCCACACACATCAAAAGATACAGCCGTTTATGCACATATTTCCGCATATTTTTGACACTCGCAAGGGAATCAAAACTTTGGTACGAAGCAATGTCTTATACCACAGATAAAGGAATAATTGCGAAAACCGTTTTTTTTTTTGTTACATCATATAATAAAAATATTTTAATAATTTTAAACTAACTAACCCTTTCGTCATGAACGCGTAGAGGTATTAAATTGAAATTCATATCAAATACTCAGGTCTATAATAACTTTAAGCTGAGGTTTGTACGGAACCCTCGGTGCGCGAGTCCGACTCGCACTTGGCCGGTTGTTTACTATTATTCTCTGTTACTTTGTGATTGGTTGTGTTGTGTCGTGTCTGTGCATATAGATTATTATCTTTACCTATCTTCTTTTATTTTCATGTTATAAAGAGGTTCTGTAGCATTGTTTTTTTTTTTTGAAATAGGTAATTTTTGACAGCACTGATAATTTTATTAATGTAATAATTTAATCAATAACCCGACTGATATATGTATATTCGCAAGCTGCCTGACCAAAACCATTTGTGTCCTCCGACTGCATAGCATGATATTCTTCTTTTCTTTTTTTTGTTGGCTTCTGGAGTCAGATAAAATTAACTTTCTTAGTTTTTTTTTTAAATAAGTATGTGGTATATATTTTTTTGAGGAGCTCGTGGCTAAATAATAACAGCCGCACGAGTCGATCTTCAAGGTTAAGCAACGCTTGCCGAGTTCGGTCCGTGGATGGGTGACCATTTCAACATAGCGAGTTTCCTCCGTGCCTCGGAAAGCACGTTAAACCGTTGGCCCCAGCTGTCTTTCGAAGATCTTTGACAGTCGTTACGGGTAGTCAGAAGCTTGAGATCTGACACCAGTCTTGCCAAGGGGTATCATGTTACCCAGTTACTGGGTTGTGGAGGTCAAATAGGCAGTCGCTCCATGTAAAACACTGGTACTCAGCTGAATCCGGTAAGACTGGAAGCCGAACCCAACAACAATTGGGAAAAGGCTAGGCAGATGATGATGTGGTATATATTTTTGTAATCACCTCATTAACCTTTAATTTTGGTACCCAACCTAAGGAGTATAAAAAAAAAATTGGGACTCCTACAATATAGTTATTCCACCATTTAGATTTTATTTTACGTCACTTATCTAGTAACACTTGGACGAGATGACGTATCTAACGATGTCTTACATAAAGCGATTTGAAAGATATGAGGTAATAAGTAATATAACATACATACAAGTTAGCCTGAAAAACATAACCCTTTCCTTGCTGCCGGATAAAATGACAAATAACTGATGAGGTGATAAAATTTCTGTCTGTTACGAATGCACGGTAGAATCATTTTTTTTTTTTGTTACTTGTAAATTTTAATTTTAATTTATGTGACGTTCAAAAGTGCCGTTTATTGGCCTAATTGAATAAATATATTTTACTTTGACTTTGTTATCTTTGAGTATTTTTGCAAAGCCTGAAGCAATTGCAATAAATATATTTTTGTTTTCAGTTATCACTGTATGACAAGGTTATCCCGGACTGTGTCTGTGTGCGTCTCACTGTAAGTATCGTCGGTTAGATATTTATTTAATACGACACCTCGCGGTTTCACCCGCGTACTTCCCGTTTTCGTTGGAATACCGGGATTAAAAGTAGCCTATGTCACCCGGGGATAGTGTAGCTTCCCAACGGTGAAAGAATTTTTGAAATTTGTCCAGTAGTTTTAAGTTTATTCGTTACATACAAAAATACAAACATACAAAAATACAAATCTTTCCTCCTTATAATATTAGTATAGACTAGTTTTTAACCCGCGGCTTCATTCCCTGGGCCCACCCCTCAGAACCTGTTGATTTATTCGGGATAAAAAGTAGCCTATCTCACTTAGGAATAATGTAGCTTTCCATAGCTCGAAAGATTTTTTAAATCTGTTTAGTAGTTTTTAAGTTTATCCAATACAAACGATTTTACAAAGAATCAAATCTCTTCCCTCTTTTTATAATTAATATTTTAAAAAGTGGTCTTTACCTATGAAATTGGCATTTATTATGAAATAAGATAACGTATTTTTTACTATTTTTTTTTTATTATTAAAAGTAATCACCCATGCAATCGATGCATCTTTGCCACTGCAGTGACAGTTTATTGATACCCTTCTTTAAATAACCAGCTGGACGGGAGGCAACAAAGTCTTCAAAGGCATTTTGTACTGCCTCTCGGGTATTGATTTTTTCCCGCCATCAAGTTATCTAAATTCTGATAAAAGTAGAAGTCTCTAGGCGCAAGGTCTGGTGCATATGGCGGTGGACGAAGAGATTCCAAACCCATCTCTTGTAACTTGGAGATCGTCTGCTGTTCAGTTTGAGGTCTCGCGTTGTCGTGAAGGAGAAGCGGAGACGAGCTATTGAGCAAAGCTGGTTGAAGACGTGCGAGCTTCTCCATTATTGTGTTCAGTTCTTCACAGTACACATCTGCCCGGCGAGCATGGCAAACCCAAGACGTTTGTGACAAGACATGATAAAATTTGTCCATGTCTTAAAATTTGTCATTTATGCTAGCACGGGTCAACCATGTGACATATTTTAAAGGCGCGACATGTCATTTTTGTTGCTTCCCGGCGAGCACGGCCTACTGTAGCATGGCTTGAGTCACACATTTCATCGCAATTTGGGCGATAAAGTCATTTTGTCTTAAATACTAGTACCGGCGGCGTGAGAAAATTTCGTGACGTTTATTTGGGACTCATCGGGTCTTAATTGCTAATACGGGCGCACCCATTTTGTCACAAATGTCACATTTTGACAGATGATTGAGAAAAATGTATCACTTTCGTTCGGAGGTGGTGATAAAATTGTACAGTTGAAAAAAATAATATTTTCCTTCTAATTACTGCACCAAATGGAAATAAATTTATTATGTGTGTGGTGATCAATGCTTATTAATTAATTGAAATGTTACAGGATCTACAATTAATATTATATTATTTATTTTTAATTATTATTTTTATTTTGTTTTTTTTTATTATTATTATTTCCTTTTATACCATATTCTTCTAACTTTCTACATTTTTAAATGTTTCTTAAATAAAATCCCCAAAAAACATTTAAAATATAAAAAATAGGGGTCTACCGGTATTGGTCCAAGCTATTATATTTTTTAGTAAATCTTTCTCACAAACACTTAATATGTTATCAAACAAACAAAGAAAAATAAAGTGTGCATGAGTCTATGGTCGTGGGTCAAATATTAATTTATTCCCAACAAAATTAAAAAGTTGTTTGGCTGTATGAACGGCATACTTTTTTACGTATTATTTTATTTGGTCGTCTATTCAAATTATGTCGCACTATGAAGTCAACAACAAGAAAAGCAAGTCGCGACTGCACATTATGTCACATGGTTGTCCCGTGCTAGCATTTAAGACAAATTGTAAGACATGACATATTCTATCATGACCGTAGTTCAAGTCGAAAACCAAGCAACGTAAAAAAAAAAAAAACTTATAATTCATGTTGGGATGCTGCTAACATGGGGGTAGCAAAGGGGGGGGCTAAATTTTGGTTATTTTTTGCCTAGGACATACCGTTTTCGAGATATCATTTTAGAAATATAGTGTTTCATGCAAAATAAAATAAGATACGGAGGCCCATAATTCGGAAACAGTGCGTCGTAGGGCTATGCTTCTCAGAAACTAAATGGTTTTTATGGCCAAGGTTAAACCGAAACTGCAATAAAATTGGAAAATATCCGAAAAAGAAAAAAATAAACGTCAAGAAGATATGCCACAAGTCAAGAAAATATCTCACGCCGCCGTGCTAGCATTTATGACAAAATGAGTTTATCGCCCAAACTGTGATTAAAAGTGTGACTTAAGCGATGTCACAGTAGGCCATGCTAGCCGGGCTGCAGTAACACTCATCCCGTTTGGTAAGAAGCTGTGATGAATCACAGCGGCCCTAGACCACCAATCAGTGACCATTACTTTTCTAGGGGTAAGTTTTCGTTTAGGGCATTATTTAGGTGCTGAACCAGCATCCAACCAACTTGCTGAGTGCTTGCGATTGTCAGACTCAATTTTTCGTCACAGGTAACAATGCCGTTCAAAATTTCTTCGTTTGTGTGCCTGTTGAGAAGTACAAGGCACGTCTCGACGCGTACTTCGCTCTGGCGATTAGATTAATATTGTTTTGATGCTAACGTCGAAAGCTGCTGCTAATTCAGTCGAAGATTGAGTATCCTCAGTTTCCACAGTCGCCTTTAATTCGTCATTGTCGATCAAAGTGTTCGGACGACCACGGAGTTCATTTTTCTGGTAGATAATTACAAAACGGAAGCGCGCAAACCAATAACAGGTGGTGCGTTCGTTTGAAGTTTTCGCTCCGTAAGCATCGTTAATGATGCGTGCCGCTTGTGCACGTTGCTGCCACGATGGTATTTTGATTCGATTGTACTGCAGAAGGGCAATTTCATGGGTAAAGACCTATTATTAGTGTAGATAAAGTCACGCCTGTATTCTACCAAGATGGACCATGGTCTGTGGGGAGACGCAGCACATACACTGAAGGTTGGAGCCATCCGAGAAACCTGCGGAGTGTTTGTTTTTGGTGCGTCCGACCTGCGTGCGAACTCTATTTAGAGTTTTCCAGATCGACCATGGCAACGCGTGCCCAAGCGGGAGACTCTCCGATGGCACAATGAAGTAGTCAAGATGCTTGAGCTTCTCCCGCCAAAGATCACATCTCTCCGAGACGGCGTTGCTATCAGATGGACTCACGCAGCCAAGGAAGCTTTTTCAGCTTGTCAGACTTTGAAGCACCGAGCCACACCTGTGCATTACGTGGCCTGAGTCAATTTTAAGTTTCGCCCTCTCTGTGGGGCTTGCTATAGTTCTGCGAATTTTCGGGGGCACAATCCCGATCAGTGAGTACAGTATTCGCAGAGGAGTGAGTGGCAATCCAGCACGTCTCAATTAGAGCTGTACCCACTAATTTGGAGTGCGCAGAGCGGTTCCAAATCAAATCAAATATATTTATTGGAACAAGAAACGGTTTACAAAAGTTTGAGTTCGTTAACAGCCGCATTAGTACGGAGTTCCATACTAGACTAGCATATTCACCAGCAGCGAAACAGACCGCTAATCCAGTTGTTCGCAGAAATTGAGGAGATGCCTCCAATCGATGGTCGTTAGGCGGCGTAGCAAGTTGTTACTACTGTGCACTTTCTGTTTGACATTCTCACAGTTCTTTCTGTGATTAATGGACCTATTCAGAGTAATGCCATGATATTTTGGACATAAACTGTAGGTAATTGACACCCTCTGCCCTGGCATGTTAAGGATTTTTTGTTTACGGAAATGAAAGGTGCTTCGAATGTGTTTATTAGGGATTTGTGTTCAGCGCGTTGTCTGCATAGAAATGGCTGAGATCACAAAAGGCGGTAGAAAGATTGGCCTAAATCTCCTCAAAATCAGTCGCTTGGCAAGTCAAATCCAGATCGTCAGCATAAAGAAAGCAGGTTGTGTTAGGGCTTACCGGTTTGTCATCTGTGTAGATATTAAACCGCAATGGGGCCAGTACTTATACAGTTCTTTTGGGCTCGCCACCTGCTCCTATTATAAAGAAGGTGCACTTGGAATCGTCGGTTACTGAGGGGTTCTTTAAAAATACGAGTCAACTCTGGGTCCTCGGTTAAATTGGTAACCTTCAAAAGCAAGCGTTGAATATGAACGGAGTCGTAAGCTGCCGACAAGTCTAATACTGCACCCGTCACTTTCCTTGTTTCAAATCCATCCTCCCATTGGGCCCGAAAAGGAAAGGAAAGTCGATTGCCCAGCGTGCGCCGGACATACTGGAAGTATGGATGGTACATCGCTCGGGGAGGCTCCTTTCATGCACCCCCAAAACCCCATCCTAACCCCATAACGTAGTATATTTCTTAGTCAGTCAGTAATAAAGAAAACATGGATAAAGATGATGTATAATTTCTTTACAGGTGGATTGTGACAGTCGTTTAGACGCATTTCTCGCATTCAAAGAAGTGATGAACTTTAGAGAAGATACATATCAGGATGGAGACGAAATTACACCCGAACAAATATTGAAAACCTTTCCTACCCTAAAAAGAATAGAAAACCCAAAACAAAGTTCAGAATTATTTGAATTGACCCAAGAGTTACTCAAACCCGCAGCTATCAATGTAGACGATGTCTTGATTAAAAGTGTATTGAACTATGATTTGTATATTACATTAAATTTCACAAAACGGGCAAAATTGGACTTTGAAATGTTAGCGGAAAAGTTGCATTACAAAACAGCAACCACAACAACAACCACAACAACCACAAACACAACAAACACAACAACAACCACAACAACAACCACAACAACAACCACAACCACAACAATGAAACCATTTTTATTAAGAATGCCGAAATCTCAGGGAAAAGTCAACAAAACGAAGAACATGTTAAGAAAGGCTGAGGTGAGCGTGATAGAGGAGGAAATGCCCGACACGCGGAGTGCCGCGCGTGGGGAGGCAACGCCGGGTGCTGCGGTGATAGCGAGCTGGCTGATAGCTTGTTTGAGCAGAACAGCTTTCAGTCATTAATATACTAAATACTGTGTTACCTTGCCTCCCGACCCGACTTCATTGATACTCGTATGAGCACTTCAAGAGTCGTAGTGAGGACCACGTGGTACTAATTGCTCTGCGCCTTCAGAAAAAAAAAGAGTAAGAGGCCGCCCGCCATTGACCTGGCGGTCCAATATAAACATAGATCCCAAGCAAGCCCAATTGCCCGAACAGACAACCCAAGACAGAACGACTTGGTGCAGGAAAGTGAGAAGGCCCGACCCCAAAAATTGGAACCAGGCAAGGTAGAAGAAATGTTTTACCTTGCATCATCTGCTGGGCAAAGCCCTTCCCCATGACTCTTTCGACCCTGAGGACCTAAACAAGTGACATGCTATCATCGAATATATATTTTTATTTCGGGAATATGTTCCTTTGGGCTAATTGTCGACATTCACGCGGGCGAAGCCGCTAGTAATCTTACTTAATATTATAAATGTGAAAGTTTGAATGGATGTGTGTATGGTGTGGTTATATGTTTGTTACTCAATCTCTTCAGAACGGCTGAACGGATCTGGATGCCATTTGGCATAGATATAGATTATTGTCTGGAAAAGCACATATGCTACCTTTTATATATATAATGTTCCCTTGGGATGATGAAACAATTTTCACGCGGGCGAAGCCGCTGGCAGAAACTAGTATTTAAATAAATATCGTCTATGGAGTGATCCGTTGAGAGGAACAATACAAATCTATTAAATTATTCAGTTATAGGTTTTAGGCAAGAGTTTCAATGTTAGCTTTACGATCTATTTAGAAACAATAAAGTTTTTCACAAAGAAATGCAATAAAATAATACATGCCTTTAATATTTTTTTTTGTTTAAACCATATAACATGACGCCTGTACACACCTCAAAGAAATTGGCAGAACATAGTTTTTGGGAATAAAAAATCGTATGTCACTCAGGAATAATGTAGCTTTCTATTGGTGAAAGATTTTTTTAAATCGGTCCAGTAGTTTCAAAGCCTTTTCGGTACAAACAAACAAAAATTATTTTCTCTTATAATATTATTAATATTAGTATATATGTAACAATGGATGGGGCTAGACATCAACCAGGCTGCCAGGGGCTAAACAAATCTAGGCTCAGAATTGATACTACAAACTCCAAAACGCAATAAAACTGTCTCCACTTAGGATCATTTGTGAACAATACGCTCTTATATATTTATTAATTCATTCATCATCATCAGTCTTTTAATGTTCCCAATGCTGGGACACAGAACTCCCCTCTGTGAGAGAGGGAATGGGCCATAATCCACCATGCGGGCCCGGTGCGTGTTGGTGGATGTCACATGTCTTCGAATTTTTGTTCTAGGACATGCCGGTTTCCTCACGATGTTTTCCTTCACCGTTTTTAGAGCAGTAGTGGTGAAATAATTTACACAAAGTAATGCGCCTGCCTTGGGTTCGAACCCAAGACTTACGATACGTAAGTCGGGGCTGTTACCACTGGGTCACCACTGCTCTAATTCATTATATCTTACTTTATAGGGATAGTCATTTATGTAGTAAAGAAACAAGGAAGGACATAGAATTGATCCCTGCGAAACGCGCATGGTGATCGTATATCCTGCTTAACTGTTACGACTTACATCTTCACTTACATTACATAGTCCTCAAAGTTAGGTTCAGGCAAGAAGACAGAAGGTCAAAAGCTCTGTTGCTCATATCATAGCGGAACTATTTTCTAATGAGATTAACACAATTTATTCAATCAGAGGCTTTGGAAAAGTCACAGAATGTGACAATAACTATATATGTGTGTCTATTTTAATGACTTGGTTTCTAATTAAATAGCAAAAATGTTGTGACAGTTGGCATCTCACATTTATATATCACGTTAATCTTGGTGGTAATAGAGTCCTTTATATTTTAGAATCCAGATTTGAGTCTTGTTTCATTTGATATTGCCCTCAATACGATGCAATATTTCAGTTGCCTCCACGTTTTAGATAATAACTGACAAACACGCAACAATTGAACACGAAGACGTATAGCTGACTGTTTTATTCATAAGAGCGCATACCCAAATTAATCAATTATAAAAGTAGACACAATACCTTACACTTTTCCTCCTTAAGATTAAAGGTTAACTTAGCACTACAACTTATAACTGTAACAGAAAGTACCATAACAAGGTTTATTAAAAATAAACATAATATAACTAAAACTATTTAGACAAATTGCCTTTTTATTAAGGGCGCGCGTGTGCACTCGTATTTATTGCTCGGGCCGAAGTTGCTGGCAGCGGCGGTGTGGATCGCAGCGCCGCTGGTGCGGCCGGGCTTGCCGGACCCGCGCTTCCCGCCTCCGTCTCCAGCTCACTGTGTGCCTCTGATGCATCCTCAAAAGCATAATCATCGTGATCATTACTCTTCCCCTTTTGAATACCGATGCTCGCTCGCGTTAGTCATAACCGCGACTTGTCCACAACTGGAATTATTTGGTCGCGATGTCTGCACCACTGGTTTCCCATGTCAACGCGGTACGACACCGGTCCCATTCTTTTGGATACTGTTCCCGTGGGCCATTTATTTGGATTCGAGGTGTAATCGCGTGCGAGTACCGATTCTCCTACACGAATAGGGGGCTGGATAGTGCCTCCTGCATGAGCTACCTGACGAGCGCCCCACTTGTACGACGTCTGGCCGTAACGCATCCAGTCATGTCCGCATTCGACGCCCAGTTAGCAATACTGCTGGTGGCACGCCCGTGGTTGCATGCTCAGATTTGCGATAGTTGCCGTTACCACATGTGCAATACAATGCCGGATCTTTACATAAAAATAGAATAAATGAGATTTTACAAATAGATAAAACTATATTGACTTAAAATCAACTTAAGGAATTACAACGTGTAATTTGTCGGACATCCGACACGACGCGACGTTAAAATGTATGGGATTCTCAAGCGCTAGCTAAATCAATTCCTTATATTTTAGCATTTCGACTTCGCTCCTTCTGCATAGTGTATCAATGATAAACACAGGCTCTTCTTAGTTAAATCACTTCATCATCATCATCGAATGAAAACAGCTTGTAGAAATGGCTAAGAAGATGATGTGTGCTGTAATGGGTTCGTGGGCTCCCACGAACCCATCAATGTCATCAATGTCTTTGCTATATTAAAATGTACTCTGTGGTCTTTGCAAACTGGCGTGATGCTATGTTATGAAATGGTATAAATAATAAAGAGACACGCGATTGCAGCAATCCCGAGAGATTTGCCGTTATTTATTGAAGTAAGTTGTATTAAAGAGTTCAGTTTTATAACTTCGAAGTCTTTCATCAGATGTTCACCAAATTAAAATGCGACAATTTCGAAGCATACTTTTTCAAACAAAAAAAGATTTTTTAAAATCGGTCCACACTTGACGGAGATATCGGTGAAACTACAAAAAAAAACCTAATGTCGAACTTAGAACCTCCTCCTTTTTGAGCAGTCGGTTTAAAAGGCCTCGACCCAAGTAAAAAATAAGACTCGTACTCGCGTCGGTGGTCAATCCCGAATGCGAATTCGCAAGTTGTCTCAGCATGCGTATTGTAACTTGACAAGGCCTTCGATTGCGAATGTTATTAAGATAAATGTAAGAGCGGGCGTACTCAGGATTCTCAAATGATAACGATCAGACATCTTGTTTACACTTTTTATTACTCACACCAACAGTAAGTCTCACAACTTAATTTTATGAAGATATGTGCACAGTTAAATACAATTCAATACTGAGTTCTTTCGACTAGAACCAGCCTATTTATACGTTTAAACAAATGACAAGACGTCACACAGCAACAACATCCGGTGACATTCGTTTATCAATTAATTATAGATTTAGGTTTGTAAAAATACAGTAATTGTGTACATTATTTGTTTAGTAATTAATAATACTTTTTACAAATATTTTGAACGAATATAGTTACCAATTATTTTATTGAAATAAACTAACAGTTGGTGAATCTACCTTCCATTTTTGACTTTAAAATATTACTCAAATAAAAACAAATCTTTACAATAACAATACATAATTCGTGTTTCCGTTATGTCATCTGCCTTTTTGACGTTTTGATTTCGTCTCTGCTGCTAGTTTCATTTACCAGCGCTATCACGGCCATACTGACGAGCGGGCCTTGCTAGGCCCAGCGAATCTCTGAAAATCATAAAAAAAATTAAAATATGAGTGAGTGAATGAGTCAAACTCAGAGATCGCAGATAGTGGCTTGTCCATTAAGATTCAGAGGCCCATCTTTGACTTGTTTTGACTTAAATTTTATTGAATCATCCAACTTAAACCATAGCCATGACCAAGGCCTTTTTACACATCCATTTTGCTAACTCAAATCAAATTCAGAGGTATCAGATCGTAGCTTGATCATAAAGATTCAGAGGCTAGTCTTACGACTTGTTTTGACTGAGTTTTATTTAACTATCAAACTCAGAGGTCGCAGATCGTTGCTTGATCATAAAGATTCAGAGGCCCCGTCTTTGACTTGTTTTGACAGAATTTTATTTAACCAACTAATTCTGAAACTCAGAGGTCGTAGTTCGTTGCTTGATCATAAAGATTCAGAGGCCCCGTCTTTGACTTGTTTTGACAGAATTTTATTTAACCAACTAATTCTGAAACTCAGAGGTCGTAGTTCGTTGCTTGATCATAAAGATTCAGAGGCCAGTCTTTGACTTTTTTTTTTTTTTTTTTCATTATTATTTATTCTTGCTATCACGGTCTAGTCGTTCAAAGTTCATTGAGTGACCAAAGTCTTTTTCTAAAACCAAAACCTTTTTTTTTTTTTTTTTTTTTTGCTTCCGTTTCGGCCATTCTATGCTTAGGGTCTAAACGGATATGGTATTTTCAATTGCAGGGGAGGGGCTATTTTACCTAGTTAATCAAAAGGGCCATTCAGTAGCCTTCGATTTCGTATATAGGTGAATTGTAATGCCAATTACAATTCACCTATTTTATTAACCCAAACCCATTCAGTTTGACTGTTAGCTCTAGATGTACCGCGAGTAATAGCATGATGTATGAAGAAAAAGAAAATAAAAATGGCTGTAATCTGTGCCATTGTAGCGGATTCCCCATTTGTAATAATTCTACATGAGGTACCAAAATATTAATTGAAATGATCATCAATAGGGTGAAGTTCGGAACGCAAAAGCTTCTAATCTTCGTGATTACAAAGTCCAAGTACCACTGATAGTCACTAATGTCACATTAAATGAAACAAAAGAAGAAGACACCAGGTATCTTATTCACGACCTTTAGCCATCACATAGCTCTCATCTCAATTGCTCTACTCGCACATCCCTACGTTGTCGAGTCAACTCAACTCTCTGAACTCAGAACCTGTTCACACAGAGATTTAGTCTGTCCTATGTTACGTCTATTCATCATCTACAATCTCAATTGGTACTTCAGCTTTGTATATCTTACTAACACAATCTACGCATAGTAATAAAAATTAGAAAACCAAAATTATTTCAATTTTCGTAACGAAGGCTTGTCGATTCGAACGTCATCAACATTAACATGGTGACCTCACCTCTCGCGTGACTATGCGAGTTTACTTTATCTTAACCTCATAACTCTACAGGAATCCTCTATAAGGTTTCTTACACAAACGTGTTTATTTTAAACCAACTTACAGGACCACAGTTGCTACAAAGACCTCCAGTTGCCACACTGGCCTACAGTTGCCATAAAGGCCTCCAGTTGGCACACTGGCGTTTAGTTGCCACACAGGCCAACAGTTGCCATAAAGGCCAACAGTTGCCACACAGGCCAACGCACAACGCGCGGCTACTCCTGACTAAACTAGATCATTGGGTTCGTGACAATAGGGAAATTTTAGAACTTTGATCTTTAACTAAATCATTACCCTGGGCCATGTACCACCAGTCGCTCAAATCAAACTTTAAAACATCTTCTGCAGCGAAAACTGCCAAGCTTACAGAAACCCTCGAGTAAAACCTCTAACGCCACGGCTCTGTAGCCGAACAGCAATTATATTGCTCTCACACAACGGTCTCTCAAGACCCCGACCTCCGCCAGAATCCACTGGTACGGTCAAACATAATACGGCTGATAGACTCAATTACTCGACATTTTGAGTTTTTTAACATCAACATCGACTGGTACATGACCCGCTGGCATCTTCCTTAACCTACCGTGTCCATACTTGTAGGTTTAAGCGTATCTATTTAAAGCTTTCGGTGTATAATGATCACTATCCTGTCATAATCACCTATCGCGGACTTAATACCGGGCCTCTTCAGTTTTCGTACTAAAGTTTCCCACACAACACTATTCATTAGAAAAAGGTCCGACGATCAACAAGTTAAACTAAATAAAGTAAAGGCAATGCATACTCAACTCATAAACCCACTTTAAAAAAAACCCATCGCCACATGGTACGCATGAGGTGCGGTCCAGAATTGGTCTTATGAGTAGACATGTTAATCAGATTCGGTTTCACTACCACAGTCATCAACTATGACGTCTAATTCTCAAAGAACTTGGCGATCGGGTATCCTTCCAACATGATTCGCGTTTTCTACTTAAAGATTTTGGAACATACTGATGGCTTATAAAAGGGAAACAACTAACCCTGATACTATTAAGGAGCTTCACGAATTAACTCTGATCAATATCATAAATATCAGATTATCAACAGTAACCCTTTACTGTCGGTCACTAACTCAGTTTTCATGTAAGAAAAACAATCGCGTGATCTACTGTTATCATAATATTACTTTGAAAGTAAGCAAGTGAATTCAGATCTGAAGACGGTGGTTGTACATCGTTACGCAACAAGATCCGTCCTGAATACACGCAAATGACCAGTACCGTTACTAACTCGATACAATTACGATAGCCCAACGACATTACTAACTCGCTTTGCCACTGAAAACGACTAGTTATTCAGTCATTTTGGATATCTCATCTCCTTCTTATGGGATATCTCATCCTAAAGTTCGTACTGAACCAAATGTTGAAACTAGGAAAGTACTAACAACCCAATAGGTAACTTATTAGCTACTTGCTTTTTACCAGGTGTGTCTTAATTACCTAGTGATAGTGCTAGGTATAACCACTATCAACCAATTCAGTGTTCCAACATGAACACTTAAAACTCGAAATAGCATCTCATCACTAGAGAATATTCGACTTCACTATCAAAATAAAATGGAAGCGACTCACCGAGTATTCCATTCCAAACTTGCGCACGTTCGTACCGTTCGGCTAAGACCAGCGAACTGCTTGCATGCTGTTCTTCTTAACCTCTCAGATGTTGACACGTCAACCTTCGCGCTCAGCATCTGAATCGCTAGCCTTCAGCAGAGGCTTCAGGCTGCGACACAATATGGTATCTGAAACATGAAAAATATTACGAGAGTATAATGTTCACACGGTTATCTTAACCATACACAGCTTTGATGGAAATTAACCTGTGCATCGGTGTAGTAACCTAAACCAATCAATCTGCCTATCCATATGTATAAACGATTACTTTATGACAATTATGTTTCCTAATGTACCTGGTAAACAACAATAACTAACACCGGTCTACTCTCACGTATTATTCATTACGACTACTTTATTTATGCTCAAAACTTCTAAATCGTCCATCAGGTGGGTATATTATCGACATTAGCCTTTATAAATCCTTTATCACAAGACAAAATAAAATTTGTTGTTTAATAATATTTTGCACTTATTTTCGGATATTTAGTCAATCTACGTGTAGTTGACACTGTAGTATCATGATTTCCTTGAACGTTATGACGCCACCAACATGGCGACCAATTGTGGCTACGTTTCGAAATACATAAAGAAAGTCGTATTTTTTTTTTTTTTTTTTTTTTTAATTCAACTACCCTCTTAACCCAGAAACATTTCTCATAAAGTGAAAATTTGAAGGTGGTGGTGCTGCAGATGAAACAGAAGTTGTCTCGGAATGTTCCTAGTGTTTCTTTGTATACCAGCAGCCCTCAAATGGATGAACTGGTTTCTTGCAGATTTTACGAACAATGATCTGCAATCACGAGAAATATGTGGTTTAATGCAATTGTATCACGTCGCAGATGAAAGCATACCTTGGTTGTTTAGCACAGGGTTCAACTGATATAACATCGGCGGGTTGTTAACTATATTTTGCTAATATAGCAAATCAGTTTGATTTGTGTTCTTGATGCTTGACCCGAGGGGTTCAGCTTGGTAAAACTATGATTTTATGCCACTGGAGCATTAGGAAAAATACTTGAAAGTAAACTTTATGACTTGGTACCATATTCAGAAAAAGATTTAGCTTGATTTGAAGTCTATTCAATACACACACAATTCCAATACACAATATAATATCTAGTTTAGCTACTTAATATTGTGCTACGAGTGCAAAAGAATGAGCATTAGTGTCTACCAATTGCTTGGTGCGTCTTAGCAAGCATGAAAATCCCTTCATCCTAGCAATAGACTGAACTACCTCGCACGGTGGATAGACAGGTAACTTGTTCACTCAATTGTTATTTTATGCTGGTCAAGATCATAATTAGGTAAATAAATTTTACTTAGCTTGTGGGTATTGGTGTTTTGTTTTTGAAAAACATCCTTTTCTGCAACTTGATCTGGCAACGAAGTAAATTCAGCTCATCCGAATGTCCTGGTCGAGTGGTCGGTAGGCTAGGCAAGGCGACTGTGTTGATGGGTCCAGTTGAGGCTCGGGTTGATCCCTTTCTTCTGATGTAAGAGCGGGCGTACTCAGGATTCTCAAATGATAACGATCAGACATCTTGTTTACACTTTTTATTACTCACACCAACAGTAAGTCTCACAACTTAATTTTATGAAGATATGTGCACAGTTCAATACAATTCAATACTGAGTTCTTTCGACTAGAACCAGCCTATTTATACGTTTAAACAAATGACAAGACGTCACACAGCAACAACATCCGGTGACATTCGTTTATCAATTAATTATAGATTTAGGTTTGTAAAAATACAGTAATTGTGTACATTATTTGTTTAGTAATTAATAATACTTTTTACAAATATTTTGAACGAATATAGTTACCAATTATTTTATTGAAATAAACTAACAGTCGGTGAATCTACCTTCCATTTTTGACTTTAAAATATTACTCAAATAAAAACAAATCTTTACAATAACAATACATAATTCGTGTTTCCGTTATGTCATCTGCCTTTTTGACGTTTTGATTTCGTCTCTGCTGCTAGTTTCATTTACCAGCGCTATCATAAATTCATGAGCATTTAATTGTTACGTCGTAATAGTAGTCGTTATTATCTACAGATAGTTAGTCCGGCTCTGGGTATTTATGTATGTGAGTTTAAATGTTTGTAAACACACTCACGATACTGGAAAAAAATCCTAGTGAGGAGCAAAGCAGTAAAAAAAAATGTAATGAGAGACAGAGCTCTCGACCTTCAGCTTTCTAATCTCGCTGCCAAATATAAAAATAACAATCTCCGTGTTCGTGTTCGGGTACTTTTCAAGGTCCTTTTTTGTTTGTAAATATATGCCCAATTTGCGATCCTGGAAGTAGACGCATGAAAGTTATAATTTTGTGCCATTTTGAAGGCAATAGACTTGCCTTCAAACATGAGACTTCTATCGACCTCTAATATCGACGTTATGTTAATGTTTAGAAAATAAAACGAAAGTATGGATGTTGAAAAAAAAAAAAAAATATGGAAGTGGAATTTACTGTTTTATAAAATTTACTGAGATTACGTGTGGTTATCATTTAATCATTGAAATATACAAACGAAATAAATGAAATATACTACTATGCTTACTTAAAAAACAAAAGTAAATTAAAATAAAATAAAACTACGTTAAGAATAATTAAGTGTTCTCATAAAACCGCAGACATTCAGACAATCACGTCTTTCATTCAGCAGCATTCAAATACACTCTAGGTTAGACAATGTACAGCAGGCAACGTAAATTGTAACATGTACTAGTTAATGACGAAAGTGAAAGATGGCTCTGCTCAGACAAGCTATCAGCCAGCCCGCCATGACCGCAGCCCCCGGTGCCTCCTTCCTGCGCGCTGCACTTCGCTTGTCGTGCACTGCCTCCTCTCTCACAATTACCTCTGCCTCCATTAACATATTATCAACCCAGTTGTCTACTCCCCAACGAGATTTCGACTTTGTCTTTAACCCTCTGTGTCGTGTTTTTGCCCTTCTTCGTGGAGGTGGTGGCTTTTTTATTTGTGGTGGTTTTGCCAACATTTCAAATTCCAATTTAGCCCAGTAATCGAATTCAAATTTAATATACAAATCATAGTTCTCTACTCTTTTGTACAAGACATCTTCCTCGATAAAATAAGGTTTTTGTTCTGGCTTATCGACTTTTGGCTCTTGTGGTATTGTAGGGAGAGGAAAGTCTCTAAATATTTCTTGGGGTGTTGGATCCATTTCTATATCTTCTTTGAAGTTAATTTCTTCTTTGAAAGAGAGAATAGCATCTGCACGTTTGTCACAAACCACCTGTAAAGAAAGTACAAAAAAATCTTTATTTTTTTATTTATTTTTTATTTGTTCCCGATATCATTTCGATCTTTGTCGGTAATTATGTGTCGTAGACGCCAAGTAATTTACACCAGTCTTGCCAAAGGGTATCATGTTATTGGGCTATGTAGGTTAGATAGACAGTCACTCCATGTAAGACCCTGGTACTCAGCTGTATCTGGTTAAACTGGAAGCCGACGCTTATAGGTATAGTTGAGAAAAGGCTAGGCAGATTGAATGTCTGACTTTCAGTTTGCAGGTTCTTTAGAGTTCCGTTCATCAAAAGAAAAAAGGAACCCTTATAGGATCAATTCGTTGTCTGTCTGTCTGTCGGTCTGTCCGTGTATCAAGACCTTTTACCTTGGAAGGCTTAAAGGTATCAAGTTGAAATTAATATGATTTTATTCAGTTCTGCATTGTCTTGGAGCTGTAAAAGATCAAACTTCTAAATCAACGCAATCAAAAGATACAGCCTTTTTTGTCGCATATTTAAGGAATCGTATGGGAATCAAAACTTAAAGGATACTTCCTATTGACCTAGAATCATGAAAAGCAAGAAGCAATGTCTTGTCATTTCGCGGAATGCGGATTTTGGGCACCATATTGTAGGGAACCATTTTTTTTTCTGCCGTACCCATCGTGTGGGGTATCAAAATAAAAGTTTTTAAGAGGTGATTTCAAATATATATAGCACTCATATGTTTAAATGAACCTAATTCGTTAAAAAAATAACTAAAACGTTATAAATAAAAAAAGTTTTTTAAATAAAAAACCAAAAAACCCGACTGCTTAAAAAGCGAACTAAAAAGACATAAACAAGAAGAAAATCATGCTGTGCAGTCGGAGGATACATCTGGTTTTGGTCAGCCAGCTCGCGATCCCTCGCGATGTCTCCTTTAATATACCTATACCATACTATGAATCGCCATAGTATGTCTAAGACAAGCGATGCGAATTAACGATCTTATAGCAGAGTTAGGTTAGGTTAGTATTTGAATTTCATAAACATACTGTTTGTAAAATTATTACCTTTGACAATCTCAGGACTCTAGAGAAAAATGTATTTGGCTATGGGTTTGGTAGGTTTAGTGGATCGATTGCCTTAAACTATAGGAGGACTACTGGCTCCTTCCTGACCATTGTTGAACTACACGGCTATAAAATGGCAGGGCGTGTCTGGCACACTCAATTAATGGGTCCCCATAAAGGGTCACTTGCACTTTAGAGACGAAGTGCCAAAGAGGCAACTTATCCGGAGGTGCTTGAGGAGTGGAGAGGTATACCACGGCTATCAGAATAATCCCGAAAGTACGGTCAAGATCCCTACCAACATGTTACTGGGTTAACTTCCTTCCTCCGAGTAAGTTTGCTCTTCTGAATCTCCACTCAAGCCAGCCAGTTAAGGCAAGAGAGATGTGGGAGCTCTGTTCCCACCTCTCTCTTGCCTTAACGTGTTCACTCTGACCACCAACTTCAGTGTTCACTCCGACCACCAATAAAGGCAAGCCAGAGACGAGGGAGAAGGCTTCTCCCTGGAGATCAGGTCTGTGGAGTCGCCACTGCCTACCAGCGGAATTAAAATCTACCGGCACAAACCTAGGGATCATTGAAGCGCGCAAGCCCCACCACGACGTAACCATGGAGTTTTTTGCCGGTTCTTCTCTATAGGAAACGACCAACCCGAACCGTGCACCTTTTTTCGAAGTTTTATAAGTGCCCATGTAGGCCTATGTGAAATAAAAAATTTTGATTTTGAATTTTGACGTCAACGTTGAGAAACTACGGTGGGGCAATTATAACCTTATTATTAACGTAACTAATGGAACTTGGACCTTAGCTGAAGTACCTGAAATAGTGCCCGAAAAGAAATAACGGAGGACTGCGTACAAAAAAAAATGTGAACCCTTCAAAAACACAAGTCTCGCGGCGCAGTTCTTCTACCGCAAAAAGTAGTGAGATCAAATGTATCGAAAGAATCGATCGAAGCGTGTCTACTACTAGTTAAATAATGTAGCATGGAACTCAAATATGTCGGCTGGGCGGCGTTCGGATATTTGCGTGGTATCTTCTCGTTCAATTTACCGCAGTGTCTGAAGACAAAAATCTATGACCAGTGTGTGTTGCCAGTGATCAGCTATGGGACCGAGACGTGGTCGCTCACATTGGGCCTTATCAGAAAGCTTAAAGTCACCCAACGTGCAATGGAAAGGGCTATGCTCGGCGTTTCCTTGCGTGATCACGTCAGAAATGAGGATATCCTCAGGAGATCCAAAGTTACAGACATAGCCCGAAGGCAAATACGGCAAATTGCTGGCAGAGCGGATGCCCGATGGGGCCGAAAGGTTCTGGAGTGGTGACCGCGAACCGGCAGACGATGCATTGGAAGGCCTGCCACTAGGTGGACCTATGACCTGGTAAAGGTTGCGAGAAGGCGCTGGATGCGAGACGCACGGGATCAGTCAATGTCCAGCAGTGGACGTCTTTCGGCTGAAATGATGAAATAAAAATGTGTCGGGGATTTTTAATTTTTACAAGCTTTTATTTAACACACGCCATGTATGTAAGTGTGTTCAGGTCAAATCTTGCAATTGAATTTTTAAGCAGTTTTTTTTAACCGATTGAGATGTAATTTTGCATTCACGTTTAGTTTGGATGACAATGCATGCTTAGCTAAGTTATGTCATTCTAAATCCAATATGACGGACGGCCCAAGATGGTGGCATAGTTAGTTTTGGTGCACTGCCATGATATTGGTATCAAATGAAAGGATTTGCTGAGAAGAATACGAAAAAAGCTTGTTTTAAAAAAAGTTTTTGAATTTATAATTTTATTGGCACTGACTTCCAATAAATAAGTTCTTTATTTTTAATCTCACTTATTGTTTTTAATCGTTGCGTTTATAGAAGACGGTCATCTTCTGGAAATTCTTGGAGATTTTTTTTATGACTTGGTAAAAAAGATATAGATAGCAAAACATTTTCTTTTTTATTACTAGTTTTTTATTAACTTACAATTGACTTATGTATGTTCGCGTCAAATCTTGTAACCGAATATTAGAGCAATGATACACAACCGATTAAGATAAAATTTTGTTAGCACGTTTGGTTTGGATGTGTGTTTGCACCAAACCAAGCGTGCTTACAAAATTTTAAGTAGGTTAATAAAAGCTAAAAAACTTGTTAATAAAAGTAAGTTAATAAAAGCTAAAAAACTTGTTTAAAAAACTTTTTTTAATTGGGTTTTTTCTCTACTTAAAATAAATAGTAAATAAATATATACGCTGTGATACTTACAGTAAGACGGACACATACACACTTCGAGTAAAACTGGTCGTACAGTGATAACTGAAAACATAAATATATATGTACTGCAAGCTAACAAACTTACGTAAAGTTTTTGACGCCGAATATATTTTTTTTTAGCCTAATTTGTCCTATGCCTGGGCAAGGCCTCGCCCTTTCCTGCCATTACTCTTAGTGTTGTGTTTAGTCTCTTCAAATCTCGAGGAAGCTATCCAAGGCGTCCCACCATCATCTTCTCGGTCTGCCGTGACCCTGTCTATCTGTCTCAGGGCTCCAGCCTTGCGATATACGACCCCACAGCATTATAAGGCAGGCCTTGCAGTTTTTTGAGGGCAATTTTTGTTCTGGACTCTATTAATTAAAAGATTTGAAATAGCCTACAGACCGATTCTGCTGAACCTACCTACTGTTGGCGCGATAGTAGCGATGTCCAAGCTAACGTGGCCCGCTGGCTTGCCCGCCAGTAATTTCCTCTAGTGAATTTCCTACTGTTATAGATCAGCCATCTTCAATCGCGGTTAGCGACACTACACCCTAAAACCTTACCATGAGTACGATATAAATGTATATGTCATATACCAAGTGACTAATCAGGGCACTATGTATAACGCCCGGGCATTAATCTAGTCAAGTGAAATCGGGCAATGTACATGGCACTTAAGACCTTCTTTCCACGAATTTTGAGGGGCCGCTCATCTCAGAAGTGATTCATGAAAGTTAGGAAGGACGACTACCATACCTTATATGTGACATATCCCTTTTTAACGTCTTCTTGTTTTAGTAGCTCGAATCTCTCGCGATATATTTGCTCTGTGGGCAATGTGCATGCTTTCTTGTGACCTTCCCATTTCTCTTTGACTGCAACAAAACATAACATCACACCTGCATTAATCAAAACGTAAATAGAGGTAGATATGCGTGCTCATAGGTACATCTATGGACGGACGGACGACGAGTCAATCAACAGCACTACTAAAAATAAATATAAAAAATAAATAAATATAAATATGTCTTGCCTGCAAAACACCCGTATGGATAAGCTGGAGAGTTATTTTATCGAAACAAAAGCTTCTAACTCGAAAATAGAGGAAACATTTACTGATATGGAAAAGTCAGTCAACTATGTATCCGACCAGTAAACATCACTCGATACAAAAATTATTAGCTTGGAAAAAGAACGCGAGTCCATGGTTTCTAAATTAACTGCGTAAGAAGAAAAAGTGGAGTCATTCGACCGTTCCTTAGTAAAGACATGTATTGAGCTTCGCAACGTACCCAAGAAAACTAAGGAATCTAAAAATAAGTTATATAACGCTTTACTATAACTATCAAACAACATTAATTAAGGTTAGAAGCATCAGACATACGCGACGTCTCTCGACAGCCGTCAAAGTAGGAAAGTGCAAATTCTACCCTCACAGTCGAATTTACTAATACCCTATACCAAAACCAACTTTTTAGCAGCTGTTAAGGACCTCAACAAACAAAATCCTAACAACAAACTTAACTCTATTCACCTGGGCATAGCAGCTCCAAAAGCGCCTATTTGTGCTGCGGAATAGTTAACTTCCATCTCTAAACGACTTTTCTATCTGGCACGAAACTATGCCAAGATGAACCAGTACATGTTTTGCTGGACCGTGGACTTCATGATGAAGAAGAATCCTGACAGCTTCTCTATCGTTATTAAAAGTGAACTGCAAATTCAAAGGATGTCAACAGCGACTGTTACAAACAATCCATGACTAATTCAGCTTTTAATAAGCTCTCCTTTTCTGTTTCCGGTTCTCGATTCAGCTTGTTCTATGTATGAATGTTGACTACTGCACACTTAACACTTCATATGCCTACAATTTATACATACGCTTATTTATTAACCTACCAAAGACCCAAAAAGAAAGTAATTTTTAATTTTGTAGATTTTTTTATTTGGAAGTCGATAGTTCTTTTTTGTAAATAAGTTTTTTGAATTGTTGGTTTTCTTCTGTGTACTACTTACAAGGAAAAATAAGGTAAGTATTTTTATCCTTGAGGCTTGGCTCTATGAGGTGGAACTTCAAGGCTTTGAATTCCAGTGGATACGCTTCATACTGGTGGATAGTAGCTCCGGCCCGACTAGAGCCATTAATTCTGAAACAATAGACAAACGCCGAATATTTCAACATAAAAATACTTTTACAAAGGTAGACAGAGTATCATTAGTAATTGTTCGATCTGATGTTTTAAACAACAAAATAAAACATAAATATATCTTAAATATAAATGATGATACTCGATAAATATTGTTAAAGCGAAAGGAACTCTGCTTGTTTGTTTATTACCTTTTCATGGCTAAACGAAGCTAGTGGAATAAATGTATTATTTTACTGTATGCTTCGTTGTTTTGTGTAAAAAATAGTAAATATTATTAGTAACACAAAACAAGCGAATTAAAAAAAAAGGTAACATATTTTAACTTATTTTCTCACAATAATTTTTCAATTTTTTACTGCTTGTGATAATTTCTTACAAATTTAATGTTCAATACACAGTTATCTATTTATCAATAAATGAAATGACTCAAAATCAGAAGCAAGTGGTGCAGACAACGATTAACAATGAGCAAAGGTTTCTCATCGACTTGTCTGCCCACTAAATGCCACAGAAAATTGGAGTAAGATCACTATCACTGTTTCTAGGATGCTTTTGTTGCTAATGTAAACAAGAACTTACATGTACAGTTCGTTCATAGGAATATTTGGAATTTCCTTGCGTGAGCTCTTTGGGACGAACTCGTTGCGCCTGTCGCCAACATTGCCGGTGATGGAGTGGATCCAGTGGAAGTAGGGGAACAGGTCGATGAAGCGAGAGGGGGCCGCGCAGCCGGGCCCGTGGACGCCGAAGCCGATCTGATGAAGACATTTTGACGAATAAACAAAAGCAAAACATAAGATGTATTACTTAATGGTGAAGGAATAGATACAAAGCACATCAATATTTCGACAAGGGTGGGGCGGACGCTCATATTGGGGATTCTGTCCGCACACCAAGGACTGACTCTTGGATCATGACTGTGCCAGACGGTGGCACAGTAATCACTCACACACACACTGCTGCCAAACGCAGAGGGGCTCAGGGGAGGTACTTTTTCAATCGCCCCAGGGTTGTGCCTGCGTGTTTTTTAGTCACCCCCAGTCCTAACATAAATGCATTGAACAGAGAGGGTTTCATGGTGTCGGGCATAATATTGTACAAACCAGATTGAGATATCCAAAAGAGTTGGATACGAGCGTCATCCCGTTGTCCCAGACACACTGCGTCGCACTGTTTGGAGAGTACCCGCACAGGTATGCAGAGGGCATGAGTTTCGGTGATGACAACTGGAAACATAGGCATCCTAATATCATAAAACTTTAAAGCTAATCTATAGTAATTATACTTTCATCAATACTTTACTTTATAATGTTTGTTTTTTTAGTTTGTACCGAATAAGCTCCGATACTACTGGAAATTTTAACTACATTTTATCTCCAATAGAAAGCTAAATTATCAGCTAAGTAACATAGGCTATAATTTATTTTCAAAAAGAATAAAAAATCCTTAAGAAAATTGCAAAATTTATTATTAGTTCTTATTCAAATAAATAGTTTAACAAATTGGTAGGGTAGGTATGTAGGGTAGGAGAGGATAGATAGGTATATAGGGTAGGTAAGAGTAGGTAGGTTGATAGGTAGGGCAGGTGGGTAGGTAGGTAGTTTTTTTTTTTGGCTCCTTCCTCTTTGCTCAAGGCGGAGTCAGCCAGCTACGAGGTTCCTCGGACAGAATCCGAAACCAATGGCGACTTATCTTTATTTCCACTTTTTATATAACAATTCTTACTTACTATTACATTCTTATATATATGACATGACAAGTGTTCTATTCTTATGTTTCTATGTTTCTAACTACCTAGATCTCTATACAGCATATTATGACAAAATATTTAAAAAAAACCGTGCTGTATTTTTCTCGGTGATTAATTAATTAAATTTTTTTCTTTTAATTTCTAGGTCTGGTTTATGTTCCAGTTTGTATCTCTCCAGGCCATAGGCCGGGCAGTCGTTCAGTAAGTGAGTCACTGTCTCGTCTTTTTCGGGGTCACATATGGATGGGGTTCCCTTGTCCTTGAATCTGTTCAGATACTCAGAGAACCCACCATGCCTTATTTGAGTAATTATTCCGGTTGGCCTATGTCACCCATACTGTGCCTCCAGTTCCATTCGAATCCTTACGGATTTGCCGCTTGACGAATGAAACCGGACCCTGGTCGTAGTCTGGCCTCTTCTTCAACTTAAGAGCCGCATATTTAGCCAGCTGGTCTGCTCTCTCATTCCACTCCAGTATTTTTGAGTGAAAATCTTAATGCGGTTCACAGAATACATCTACTCACCAAGTTTCAACAGCATAGTTCTTATAGTTTCGGAAAAAAGTGGCTGTGACATACGGACCGACAGACAGACAGACAGACAGGACGAATCTATAAGGGTTCCGTTTTTTGCCATTTGGCTACGGAACCCTAAAAACCAGCACCACGCCGTCAGCAAAGGCTTGGCAGTAGTTTCCCCTTTCCGCCAGCCCTTTTAGTAAGGGGTCCAGGAGGTTGTTAAGTAAGAACCTCTTCATCCGCTAGGTAGGTAGTTAGGCAGGTGGGTTGTTAGGTAGGGTAGATAGGTAGCCAGTTGTAGGAGCGAAGCCGTGGGGTACAACCATTAGAGTAATATAGAAAGAAGAAGGGTTATACAGGTCCAGAATGAATTGGTAAAAGCAAGGAGGATATTAAAAGTAAAAAATAAGATTGATCATTCAATATACTATGTAAGGAAGGTTTGAGTAGGTAGGTTGATAGGTAGGGCAGGTGGGTAGGTAGGTTGTTAGGTAGGGTAGGTGGGTAGGTAGGTAGGTAGGGTAGATAGGTAGCCAGTTGACAGGAGCAATGCCGCGGAGGGCAGCCATTAGAGTAATATAGAAAGAAGAAGAGCTTATACAAGTCAGAATGAATTGGCAAAAGTAAGGAGGATATTAAAAGTAATAAATAAGATTGATCATTCAATATATATACATGATAAGTTTATTAGCACGTAAGTAGACGGGATAATAAAAGCAATGAGGGAAAGAGGAAGACAGAAAAGGAATTTAAGAGACCATCTAGAGAAAAATTCAAATAGATTGTCGTTATAGTGATTCGAATTGGTTACCTCTTCTTTGTTATAGAATTCTTCGCATATTTTTTTATCCAAATATTGTATTTTATATAGAACTTTCTCCAAAATTTCATTTTCTGCAAATAATAATGATTTTGTTTACTACAGGTTGAAATTAATCACAGGAATATCTTATGCGTCATGCATATTAAAGTTACTGACGAATCAATGAGTTTGAAATATCGACAGAGATAGAATAACTTTTATGTATCACTTTCTTACATGACGCTCTAATAAATTAAATAAATTAATTTCTTACCGTGCGTAAACCCAATAAGATAGATATATCTAGAAGAGTTCAATGTTTTTACGGTCGGGAAGCAGATAGGCGACAACGGAACTAAAATCAAGATACATAGTTTGTTTAAGAGGATTTTGATAACGAAATTGTTTTCTAAAAATATCATCACTGAGGAAAACGGATCGTTTACGGTAATGAAGATCAACTGTATTGAAAATTATCTGTATTCAATTTATACAAAATTTTAAATTATAAAGTGAAAAGAGAAGAAGTGAAGTAAATTTGAAGTAGTGCAAATTAAAAATATGATCTGAGCCAGAATTCTGCCACGTTGACAGTGATAGCATCTTCCTGGCAATAGTATTTCAACAAAGAACATGTATTCTTGCATAGTTAGCCCGAAAATTATTTTCGGGCCTATTGCCTACTACAGGTGAGAGTTTACATATCAAAGTCCTTTTTCATGCCTTGGAAAGCATACAAGTCCAACCCATCAACGTCCTTGCCATAATTTTAAGGCAATTATCACAGACATAAATCTAAATAGATGACGCGATTGTATGTGCTTCGCGTGCCGAAAAAACGCGCTAAAGTTACGATCGATGATCGTAATCTGAATTTTTATTTAGCATTATCAGCACAGGAAATTCACCGAAATCTAGAAAAATCCAAATTCCATATTGAGCTGTAAAGAATGTATAGAAAAAGTTGGCCGAGGCATTGGCAATGTTTTTATTTATTGGTATGTAACTTCTTTTTAATTTTTTTGTGAAAAAGTGGTACGCTTGGTTTTCATACAGGTGGAGGGACTTGCGTTTTCTATTTAGATTTATGTCTGTGTTAATTATAGACAACCTGTGTTACCAAAGAGCCAGCAACGGAGTATCAGATATCAGATAGGCAGTCGCTCTATACTAGTATTCAGCTGCATCAGATTAAATTGAGAGCTGACTCCAACATACTTTGGCAAAGACTAGGCAGATGATGATAAAAATGACTCACAGTCGTCAAATCCATTAAGATCCAGCTCAATGATGGCGATGCTGTTAAGCATGGAGTCCTCGTATTCAGGGTGAGTGATGTAGGAGACGGGCTTGGCATACCAGGGTGTGTCCTGAGTGGCGAGGAACACAGCGCGGCTGTTTGATCTATGGAAAGAAACAAAATGCAAAACACTACAGACAAAGATTGACAATAAACAATTGAGCCTGCGCAATTTGTTTACTATCATATATATATATGTCACGTCGAAGTACCTATGAATCGTAGAATCGCCATCTTTAATTCCAATGTCTAGAGGCAATTCCTTTATTCTTGACTGGAGCAGACTGGAGCGGGTTACTTCAATAACACACAACACTGGATTGAAACTCAAGAGTGTTTATTTGATTTAGTTACAGGCACTTTGAGTTTTCAAATGAACTTGAAGCTAAAACCACATCGCGTGGCTTGCTAGATCGCTAAGCCCTTGTCGATCGCTGGAGGAGATCTAGCAAGAAACTCCAGGACACTCTTTTTAAATGTTTTTATAGATTACACAATCACTTTATGACAATTAATTAGGTTTTCAAACATCTATTCGATTACATTTATTAATCAGTTCTTATTTTTCACACATAGTCCGCGCGACGCGCGTTCTAAGTGGGCGGAACTTCCATATTGTTTTTGTTTAGACACTAATTACTTGGATAGTTGAGTAAAGTTAGCAAACAATACTAAAATGCTGATCAGTTAATTATTTTAACATTAAACAACCTCAATACTCACAAATACAAAGTGGTTTGTAGTTTATTATTGAAATAGTCATCTAATAACAAAACTATTCAAGTTTCCGGTGATCTAACAATCTTACTAATTAGAAAGTTTCTCATTATTACATAGCTGTGTAAAATAGTCTTATGACTTCTTAGTATTTAATCATTTACTCAAATTTGTTTAGTTCTCGTATTAAATTATTAAATCTGGTTATTGGTCATAGAAATTATAACATCCGCCATTGTTTGACAACTTAATAAGAATAACATAATGAAACACATTTACTTCGTCAAATGTGCAATAGTTAAAATGAGAACAAATCCAAAAGTCCTACAATAAGTGTTCCTGTTTAATTTAAACATCTCGTATTAATTAAACATTAAAATTAGCATATGAATTATGAATCAATACTGATTCCACAGTGAGCCAATAGATGGCGCTGAACTCAAAACCCAACTTAAATAGACATAGACACATAAAACGATTAATTAGGATAATAAATTAGCAAATTCACGCCTACGCGGCGTCACGGCCATTGTGATCGGAGGCTCGCGCTCTGGGCCTTCCGGTGTCCTCAGTCTCTGTGTTTCTTGGTTGTTATCTGTAATAGCGGAGAAATATTTGTCGGCAGATTATTGTTGTTTATCATCCTACAGTATTAATTAAGTTTAGAATCTGATAACAACTGATTTTATTTATCATTGACAGCTTGTAATAAATCTAAGCTGAGTATGCCTTATTTTGGAAATATTGAATGTATTTTTACACCCACAGCTATATGCTTTAGGTATTCTACTTGCTATATGGTAAAGACCAATGTTGTTAGGAAACAACTAACTGCTACATGTCATGTCAATGAAGGCATACAATTTCTATTTCAGATTTTTGACATGGAATAATCAGTTGCTAGCTTATTTAGTCCAATTTGAATCTTGTTTGCAGAATGTTATTGTTTGTATTATCTTACAATATTCATTGATTTGTAATAGGTAATAGTCAGTTTAAGTTATCAATTTATCACTGAATACTTATGAAATTAGGTAACTATTAAGTTTATCTCAAATGAAAATATTTGATGCATTAATGAGCACATACCTACTTATAAGAAGGCTTACATAGCAGCCTTGTATTTGGTAAGTATAGTGTAGGTAGTGTAGGAGTATTGTGATCAGCTGTTTTTTGTTTAGTTTCATTCTCACGGGACGGTAATGCTCTGTGATAGACACAAAGTCTTTGATTTGACAGGATTTAAGGATAGGATCAGGAACACCGCTCTGTGATAGACACAAAGTCTTTGATTTGACAGGATTAAAGGTTAAGGAGTTTAGGATCATTGCTCCGTGACAGGCACGAAGTCTTTGATTTGACAGGATATAAGGAACCAGGCTCTGGGTGGTCTTGTACACCGTGGACCCAGCAGGATAACATGAGAGATTGTTCATTAGCGGCCTCCACGCCTAACCAATGGATATTAAATCTTTATTAGTTGCTTCCACAGCAAACCAATAGATTGTGTGTTGTATTATCACTATTAGTTTCCTCCACGGATTACTAACAGACAGCTTATTGTGTTATCATTATTAGTTGCTTCCACAGCATACCAACAGTATAGTTTATTGTGTTATCATTATTAGTTGCTTCCACAGAATACCAACAAGATAGTTGTGTTATCATTATTACTTGATTCCACAGCATACCAATAGGATAGTTTGTTGTGTTATCAATCTTAGTTGCTTCCACAGCATAATAAGATAGTTTATTGTGTTCTCATTATTACCTCAAATCCATCTGCATGGATGCTGATAGTTTGGTGTTGATATAACCTATTATTTTATTAAGTGCCTCCAGAGCTATAGGTTATTGGACATCTCAATAATTAGAGCTTGTTTTATTATTCATTTTTATAATTGACTAAATATGACAATAGAATAGCATAAACTGAAACGAGTTACAAAAACATAATAATAACAGTAGTCCTCCTGACTGTTGAGCCATCTGCATAAGGAGGTACTATGGTGCACAAGGCCAATGGCTCAACATGCTTTTTGAAGCATGGGGGTTCACCAATTTCAAAACTCTGGGCTGCTACAGAGGAATCCCTATTGGAAAAACCCCATAAACAAATTTTGCCCAACCTAGGAATTGAACCCAGGAATAATAATTTAAAAGTACTTTGTTGCATGGTAGTATCATGCACAAGCGTCATGTAGTTATTCGACATGGCTATTGTGTTGAGCCTTCTGATACAACAACACCGTATCAGTTAGCGAGGTGAGTAGAAGATAGTTTGAAAACTTCTCACCTTTTACTTTAGTTATGTTGGGCTGGAAGTCATTTTTCAGCTGACCTCTATTTGGTGGCTTGTATGTATGTTGGTAGCTTCTAAGGTCCTGACCCGGCGACACGGTCACTTGCAAACCAGGTATTTTTAGTTTTGTTTCCACATCCTTGATAATACTTGACTATGTAGGTAACCATTTTGATTTTTGATATGACACAGGAATCTGGAATGTGAGAAGGTATACAGATAAATAATAATAAAAGAAAAGATGATCCTATTAATATTTAAATAAGTAGGAGTTAGTACTGATAACAATTAAATTATGTTATTGTTTTGAAATAGTAAGTGAGTAATTCAAAGTTAACTAGAATCTGATGACACTGAAATGAATAACTATGAAGATTGCTGCATTACTTATGACGGTGTTTGCACTAGCTAAAGATTAATGTTAAAACATGTTGAAAACTACTTTTAATGATGCATGTTTGCATACCACACACGCAACAACCTATTTACACACCTATTACAAACCTATTTCATTACAAAACATTTATGTGTGAACAAGTTTGAATACAAGCTAGGTAAAAAGTTGCAAAAAGAAAAGAAAGTTATTGAATGCTAAAAGTGACAAATTATCAAAAAACAAACCTGTCTTTTGATTGTTTTTATTCTGTGCAAGTGCATCCAATAACAAGCTTTGAAATCTGTCAGAAATTACTAATCTATTTACACCCATGTACCATAACAAGTAAAATTCAACTAAACCCATTGTGAGATTTAATTCATTAGGAAGGTTCTCAAATATTGAATGATTAAATAAACTTTATTATAACAAACTTAACTTGAACAAGCATAAATCTTAGAGCTTATAAAAAGCCCCATCAGTATCCAACTGACAGTCTGAACCAAGAATGTAGGGTCAGACAATTTTTTAATTAGATTTAACTTATAGCGCTATCACTGTCAAGAACCCCATAGCCAAAACAAATCTACCAGATCATGTAGACAGATAAGATGGAACACAGTAATCACATTAGATTCACTCAAATATGTCTTACATACACAGGACCATTAATTTACCAAAAATCACAAGGTCCATACATAATAGGTTACTCACACATACTAAGCGTACCTACTTGTAAATTAAAAGTTACCAGGTGGCTATCAGCTTATGACTATTTATTATTATATTATGATTATGCATGAACTGAAGCTCTGCTGATACTTACCCTGATTATAAAGTTTGTAATGACTCACCCAGGAGTATCACAACCCTTTCACCCATTCATACAAATACATTTATATTAGATGCATACTCACTCTACAAAAACCTCTAGATAATATTTTAAATATTGTTTAGTCTTGTAACCAAACAATTATTCTCACCCCAGCTACTTAAATGCAAATCGTTGTAAGTATTTTCTTGAGCACACTATAATTTTATTTTTATTTGTTGTGCTTTTCATGTTTAAGGAATGTGTTAATACATTTTCTTATCTTACTTTACTTTAAAAAAAGTATGACATGCAACGGGTTCCACATTATTCAATAATAAACCCCGTTTGGTAGTCGGGTAAAAACAATAAATTGCAAAAATGCCAATTAGTGCGTCAACATGAATATGTCATGGCACTTTCTGCCAAATGTTTACTACTTCTGTTGCACATACATTCTGTAACTTACTTAACTTATTTACCTACTAAACTTTTGTTTTAGCTACCTAAATGTAATGAATGCTATAAAAATAAGTTGTTACTTTTTGTCCGGTACAAAACTCAACGTAGGTACTTTGAATTGTTTAACATTCATACACTCACACCTTGTCCCCATGGGGATAGGCAGCAACCACAGATTGCCACTTGCTACGATCCTTACATACTCCTCAAATAAAATAAAATTTCTCAAATAACTGAGCCATTGCAATTCTTAAGACAAAAGAACCATATTTAAACAATAACATTGAGTTCCTAGTCAGCTGTCTTATTTTATGGAGTAATTTAAGCCGTTTCATTCATTTTAATTCCACAAATTGCCACACAAACAACAGCAGGGACCACTCAGTCAGTAAGGGGTATTGTGTCACCCAGTTACCGGGTTTTGGTTGCTCCATGTAAAGCACCGGCACTCAGCCGAATCCAGCCAGAATGGAAGCCGTCCCGGACTCGGTTGGGAAAAGACTAGGCAGATTGATTAAAATTGTCACACAAAAGGTCACTGACCTTGCCTTGTATGATGAAAATAATTAAGAATGTTAAGTTACATAAATAAAAAAAAACAGAATACTCCCCTCAACCATGATGGAATCTATCAATGGACAGATCAAGTTGTTCGCTTAGCTGCTTCGGTCATTCTGTGCTGTATAAAGTTTTGGCCACAATGGTGTAGGACAGCATCCATGCCACTAGTCAGTAGCTTCTTCTGTCGTTTCAATAGAGTTCAGATCGTTCACGTAAAAATATTCCAGTTATTTTCGCCTATGTCTGGGCATCGCTTACTCTTGGAAATTATCATAGGAAAATCTTTTGCCATACCCTCGGCGCTGGCGATGTTGTACAAAATTCTTCGGATGGCTTTCATAGCATGGGCAGAAGGCGATAGTGGGAGCTGAGCCCAATTCTGATGTCACGTCGAAGTACCTATGAATCGTAGAATCGCCATCTTTAATTCCAATGTCTAGAGGCAATTCCTTTATTCTTGACTGGAGCAGACTGGAGCGGGTTACTTCAATAACACACAACACTGGATTGAAACTCAAGAGTGTTTATTTGATTTAGTTACAGGCACTTTGAGTTTTCAAATGAACTTGAAGCTAAAACCACATCGCGTGGCTTGCTAGATCGCTAAGCCCTTGTCGATCGCTGGAGGAGATCTAGCAAGAAACTCCAGGACACTCTTTTTAAATGTTTTTATAGATTACACAATCACTTTATGACAATTAATTAGGTTTTCAAACATCTATTCGATTACATTTATTAATCAGTTCTTATTTTTCACACATAGTCCGCGCGACGCGCGTTCTAAGTGGGCGGAACTTCCATATTGTTTTTGTTTAGACACTAATTACTTGGATAGTTGAGTAAAGTTAGCAAACAATACTAAAATGCTGATCAGTTAATTATTTTAACATTAAACAACCTCAATACTCACAAATACAAAGTGGTTTGTAGTTTATTATTGAAATAGTCATCTAATAACAAAACTATTCAAGTTTCCGGTGATCTAACAATCTTACTAATTAGAAAGTTTCTCATTATTACATAGCTGTGTAAAATAGTCTTATGACTTCTTAGTATTTAATCATTTACTCAAATTTGTTTAGTTCTCGTATTAAATTATTAAATCTGGTTATTGGTCATAGAAATTATAACATCCGCCATTGTTTGACAACTTAATAAGAATAACATAATGAAACACATTTACTTCGTCAAATGTGCAATAGTTAAAATGAGAACAAATCCAAAAGTCCTACAATAAGTGTTCCTGTTTAATTTAAACATCTCGTATTAATTAAACATTAAAATTAGCATATGAATTATGAATCAATACTGATTCCACAGTGAGCCAATAGATGGCGCTGAACTCAAAACCCAACTTAAATAGACATAGACACATAAAACGATTAATTAGGATAATAAATTAGCAAATTCACGCCTACGCGGCGTCATATATATGTTACAGGATGGTCAACTACACATTATATTAAAAAACTGGTACAACCAGTTATATAATTCACGCTTCCGACGGACTTTTATTGACAATCTATCGAAATACGTTATTATGTCATGATATCTTGCGAAAAAAATCCCGATTCAAAGAATGAATGCGCGTAACTCAACGATAATACAGATGTATTCCCGCTGTCCTCGTAGGCCATGTACCCGTTAAAGAGGACAAAGGGAATTTTATAAAATAACTAAAATTACTTCCCGTTGTCCCCGTATGCTGTCCCCGTTAATTTATTGTAATATATACTTTTCAAATTATGCCCGTTGTCCCCGTTGCGTTAATATTATACAAGTGAGAGTGTCATAAAGAGAGAATATTATACCTTTATAAATGCCTACTATACATATACAATTAAAAATACATAATAAAATATCTAAAGAAAATACACATGAAATTAAAAATTACCTAAAATGTAAGCAATAATAGTAGTCGTATATTTTGCTTTCGAAAAAGTTACGTAACAAACAAAAACAAACTACTTAAATCAAAATCGGTGGAAATTACTAATTCGCTTAGGAATTATGATGACCACAGACAGACACAGAAATACACACATTAAACTTATAACACCTCTCTTTATTCATCGGGGGTTAAAAATGGATATCAAACAACACCAAAATTGGCGGCAAAAAAATTTGTATGACTTAGTATTAGTTGTAGTTGTATTTCATCTATCATTGTTTTTTGAAATTTTGTAACATGTAATATTATGTATGTATGTTTATTTGTAAGTTTGTGTATAGTATTTTATATGGCTATATAATTTGTATATATTTTTTTTTTATGTAGCAGTACACCATAGGCTACCCTCTGTTTTATCCTTAGTTAGTCTATCCAAAGGTTGTCTGGTAGATATTGCTGTCAGCGGTAAGACCGCCTTTGTATCCATAGTATTCAATTGCTGTAAAATATATGTGTAATTTATTTTTTTGTGTACTATAAAGTATATTCTATTCTATGACATCGGATTTGGCCATCATTAGTTTTCGTTGAGAATTAGGCAGGCAATGTTTTGTGTTTTATAAAATTTAAGATTTTACACTCACTTAAAGGTATATTGCGGTGTAGGGACACATTATATGTACAAGCTAACTCAGCAAATATAATATAGTTGGTGACGCACGGCTGCGCCCGTGAGACAGAGAAGTTTTTAGTCGCAAATAAACTACAGTCCTAATTGGTCGTTTCTATTTAACCTGTTACCTCAACACGAAAAGTGGAGCACATAAAGTTATACATACATAATTACAACAGACATTAATGCAATAATAAATTAGCATCATAATAGCTAAAGTGGTGACCCCGACGTGATCATTTTATTTTGGGTGAGGTACACGTATAGACTGAAAAATGGACGGAAAAATTAATCCACCGCAAGGAGTTGCGCCGCGGGCGCAAGGTGTGAAGGAGGACATGTCCGGAGATGCCAGCGAAAAGGCGCTGGCCAGCATAACTGTCTCTTCGCGCATTCCTGAGTTTTGGACAGACCAAACGCGACTCTGATTTGTCCAGTTCGAGGCCGCGGTGGAGAATCAAAGGCTGAGTGATGCAGCCAAACAAAATCTGGTGGTTACAAAGCTAAACAAGGTCGCTATACAGCAGGTGAGCGATTTGTTATTGGCTCCGCCTGAGTCTCGGAAATATCAGACGCTGAAGGAAAGGCTGTTGGAAGTGTTCGAGGAGTCGGAGACGAGGAAATTGCAGAAGCTGATCAGCGAAATGGAGTTGGGAGACCAGCGCCCATCCCATTTGCTACGTCGGATGCGTGAGTTGGCCAGGGAGAAGGTGGCGGAATATCAATCAGTGTTAAATACGTATTTACAGAAGGCTAAGAAAAAAGATAAGTCTATAATTAACTGGTCGCCAGAAGCAAACGTTGCGTTTGCGAAATGTAAAACTAGCCTACAGAATGCGACTATGTTATCGTACCCGGTGCTAAACGCCGAGCTTGCAATATGGGCGGACGCGTCGAACGACTGTATCGGTGCCGTGTTACAAGTTAAGGTTGGCTCACACTGGGGCCCCTTAGGTTATTATTCTAAGAAACTCAGTGACGTGCAGCTTAAATATAGTACGTATGACAGGGAGCTATTAGCTATTTATTCGGCGGTTCAGTATTTTCGTTATATGGTAGAAGGCAGATCTTTTGTAATTTACACGGATCATAAACCATTAACTTATGCATTCACACAAAAACCTAGTGACAAAGAAACAACTAGACGCGTTAGACAACTTATGTTTATCAGTGAATTCACAACAAATATACAGTACATTAACGGTAATGAAAATACGGCAGCGGATGCACTGTCTCGGGTTGAAACTATCACATGTCCAACAACGCTCGATTTCAGCGAATTAGCGTTGGCGCAACGGATGGATGACGAGCTGACGTCGCTTTTATTGAAAGAAAACAAAGTGATGCAATTTAAGCGAATTAATTTACCCGACTGTCAAAGCGAGGTGATGTGTGAACTATCTACTTCGGTCGCAAGGCCATATCTACCAGTAGCTTTTAGGAAAAGGGCATTTCAAGCAGTACACGGTTTGTGCCATCCTGGAGTTCGTACTACTCGGAAATTAGTGACGTCTAAGTATTTTTGGCCAGGTATGAACACAGACGTAGGACAGTGGGCCAAAACCTGCGTTCAATGCCAGAAGTCGAAGGTTATACGTCATACTGTATCCGGACTGGGTCAATACGAAAGTAGTGGCCCACCACTACCACCACCACCAGAGGAGTATAGATATTGCCTTACGGTAGTTGATAGGGCGACAGGATTGCCAGAAGCTTTTGCAATCAGAAACATGTATGCTAGTACGGTAGCCAAGACGTTGTACGAAGGTTGGATTTCAAGGTACGGTTGTCCGGTAAGGGTTACTACAGACCAGGGCAGACAATTCGAGAGCAGCTTGTTCAATGAATTAATGAAATGTTTAGGGATAGATAAATTAAGAACTACAGCGTACCACCCGCAGGCGAATGGCACTGTAGAAAGGTTTCATCGCGTGTTAAAAGCAGCACTGATGGCCAGGAGGGACAGCGGCGCGTGGGTGGAAGAATTGCCGACAGTTCTGTTTGGGTTACGAGCAACACCGCGGAGCGACACTGGTGTCAGTGCCGCGGAATTAGCATTTGGAAAGACATTACGGTTACCCGGGGATTTTTACGGGGGCAATAGCATAAGCGTTAGCGATTCAAACGAATATGTAAACAAAATTAGAAATATTATCGAAAACCTTAGGCCGAGACCGACTAAACAGAGAGACGCGAGGAATATATTTGTTCATTCTGATTTAAAAACTTGTTCACATGTTTTTGTGAGAGTAGATCTGGTTAAAAGATCCTTACAACCTCCCTATGACGGTCCATATCAGGTTTTAGAGAGAAAAGAGAAGTATTTCATGTTACAAATAGCAGATAAGCGTGTGAAAATATCAATCGATAGGTTAAAACCGGCGTACGTAGTTAATGACGGAACCTTTCCACTAATACAACAAGAAAAAGATTGCGTAGTAACTAAACCTAATAACAAACTGTTTAATGATAAGACTTGTAGTACTAAGCGTATAACTTATACCACCCACAGCGGTAGAACGGTTAAGCAGCCGATAAGGTTTGCAGAATGAAAACTATGTATGTTATACCTTATGGTACAGTAAGCTAGAGCATTACGGGAAATGGGTTCGATTCCCAGTTTAAAAAAAAGTGTACTCTACTATAATTGTATTGTATTCATGTAATTAAGTAAACAAGTTAATAATATAAGTTACAGGTGATATTCAATAAGTAGGTAACATGTAAATTGGTTAATATTGTATCAACGTAGAAGCATTTAGTAATAAACAATGAATGCAACTCTAGCATATTGAAGGATGTTTATTTAGGCCAGCCAATTGCGAAGTATCATAAAGAAGTGCTGACTAAGATTAAATTATAACTAAGACAAAATGTTCTGGTAGTGTAACAAATAGCATTTGTAACATTAAACGTAATTTATCCATTGTTGGAATAAGTCCTTACGAACGGGTTTGTTTTGTTAATAGAATAAAAATCTCTGAAATTAATAATGGGTTGGGGACAAAGTAAACCACAACAGAACAATGTCGCGTTAGCACAGTCGGTGTCTAACGAAACGATGGGGCAAAGAGTGGGTGTATTGGAAATTATGGTGATTGTGTGCGCTGTGCTCATGGGAGTGTTGATTCTGTATTTAATCCGAGGCCAATGTAAAAAACGAGTACGAGGCTGGTTCCAAAAGGAAGCAGTTGCGGCTGGTTGGAGTCTGCCAGTCGTTAAGGTGCAAGCAGTGCCACCGCCGACCATACCCCGTAATCCAGATGTGTATTAATTGTAAGCATAGTGTGGTGTCACATGTGTCGTTTTCTTCTTCATGAAGAAATAGGATTATGAAGATAAAGTAGTGTATGGACATTAAAATAAAAAACCATGTAGTTTTAAAAAAAAAAAAAAAAAAAAAAAAAAATTTATTTGTATTGTTCTTAAAAAGTATACTTAGTGTAAGTTCCATATTTTTTTTTTTTTTCTTTAAGGAGGGGGCTACTGTAGGGACACATTATATGTACAAGCTAACTCAGCAAATATAATATAGTTGGTGACGCACGGCTGCGCCCGTGAGACAGAGAAGTTTTTAGTCGCAAATAAACTACAGTCCTAATTGGTCGTTTCTATTTAACCTGTTACCTCAACACGAAAAGTGGAGCACATAAAGTTATACATACATAATTACAACAGACATTAATGCAATAATAAATTAGCATCATAATAGCTAAAGCGGTATCCTGGCCACATCATCTGCGTTAGCGAGCGCGTATTTGATTTTGATAAGAATAATTCCAGACGTGGCTATCAATTCATCTGTGAATAAATTAATGGACTAATATAAAATACATCTTTAAACTTTGAGGCCCTCTCCCCAATCATGCGTCAACACAGACAGGCATAAGCAAGATGTACTACTCTGTCAAAATAATTTTGCACCAGGTATTGTCATGTAACTCTGATGTTCAACTCTCGCTATTGGCACGAGGCAAATGCGGTGCGCCGCGCGGTTAGGTGGGAGAAGAGGGGATTTGCACAGTTATTTTGACCGTGTTGTGGGTACTAACGTAGTTGCAACAAACCAGATTGAGATATCCAAAAGAGTTGGATACGAGCGTCATCCCGTTGTCCCAGACACACTGCGTCGCACTGTTTGGAGAGTACCCGCACAGGTATGCAGAGGGCATGAGTTTCGGTGATGACAACTGGAAACATAGGCATCCTAATATCATAAAACTTTAAAGCTAATCTATAGTAATTATACTTTCATCAATACTTTACTTTATAATGTTTGTTTTTTTAGTTTGTACCGAATAAGCTCCGATACTACTGGAAATTTTAACTACATTTTATCTCCAATAGAAAGCTAAATTATCAGCTAAGTAACATAGGCTATAATTTATTTTCAAAAAGAATAAAAAATCCTTAAGAAAATTGCAAAATTTATTATTAGTTCTTATTCAAATAAATAGTTTAACAAATTGGTAGGGTAGGTATGTAGGGTAGGAGAGGATAGATAGGTATATAGGGTAGGTAAGAGTAGGTAGGTTGATAGGTAGGGCAGGTGGGTAGGTAGGTAGTTTTTTTTTTTGGCTCCTTCCTCTTTGCTCAAGGCGGAGTCAGCCAGCTACGAGGTTCCTCGGACAGAATCCGAAACCAATGGCGACTTATCTTTATTTCCACTTTTTATATAACAATTCTTACTTACTATTACATTCTTATATATATGACATGACAAGTGTTCTATTCTTATGTTTCTATGTTTCTAACTACCTAGATCTCTATACAGCATATTATGACAAAATATTTAAAAAAAACCGTGCTGTATTTTTCTCGGTGATTAATTAATTAAATTTTTTTCTTTTAATTTCTAGGTCTGGTTTATGTTCCAGTTTGTATCTCTCCAGGCCATAGGCCGGGCAGTCGTTCAGTAAGTGAGTCACTGTCTCGTCTTTTTCGGGGTCACATATGGATGGGGTTCCCTTGTCCTTGAATCTGTTCAGATACTCAGAGAACCCACCATGCCTTATTTGAGTAATTATTCCGGTTGGCCTATGTCACCCATACTGTGCCTCCAGTTCCATTCGAATCCTTACGGATTTGCCGCTTGACGAATGAAACCGGACCCTGGTCGTAGTCTGGCCTCTTCTTCAACTTAAGAGCCGCATATTTAGCCAGCTGGTCTGCTCTCTCATTCCACTCCAGTATTTTTGAGTGAAAATCTTAATGCGGTTCACAGAATACATCTACTCACCAAGTTTCAACAGCATAGTTCTTATAGTTTCGGAAAAAAGTGGCTGTGACATACGGACCGACAGACAGACAGACAGACAGGACGAATCTATAAGGGTTCCGTTTTTTGCCATTTGGCTACGGAACCCTAAAAACCAGCACCACTCTGTCAGCAAAGGCTTGGCAGTAGTTTCCCCTTTCCGCCAGCCCTTTTAGTAAGGGGTCCAGGAGGTTGTTAAGTAAGAACCTCTTCATCCGCTAGGTAGGTAGTTAGGCAGGTGGGTTGTTAGGTAGGGTAGATAGGTAGCCAGTTGTAGGAGCGAAGCCGTGGGGTACAACCATTAGAGTAATATAGAAAGAAGAAGGGTTATACAGGTCCAGAATGAATTGGTAAAAGCAAGGAGGATATTAAAAGTAAAAAATAAGATTGATCATTCAATATACTATGTAAGGAAGGTTTGAGTAGGTAGGTTGATAGGTAGGGCAGGTGGGTAGGTAGGTTGTTAGGTAGGGTAGGTGGGTAGGTAGGTAGGTAGGGTAGATAGGTAGCCAGTTGACAGGAGCAATGCCGCGGAGGGCAGCCATTAGAGTAATATAGAAAGAAGAAGAGCTTATACAAGTCAGAATGAATTGGCAAAAGTAAGGAGGATATTAAAAGTAATAAATAAGATTGATCATTCAATATATATACATGATAAGTTTATTAGCACGTAAGTAGACGGGATAATAAAAGCAATGAGGGAAAGAGGAAGACAGAAAAGGAATTTAAGAGACCATCTAGAGAAAAATTCAAATAGATTGTCGTTATAGTGATTCGAATTGGTTACCTCTTCTTTGTTATAGAATTCTTCGCATATTTTTTTATCCAAATATTGTATTTTATATAGAACTTTCTCCAAAATTTCATTTTCTGCAAATAATAATGATTTTGTTTACTACAGGTTGAAATTAATCACAGGAATATCTTATGCGTCATGCATATTAAAGTTACTGACGAATCAATGAGTTTGAAATATCGACAGAGATAGAATAACTTTTATGTATCACTTTCTTACATGACGCTCTAATAAATTAAATAAATTAATTTCTTACCGTGCGTAAACCCAATAAGATAGATATATCTAGAAGAGTTCAATGTTTTTACGGTCGGGAAGCAGATAGGCGACAACGGAACTAAAATCAAGATACATAGTTTGTTTAAGAGGATTTTGATAACGAAATTGTTTTCTAAAAATATCATCACTGAGGAAAACGGATCGTTTACGGTAATGAAGATCAACTGTATTGAAAATTATCTGTATTCAATTTATACAAAATTTTAAATTATAAAGTGAAAAGAGAAGAAGTGAAGTAAATTTGAAGTAGTGCAAATTAAAAATATGATCTGAGCCAGAATTCTGCCACGTTGACAGTGATAGCATCTTCCTGGCAATAGTATTTCAACAAAGAACATGTATTCTTGCATAGTTAGCCCGAAAATTATTTTCGGGCCTATTGCCTACTACAGGTGAGAGTTTACATATCAAAGTCCTTTTTCATGCCTTGGAAAGCATACAAGTCCAACCCATCAACGTCCTTGCCATAATTTTAAGGCAATTATCACAGACATAAATCTAAATAGATGACGCGATTGTATGTGCTTCGCGTGCCGAAAAAACGCGCTAAAGTTACGATCGATGATCGTAATCTGAATTTTTATTTAGCATTATCAGCACAGGAAATTCACCGAAATCTAGAAAAATCCAAATTCCATATTGAGCTGTAAAGAATGTATAGAAAAAGTTGGCCGAGGCATTGGCAATGTTTTTATTTATTGGTATGTAACTTCTTTTTAATTTTTTTGTGAAAAAGTGGTACGCTTGGTTTTCATACAGGTGGAGGGACTTGCGTTTTCTATTTAGATTTATGTCTGTGTTAATTATAGACAACCTGTGTTACCAAAGAGCCAGCAACGGAGTATCAGATATCAGATAGGCAGTCGCTCTATACTAGTATTCAGCTGCATCAGATTAAATTGAGAGCTGACTCCAACATACTTTGGCAAAGACTAGGCAGATGATGATAAAAATGACTCACAGTCGTCAAATCCATTAAGATCCAGCTCAATGATGGCGATGCTGTTAAGCATGGAGTCCTCGTATTCAGGGTGAGTGATGTAGGAGACGGGCTTGGCATACCAGGGTGTGTCCTGAGTGGCGAGGAACACAGCGCGGCTGTTTGATCTATGGAAAGAAACAAAATGCAAAACACTACAGACAAAGATTGACAATAAACAATTGAGCCTGCGCAATTTGTTTACTATCATATATATATATATGTTACAGGATGGTCAACTACACATTTTATTAAAAAACTGGTACAACCAGTTATATAATTCACGCTTCCGACGGACTTTTATTGACAATCTATCGAAATACGTTATTATGTCATGATATCTTGCGAAAAAAATCCCGATTCAAAGAATGAATGCGCGTAACTCAACGATAATACAGATGTATTCCCGCTGTCCTCGTAGGCCATGTACCCGTTAAAGAGGACAAAGGGAATTTTATAAAATAACTAAAATTACTTCCCGTTGTCCCCGTATGCTGTCCCCGTTAATTTATTGTAATATATACTTTTCAAATTATGCCCGTTGTCCCCGTTGCGTTAATATTATACAAGTGAGAGTGTCATAAAGAGAGAATATTATACCTTTATAAATGCCTACTATACATATACAATTAAAAATACATAATAAAATATCTAAAGAAAATACACATGAAATTAAAAATTACCTAAAATGTAAGCAATAATAGTAGTCGTATATTTTGCTTTCGAAAAAGTTACGTAACAAACAAAAACAAACTACTTAAATCAAAATCGGTGGAAATTACTAATTCGCTTAGGAATTATGATGACCACAGACAGACACAGAAATACACACATTAAACTTATAACACCTCTCTTTATTCATCGGGGGTTAAAAATGGATATCAAACAACACCAAAATTGGCGGCAAAAAAATTTGTATGACTTAGTATTAGTTGTAGTTGTATTTCATCTATCATTGTTTTTTGAAATTTTGTAACATGTAATATTATGTATGTATGTTTATTTGTAAGTTTGTGTATAGTATTTTATATGGCTATATAATTTGTATATATTTTTTTTTTATGTAGCAGTACACCATAGGCTACCCTCTGTTTTATCCTTAGTTAGTCTATCCAAAGGTTGTCTGGTAGATATCGCTGTCAGCGGTAAGACCGCCTTTGTATCCATAGTATTCAATTGCTGTAAAATATATGTGTAATTTATTTTTTTGTGTACTATAAAGTATATTCTATTCTATGACATCGGATTTGGCCATCATTAGTTTTCGTTGAGAATTAGGCAGGCAATGTTTTGTGTTTTATAAAATTTAAGATTTTACACTCACTTAAAGGTATATTGCGGTATCCTGGCCACATCATCTGCGTTAGCGAGCGCGTATTTGATTTTGATAAGAATAATTCCAGACGTGGCTATCAATTCATCTGTGAATAAATTAATGGACTAATATAAAATACATCTTTAAACTTTGAGGCCCTCTCCCCAATCATGCGTCAACACAGACAGGCATAAGCAAGATGTACTACTCTGTCAAAATAATTTTGCACCAGGTATTGTCATGTAACTCTGATGTTCAACTCTCGCTATTGGCACGAGGCAAATGCGGTGCGCCGCGCGGTTAGGTGGGAGAAGAGGGGATTTGCACAGTTATTTTGACCGTGTTGTGGGTACTAACGTAGTTGCACGTGCAGTGTACCGAGCCAGTTGAAGACTCCGCTCTGTCCGAGGTTCCCCTCGCGCATCCGCGCTGGGCTCGCCCGGTCACAGTGTTCCGCTAGAGAATGACCTGAAAAGAAATTTAATATGGGCAGACTATTATATTGTTTACTAATAAGGCGCTAAATACTAGACATGAGAATTTGTGAAATTAACTTCTGCCGACACCTTGCGACCATCATTTCCACGATAAAGGAGGCGACAGCGTCCCACACGCTATCGCTTCCGACCATGGACTGGAACAAGACCAGAAGCAAGAGGTTATCCACAGCACAAACCACCGTTAAGAGATCATGGTGCTGCTCTTCCCAGGCTGGGTGAAGGCTCAAGGGTGTGCTGCATCGTGTCGTCGAGGCAGTAGCCACAAAGACGGCAACTGGAAGTCCTCGAAGCTCCCGACCTATGTGGCACTGGTTCTCCCCGAAGCATCCATGCCCGGATAGTAAGTCCTGTGTCAGCTGGAAAGTGGAGGCGATCGGTGGTGGCGACTTCTCACGTCCGGCCTTAGTTCAGGCCATGGCACGCGGCGAGATGGAATGGGAAGCTGTCGACAACATCTGCTAAGCGTTAATGCTCGCGAAGGAGGAGGTGGAACGCGTGAGGGAGACGCAACGGAGACGCCCTCACGTCCCAGGCCACCACAGGAGACGCCCTGGGCGTCGGGAGTTGCAAGTTGATTCCCGGCCACCGTAGGCAAGGGCTTATGGGCGGCGAGTAATGGGTAGCTCGTCGTCCGATAAGGACCAGACCCGAGTCGATGGCGCGTAGAAACAGTTTAGTCAGTTAGTCAGTAAAAGTCTGACACGCCCTCCCGCTTCACCCAGAGCGGGAGAAGAAAAGAAAGGGTGGTGATCCAGCCAAGAGGCTCGCGAAGTCGAAAGAGACTGTACGGCATCCTGTAATTTGACGACCATTGCTCTTTAAAGTTTTCGCAGTCCTTTAGCCTTATGAATTAGTCCCTATTATGTTAGTCAGTAATAAGAAACTAAATATTATAATTGAATTATTTAACAAAATTATCTTAATCATACATAAAACTCAGAACTTAAGACTTTAAGAAATGTAAGTAATATTTTTCGTATTAGCACTTGGTACCTGAAAACCGGCCGTTCGATCCAAGTTAGCAGTTACGTGAATGTTCAAAGTACATACTAGCTCTATTCATTCCAACACATTTTGTGCAGGAAGAGGTAAGTCGTCTGGGCGATCTGGGGTCTTCGAACAGTTAAACTATTCAATAGAATTAAACAAAGACAATTTAAAATTGATGTCCGTGGATATCGGAACCTTTATGCTAAAAATGGACCTTTGGAATTCGTTACCATTAGGTACCCAACAAATACCCATATGTCGTAGTGGCCCATTGGCTCAGATTTTGCCTCTCGTGCTTGAGGTCGTGGGTTCAAATCCAGGACAGTACCACTGTAACTTTTTTAAATGCATAATTTATGTACTTTCTGATGTGATGGAAATCATCGTTACGAAACCTGGACTTATATAGATAATGTAATTCTAAGGAGTGTCTCGCGCACAGCTAAGGAGTGGAATTCCCTTCCGGAGTCTGTGTTCCCTGATAGCTAAAACCTTGGGGTCTTTAAGTCAAGAGTGAATAGGTTACTTCTAGGCAAACGTGTTTCACCGTAGGCCACATCATCGTTTACCATCAGGCGAGGTAGTGGTCAAACGCGAGACTATCGATAATAAAAAAGGCCTGAAAAATAGCCAAGTTAGAGGCCTGTGTGTCAGACATTAACTTCTTAAGCCTATTCCCTTTTTTTTTTGTGTAGTTTGATGCCAAGAAACATTTTAAAGTACTTTAATGTCTAAGCAGCATTTGGTCTAAACCCGGTAAACGTCCATTACACTTCTTTCCTCAACCTCCAAAATTTATTTACCAGATATAAAATTGTAATTAGGTTTCCGTAGCCAAATGGCAAAATACGGAACCCTTATAGATCCGAGTCCGACTCGCACTTGGCCGGTTTTTTAATTTTCATTTTCCTGCCTTTGTCCCTTGTAACTTTGATCACAGTTTTTTGTTTAATCCTTGTCAATCGCTATAACATTTATTTTATTAAGTTATATTGAAAAAGTTACTCACCGATAAGAAGAATTAATTTAAAAAACAGAAGCAACTGTCCCTCCATTGCCTTAAAAAACAATCAGAAGTTTTATTTACTGAGATAAATTTTATTTCACAGTTTTATCGCCTGCATACTCGTACAAGCCACTCGCAGATTTTAAACACATTACTAATGAGCAAGAAATTCATTATGAAAGACGCTGTTGTACAAAACATTTAGTAGCATATAGATGAGGACTTATGACAACATGGAATGACCAATCGTGAAATGACAGTGATCAATTTATCTGGACGCAACAACCAACCAAAGTGAAATATAATCTACAATTTTAATACCGGATGTCTGGATAACAGCCTTCCTCCAATAGTACTCGTATTAAATGAATTTATCTTGTTATCAAAAAAACAGTCATTACAATCACACACGCTTGATGCACTTGAGTCGATTTAAAAACGGTCCAAGAGGCTCATCGGTGATGAAGCACTAGTATATTCCAAACTCCAGGTCCTTGAACAGCGACGGCAAATTGCCAGCCTATCAGTTTTTTTACCCGACTGTCGAAGGAGGGTAATGTTATCAGTTACATCGAGAGTGTGCGATGGAATTGCACAATTTACGTAATTCTAGCCTAGCCCTTTGCATCACCAGACATCAAGACGTATGGCGATATGCCATCGAGGTTGGTTACTTCTAGGCAAGCGAGCTTCACCGTCGATCACATTATCGCTTACTTTCAGGTGAGATAGTGATAAAACATGAGCCTTTCAGCAAGAAAAAAGACACGCTAGTATAAATGAGTACTCTATGTGCTACCTAATCCGTAGCAACAGATAAAAACAAGTATTTTATAGCTAGATGTTTATTATTTATAACAATACGTGTTTAAAATAATAAACATCTAGCGCTCACTCACAGTGCACACGCAACGTTCCAATGATGTTGCACCACTCCGATCGTATTAAGAATCTCAATTTATGAAACACTTGATAGAGAGAAATTATTCATTTCTTTAAGACTTCACCTCTTTCTGCAATTGGTTTGAACTCTTCTATCGTTGGTATATTACTCGATTTGGTTAAATCAGTGTAGTGATAATTTATTTTATTTAATTATTCATTTACACATGCAATAATTTTATAAGTAGTACCCAAGGTAAAAAAAGTAGTCATACAATACGACACCCAGAGACGCCCCGTAAAAACTGTTCACACACCTACTCACGTCCATGATTGACCAGTCCCAAGTAACGGCTCCCGGCGTCCGCACAGGTTAACTAGAGAAAAACATTGTAATTGTCACCCTCTGGAATACCGCCAAAGAGCAGGTGAAAATGTCCAAACGCTGAGAGACGCTATTAAGAATCGTAAAAGCCCGACACTCTGGTGCAAACTTTAATAGGTTTGTACGGGCTACCGAAGTTTCGAACAGACTCTCCCTCTGCCCCAAACTTAGCCTACTGTTTGGAACGAGTAATCCCAACGATTCTAAGATTGTGGATTGTTTAGCACCCCCCGAAAAAACATAAAAACGTATTTTACCAGAGCAAGATTGCACCTCACCTCCAACCTATAGTACCCAACCATCCCTATTATAAAGAGATTTGGGTACATAAGCGGGTAAAACGGAGAGACGCCAAATTGCCTCATGTATAAGTACCGTGTAAGTTTCTTCATCTTTCATCTGAGAATATTTCATTAAGATAAGATAAGATATTTATTTTGTAAAACATGAGTACAGTATGAAGGTCTTATATTAATATGAGGTGGCTACATGTTTTGCCATTTATGGCGTACAAAATTAGTTGCACTGGACAAGCACTACAAAAACATAAGGACATACTACATTTCATAAGGATTCCAGATGATAGCACTAATTTCCAAGTTGCTTCGCACCAACGCGTTATAAAGCGATTTCACTGGTGCCGTGTTAGTGAATTCACGGGTTTCACGCATAAAAAACCCAAGATTTTTGAAGGCCTTTTTACACACTTGCACAATATGAACTCAAAATGACAGATCCTCAAAAAAAGTGACCCCAGAATTCACGGGTTTCACGCATAAAAACCCAAGATTTTTGAAGGCCTTTTTACACACTTGCACAATATGAACTCAAAATGGCAGATCCTCAAAAAAAGTGACCCCAAGATCTCTCACCTGCAGTATGACTTGACCGCCCATAGTTTATTCGTGACCTCAGGATACCACGGCCCGCGTGAAGGACATCATATTACCCTTTGTCACATTGAAGTGTCACGCTGAAGTTTTTGACAGTGCGACTCGTTGGTTATCCGCATGAACAACTTGAGATCGTAAGCAAATAATAGACAGCCAGCTTCTTTAATGACCTCCGGGAGATCATTGACCATGATTATGAATCCCAAGGGTCCTAAATTCGTCCCCAGGCTTACCCCCGTAAGGGGGCAATACGGGTCCGAGGTGTAACCTGCGTATTCCACCATTTGCTTGCGGTTGCCCAAGTAGCTGGCAAAGAACTTTAATAGGGCAGGGGTAGAACCAGCTCTCGCAAATTTACTTAGCAGAATATCATTATACACACTATCGAATGCCTTCCTGAAGTCAAAGTAAGCGACATCCAGTTGGGCACTTGCCTCTAAGCCCAGTATTGTGGCGGCCTGGTTTAAAAAACAACATCAAGTTTTAATTCGTACTGCGTCCCGAACGGAAGCCATGCTGCGCGTCGTTCAGGTGACAAGCTACTTGCGAGTGGATAGATGAACACAACACAGACTCGAAGACTTTAGCAAATGCTGACAGTATTGCTACTGGTCTATATCCTTTGACGTCTGAGCTTGGGGCACCTTTCGGTACCGGAGTAACCCTGGTCAACTGCCAGCCATCCGGATACAAGCATTCTCGTAAGAAGCTATTGAACAATTATACGAGCGGCTGGGCCAGTACACTCCTACAATCCTTAACAATGAAGGGTGGCACCCCATCTGGCCCAAACGAACGCTTGGGCTTGAGGCGCGAGAGCGCGGCACCCACCTCGCCGAGAGACAGCTGCCCTACGAGAACGCGGGTGCCGCCTGCCCAGCGGCAGCCGCATCCAACCGTGGCACCACCGCCGCATAAACCAAATGGAAGTTGTCAGCGAACGCCTGAGCGCACTCATGCTCTGGCAACGGCTCACCACCTCTCCTAGCTATCTTCACTTTGCTACGTTTTGAACGCTTGCTCCCAATAAAACCCTAAAAAGACCTCGGTTCTTTTACAAATTGTAGTTCAATACGATTCTGATATTCTCTGTATGCGGTACTAATTTTACATTTGACAACAAAACGACAGTAAGAAAAATTTATATAGTCGCTGTCCGACCTAGTCTTCTTATAAGATTTATGCCAAAAAGCTTTCTGCTTAATATTACTAATTATGTCAGCAGTGAACCATTGTGGGTAGCGATAGCGAGGGCAATCACCCTTGGAGCTCTTTCTTGGAGTGCTACCATCTAAAATCCTGTAAAATATGTCGTAAAATATCCTATATGCTTCGTCGGCATTACTCGTTTGATACAAAGCGCTCCAGTCTACCCCTGCAAGTGCTAAGTATAAATAATGGAAATCCGCCTTGCCATAATTCCATCACGGTAGAGAGGTAGTAACCTGCGGTGCAGGGCCGCCAGGGCTAGCAGTTACTCGCGCACGACTAACACTTACTCGCAGCAGTGGATTCTGTGGGTCTATACATGATAAATATTCACTACGTTCCTCGCTTACGACAATGTCGTCTTCGGGCAAAGTAGTAAGAACTAAAAGTGTACGATTATTACAATGCCGAATATTATTACATTGGCGAAACCCACAGAAGGTGCCAAAGTACTCATAATAACATTGTACAGCTTGGTTTGTTGAGTACATATTGAGATCAGCTACTAACACAACTTTATCATAGTTAGCACATAACTGTTCCAGCAGATGGAACATATGTATATACGTATATTCGTAAGACTGTCGATCTCTTCGGAGAGCACTAGTGTTATGTTGTGAGGTTGCAACAAAATAAATAAAATAAAATTACTTCCTTTTATTATGTACCATTTGTCAGAAGCTTGAGATCTGACACCAGTCTTACCAAGAGGTATCGTGTTACCCAGTTACTGGGTTGTGGAGGTCAGATAGGCAGTCGCTCCATGTAAAACACTGGTACTCAGCTGAATCCGGTAAGACTGGAAGCCGACCCCAACAATAATTGGGAATAAGGCTAGTAAGACTGAGACTATAACTACACATTTTTGGGTTCTATGAATAGCGGCAATATAGATATTCTGTCGGCCTTTTTCAATGTTATAAAATGTTATTTAAAATCAATGCTTAATGTTCCGGGCCCGACTAATATTCCTCGACCGTAATTAAAATTTGTATGAAAGTATGGCCATATGCCGCGAAGCGGCGTGAGAAAATAAGACGAACTCCGTCCCTTGTAATGTCCCATTGTGTGGCCTGGTTGGGCCGGACACAATGTACCGTAAGCATTGTCTCTTAGCTTTCTTGTAACTTAGAAATTAACATGTGAATATTTAAAGTAGGATTGACGTAGGTGCCATGTGAGTAAAGCTATCTACACTTGTAATGTGTATAAGAACTAGAGAAAAGGTAGATAGTTAGTTGGGATTGTCTCGCAGTTTTCTTCTTTGTTACAAAAATAAATGAACACGTCTACGTGTTTGACCACGTGTGTAAAATGACACATGTATGGGCCATGTGAATTTTAGAGTAGTAGTAGTAGTATAATAAAACTTGAAATATACATACGATTTAGAGAAAAGGTAGCTAATTAGATAAGATTATGTATATTGTCATAGTTTAATACTTGGAGTAAGGAGGAATCTAGATTAAGATTTTTGTGTTGACCTTTGTACACCTTTTATATTTTTCCTATGTAGAATTAAGTATGTAGATTAAGGAAATGTATCAGCTACTAACACAACTTTATCATAGTTAGCACATAACTGTTCCAGCAGATGGAACATATGTATATACGTATATTCGTAAGACTGTCGATCTCTTCGGAGAGCACTAGTGTTATGTTGTGAGGTTGCAACAAAATAAATAAAATAAAATTACTTCCTTTTATTATGTACCATTTGTCAGAAGCTTGAGATCTGACACCAGTCTTACCAAGAGGTATCGTGTTACCCAGTTACTGGGTTGTGGAGGTCAGATAGGCAGTCGCTCCATGTAAAACACTGGTACTCAGCTGAATCCGGTAAGACTGGAAGCCGACCCCAACAATAATTGGGAATAAGGCTAGGCAGATGATGATTATGTACCATTTGTAAATTAGGCGATGATACAGTTAGCGACAAAACCTTATTAATTCAAAACGGTCGAATGTCATAAAATTACAATTCTTAAATAGAACATAAAAAACAGAATCATTTTGTTACAGATTTGTACTCGTACTACCCATCTATCTTAACGGATAATCCTAAAGTAAATATTTATTTACTTATTTAGTATCAGCATATTGTTATTAACATTGATTTTAAAATAAACTATATTTATTTTCATATAAAATAAATACCTACTAAATTTAAAACCGGAATGATGTATCACAATTTATTTAATATTATTAATTAATTTATTTAATATATATGTATAACATTAGATTATCAAGACGTAATACAGTACAATTACACAAACGCTATCGCGATATAGTTTTCTTCCTTCATCATCAGTAAACTTCAATAGTGTCAGTCCTAAGTTAAATATTACAATTTATTTATATGCTTCAAAAACGGCTAAGAAGAGACGTAAATAAAACTACATTGAAACATGTTTTAAAGTCGTGAGCATACTATTATTTTTAGATGTACCTTTCAATTTGTGCCAAATGGAGATTCTCAATAAGTGGGCCCGCCATTATGAATAAACTACATTTATTTCAGGATAATTAATTTTATCTGGATATAAAATAAGGGTGTTTTCATTATGGCTTATTGTTTTTATAATCACTGACGTGGCCCAAAATGCTGCTTAATTAATTAATTAATGTGACTGGCCACGTCTCTGCAATCCCAATGAACTGTAGGCCAATGTAACCAATATGTGTAGCTGAAGAAGGGGAAGAAAGGTAAAAAACAAATGATCAGTAGTTCACATTCGTCCTGGATCGAAAAGGGTTGTAGTCATGTGAAGAGGCTATTTCCCAGCAATGGTATGATGCAGGCTTATAGTACTCAGTATATTTATGAATATCTTCCAAGTCTTCAAATTCAAGTCTTCGTCAACCACTGTCTTCGACGCGTTCTCGGAATTTATTGGCCCGTCCACGTGTCGGAATTTAGGGACCATCTCCAACGTAGAGCTGTAGGCGAAATGCCACTAGACTTCACTAAAGCCTGATCGACTGCCAGATCAAGCGTCGCAAATGGAGATCAATCCATCTCAGCCACACGCTTCAAAGGGATCCCGATCACAAACCCAAACAAGCCTTAGACTAGTATCCCCAAGGGCAAAGAAATCGTTGCCGTCCCCGTCAAACCTGGCTTCGCACCGTATTAACAGAAGCAGCAAGCAACGGTACGACGTGGCGCGAGGTGAATCATGAAGCTTAAGACCGATTGCGATGGAAGATATCTGTCGACGCTCTCTGCCCCAACTAGAGGGCATAAGACATTAAGTCAAGTAAGTCATATTAATGAATGAAGGCCGCTCTGCTCAGATAAGCTATCAGGCAACCCGCCATCACCGCAGCCCCGGGTGCTGCCTCCACACTCACCGCATTTCGTGTGTCGAGCAATTCCTCCTCTCTCACACTCACCTCGGCCTCCTTTAACATATAGTCAGCCCAGTTCTATACTCCCCAACGAGATATTTTTTTACCTTTTCCCCTTGTTTTTGCCCTTCTTCTTTCAGTTTGCCAAGGTGCTTTTGTTGTTGTTTTTTTCGCGTCAGTAGTTGTATTTTTGAGTGTTTCTCGATAGTCCTTAGGGTCAACTGGTCCATAGTCTCGATAGTTTACATAGTCATCATAACGGTTTTTATAGCGTCTTATCAATTGGTTTTCCTTTTGGAATTTTATCCACCTTGGATTATCTTCTCGGTGTAAAAGACCCGGTTCCGAAAACATTTCAAACTCCAGCGTAGCTTTCTTACGGAATTCATATTTAATATACAAGTCATAGTTTAAAACTGTTTTTTTTAAGACTTCGTCACCGTTGAGAATAGAAGGTACCAGTATACCCTTATTGGGTTCCCATTTACCTTGGTTTGGTTTTGGTCTTCTTTTTAAACCAGGATAGAATTGGAATAATTCTTGGGGTGTTTCTCCTGATGTTTGACCCTCCTTTATATTATCTGTGTCATCTTTGAACCGCATCACTTCTTTGAACAAGAGTACAGACTTTGGATTTTTACATGTGATCTGTAAAGGAATTATTATTATACCCTTTTTTCTTAATTTTACCTAATTGCTATTTTATGTTTTATTTAAATAAATAAACAGCTTAGGTTAAAACGGGCTGGTTTCCGCAACTCCACGTGGGCGTATATTGCATCATCATCATTGTAAACGACAACGGCTTTCACGTGGTGATTTTAGAAATGGACACTTCCCACGCTAAATTCCTTAATAGCCGTTTTTATAACTACACATTTTTGGGTTCTATGAATAGCGGCAATATAGATATTCTGTCGGCCTTTTTCAATGTTATAAAATGTTATTTAAAATCAATGCTTAATGTTCCGGGCCCGACTAATATTCCTCGACCGTAATTAAAATTTGTATGAAAGTATGGCCATATGCCGCGAAGCGGCGTGAGAAAATAAGACGAACTCCGTCCCTTGTAATGTCCCATTGTGTGGCCTGGTTGGGCCGGACACAATGTACCGTAAGCATTGTCTCTTAGCTTTCTTGTAACTTAGAAATTAACATGTGAATATTTAAAGTAGGATTGACGTAGGTGCCATGTGAGTAAAGCTATCTACACTTGTAATGTGTATAAGAACTAGAGAAAAGGTAGATAGTTAGTTGGGATTGTCTCGCAGTTTTCTTCTTTGTTACAAAAATAAATGAACACGTCTACGTGTTTGACCACGTGTGTAAAATGACACATGTATGGGCCATGTGAATTTTAGAGTAGTAGTAGTAGTATAATAAAACTTGAAATATACATACGATTTAGAGAAAAGGTAGCTAATTAGATAAGATTATGTATATTGTCATAGTTTAATACTTGGAGTAAGGAGGAATCTAGATTAAGATTTTTGTGTTGACCTTTGTACACCTTTTATATTTTTCCTATGTAGAATTAAGTATGTAGATTAAGGAAATGTATAACTTGTGTATATTTAAGTAAGATAAGTTTTATAAAATCGGCATTTCTGTGGTGCCATGCTTGAATACAGTTGCAAAGTAGGGGCGCCATTGTTCTCGCCGAGCGGTTTTTGTATAAAAGCCGGCCCGCTTGTAGGCAGAGACACAGTCGGTCTTCCACTCTACAAGGAGTAACAAGTAAGGAATAAATTGAAGATACGAATCACGATAGTATTTTCATTTCCTCAACGAGTCTCCAACCGAACCAACAATACAGTCCACTTCAATCATCATCATCAGCCTATTAATGTTCCCACTGCTGGGACACAGGCCTCCTCTCTGTGAGAGGGAATGGGCTGTAATCCACCACGCGGGCCCAGTGCGGGTTGGTGGATGTCACATGTCTTCGAATTTTTGGTTCTAGGACATGCCGGTTTCCTCACGATGTTTTCCTTCGCCGTTTTGAGAGCAGTGGTGATGAAATAATTTACACAAAGTAAAGCGCCTGTCTGGGCTCGAACCCACGAGCTACAACTTGTAAGTCGCGGTCGATACCACTGGGCCACCACTGCTCGCGTATATTGCGTACGAAAAAAAAAAGCTAAAAATAAACAGCTATTTTAAGATTTAATTTTCTTTTTAGCCATCTGCCTCATTAGTATTATTTGCGAGCGATGAAGATCCACCAGCATGCTTTTATTAGAGTATTCATTTTAAGTGTCTCTGGCCACAAATCACATGAAACTAGCATTATAATAGATTTTTTTTTAAACGATATATGTACCAAACCTTTTCAAGGACAAGATCCTGGTAAAGATAACCGAATAAACTATTAATATTATTGCATTGTCATCGGTTCTTGATAAGTGTGCAGTTTAAAATTAAGCCAACGTTTTGAAGAGGGTGAAAATCGTGTTCAAAGATTCCGTTACATAGGTACATACAACCAAGCTTATAAAAGCATGTCAAAAAGCCCAAATGTGAATAGGCCACTGCAAAATGTGCTGGTAGCTGAAAATAATAGTGATAAAAGATGGATCGGTGCTTCAACTGTATAGGTACGGCAAGAAAATGAACGAGATCCAGATACTAACACTGAGACGAACGCAGTTTAACGGCTCGTTGTTCTTGTCGTATATTGATAACTGGAAACAAAAAAAAAAGATTTACGACAGAATGCAACTTTAATATGAACTGACCAATAAAATAACATAGGAAGTCACAATATATTCTCAAAAAAAATATGTGTTTCTTATACAAATTTTGGTCAGCTAGAACACGTTAGTTATAGTTTCTATTTAGTCGATAATCTAAAATGCATGCTGTGGCCTCCTATATTTGAGGGAGTGCACTTGTCATTACTTCATATTGATGATCATTGTATTTTTTAGGATTTAGTACATCATATTTTTGTCAAGCGTACGTCATGAGACCTAATTTTTACCCGACGATAGCAACGGGTGGCTTCGCACAGTGTTTGTTGATCGGTATGTATGTTTGTAGGTACTAGATTCTGCCAGCAGCTTCGTCTGCGTGAATGTCGAAAATTATCCCAGGGGACCAAATTCCTGGGATAAAAAGTGTCCCATGTGCTATTCTAGACTATAGTCTTAGTCTACATTTAATCTATCTCCGTGCCAAATTTCATCCAGATCCGTTCAGACGTTCTGGCGTGAAGAAGTAACAAACACACTAACACACACACTCACAAACTTTCGCCTTTATAATATTAGTGTGAAGTATCTATGTATGCATTGTTCTGTTAATTGTTCCCTCAGGCTCTGCTAAAACCCCAAAACTTTGCTGAACATTTTTTTGTTACGGTAGGTGGCATACGACCACGGCTATATATCCTCTGAACACCACTATGATATAAAATACAATTATGTATGAAATACAATAAAATATTTATTATTATGTAAGTATTCTTTTTTTTTGCTACGTCAACGCTTACGCGGTCAGATAGTGGTCAAGCGCGAGCCTATAGTAAATAAAAAAAAATAACTCGCGGATTCCATATCCATTCCATTATTTCTTTTCTTTGTCTTTAATCCACCCGTCCCGTAATAAAAACCGTTCAGCTGACAGGCACACAGTTACCTTAGCATTGATAATATATGTATGGATTATTCTTATATCAGAAGACTGTATTCCTACCTTATATTCTACTATTCCTCGAATCTTATCGGACTCTGTAGTAACCTGGAATATCTCTTTATAGATTTGTATTTTCGGCATGGTCGTGCAAGCGTTCTTGTACATCTCCCACTCGTCGTAGACTGGAAACAATCCAATACGGTCAGGCAACCGACAAAATATACACAACAACAAGAAAGAAAGAAAGAAAGGAGCGGGCTCAGCAAATGCTGATCAGTGTGCAGCATAGCCACAACTCTGGTCAACGCTGATTTACAGCCCGCCCCTCTCTCTCAACACTTAACACAAAAATATAATTACCTTAAACTAATCTTAATACTACTTATACATATAAATGCCCCAAAAATTAAATACAAACAAAAATACCCGTAAAAAAAAAAAAAAAAAAAAAAACAAGAAGAACCAGGCTCTCGACAATTTTCATTCGATGTCAGTACCTTGTATTTTGGTATTTCTATCATCACCTTATGATAGAAATACCAAAATACAAGTGATTGACCATATGACCTTTCGAGGGATGTTGCCTGGGTAGAAGAAGTGTTAATTTTATTTAGACCGTCAGTGAGATAATCAAATAATATTGGACACGTATTTTTTGCTTTATCAAATCAATAAAAAAATATAAAGTTACAGCGAATCAAAGTTCAGGAGTGGGGGCTGGTGACTTCACAAGTATAAAGTGTACTAGCGGCGTGATGTTTCACGATATTTCAACGCATTATATCGTTGTCACTTTATGTTTACGTGTTAAAAAAAGAAAAAGACATGTCTAATATTTTTTAGGGTTCTGTACCCAAAGGGTAAAAACGAGACCCTATTACTGAGACTCCGCGGTCCGTCTGTCTGTCTGTCTGTCACCAGGCTGTATCTCATGAACCGTGACAATAAGAGAGTTGAAATTTTCACAGAAGATGTATTTTTGTTGCCGCTATAACAAAATAAATATTTAAATGGGGCTCCCGTACAACAAACGTGATTTTTGAGCCGTTTTTTGCGATAATGGTAGGTACGGAACCCTTCGTGCGCGAGTCCGACTCACACTTGGCCAGTTTTTTCTTTTTCTGTAAACTACCCTATTCCCATACGTTTTTGACATAATATTACCAATCGCTATCACGACTCTTTCGTTGATGGATTTTCACTTTTCTAGAGCCTTTAGGGGTATTTAAGTCAAGAGTGAAAAAGATACTTCCAAGCAAGCGTGCTTCGCCGTCGACCACATCATCGCTTACCATAAGGTGATATAATGGTATAGTATAGTGTATAGTGGTCAAACGCTAGACTATAATTAATAACTTTTAACCAACTACGACGACGTGATTCTGATGAAGCTCCAGGTCCTAGAAATGAAATGCGTGATATACTCGGCATACCAACAGATGCAGTAGTAACTTGTGAAGGAGGCAGGTTACAAAACAATTAAATAATATTAGAGATATGGATATTAGGATAGTTAGGTTAGGTAAGTATAAAGATATTTATGTTTGTAAAGATAGTTATGTTTGTAAAAATATAATAACTTGAAGGAAGTACCTAGAGACTGTGGGGGAAGGCAAGTTGGTGTTTGACAGTTGACTATTATTACAAGTGTAGGTACCCCAGACTATATTTTCAAGCAACGGACAACCGCCTAAAACGCTAATATGGACGCCAAGTAAGTACATAACAGTGGCATTCTATTCCATCTTTTTTTAAACATTGCCCCACTAGAAATTTCTTCCTGTATCGTGGGTGCTTTTACAAACATATAAACTCAAATAAACAACACCCAGAGCCGGAACAACTATCTGTAGGTCATACAAATATTTGCTTCGTGCGGGCATCAAACCCGCGACACGCAGCGCAGCAGTCAATCGCTCAACCACTGCGCCAACCGTGCGCACAAATAAATTAATAAAAATTAAAGTAACGCTAACGTGTTGAGGATTTTTATCATACTATAACATCACGCCTGCATTATCCGAAGGGTTGGGTAGAGGTGAACTTTAAGTACACATATATTTAGCCAGATTTTTTAAAGTCCCATGTATTAGGCCTTTTGCCTTAATCAGGCACTAGTCCAGACCCCGGGCTGCACTGAGGAATTCCAAATTAAGAGTTATAATTGTTACAATCAAAATCTATTTGTTTTTTTTAACCGATTTCACAAAAAGGAGGAGTTTTCTCATATATATTTTTATGTGTGGTCACGGATAACATCGTCGATTATGAACCGATTTTGATGATTCTTTGCCGTTGGAAAGGGGACCATGATAAGGAAACCAGGATCTGATGATGGGATCCTAGAAAAATCGAGGGAACTCCACAAATATTATAGGACCACATATAGCGATTTTGGTATTTTCAATAAATTCAACAATTTTTTTTTTTTTTTGGTCATGTGGAACTGATAAAGAAGACAACAATGGCCACTGCAAGTCTGAAATAACACAATGTATCCTAGTCGTGTTGGGCTTATTGGAATCGTCATGAGATGTACTTTGGCTGTAAATAATATTCATGTTAATACTCGTACTTCCAGTACCTACTAAAACTTTTGTACACATTGTTTTCCGTTATTCGACTCTCCTCCTTTTTGAGAAGTACGTTAAAAAACCAAACAGATTTTGATTGGCCCACGATTTAAATAATGAGCCGATTTCTAAACTGAGTAATTTAATTTAAGAACGTCTCAAACCCTATTTTAATGTCAAAATTTGACAAGTGTGAAGGCAAAAGTAGAATTTGACAAGTGTGAAGGCAAAAGTAGAATTTGACAAGTGTGAAGGCTAAAGTAGAATTTGACAAGTGTGAAGGCAAAAGTAGAATTTGACAAGTGTGAAGGCAAAAGTAGAATTTGACAAGTGTGAAGGCTAAAGTAGAATTTGACAAGTGTGAAGGCTAAAGTAGAATTTGACAAGTGTGAAGGCAAAAGTAGAATTTGACAAGTGTGAAGGCAAAAGTAGAATTTGACAAGTGTGAAGGCAAAAGTAGAATTTGACAAGTGTGAAGGCTAAAGTAGAATTTGACAAGTGTGAAGGCAAAAGTAGAATTTGACAAGTGTGAAGGCAAAAGCAGAATTTGACAAGTGTGAAGGCTAAAGTAGAACTTGACAAGTGTGAAGGCAAAAGTAGAATTTGACAAGTGTGAAGGCTAAAGTAGAACTTGACAAGTGTGAAGGCTAAATTAGAATTTGACAAGTGTGAAGGCAAAAGTAGAATTTGACAAGTGTGAAGGCAAAAGTAGAATTTGACAAGTGTGAAGGCAAAAGTAGAATTTGACAAGTGTGAAGGCAAAAGTAGAATTTGACAAGTGTGAAGGCAAAAGTAGAATTCGACAAGTGTGAAGGCTAAAGTAGAATTTGACAAGTTTGAAGGCAAAAGTAGAATTTGACAAGTGTGAAGGCTAAAGTAGAATTTGACAAGTGTGAAGGCTAAAGTAGAATTTGACAAGTGTGAAGGCTAAAGTAGAATTTGACAAGTGTGAAGGCAAAAGTAGAATTTGACAAGTGTGAAGGCTAAAGTAGAACTTGACAAGTGTGAAGGCAAAAGTAGAATTTGACAAGTGTGAAGGCTAAAGTAGAATTTGACAAGTGTGAAGGCAAAAGTAGAATTTGACAAGTGTGAAGGCAAAAGTAGAATTTGACAAGTGTGAAGGTAAAAGTAGAATTTGACAAGTGTGAAGGCTAAAGTAGAATTTGACAAGTGTGAAGGCTAAAGTAGAATTTGACAAGTGTGAAGGCAAAAGTAGAATTTGACAAGTGTGAAGGCAAAAGTAGAATTTGACAAGTGTGAAGGCTAAAGTAGAATTTGAAAAGTCTAAAGGCTAAAGTAGAATTTGACAAGTGTGAAGGCTAAAGTAGAATTTGACAAGTGTGAAGGCTAAAGTAGAATTTGAAAAGTCTAAAGGCTAAAGTAGAATTTGATAAATACTCAACTTCAAATGCTTAATTCAGAAATAGGGGGTTGGAAAGTGTCAAATCACATACTCTTAAAGAACCATAGTATGGTAATGTCAATCAAATTAGTTTTTACATACCTCATATTACGGGGGCTATTCGCTTTATAGAAAAAAAATAAGAGTGTTAGAAACAGTTACGAAACAAAATGAATATGTATTATCTTATTTAATCATCATCATCATTAAGGCTGATCTGGTCAAGGGTGTAGTAATTCAAAAGATTCAAGACGCACAAGACCAATCAATGTGGCGACACTTGGGGGAGGCCTATGTCCAGCAGTGGAGTCGTTCGGCTGAAATGATGATGATGATTTTCTTGTCTAATAACACTGAGTACTTACAAGGAAATATAAGTATTTTATCATCCGCGGTAGGCTTAATCACGTGGTATTCCAATTCACCAATTTTTAAAGGATAGCGCTGGTAAACCCGCGACTCAACTCCCCAATACCTCCGAAGAGATTTTTGTTCTCTAAAACAATAGACAAACGGTCTCAATTGTCACGCCTGTATATATTTATTTTGGGACAATCTTACCGCATTATTCCCAAACCACTGCAACTGCTGAAAGCTAGAATCAACAGAGGCGACCCCAAGGAAAGCGCCAAGGCAATGAAGCTCGACGAAATTACGGAGAATGAATGTAACTGTTTTGGATCCCACAACCAAAATAATCAGAAAAAAATTACGGAGTAATAGGAAAACAATACAAAATTTCTATTTCCCTCCATATCATGCAGGAGACAGAACATACAAGCCCAATAGGCACTACGGATCGTTTAAAAATGGGATAAGTCCAGTGGCCTAGCACTACGGATAAAAATGATAATTTATATTAATGGGTCCTAACATTGTGAGCAGTTATATTTAATGTCAATAATACATATGACAAAAATGCTTGAACGCACAGTAATTAGTTCTAGTTTCCACAAGGTCCGTATAGTAAATAACTCTGGATGCAGCTTGCACATTATCCAAAATAATATTGCGTTCATTCTGCCAAAGAAAATATTCCCATAAAGATATGATGTGCAGAGTGTACATATTTGCAGTCAGATGTAGAACATTGAAATAAAGGCAACAAGCTTGAGGGTAGATAATTTACTTTCTCACGCCTGTATTATCAACTAAAGATGTACAGCTGTACTGAAAGGTGACCCCAACTTTCATTTATAGATCTTTTACAGTCGTTACGGATAGTCAGAACTACAGATATAAATCTAACTAGATGACGCGATTGTATGTACTTCGCATGTCAAAAATGGGAGTAAAATTACGATCATTAATCGAACTTTGAGCTGTTCTTGTATTTTATTGATAGGCTCGCGCTTGACCGCTATCTTACTCGATGTTTAACTTAGTATTATCGGCACCGGAAATCCACCGAAATCTAGAAAAATGCCTAATTATGCCATATTGAGCTGTTAAAACTGTACAAAAAAGGTTGGTCGTGGCAATGGAAATATTTTCTTTCATTGGTAAGTAAATTTGTTCTTAGATTGTATGTGAAGAAGTGGCACGCTTGTCTTACATACGGATAGAGGGACTTACGTTATCTAGTTAGATTTATGTCTGTGGTCAAAACCCAAAAAAATTTACACCAATCTTGACAAGGAGTATCTTGTTATCCAGTTTCTGGTTTGTGGTGGTAATATAGGCAGTCTCTCCATGCAAATTGCTCAGCCAGCCTATGTTCGCCAGTAATTCTTAGGAAGTCTTAGAAGACTACTCTACAGTAGGTGTGCTGATGATAAGGTTATGGGAATCCAGGTGAATGAGATACGCACGGGACCGTTCATGTGGTGACATATGGGAGTGGCCTATGATGAGCAGTGCACGTCTTTCGGTTGAAATGAAGATGATAGTAAATTATATAATATGAGTATTTTTGGAGGAGGCATATGTTGAGTAGCGGATGTCGTTCGGCTGAAATGATGATGATGATGACGACGTAGAAGACTAACGTAAAAAGTTCATGAACTGGAACGAACTCATCGTCGTCCTCCATGCTACGCCTGTAGTGGTCGTCGTATATCTCGTCGGGATTGATGACCGAGTTCATCCAGAAAAAGTAGGGGAACAGGTCGATGAAGCGAGCGGGGGCCGCGCAGCCGGGCCCGTGAATTCCGAAGCCAATCTGTTGAACGAAGAATGCAATGTCTTAACAGAATAATAACTGCTTTGATTGTGCGTATAGTTATGGAGTGAATGCCCTGTCGAAGTCTTTGTTTCCTGATAGCCTAAACCTAAAGGTCTTTAAGTCGTGAGTGAATAGGTTCCGTATTTCAGATATATAGTAAATTGATATTAAATGCTTTTTATCGCCTGACGGAAAAAGAGAGTTGTTATACGAGTAAGTGTGGCGTGTGTATCTGTCTTTGTGAATTTGTGTATCTGTCTGTGGCATCACAGTTCGATATAAAGTGTGATTTATTTCTTAGCTATGTTTGATAAAAAACGGTTAAGCCGTTCAAAAGTTATGCGCATTTTTATCTTTGAATCGTGTTTCAATGGATTGCCGGTTGAAACGTGTTTACATCTAGATAAATTATGTAGTATATAAAGGTATTTGTGTCGGGGGTATTTTAAATTTCACATATTTTCTTTCTTATATTTAGAATTTTGAAGTTCTGTGACACAGCCCAGATTACTGCATGACCTTGAACACAATATACACACCAGGTTAAAGTACCCAGTCACGTTGGACACGAGCACCATCCCGCTGTCCCAGACACACTGTGTCTTGTTACTAGGCGCGTATCCACACACGTAAGCATTGGGCACGCGTTTCTGGGCTGACAGCTGGAAAACAGAAGGATTGTAACATTAGGTGGCGGTATGATATATGGCATCTTGGGTAGAAGCTGGATAAAAGGTGGTACAAGAGCAAGAGACTATTGGCACAAGAAAAGAGAGGTCTTTGCACAGCAGTGGGCGAAGTCAGGCTTCGGATGATGATCATGATTTTATCCTAAAAGAGCACTTCAGTTACCAGATATTTGTACATACTTGTGAAGGAATAATAAATCATTTGTATTTGTATAATGTTTTTTTTTTTTGACGCATTGGAGTTATAGTTGTTATCGTACTTAAATAACAGCTAGAACGCCAATGCAATGTTACTACCACAAAGATATTAGGACTACAGAAATACAATTAAAAATACAATCAAATATAGCAATTATAAATTCAATTAAAATACATTAAAATATACAATTAAAAATACAACTAACCAACAATTAAAATACAATTAAAATCCCTTCTGAACATTTTCATGCATTTCAGTACTATTTCTGCGTCTTCATCAGGCTACAGTGCCTCTGCATATATACCTCATTCGATATAATATGGTGTGTAATGTAATCACATGCGAGATGAATGACGCGATGTGGATTTTTGTGTGATTGGCTGATTTGGTTCCGTTTTGTGTGATTGGCCAATTTGGTCGGTTGGATAGAGTTTAAAGTCTTTGCGCACTTACGTAATACGGCTGCGGGTTTCCTCACGATGTTTTCCTTTATCGATTTCCAAGATAAAATTAAAAACCGGCCAAGTGCGAGTCGGACTCGCGCACGAAGGTTTCCGTACTTGGTAAATTGCGGTTTACGATTTATGATCTATTAAAAAAAACTACTTACTAGATCTCGTTCAAACCAATTTTCGGTGGTAGTTTACATGGTAATGTACATCATATTTTTTTTTTAGTTTTATCATTCTCTTATTTTAGAAGTAACAGGGGGAGGGACACATTTTACCACTTTGGAAGTGTCTCTCGCGCAAACTATTCAGTTTAGAAAAAAATGATATTAGAAACCTCTATATCATTTTTGAAGACCTATCTATAGATACCCCACACATATGGGTACGATGGAAAAAAAAAATAGTTTCAGTTTCAAGTATGGGGACCCCTAAAATTTATTGTATTTTTTCTATTTTTGAGTGACAATCTTAATGCGGTTCGCAGAATACATCTACTCACCAAGTTTCAACAGCATAGTTCTTATAGTTCCGGAAAAAAAGTGGCTGTGACATACGGACGGACAGACAGACAGACATGACGAATCTATAAGGGTTGCGTTTTTTGCCATTTGGCTCCGGAACCCTAAAAAGTACTTGAATGAATTGGAAAAGTCCCTAATTTAAACCCATAACCTCAAAGATCTAATTAATTAATTAATTTAACGTTTACTTACTCCTGCTCTGCTATAAAATTCTTCGCAAACTTTTTTATCCAAATATTGTACTTTGTAAAACACCTTCTCCAATTTTTTATTTTCTGCAAAACACAATGATTATAAGCTTTCCAATAAGATGACAGAAAATTCGAGTATAACAAGTATGAAGATATATTGTCGTGTAACATTATAACAACACGCCGAAAGCTTAGGCAGAGGTCTTGCAAAGGCTATTGCCATCAACAACCACGTACTACTGAAAATTGCCAGATGGAAAAACCCAATAACACTCTGCCCGACCCAGGAATCGAACCCAGGTCCTCATGCTCAAGAGTAGTGCTTGCAACCACTACACCAACGCTTGTATAAGTACTTAATAAAGAAAGAAATACAAATAACTTACCGTCCGTGTAACCAGTGAGGTAGAGATATCGAGAAGTGTTGAATGTTTCGCCAGACGGGATGCAGATCGGATTCAACGGAACTGTAATATTAATATGAAATTCATTATCATCATATCAGCCGAAAGACGCCCACAGCTGGACACAGACCTCCCTCAAGAGTCGCCACATTGACCGGTCCCGTGCGTCTTGCATCCAGTGGATCCCTCCAATTTTCACCAGGTCATCGTTCCACCTGGTAGAAGGCCTTCCAACGCAACGGCTTCCGGTTCCCGGACGCCAGTCCAGAACCTTTCTGCCCCATCGGTTATCCGTATCGGCCATATGATAATCATTACTCACTTAATATACTGTGTGTACAGCTCTCTTCTTAGTCATTACGCTCTTGACAGAGCGGTCGTGGTCGTCATGAAGTTTTGTTAGTATTTGTGGCAGATGTATTGCGTCTCACAATGTCTCACCGCCTTTTCCGATTGAAGTCATCCGGATACATTCGTGCACGAGACCGCCCACAGCAGACTTGATCGGGTCGGTCCAACGCATGAGTGACCTTCCACGAGGTCTAGTGCCTTCGACTCTTCCTTGGACGATTATCCACTCTATGGACTGACTGTCTCGCCTTGAAACGTGTCCGAAGAAAGTGAGTATTCGGGACTGTACTATTGCGGACTGACGCTGCTTTATTTGGAGTTCATCGAGTATGGAGACATTTGTGCGGAACTTGGTCCACGACTCTTCAAGGCTCTCTTGTTCCATTTTACGTAGTAGTTGTTCCATATGGCGAGCACTAGATGCAAAAAGAGTGGTGTCATCTGCGTAGTGCAAATTCGCAATAATGTATCCTATCCACCAACCGTAACCCCATCTGTCCAATTTTCTAAAGTTATGCGCACTATAAGCTCTGTGTAGATATTAAATAAGAGCGGCGATATAATACATCCTTGGCGGACACCTGCACTGGGGTGGAAGTTAATGGACAGAATGTCATCTGTTCGTACTGAGGCTGTGCTTTCTTCGTACAATCTCCTCAGTAGATGAACTAGGTGTTGCGGCGTGCCCATGTCAAGAGAGAGACAGTAGTAAAGATTGCCATAAGATTGGCCATCAAATGCTTTGGAGAAATCAACAGAGCAGATGTATGTTGGCTTATTCAATTCTTGAGTTTTCTTAATAATCTGGCGAACAATAAGTATCTGTTCCCGTGTACCCTTTCCTTTCACAAATTCGGCCTGTTCTGGCGCGATTTCTTCGGACAGATACGCCTTCAGCCGCTCATTTAGAATATGTTACAAGATTTTGCTGGTGTGGGACATCAGTGTAATAAGGTAATAGCTGTTACACGTCTTTGTGGGGCCATTTTTATGTAAAGGGCGTACAGCTAAGGAGTGGAATTCTTCGTCTTTAAGGCGGTACCCCGAGCAAAAGGCCGCGCAAGCCGTTTTTTGTGCTGTTTTTAGGAGCTATCTACTCGTTATTTAAAAAGAAATATCAATTAATAAAAATACATTAAATTTCTACATAATATTGATTCTAAAATGGTAGATTTAGTTTTTTTTTAAATGTTGTATATATTTCACTAATAAACTTCCAAAAAAACATATAAATGAGAAATAATTATTGATATTATGCATCTCCTCGTAAAGTGTTCATTGATTATTTTTTGTACTAACACTAATGGATAGACAATTTAATAACGAACATTTTTGTAGAATTATTTTTTTCAAAAGACCAAATTTCGATTTTATAAAGATTTTATTCTAAAATCTGGGCGTATTCACTACTGTAATTCATGCGCCACCAGTGCCGCTAGACCAATAGGAACGCTCAAATCTCATGCCGATTTTTTGGTCAGGGTACCGTCTTAAGTCAAGAGTGAATAGTTTAATTCTAGGCAAGCATGCTTCACCGTCAATAAGCAATGGCATGTTATCATCGCTTATCATCAGGCGGGAAAGTGGTCAATGGCAAGCCTATCACAAATTTTATAAATCGAAAATCTTTATCATTGATGACTCACCAGTCAAATCAGACAGAATCATCAAATACAAAGGACGCTTCATTTTTGCAGACAAGAAAAAAGACTAGCAGTACTTTGACAGCAGAAACTAGTCTTATCTTCGAGTCACTGGCACGATAGCATTTTAGATTGTTCCAGCCCAAAACCTTGCAAATTCCACGACATCAACGGTGGCAGCGCGTGGGTTACTTTGGCTGCATGTTTTGGGGCACAGAGGACGGAATAGAAGATAGCAACTCCACTCCGCATTCACACCCTGCCTTTGTTCCGTCAAGGTAGCCCCACTTTGCGAGGTTGGACTTTTTACCTTCTCTGGTTCTGAGGTGGTTCTAGGAATTCCAAGTAGACCACAAAAGGTAAAAATCTGCGGGAAGATGCACGCTTGATTAATAGTGAGTGGGTGGCGGAAAAGTATCTTGGCACAGTTTGCAGCTGACGTCGGCCAGCTGAGTTGCCTGGCATTACTACCTAAAGTAAAAAATATAAAAACTAAATGACTCACAATCGATAACTTCATCAAGGTCCAGTTCGATGATGGCGATGGTGTTGAGCGTGGAGTACTCATATTCAGGGTGAGCGATGTACGAGGCAGGTTTGGTGATCCAGGGGGTTTCCTTAGCTGCGAAGAACACGGCTTTGCTATCGGTCCTGTCAAAGTCAAATGTATTTATTTCAACTCGGCCATTAAGCGGCACTTTTGAATGTTAACAATTAAAATTTACAAGTAATAAAATTGATTCTACCTTGTATTCGGCAAAGTAGCTTGAGGAGAAGAACGCACAAGAAACTCCATACTTACTCTTTTAAAAAATCTGTGTTTTACTATATTTACATAAGTACATACATTAATTAATTCATATAAGTGAGGACGATGTACCCAACACTACTATACTACATAAAGGTAAAAAAAATACAAACACTAACAGGTAAATTCCTTCAGTAGATAAATAGGAACATGGTTCTCACATACTTACAAATATTGCAAACATAGGTAAATTACATAATTGATTGATGAGGAGCTCTTGGCTAAATAATAACAGCCACACGGGTCGATCTTCAAGGTTGAGCAACGCTTGACGAGGTCGGTCCGTGGATAGGTGACCATTACAACATACCGAGTTTCCTCCGTGCCTCGGAAAGCACGTTAAGCCGTTGGTCCCAGCTGTCATTTGAAGATCTTTGACAGCCGTTACGGGTAGTCAGAAGCTTGAAATCTGACACCAGCCTTGCCAAGGGGTACCGTGTTACCCAGTTACGGGGTTGTGGAGGTCAGATAGGCAGTCGCCTGGTAATCAGCTGAATCCGGTAAGACTGGAAGCCGACCCCAACATAATTGGTAAAAGGCTAGGCAGATAGATAGGTAAATTACCTAATTCAACAACAACGGAACAGTGTGCGAGGCAATTTTTCAAACAAAGAGAGAAGAAAGAAAAAAAAAACATTACTATAATTATGAATATCATAAAATTTAACCTGTTTGATTTTGTCTACACTAAAGATTGCCCTATGGACAAGACCAGCATGTTTCCAAGCATTCTTATATTGAATATAATCATCTAATTTGTAAAATGCTTGTTTACAACATGCATACATGCAACATGCGTTTTGTGCTTTTTTATAATAATGTAAATTTATTTAATATTATTCATGACATTTTATGAATTCATATTATATCTGATTTTATTTATTTTACTTTTTTGACATTGGTTTATTATATTATTTTTGTATTTTTATGTAAGTTTGTGAATTGATTATTTCAGATTTTATTTATTTTACTTTATTGACATTGTTTAATTTTATTCATTCTGATTTTTTATGACATTTAATTAAGACAAAGGCCAATCTAAAGTGATTTTTGTATAATAATATCTGACATTGCTATATTTTAGTAAATTAATCAATTGATTAATTGATTGCGGCGTACAACATGAATTAAAAAAAAATGATTTTGATTTTTGATTTTGATGCGAATGATTGAAATCTGCCTCGTTGGTGTAGTGATAGCAAGCGCTACAGTGCTGAGCATGAGATATGGATGCCTTAAGAGCAAGAGAAGATCAAAGAAACAATAGATGCACTGTGTGAAAGATGATATGTATATAGATAAACCAGCATCAATAAAAATGCTGTTGAATATACATTTTTCTGAAACAACTTCTTTTATATCAAAAGAAAAAAAAAACGCGTGTGCAAAATTTCAGATCAATCGAGAACCAGGCAGTGGATCAAATTGAACATGGAAGCTTTAAATCTATGCCAATATTATAAAGAGGAAAGAATTTTTTGTTTGTACCGTATAGGCTCCGAAACTACTGGACCGATTTAAAAAATTCTTTATCCTATGGAAAGCTACATTATTTCCGAGTAACATAGATTTAAAAAGCTATAATTTTGACCGGAGCGAAGCCGCGGGGGTCAGTTAGTATAATAATAATATAACAATGAAAGCTAAAGGTGAGTACCAAATATTAGACCAATCTGTTAACAGGAAAGGGCTAAAATTTCAGTGACGTAATTCGTAGCAAAAATCCAACAGTTTAAAAACAGTGCATTGTTGTAATCAACCAATTATATGACACTTACTTGAAGATCTTCTCTGGTATCTTGACGATGTCGTCGGCATGAGCGAGCGCGTATTTGGTTTTGATGAGAACGATCCCAGTCATGGCGAATTTAATCTTGCCCTCTTCTTCTGTGAATAGATAGACATATATCAATTTAATATCATCAAAAATTCTGAAGTATTTGGAAGTTTCTCTAATTAAAAGAGAAAATTTTGCAACCAGATGATTATATAAACCTACTGCGACTTATCGGGTATTAAATAAAATAATAAAAAAAAGTTTATTTTCAGGCGTCGAAGGCCCATAGCATGTTAGTAAAATTGAAACAACTATGTTAGTAGTAACACTTAAGCACACATGAATACACAGACAAACACAGCCCCCACGTAGAGGAAGATTTATCAAGTCCCATGTCTGACATGTAGCTTGATAAACCTATCCATTGTAGGCCCTTCTACCCTGTCTGAAAAGACCTTCAGAACGCTATTGCTGCTTCCTCTCACTCTGCGAAACACTGATGCCACTTTTTTGCGCATGATCGCGAAATAATCGTCCGTATGCGCATCAGCGAACATCCCTGACGCACTACAGTAAGGCGAAAGTGTTCAATAGCGCCCTGAAGGCATTATTGTATTGAATGTGCACTGTCTGCTTGTTGGGTATGATTAGCCCGCAGACCGCTGGTGTAATTCTACACCAGCGGTCTGTTTTTGACAAAACGCCTTAAAAAGTGTTATTTTAACCGGTACTGAACAACTAGCAAACTGCGTGCCAACATGTTTCCCCTCACAGCCACCGCCCTGCGCTCTCTCTCCATATCTAAGTCATCTTTAAGATCCTCCGTAACAAAATGGCCCAAATATTTAAATTTTGCTACTCTACGCAAAGATGAGCCGCTGAGTACCACGGGCGGGACATTTGAGGGACTTTTATTTCTTCCTCTAAACACCAACAGATCACTCTTTGCAGAATTATACTTGAGCCCATGCTGCACGGTGTATCTTTTACAAATGGTGAGTAATTTCCTAATCCCTCCGATTGTGGGGCCCAGCAGCACCATATCGTCTGCGTAACTTAAGTTACTCCGTCAATATGGCAACGGACATGAGAGCTGCTGAGCTCAACAAGCAAGTTGTTAATATAAATATTAAACAATCTCGGGGAAGTAAGACCCCCTGCCTAACACCACATTCGAGTTTGTACGGATCCGACAATGCATTGGACCATTTCACAAAGTTCCTCTGCTTGTCATACCAGATAGATAATATTAACACCAATGCATCAGTAACTCCCTCCTCCCGAAGCTTCCCCCATAACACCTTATATGAAACCAGGTCAAAAGCCTTGGAATGGTCCAGGAAATAAGCATACACTGGTGTTTTTCTGTCCGTATAATATTTGACAGTGTACTTTAACGCAAGTATTGCACTCTCGGTAGACAGCCCCGCACGGAAACTAAACTTTGTGTCGTGTATTTTTGTGTTTCTACTGAGGTGCAAGTCAAGCACACTATCAAACACTTTGGCTACCACAGTTTCCAATGAGATTGGCCTATAATTCCGTTTGTCTGCTATGTCTCCTGTCCGATTTTTTACAATAGGTACAACAAATGTATCCAGCATGTGGTAGGTAAGAATGCCCCACACATAGATTAAAAAACATCTTATGTTATCTTGTGGAGGGGCCGAGAAATCACTCGGACACTTCGACCCATTGGGATCTATTGTGTTCCCCTAGATAACTTACTCCTCCCCAATCTCGTTGAAAACTCTTTTCATGAGTTTTACAACGAGACTAGGAGATATGAGCCTATAGTCTTCTGGTTTTGGATATCCAACCCCTAGGAGACTCATTCGCTTACCATCCAGTGCATCGCATGTGCACAGAAGGTGCTCCATGCGTTCCGTATGTTCCCCACACAACCTGCACATGGGTGTCGCGGTTAAACCCATCTTCATGAGCATGTCGTTGGTTCCAAAATGCCCAGTAAAGGCCCCAAGCAGGTAGTCGATTTGCCCCCTGCTAATATTCCAAATGCATTCCCGGGCTTTGAACGTAGAGCCTAGGAATTTCTTGAGTCTTGTAGACCGATATAAGACAGCCAATGTGTTCGTTGTCTTTGATCTGCAAACTCCCTAAATGTGGCTTTGACGAGACACGTCGAAATGCCTACACATGGTTCTGGTTCATGGTTCTCAAGCGTTACACTATGGGGTTTTCCTGATCGATAGGATTCAGCATCGTTCACCCTCCCCACCGAGCACCACTCAAGCGGTGAGCTCACAATAAGCAGTCTAAAAGAATTAACAACAAAAAAAGCGTATTTTTTTATGGACGATTAATCTAAGTTTCTGCAGGCAACCCAGGATATAGTGCATCTGTACTTACAACACAGTCTGAATAACCATGCACATCGACTGTCTTCGATCGCATTCCCGCCAGCTCGCGCCACGCCCAGCGTTCGCTTCGTGCAACTTACGTGTGACAGTCTAAAGTCAAAGTGACGTGATCTTGACATGTAAAAAGTTATTTTGGCCGATTAGAAGTGGGAGTACTGTCGTATGATTCCGTAGCCAATTGCAGGCGGTGGCAGCGTAGAAGGCATTGCATAGATACATTGAAATGTATTATTTCATAGAAAGCGAAGCCCAGTATAGACTCCAGCTTTCACAAAGGTTTGAATCTGCCTGTAACCTAGATACTATTTACTGAAATTGTACAATTTTGAGAGAAATAAACTAAAATATAATTAAATAATAAACCGACCAAGTGCGAGTCGGACTCGCGTACCGAGGGTTCCGTACAAACCTCAGCTTAAAGGTATTATAGACCTGAGTATTTGATATGAATTTAATTTAATACATCTACGCGTTCACGAGGAAAGGGGTAGTAAGTTTAAAATTATTAAAAATATTAGTATTATATGATGTAACAAAAAATACGGTTTTCGCAATTATTCATTTATCTGTGCTATAAGACGTTGCTTCGTACAAAATTTCAAGATTCTGAGTTCACGGGAAGTACCCTGTAGGTTTTGATTCCCTTGCGAGTGTCCAAAATTTGCGGAAATTTGCGGCATATACGGCTGAATCTTTTGATTGCGTTGACTTAGAAGTTTCACAGCTTTAAGCGACAGTAGACTTGAGTCATCATCATTATCATCAGCCTATAGCAGTCCACTGCTGGACATAGGCCTCTCCAATTGCACGCCATTTGGTTCGATTTACGGCAACTGTCATCCAGCTGCTACCAGCCACCCTGCGAAGGTCGTCGCTCCACCTAGCCTGAGGGCGTCCTACCTTACGTTTACCAGTTCGCGGTCTCCACTCAAGAACACGTTTACCCCAACGGTCATCGGTTCCACGACTTATATGGCCGGCCCATTGCCACTTCAGCTTACTTATTCTGTGAGCTATGTCGACAACTTTGGTTCTCTGCCGGATTACCTCGTTTCGGATTCGATCCCTTAGAGAGACGCCGAGCATAGCCCTTTCCATAGCTCGCTGAGCAACTTTGAACTGATGAACCAGCCGTATTGTGAGTGTCCACGTCTCGGCACCGTAGGTCATAACAGGTAGGACACACTGGTTGAAGACTTCAGGCTTTGTGGGATACGCGACGAGAAGACTCGACAAAGTTTTCCAAACGCCGCCCAGCCTAGCTGTATTCTTCTGCTATCCTCCTTCTCAAAGTTGTTCTTACCAAACTGCAGAGTTTGCCCGAGGTAAACGTATTCTCGAACAACTTTGAGAGCACCGCCATTGACCACAATCGATCCCGGAGTGACGAGTGAATTGAACATAACCTGGGTTTTGTCCAAGTTCATCCGGAGACCGATGCGTGCAGATGAATCAGCCAGGTTATCCAGCATCTGCTGCAAGTCTTGCAGTGACTCTACCATTATGACGATGTCATCCGCAAATCTCAAGTGTGAGATGTACTCGCCGTTTATATTAATGCCGCGTCCTTCCCAGTCCAGCGTCTTAAACATATCCTCCACCCCGTTACTAAACAATTTCGGAGAAATAACGTCCCCTTGTCTAACCCCTCGACGCAGTGAGATATGTCTAGTTTGCCGGTCCTGACTTTGGACGGTCATTGTTGCGTTTTCATAAAGACATCTCAGCACTTGGATGTATCGCCAGTCAACTTGGCATCGCTGCATAGACTCCAGAACAGACCAGGTTTCGATGGAGTCAAAAGCCTTCTCATAGTCCACAAAAGCAAAACACAGGGGCCGATTATACTCTTCGGACTTTTGTATAATTTGCTGCACTGTGTGGATGTGGTCTATGGTGCTGTATCCTACTCGGAACCCGGCCTCCTCCGGTGGCTGAAACTCGTCGAGTCTTCGCGCTAGACGATTTGTGACGACTCTCGAAAACAACTTATAAACGTGACTCAGAAGCGAAATGGGTCTGTAATTCTTCAAAAAGGTCTTGTCACCCTTTTTGAAGAAAAGAACGACCATGCTCCTCTGCCACGCCATTGGTATTCTCCCAGAGAACAGGACAGAGTTAAAGAGCTGCCCAAGCTCCTTCAATACCGGGCGTCCTCCCGCTTTCAGGAGCTCGGTTGTAATCCCGTCCTCGCCAGGGGCTTTTCCATTTTTAAGCTGTTTGTTAGACTTGAGTATTTGATATAAATTTTAGCTTGATACCTCAACGCGTTCCTGAGAATGGACAACAAAGTGATCCTATATGGGTTCGGTTTTTTTCCTTTTGAGGTACGGAACCCTTAAAAATACAATATAGATATATATAGAAAGACTTGCGAAACTTAAGTGGCACATTGATCACAGAGCACATCGTTGATGGGGCTGAAAAGTTCTGGAGTAGACGCGAACCGGAAAATGCTACATTGCAAGGTCTCCCACCAGGAGGGCCGATAACCTGGTTAAGGTTGTGGGAATCCGTTGGATGCGAGACGCACAGGACCGGTCGATGTGGCCATGCTTGAGTGAAGGCTATGTTCAACAGTGAAAAGTGGCTGAAATGCTGATGATAATGATGATTTCAAAAGAATGTATCGTTGCGACAACACATCGCGTGCTACAGCTGCCGCCTGCAGTCAGCTACGGAACCAGACCTTTACAGAACGGAACGAGCTCCTATGACCTATACCCAGATGTGGATGATTGCAGACTGAAATATTGATGATGATATTGTAGATGTGGGTACTAACGTAAATGCACGTGCAGCACTCCGAGCCAGTTGAAGTCTCCACTCTGTCCGAGGATGCCCTCCTGTACCCGCGCTGTGGTGGCCACGTCACAGTGTACCGCTGAGGAACGACCTAAAGAACAATGTTTTTTATAGATAGGCTCGTGCTTGACCACTATCTCATCAACCAAAAAAAAATACGTAGTCTAATGGACGAAAGAAATATATTTTTAGGAAATCTTTGCTCTCTTGGGATAATCCAACGTTCACGCGGGCTAAGCCGCTTTTAGTCTCAATATACAAATTAATAAAATTGGTAGTGTGTGTTTGAAGCGGTAAATAACAGCGTTTTCTTTAATATTAATGACATGGAAGTATATAGGGTAATTTTAACAATATAGACAATATGTTTGGCTGTCAGTTTGTTCCGGATAATCTCAGAGCCACAGTCCTGAACAACCTGTATTTAATTTTCTTAAACCATTTTAATTATCAAGTCTCATTTAATAAGATCACAAATTCACAAAGTATTAGGTCAATTTAACACAACTCACCAACGAACAGAATCACCAAGATGAAGACCACAAACCTTATCCCCTTCATTGTTTCAGGAACAATCGCTTCAGAACAAGTCCCAAGTTTACATATAAAGCGACGCCTAATCTCATCCAATCAAAGGTTTATTACGACCGTGTAATTGCTACATGCCATTCATTTCGAGATAATGACTAATTACGAACCCATTCACGAGAAAACTGCGTTATTTGAGACAAACAATCGAAATTGTTTACGAACACAGAGTAGGTAGTGCATGGAGTGTTCAATTGAATGCGTGGTCAACTGGAATGTAGAATAACAACATATATATATAATAAATATTAAAGAGAGAAAAGATTCTTTTTTTGTTTGTACCGAGTAGGCCTCGAAACTACAGGACTGATTTAAAAAAAACCGTCCAAGTGCGAGTCGGACTCGCGCACGAAAGGTTCCGTACTTGGTAAATTGCGGTTTACGATTTATGACGTATTAAAAAAAAACTACTTACTAGATCTCGTTCAAACCAATTTTCGGTGGTAGTTTACATGGTAATGTACATCATATATTTTTTAGTTTTATCATTCTCTTATTTTAGAAAATTTGTTACAGGGGGGGGGACACATTGTACCACTTTGGAAGTGCCTCTCGCGCAAACTATTCAGTTTAGAAAAAAATAATATTAGAAACCTCAAGAGACCTATCCATAGATACCCCACACGTATGGGTTTGATGGAAAAAAAAAATTTGGTATCAGTTTCAAGTATGGGGACCCCCAAAATTGATTGTTTTTTTTTTCTATTTTTGAGTGAAAATCTTAATGCGGTTCACAGAATACATCTACTTACCAAGTTTCAACAGCATAGTTCTTACAGTTTCGAAAAAAAAGTGGCTGTGACATACGGACGGACAGACAAACAGACAGACAGACATGACGAATCTAAAAGGATTCTATTCTTTTTCCATTTGGCTACAGAACCCTAAAAAAAACAACAATAGAGAGTTACATTATTCCTGAGTTACATAGGCTATTTTTTAATACCTGAAACGGGTCCTTAGGGGTGGTCCACGGGAGCAAAGCCACAGGGAACAGCTAGTGTAGAATATCTTGACTGGACCTCCAACACTAAGGCTCTGGATGCGAGATGCATAGAATCGGTCGATGTGATGGAAATAGGGGGAGGCCTATGTTCAACAGTATACGTCTTTCGGCTGAAATGAAGATGATGGTGATGAAAGGCGTGAATATTACCATATTCATATTTTTTAAGCTAACTGTCATGAAAATCGTTGGAAATAAGTAAATCTAGTTAAAATTAATATCCAAGTATCGGGACAAAGATCTCTTTTCTATTTTTATTTAACTTAAGATCATGTCTATGTTTCTCAAAGGGTTTAGCAGAAGGTTACTTGTAGTTGGGCGCCATCTGTTGGGATTGGTCATAATTTAGCTGCCTCCGCCTGTTTTTAATTACTTATTTATTTTATTTTTAATTGTTTGTTTTGCTGTAGAAGCTTTTAAGTGCGTTATTTTTTTTACATCGTTCTCACATATATGTTTTTTTTTTAAACAAGAATAATGTAACCAAAAACTTGTAAAACACATATTTTTTAATAGTAAGTGTGAAGTTTCTTGTCCGTTCTTCTCCATAACAAGCTACATATCCGAATGGACGGTATAATCAATTATTATTACTTTTTTTTTTCTGACGTTCGAAAGTGCCGCTTAATGGCCTAATTGAATAAAGAAATTTTGATTTTGATTTAGAATATTTTCTTCGGCCTGGTAATATTGCTCAGTAGCGCTTGCGACCACTAGACGTAAGACGACCTTTAGAAACAAAAAAATAATAAAATTTAATAACCCCGATACGATATCTTGCGCAAATCCCTCGATTCAAACAGTAAAACGTCTCTATCTTTAAACGGCTAAACCAGTTTTCATCAAACATAGCTACAAACTCTTGATAATATCACCTTTCAAACAAAAAAACTACATCAAAATGCGATCATCCGTTTAGGAGGTATGATGCCACAGACAGATACACAAATACACAGGTACAAATCAAACTTATAACACCCTTCTTTTTCCGTCAGGGGTTAAATATCTTACCACCACTCCCTCCATGTGCTATTTACTCTTTGTTAGAATGACAAACAAACATCTTTGTTGTATCCAATAGAGTATAGTTACGAGTAACATCCCGCTGCTTCTCATGTGCTGATCAAATGTGGTGAAGTTTTAAAATTCTACCATTTTTAGGGAATGATATTACCTATCAACTATCAATACCACAGGCAACTTTTGGACATAGGCCTCCCCAAAGTGTCACCACATCGACTGGTCCTGTGCGTTTCGCATCCCACGGATTACCAGGTCATCGGTCCACCTAGAAGGAGGCCTTCAAACACAGCGTCCTTCGGTACACGGTTGCCACTTCAGAACTTTCCGGCCCCATCGACCATCCGTTCTGCGAGCAACGTTCCTACTGCCACTTAAGCACGGAGTAATGTTACCTATCAACTACAGCAATCCACTGTTAAACATTGCCTCTTCCGAATTCAGTCTGACCCAGCCATCTCTTTAAGTTCGTCGATCCATATAACTTACACAATATCTGTAATATATAAATTCATTTCTTCTTGGTAATAAGCAGAAACTACAGAACGCCACCAGATCCTTACATGCTCCATTTGCTTCATGTACAGTCATACACACACGCCAGTTATGAGTACTGTGCACCTGGGCTTTCTGAAGAACATCACCAATAAGATCCGTGTATGTCCTTCTAGGGCGTCCCCTCTCGGCGTTTCCACTCACATCTGCTTTTGTAAATTACCTCTAAAGCCAAAATTAATAGTGTTTAAGATTATTGAAAAACACTACAAAGTGAAAAATAACTTCAATTTCGGCTGTCGGTGTTCCTGTTTTCGTTTCTTCGTTTTTTGACACCGCCTTCCGAAATTGAAGTAATTTTTCACTTTGTATTGTTTTTATTTGGAATTCGGTTGTATTTTTTTGTAAAATGGTATTTATTTTATACTTTTTAGTTGTAATGGACCAGTCCTATTGGTTAGGTACCTATAATGTACAAAGTGATGCCAGAATAGATTAACTCAATAACATGAAACTTAAACAAAACCAGGTATACCACAGTGAACTGTTTACACCTGCGTACAACATTAGAGCGTACCAGTGTGATGTTTGTTATAAAATGGTGTAAACAATAAACAGACATGCGATTGCAGTAATCCCGTGTCATTTGCCGTTATTTATTGAAGAGTTCTGATGTATGTCTTCGAAGTTCTTCATCAAATCTTGATGAAGTTTAAATAGGAAAATGAACACCAGCTTTCAAATAAAAAAAGAATCATCAAAATCGGTTCACCTAGTAAAAAGTTCTGAAGTAACAAACATAAAAAATACAGTCGAATTGATAACCTTTTTGAAGTCGGTTAAAAAGTGTCAGAATCAAGACCTAGCTCTGACAAAGCATTTTTATTTATTTAATTATTTAGTTTAAAAAAAAAAGCCGTATTATATATTTTGTACTTGTTAGGTTTTAACCCTAAAACACTACTGGCAACCAAGAAGCTCCAATTACCCAACCTGGTAATCGAATCCCTACCTTCTGGAACCTTGTTCACTGCCAATATTAATTCAGCGGAAACATGGTGGGAACCTGTCACTAACTAGTATAACTTGAACTCAGTTAGTGAAATAGCTGGCGGCGCTGGTAGGTTAGTTTAAGTTGGTTATAGTGAGGACGTGTTGGATCCTAAGTAACAGACTACAGACTTGCAAAGTACGGAAAGGTTAACTATTACAAGGGAATCCAAAAAGGTGTGTTCCCTTTGGGCAATCACAAAAAATATATAAAGTCTCAAATAACAAAGAGCAGAACTATTACTAAATCGGATCCAGAGCCACTTAGGTAATTCGGATAGTAAAATCCCACAGATAAAATTATAATATTATACTATGGCTTTGTATTGTTTCTTACGGCGAATCACTGACTCCTAAGACACAGGCACATACACCTAGTTTAGGAGTCAGGGAATTAAAATTATTGTGTCCTAGTTTATAAGCCTTATTATACTCTTGTTTTTGATTCTTGTATTGTGATGGCTTTTGGTGAAATAAAGAATTTATTTATTATTTATTTATTTATATATATATTTCATAAAAATAAGCAACGAAATTTTTACTCTGAAAGTTACTCTGTCTGTCTGTTATATTTTCACGCTTAAGCCGCTCAACAGATTTAGATGAAATTTGGTATGAAGACAATAAGACCCTGGGATGGACATAGGATAGTTTTTATCCCGGTAGAGTGTTCCCTTGGGACGATAAAACACTTTAAACGCGGGTGAAGCCGCGGGCAGAAGCTAGTTTTAGTACGCCATATAGGTCAACTATTCTACTTAAACCTTCGTAGAAAACAAGCATGATGATATTGTAATCTTTGGCATAAAATTATATCTGTTAAGTCCCAAGTGGAACAAGTCAATCCCGGGTGATCTACGCGGGTACCTGTTGGTAGTCGACACGACAATGTAACTTTGTAGGGGTGATACTTGAGAACTAAAAGAATACAGTAAAAACATTTTCTTAACGTCCCTCGGCAAACTTCGTGTTTCGTCAGTCGCCGGATTTGTATTTTGTATCAGTTGCCCTTTACACTTGGTGCAGACCGGACGCTCTCAATCAACTTGAAAATATAAAGATTTGTTAATACTCTTTTAACATTATGTAATTTATTTTAAAAATGGGAGGAAAGCTGCTGTTTTTACAGCTCTGTATATTTCACACGGAAATCAAAACAAAACAAGAATACTCGTAAAGTAATTAGTTCGGAATTCAAATTATTATACACGATAAATCTAATAACTGATGGACATGAAAATTATCATTCGTTTGTATTCGGAAATGCGATGATTGCCGAGGGGCTTTAAAAAAAGTTCTACTATACATAACATTACGAATATGTACTAGTAACTCCGTCATATTTTAAAGGGTTTTTTTTATTATTTTTCTTCGACGATAAATCACGCTTGCCTAGAAATAGCCTATTCACTCTTGCCTTAAATACCCTAAGGTTGTGGTTGTCAGGCAACAAAGAACACCATAATCATTTGCAGGGCAGGTGATGTGCAAGGTAAGTCCAGGTGATAGTTTTCAGTTGCCTAATGAAAACTTTGACCATGTTTGCAACTTTTTTATGTGACTTCAAAACTGATGCGTAAACACAAGAGTAAATAATTTAATCTAAGACGTATCTCAGTCCAAATTATTTGGTCTGAGTGTTACGCATACCAATTTGTTTAAGGTATAACTTGACTCTTAAGGCGGTAGCCCGAGCAAAACGCCACAAGCCGTTTTTTGTGCTGTTTTAGGAGCTATCTACTCGTTATTTAAAAAGAAATATCAATTAATAAAAATACATTAAATTTCTACATCATATTGATTCTAAAATGGTTGATTTAGTTTTTTTTAAATGTTGTATATATTTCACTAATCACCTTCCAAAAAAACATAAAAATGAGAAATAATTATTGATATTATGCATCTCCTCGTAAAGTATTCATTAATTATTTTTGTACTAACACTAATGGATACACAATTTAATAACGAACATTTTTGTAGTTTTTTTTTTCAAAAGACCAAAATTCGATTTTATAAAGATTTTATTCTAAAATCTGGGCGTATTCACTACTGTAATTCATGCGCCACCAGCGCCGCTAGACCAATAGGAATGCTCATATCTCATGCCGATTTTTTGGTCAGGGTACCGTCTTAAGAGTCCTTACCATTTACCCTGAAAAGTACGCGTGTGGTCTTAAGTTGTAGGTGGCAACACCAAGAAACAAAACACTGTCAAAAAAAGTGAGAATACCACAGGGTAAACCCTTTGCAAAACTCTAAAAATACTCCTGCTCTCTACCACTCATAGAAACATGTTCAATATTTATTACAAAAGCGAGTTAAAGTAATTAACGCAGCCTTGTTTGGCGTCCATAATTACCGCGTCACAGCACCAGAGACAATCGCCAGTAAATCAAGTCGTCTCATTTACATCGCCTCTTTCTCTGCCTTTTTATTGTGCACTGTGTTTTTGTGTGAAAATTGCTTGGTTTGTTTGTTTTGTTCAGTGTTTGGGACAATACTGGCTGCAATAGCTGGTTTGTATTGGTAATTATTAGTCTTCTTGCCTTTACGTAAATTAGGTATAGTTGTGTTTCACAATGATTTTGTTCATGTAAATTTTAAAATCATTGAAGAAGACTTGGAAAGAAGAGAAAGCCAAAGAAAGAACAAGTAAATATTTAACATTTCCAAAACCTTGAATTGCTTTTTTTTTTGTTTTCTTTCTTTATAAAATACATAAATTTATTTAGTAGACACGCTTCGATCGACAATTTAAATTGAAGATCTAATTATGACACGATATCTTGCGAAAACGTATGGCTCAGCCTTTGAAATTGGAAGAGGAGTAAAGCAGGGTGATCCCATATCTCCAAAACTCTTCATTGCAGTGCTTGAAGAAATCTTTAGAGCACTCGACTGGGAAAATAAAGGGATAAACATATATGGCAACCACCTTACACACTTACGATTCGCAGATGACATAGTACTGCTTTCGGAGGAACCAAAAGAAATGGAGTACATGATAGAGTCACTCAGCAAAGAGAGTAGAAATGTAGGTCTGGAAATTAACAGGGAGAAAACTAAAGTAATGACAAATAGTCAAACTATACCGCTAAAGTCAGATTCAATAGAAATAGAATATGTCGAAGACTACACTTACTTGGGACATTTAATATCTTTCAAGTCATGCAACGATAAAGAAGTAGAGCGAAGAATCAAAGCAACATGGAACAAGTACTGGGCAATGAAAGAGTTATTCAAGAGTAGTCTCCCAGTCACACTGAAAACTAAAGCCATGCAGACGTGATTAATACCCTGTCTCACTTACGCTTCTCAAACATGGCCGCTTTCAACAAAACAGACTCACAAGGTTAAAGTGTGCCAAAATAGCATGGAAAGAAGTCTCTTGGGCCTAAAGCTAAGCGATAAAGTGAGAATTAAAGACATCAGAAAAATCACCAAAATAAAGGACATAGCAAAAACTATAATGATCCAAAAATGGAAATGGGCTGGGCATGTCCAGAGATCACCTGGTGACAAATGGTCCAAAATGGTCACGAATTGGTACCCTATATACAAGAAAAGACGAAAAAGAAGGCCATTGAAAAGATGGAGTGATGACATAGTTGCCACAGCTGGAATTACTTGGCATAGACGGGCAAGAGATAGAGAGAAATGGAAGGAAATGGAGGAGGCTTTCACCGCTAGAGCGGTCCTTACAACAAAACACAAATGAATTAAAAAGTTGTAACTTACAAACTAGATTAAGCGAAATACTAACATAACCAATAGAAATGTAATAGTGTAAGGAATAAATAAAGCTTTTATTATTATTATTATTATCTCCTTTATTTAATTTAATTACTTATTTCATACATTTTTAAATATTTTTAAAAAACACATACAAAAAAGAAAAACATTATTATTATTATTATTATCTTGCGAAAACAGCCCGATTTAAACAGTAATCCACTCTTTTTTTTGACCGGCTGAACCGATTTTCATCAAACGTAACTAAAAACACTCTCAATAAAGTCAACTTTATAACAGACAAAAAAAAACGAAACTGAAATCGGTTCATTCGTTTAGGAGCTATGATGCTACAGACACAAGTACACACATCAAACTTATAATAAAAAGCACGTGCAAGTGCTTTTGAAGCACTTTTTGATTATTTTACACCTCTATTTTTCCGTCAGGGGTTAAAAAGTAAGGAAGAGGAAGGCCAAAGAAAATACGGATAGACTGTCTCAGGAGTGACATGAAAGAAAAGGGATTCGGTGATAGCGTGATGGTTGACTGGAAGTTTTGGAAGAAGAAAACATGTTGCGCCAACCACAAGTAACAAGATAACTTGAAAAGAATAGCTTATGGGCATTCTATCATCGAAAACGATAGTGATTGGAGAAATGACAAAAATGTTGGGGATTACGCTATCGGAATCAATCTCATCGCTGACATCGAATTACACTTGCCTAGGGGGTCTGGAATTGTTTCAGCAAGTTCTTTGTGATATATATATTTCCTGTAAAGTGTGAAAATAATGCTTTTGGAAACTGCCCTACCTTTTCTAACTGCCTGGTTGGTATTGCGGACGCAAGTGTGACCGCTGAGCGTGCAGTCCCATCTTCGTGACAACCCCGAGCCTCGGCAAGCACGTTATGCCGTTAGTACTTTTTTTTTACGAGGGAAAACCTTCAAAAGACGCCTGGAATTTTGGAGAAAAGACAGGGAGATTGGGATTTTTACCTCACTATAACCACCCCGGTGATCACTATCAGCACGTTGAAGGGACCCCGTGACCTCTCAAAAGGCCACACCGGAACCCTTTCTGTGCAACGCCTGTAAGGGCACATCCCTGGGGAGATTAATAATGCACCACCACTGAGCCTCGCTGTGCATGGCAGCACGTGATTACTGTGCCACCGTCTTTCCTGGAGTCACTTGGTGGGTGAACTGAATCCCCAATCTGACCACCCATGTCCCGGAGGTCCCGCCTGCGCCGGGGTTTTGGCGTTTTAGGCATCGAGGCGGTTGCCTCAACGACGCCTTCTTCTCCGAGTGATGCCGTCGGTCCTACGCCTAATCTGTCTCCGGTCGTTTCGAATTGTCGTCCCATTGGACTATTAGGGTGAGCGAACAGAGAGTGCACTTGTCTTTGCGGACACACTTGAACATTTCGCCCGCGCCAATAGCTAGTCTCCGATTGGCTGCCACGGCCGAAATCGCATACTATTATTATATTTTATTTTCGGTCTACACATAAATGTAATGGAATGTATAATATAGTACAATCTTTGCCAACCACTTGATCTTTATTTATTTATTTACATACCTTTGCTAGAGTAAATATTGTTACAAATAATAACAAGAGGATTATTTGTTATTGTTTATAATAATTACGTGTGGTCGTCTACATTACCAAATTATATTAGTGACATACTCAGTGTATGTGTATCAGTCGTAAAAAAACCTTGGGAGAGGAACATCTGTGTAGATTTGTGGAAAAATGCGTTTGGTTGTGATCATTGTCTTGTCACTGGGTAAGGTATTATACTACCAACCGTACAAGTTTATTCTTTCATTCTTTCAAACTTTAAGGCTTACCTAACTGTTTTTTACAAGCTTTTATTTAACTTTCAATCTATTTATGTATGTAAGTGTGTTCGCGTCAAATCTTGAAACAGATTAAGATTAAATTTTGCATACACGTTCAGTTTGGGTGACAATGCATGGTTAGCTAAGTGACGTCATTCTAAATCCAATATGGTGGAAGGCCCAAGATGGCGGACTAGTTATTTTTGTTCACTGCCATGATATTGGTATCAAATAAAAGGGTTTGCTGAGAAAAATACGAAAAAAGCTTGCTTTAAAAAATATTTTTTAATGGAAAAAAAATATTTTATATTGGTTGTAATGTGTGTTTGATATCTTGAAAGTGGTATACCACATAGTGTTGTGTACGTTTTAGACAAACCACCATAGTATCATAAATTAACCTGAAAAGATAGCTATTAATGATGAAAGCTTTTGGCCACTTGGTGGTCTCAATTCAACGGAATTCATTAATCTTTTGCTTGTCTTTTTCATACAAATTTAAAAGTATGCGTTATCTTTATCGTCTTCGTGCGAACAATAACCTTAAAATGTTTTTGTACACGTATTAATCGACTGATAAAGATTACAAAAGTATATAATATGTGTTAGAAATTCTTCTTACTGCTGAGAATCGTGACGCCGTTTGAGAATGTCAACAGTTTTCTTCATCTGTTACTATCAGTAACCTAATAGTGATATAATTTTTTTTTTTTTTTTTTTAACTTTGCCCCACACTAGGAATTTCTTCCTGTATCGTGGGTGCTTTTACAAACATATAAACTCACATACACAACACCCAGAGCCGGAACAACTATCTGTATATAGGTCATACAAATATTTGTTCCGTGCTGGAATCGAACCCACGACACGCAGCGCAGCAGTCAATCACTCAACCACTGCGCCAACCGTGCGCCCAATTAATTAATCTGTTACTATCCAGGTTTCGTAGATCCTCGCTACACAGCAAACCGTTCCACCAGGAAGTGGATCCAGTCGTTCTCCATACCCTGGGTCGGCGTGCTGAGCCACCAAGAATGTAAACGAAACATTATTTATTATTACAAGTTTCATATTACCTACCTTGCTTTCGTGACCACAGATCATATAATATTCTTCTATTCTTTCCATCCGTTCGCGTGCGGCTGGCCAGCACGTGGCTGGAAGTGGATCACTGTGTTGCCCAATTTCTCACGGGACATGGTAACTTTAAAAGTAAATTATTTTCTTTCAAGCTCGTTGCCTCGCCTTTATGTCAGTGTTCTACATCTGACTGCGAATATGTACAATCTGCACATCATATCTTATGGGAGTGTATTCTTTGGCAGAATGAACGTAATATTATGTTGAATAATGTACAGGCTGCATGAGGAGTTGTTTACTATACGGACCTTGTGGATACTAGAACAAATTTCCGTGCGTTCAATCGTTTTTGCCATACCTATTTTTGGAACCAAATATAACAGCTCACAATGTAAGGACCCATTAAAATGTATTAATGCTATTTTTTTTTATCCGTGGTGCTAGGCAACTGGGCTTATCCCAGTTGTATATGACCCTTTGTGCCTATTGGCCTTGTTTGTTCTGTCTCCTACTTGATATGGAGGGAAGTGGAAATTTACATTTTTCCTACTCCTCCGTTATTCTTTTCTGATTAATTTCGTTGCGGGATCCAAGACAGTTAAATTCATTCTCCGGGACTTCGTCGAGCTTCATTGCCTCGGCGCTTTTCTGGTGATCGCCACTGTTGATTCTGGCTTTCAGGAGTTGCAGTGGTTTGGGAATAGTGCGGTGGGATTGTCCCAAAAAAAAAAAAAGATCATATAATACTAGCATACAGATGCCTCATCCCTGCCGTACAAAAACCATGCCAACCAAGTACATACAAAGAAACCATGCCGACGTATCTTGCGTTTATCGTCTAAATTATTATTTTTATAAGTACGGTTCCGTTCCATTGCTATATATAGATGGTGTTAGCAGCGACTTGCAAGTAGAATAGAATAGAAAGAATAGAAATATATTTATTCGACATAGGCACAACACAACAGCAACAAACATGGAGTAAAAGACAAAAAAGAAATGCAAAGACAAATTGCGCTGAACGTGCCCATACCGAAAGGGTTACCAACTCAGCATTTGCTGGGCGTAAAAGGGTTTTCTCGGTACGTGACTATTTATTTCTTTTAATACAGTGACACTTTGTTTTATAGTATTTTTTGGACGTTTTTACAATTTCATTGTATCAAAATGTGTTACAATAAAAATTAAAAAAAAACGAGTGGGATGCCTAAGAATATTAAAACAGCGCCATCTATTGGCCTCAATTTAAAATGTTTCGTTCAAATAATCTTTGAAATGAGCCCGATATTCCATAATTGTCTGCTTAGGAGAGTTGATTAAAAAATAACATACAATTTTTATGATCAATTCTAGAAAATGTTTATTTTGCAGGCAATTCAATAACAATTCGATGCACATCGCGCCATCTAGTGACATTTATTTGAACAAAATTTTCTTTGTTAAGCTGCGTATATATTTTGTCCGGCAACAAGTTAACGATTTTCCAAGTACTTCCTGGCATCCGATAAAGCTGAAACATGATTTTAGTCTGGATTTTAGTTGTAATTTTAGTTGTATCATGCATTTCGGATGTAATCGGGTTTCAGTTTTCATTTTTAGGGTTCCGTACCCAAAGGGTAAAAACGGGACCCTATTACTGAGACTCCGCGGTCCGTCTGTCTGTCTGTCTGTCACCAGGCTGTATCTCATGAACCGTGATAGCTAGACAGTTGATATTTTCACAGATGATGTATTTCTGTTGCCGCTACAACAACAAATACTAAAAACAGAATAAAATAAATATTTAAGTGGGGCTCCCATACAACAAACGTAATTTTTGTGTCGTTTTTTTGCGATAATGGTACGGAACCCTTCGTGCGCGAGTCCGACTCGCACTTGGCCGGTTTTTTTGCTTTTATTTTTTACTGTTATGCCAAGTTTCTAAGTATGTTCAAGGATTTGTTTGTTGACTTTGACATCTTTCCGCTAGACCAAATAATTGCTTACATTTTTCATTGCAGCAAAGTTTTCTGTTGAAGCCATAACAGGAATAACCTTAATCAAAGTAAAACTAGGGCTGTCGAATGCGTACGACGTGGCGCGTATAACGAAGACAAATATCAAGTATGTACTACCACATTTCGATGACTTCTTATCTATATGCAGATAAATTAATTAAATCAGATTGCGGAACTCCGTTAATTTGCCTTGTTAGTCATTTCATGAATGTATGTTTGTAACTCAATCACGCCAGCACGGTTGAACGAATCTGGATGAAATTTGGCACGCAGATATATTATAGTCTGGAATAGCACACAGGCTACTTTTTATCCCGGGAATATTATGTTCCCTTGGGATGATATAGTACATTGTTCACCGAGAGGAGAAAGTGACCGATTACCGTCGAGGGTGTCGTTTGAAGCCCGAGCCGTAGGCGAGGGCTTTAAAACACCCGAGATCAGGAATCGCACTTTCTCTCGAGTGATACATAGTGCTTTATACTACACCTACGAGGAAAATAAAAAACTAAATCTTTACTAATTGAAATTTATATTCTACGAAAACTGAATCCTCAAACAACACACAAATTGAAAATGGCGCCAATGGCGTCTGCAATTTTCACATGTTCTTTTTTCAAATTGTTTGACACCATCCAACACACAGCTAGTGGCCAGTGTCATTTTGCGAACTTGGAGATAAAAACTCACTATAAAAACTTTTTGGCTTTTGATATTTAGGTTACCAGCGCATAGTCTTACCCAAAATTAAAAAAGAAAAACCACGTACGAAATGGATTTTCATACACTTTTCTCTCCCGCTCAGATGCGTTTTCTCGCCGCATATTTGTTCGATATGCAATGACGTACTTTCTACCGTAAATTTGATAAAATATCAAGGTACTTTCCGAGCAGGTGTAGTATAAAAACACATTTCACGCAGGCGAAGCCGCTGGCAGAAGCTAGTACATACATAAACGCACGCCCTTTTCCCATGCGGGTAGGTAGAACTAGAAACTATAGAACGCTATTGCGACGTTCCTAACATTGGTACTGCTTTTGCTTCTTTTGTTTTCTCTCTTTTTTATTGTTGTTTGGTCAAAATTTTCTTTTTATTTTGTATGCTCTAGTGGCTTGTGTCAAGTAAATATTATTTATTTATAAATTATAGGCTCGCGCTTGACCACTATCTCACCTGATGGTAAGCGATGATGTGGTCGACGGTGAAGCACGCTTGCCTAGAAGTAACCTATTCACTCTTGACTTAAAGACTCCTAGATTGTAGCTATCGGGAAACACAGACTCCGGCAGGGAATTCCACTCCTTAGCTGTACGCATAATGAAAATATTTCCAAAACGTTTAGTGCGTATGGGTGGTATGTCTACCATGTAGCGATGGCGCATCGCCGTACGTCTTGTAGTCCGATGATGAAACGGGCTTGGTGGAATTAGATCATGCAATACCATCGCACACTCCCCGAAATGCAACCGATAAAAGACCGACAAGCTGGCAACTTGGCGACGATGTTCAAGGCTCTGGAGCTTTGACTTAACCAGTGCCTCATCGCCGATGAGCTTTTTGGCCCGCTTTACGATCGACTCTAGTGCATCAAGCTGGTAAATAAAAAATAAAAAAAAAATGTTTTCTTTCTTTCTTTATTCATCCATTTTAGTTGTTTTTTACGTTTGTTAAATGATTTGGAACTTTTTTAGACTGTAACATGATTGCAGGAATTCTTCCTTCCTGTCTTTCCAGAAATACAACAAAAGCCATGTTCCTGGCCCTAGAGGGCGCAGTGCGCTACGCTACTGTCACGGACTACGTCATCCATCCAGAGTACAACGAAGCCACGCTGAACACCATCGCACTTGTCTATCTAGACTATGACGAGAGGATGTTTAAATGTAACATGTTTCTCTTAAATAATTCCATCGTACTAATAATATTATAAAGGCGAAAGTTTGTGAGTGTGTAAGTGCGTTTACATGTTTGTTACTCTTTCACGCAAAAACTACAGAACGAATCTGGATGAAACTTGGCACAGAGATAGATTATAGTCTAGAATAGCTCATAGGATACTTCTTATCCCGGGTATATGCTCCCTTGGGATAATTTTCAATATTCGCGCGGGTGAAGTCGCTGCCAGAAGCTAATATTATATAAATATAGTTTTGTGACTGTGCGTGCGTTTTTGTGGGCGTGTAGGCTAATTTCCCACAACAATTTGAAAAAAATCTTTCACCATTTGAAAGGTACATTATTCCAGATGTTTGCTATAAATTATCATGACCTAGGCAAAGCCGGGGTTTGCACTACTTTTTTATACGCAGCGCCATCTAGCAGTTCGTCAACGAATACTCGTAAAAGGTGTATGGTTTGTTTACATGCCAGCAGTGCCATCTATTGGCTCATGAACGAAGACTACATAGGGTAGTCTACACCATCTATTGAGATTTGAAGGAAATGTCGGCTGTCAGTCGATTATATATAATTATCTTAGTGTCAGTAGTTTGAGTCTAGATAGTAAATGCGCATTCATGTGTTTCTTTTGGTTTAATTTTTCTGTAAAATATTAAATGACTGTGTACATGTTTTTTTTACAATAAAGTAGAGTTGGACTCTACTTCTCAGTCATTTTAATATATGCCTTTTAACGTCCTTGCGAACACTTCATTCTATTCATAAAATCTTGGATAGGTACCTCAATACAACATAACCTTTCTTTTAATATAACCTATACTGTCCCTGGACAGGGCAAAGGTCTCCTCCAAATCCTTCCAAGTATTATTTTCCTGAGCCACTTCGGTGCAACCCCTGTAGTAGGCTTAACTTAACCTTAGCTTAGGTTTTAAAATAAGTTTATCTGTATTTTCATCACAACCATATTGAAGATTCACGATGTCCCCAGGGGTGCTGATGGACTGGCCCACAGCAGATGAACAGATGAGTAACCAGCTGGGAAGTATTTATGCTTTCGGATACGTGGATGGTGAGTGTGTATTGATTCTATTTCTTTCTTTTTTAACCGTATTCAAAAAAAGAAGGAGGTTCTCAATTCGTCGGCAAATTAAAAAAAAAGTATTTTCCCCGATTACTCAACGCCAAGACCGATTTGGAAAATTCTTCTTTTATTTGAAAGGGTATACTTCAAAGATTATTGAGCTGTGCGACTTACAAGTAGAGAGCAGTGGTGGCCCAGTGGTATCGGCCGCGACTTACAAGTTGTAGGTCGTGGGTTCGAGCCCAGGCAGGCGCTTTACTTTGTGTAAATTATTTCATCACCACTGCTCTCAAAAACGGTGAAGGAAAACATCGTGGGAAACCGGCATGTCCTAGAACCAAAATTCGAAGACATGTGACATCCACCAACCCGCACTGGGCCCGCGTGGTGGATTACGGCCCATTCCCTCACACATAGAGGAGGCCTGTGTCCCAGCAGTGGGAACATTAATAGGCTGATGATGATGTGATACTTCAAAGATGTACCCATGGTCATCAGAACAGGATATCAGATCCTGATGTATGTATATTGTATCCCAATTTGGGGCGGTACAGCAAAATCAAAATTTATAAACATAGAACGAGCGCAGCGTGCATTAATAAAGATAATGTATTTTAAAAATAAACGATTCTCCACTACTAGCTTATACCAAATAAGTAATTTACTCTCTGTAAGGAAACTGTACATAACCCAAACCATACTAAAAAAACATAAAAACGTACCATATAATGATAAGCAAAAAGCTAAAAGAAGAAAAGATTTAATTCTCAAAGTTCCCCAAACTAAAACTAGATTTGCATGCAAACAATTCAATAAACGCTCTACCCAGCTGTATAACAAAATTAACAAACACGTTTATGTATATAATAAAAGTTACTACGACTGTAAAAAAAGTTTAATAGATTGGATAAAACCACTTACATATGAGGAAACCGAGGCACTCCTGGAACACGTTGAGTAGCCGAAATATACCACATATATATATATATCATAACATAAAACTACACACACCATACCACACCTCACACCTCATCACACACACCACTCACACCACACCACAAACCACATCACACACCTCACAACACAATACGCACCATGCCACACATTACTCCACATCGCGCGCCTCACCACATACCACACATACTACTTACCACACCACACTTTACATCACCTGCACAGACTGGGAATAAGTTTTACAAGTGTTATTTTACTGTTATACACAGTAAAATAACACTTTAGATTCAACTTTACTTGTATGTTTTTATTTTCTTAGGATTGGCATGTTTAGCTAAATATAAATACAGAAAAGTGTACTTACATTCCATATTTACCCTTAAGGTCACAGTTCACTGTAATACTCGTATCAGCTCGAGTTAGAATAAGTGTAAGACAATGATGTGAAGAATGAAGAGCGGAGCCTTCTAATACAGGCATTGTTTGCCTAAATGGGGACTCCATTCACATTAACATGTTATGTAATTTCTAATTGAAATAATAAACTATTTTGTATTTTGTATGATGGGATTCTACAGAAATCGAGGGAACTCCTCAAATATGTTCCCCGATTACTCAAAGACGCCCAGACCGATTTGCATTTTTTTTCTTTTCTTTGAAAGGGATTATACGTCCCAGGTAGTCCCATGGTCATCAAGCCAGGATCTGATGATGGATCCCATGGAAATCGAGGGAACTCTCAAAAAATAAAAGAAATATCAAAATACCATATCTATGCCTATAACATTGGAATGTTATAGGCATAGATATGGTATTTTGATATTTTCATCAACAATGCAATCATTTGCACTCAGAAAGTATCATTTGGTGAAGTGAAACTGATGAAGAAGACCACAGATGGCCACTGGAACTCCTTAATGCTAAGTATGTCGTCACGGGTATAAGATATCTCGATGGTTAACCGACTATGATGAAGCAATTACTTATAAATAAATGGTACCTATTAATAAAAATAGTACCATCAAACTAATCTGGTGATGTAGCCGGAAGGTAGGCACTGGAACTCCGAAATAAAACAATGAATCATTATAATTGGAGGAAAGTACTAAAATTAAAAAGAAATGAATAAAAAAAACCCAAGAATAACATCCCGAAGAATTGCCAAACTTAAGTGGCAGTAGGCAGGGCACATTGCTCGCAGAACGGATGGCCGATAGGGCCGAAAAGTTCTGGAGTGGCGACCGCGAACTGGAAGACGATACGTTGGAAGGCCTCCCACTAGGTGGACCGATGACCTGGTTAAGGTTGCGGGAAGGCGCTGGATGCGAGACGCACGGGATCGGTCAATGTGGCGACGCCTGGGGGAGGCCTATGTCCAGCAGTGGACGTCTTTCGGCTGAAATGATGATGATGAATAAAAAAAAATAACAAGAAAATCAAACCGACTTTAAAAACAAAACACTATAAAGCGAAGAATAACTTTCTTTTCCGAAGTCGGTGTCGAAAAACGGAAACCAATAGATACCAAACACACTGACTACTGCTACACCGAGCTTGCTACTGTCGTACTGCAAGGCACAGGCCTCAAAAATTAAGAAGGCATTAGCATAAATTACTATGCTTGCACAATGCGGTGATATACAATTTCGAACTTAGAAGCCCTGCATCTGTAGCTAAGTTGACAATCTACAATCGATAACGCTAGTTAACAAGTAAAATTTCACAATTTAAAAACCCCCGACACAAAAAAAAACAATCAACAATCTTGCGAAAACACCCCGATTCAAACAGTAAAATGCCCATAAGTTTAGAACGGCTGAACCGATTTTATTCAAACATAGCTAAGAACACTCTCGACAAAATTACCTTTCAAACAAAAAAAACTAAATCGAAATCGGTTCACCCGTTTAGGCGCTATGATGCCACAGACAGACACACAGATACACAGATACACAGCAACACACGTGAAACTTATAACACCTCACTTTTTCCGGCGGGGGTTAAAAACGAATCAATGTATGGGAATGACACATCTAAACGTTAAGTCACGTGGTCAGACCATACAAATAGAAGGCGTTAACGATTGTAGAAAGAGATTTGATGCGAAACGTTTGTGACTTGGCTAGGCTGGTTATTTCACGACGACAGAGATGTCCAAAAAACATAGAAACAAATAAAATTGGAAAAAATACAACCGACTTCCAATTAAAAACACTACAAAGTGAAAATAAGGTTATTTTTGGAAGTCGTTGTCTTTGGTAGGTACAATTTTTTTTCGTTATGGCACTTACTTTCAGTTCAGTCTTTTCAGTTTTTAGTTGTTCCTAATAGGCAAGTTCTTTAGTAAGGTACCTATAATGCTAGAATAGATTACCCGAACACCATGAAATTTAAACATAACCGGTGAAATGAGAGTGTACCAAGGTGAACTGTACACATCTGTGTACCCCTTTAGAGCGAACTGGCGTGATGTTATGTTATGAAATGGTATAAACAATAAACTGAAACGCGTTTTTTTTATTATCTGTAGGCTCGATTTTAACCACTGCCTCGCCTGATGGTAAGTGATGATGTGGCCTACGGTGAAACACGCTTGCCTAGAAGTAACCTATATATTCACTCTTGTCTTAAAGACCCCAAGGTTGTAGCTATCAGGGAACAAAGACTCCGGATGCCAGCAATCCCGAGATATCTACCGTAATTTATTGAAGAGTTCTGTTGTAAATCTCTGAAGTTCCTTATCAGATTAAAATGAAAAGAATTTCAGAACATACTCTATCAACCAAAAAACGAATTTTCAAAATCGGTCCACAATTGACTGAGATATAGGTGAACATAGATACAAAAAAAACATACATAATGTCGAACATAGAACCTCCTCCTTTTTGGTAAGTTGGTTAAAAACATAATTTGATAATATGCCTGTAGTCCCCGAAGGTTTAGGCAGGGGTGCACGTATAGTATATCGCCAGTTATGTTTAAGTTCAAACGGTCTCGAACCCTATTATTACATGGAATAGGGTTCGAACCAATTGCAATCAACCGGGAACAAGTCCAACCTCCGGACTACTTATACTGATAAATTTCAGATGGAAAGACCCAATAACTCTTTCCTCTACCTGGGAATCGCACCCAGGACGTCATGTTTTTGTTTCAGACCACGAAGTGTTGGAACAAGTGATGCATACGATGGAGTTCGTCGATCTGCGCCAGTGCAAGGAGTTCTACAAGCAAGGAGACGTAAGTGTCATCTTTCATGTCTTAAACCTAAACTAACATTGCATACCTATATCACAGATAATATAATACTAGCATACAGATGCCTCATCCCATACAAAGAAACCTTGCCGACGTAACTAGCGTTTATCGTCTGATTGAGATGACTATTTTTTATAAGTACTTCGATCGCGTTCGGTTCCGTTCCACGGCTATAAATGGTGTTACCGTGTTAGCAGCTACTTGCAAGTAAAACGGTTTTCTCAGTTAGTGACTATTTTTACCAACTTCCCAAAGAGGAGGCGGTTTCTCAATTCGACACATTTACAACAGACAAACAACACACAAATAATTTCCGACATACCAACATTAAAATAACACAAAATTAATACTCGCCACCAACAGGTTGTGAAATTAATTGTTTTAAAAACACTACAAAGTGAAAAATAAATTCAATTTTGGAAGTCGGTGTTCCTGTTTTCGTTTCTTCGTTTTTTGACACCGACTTCCGAAATTGAATTTATTTTTCACTTTGTAGTGTTTTTATTTGGAAGTCGGTTGTATTTTTTGTAAAAAGTTTTTTTTATTTTTCACTTTTTAGTTGTGGTACATAAATAATGGACCAGTTCTATAGGTTAGGTACCTATAATGTCCAAAGTGAAGCCAGAATTGATTATTCCAATAACATGAAACTTAAACAAAACCGGTGGAATGAGAGTATACCAGGGTTAACTGTTCACACCTACGTACCCTCTTTAGAGCGTACTAGTGTGATGTTATGTTATGTAATGGTAAAAACAATAAACAGACATGCGATTGCAGCTATCCCGAGTGATTTGCAGTCATTTATTGAAGAGTTCTGATGTATATCTCCAAAATTCTTCATCAGATCTTGATGAAATTTAAATGGGACCACATGACAAGCACCAGCTTTCAAATAAAAAAAGAATCATCGAAATCCGTCCACCCAGTAAAAAGTTCTGAGGTAACAAACATAAAAAAAAAAAAAATACAGTCGAATTGATAACCTCCTCTTTTTTGGAAAGTCGGTTAAAAAGTCGGTTAAAAAGTCGGTTAAAAAGTCGGTTAAAAAGTCGGTTAAAAAGTCGGTTAAAAAGTCGGTTAAATATAGATAAGAATGCGACCGTTATGACGTTGGAACTTATTGCGATCTCTGAAGCGTTGTCTTATTGTATCATTAGTCAACATAATAGTATTGTTATTTGCACGGACAGCAAAAGTTCTTTACAACACATAGCTCGATGCACCTCTGGGAAAAGAGGTGTTTCGATAGCTTATGATATTCTATCTAAGATCGATGAATTAATAGTAAAGGGAGTTAAATTGAGACTGCAATGGGTTCCATCGCATATTGGGCTACAGGGCAATGAAAAGGCTGACATTCTAGCTAAACATGCAGCTAAAAATGGAAAAGAAACTAATATATTGCTCGATTATACAGAAGTTTTACCTAAATTTAAAAATAAGTGTTACGATGATTGGAAAGAGTATTTTGATAAGCGTTCTTTAGAAAAAGGGATCTGGTATAAAACTATACAGGGTCAGCCTTTTCGTGTGCCCTGGTTTGTTCGGGACACATTCCATGTAGTAAGTTTGCGTTCCTAATGAAAAAAGTTAACTCGCCTAATTGTGTCGAGTGTGGAGTTGTCGAGGACCTACAGCACTTATTGATGGACTGTGTGCGGTATGAGTCTATAGGAAACGAATTGTTTAGGGTCCTGAGGTTGAACCGACTTGACGTAGGCACGTTCCATAGATGTATGTCGCAACCAAATGGTGATGAAGCGAAGAGTCTGTTTAAATTCATGACCCAAATCTTATAAATAGTAGGTACAAAGTTTGTGTTTAGTTTAGGGTACGATGGGACTGTCATACGCATGACGTTTATAAAAGTCCCTAACAAAAAAAAGAAAAAAAAAAATACTCAATCAAGCAAATTAATTAAATTATATGCCAAATAAAGTAACGTAAACAAAAATCATAAGTCCATATTAATTTTTCAACAATAATTCCATATACAATACAAATAATAATATATATAATTTCCGTACACAATTTAATTACATGTATACATGTTTTTGTTCCAAATAAATAAAAATAAAATAAATTATGAATAATAATTTAATAATAACAATTCAATAATACTAATTCAACAATAACAATTCAATAATACTAATTCAACAATAACAATTCAATAATCTAAAAATAGCAATAATTTAATAACCCATACGCTATATTTACGCTTTCCGTATTATTTTTATTTTCCGTAGTTATTTTGCGTATAATTTTCCTGTAACATCTTATTTTTTTTTTATTTATATTTTCAGCTGGACAGTCAGTGGATGACTCCCACGGAAATCCAGTGCTTCCGCAAGAAGTTCACCAAGGATCAATGTGTGTTTGAGACTGGGATGACGCTCGCTGTGCATCATCTCTGGAGGTGGAAACTGGTGAGCTTTGCTTCTATAGTTCTGATTAAGATCAAGGATGATCAGCTCTATGCCATATTGACAAAGTTTAAATTCCATTGGAACCTTTTTCTTTTCTGTCTGTAGTATAATGGCGCAATATTCATGTAACTGCCTCATTGGTCTCGCGGTCGTAAGTGGCACTGCAAGCTAAACGTGATGTCCCGGGCTCGATCTCCACATCGGGCAAAGCGATATTGGTGTTCTCGGTGGCACCCATATTTTGCAGTTGGTGGCTTGACTCTCCCGTGCCTCGGCAAGAACGTTAAGCCATTGGTACTATGTGTCTCTCCGCAGGCTTATTACGTATGAAACAGCAATTAACAATATTTGCGCAGAGATTGTACAATCATCGCGCAAATATCGCTTTACGTCAAAAAATTGGAAGGCATATTTTTGCGAAATAATTGCTCTTCAATCGCGAATCCGCATTATATATGAGCTATAGCCACACCATATAAAATTTACGACAGCACTGCTAACAATAAAAATCTATTAACTGAAATGTGCATTTATCGCAAGGTGATCGCGTTAATTTCGTATTACGTATGGTTTTTGACAGCAGAGCGACAGCGATCGGCGAGCAAATGTGGCTGTCAAATTGCGATTACTTTTTCCCTTGTTGTTGGTCGATTGCCAATCGCTCGCTGATGGGCGAGTAGGTACAGAAGTTTTTGAGTTTTTGGCGGCTTTTTTCGTATGTTATTTTGTGGCTACTTTAATTATCCGCAAATTAGAATAATAATATAAGAATAAATATTGAAATAACAAATTCCTAGTGAATATTGTAAATGTAAATGACAAATTGGTGTTGTTTTGAGTCTCTAATGTCTACGCAACTGGACTATTTGTTGAATCATTAAAACAGAAGTGATCACGGTAAAGTGGAGGATTTTTTTATATACAGTATAAAAAATTCTGTGTTGGCTACCTCAGCGAAGCTTATATGTTTACTACTAAATGCTTACAAACACATGAGAATGTGATAAGTCCGCAATAAGTATCTTCTATTATATATTTTTTTTATGTGGCAAACACCGATGTCGACTAATCTGCCAATGTCTAAATTAAATTTGAAAAATCTTTTTTATGTTTCATAGCTCAAATACGAGATAATGTAGTCTACTAAGTGATGTTCTGATGCGTTATCGATTCAATTTTTAAAACAATCGACAATTCGAAGAAATTTTAATTGATTTTACACATTGACATACATGTAAATGTACCTATTTTTCTGTTTCTTCTTCTTGTTTGTATATTATGTGTGTGTGCATAAATGGTTAAATAAATAATAAATAAATAAAATGCAAATATCAAATTTTCACTGCCATATGTACTTAACACAAATTCTTTACATCTGCGAATATTAATTTATCGGAATATTGGAGCTAAATAATAATCAAATTGACTATTGTAAAAACAGTGTAAAAAAACAGCCTCCACGAAGTGTTGCTCTTTCATAAGCTGGTTAATTCATCAAACGATACATTTTATAAATCATCGGACAGTTATAATAGCTTCTGTTAAAAGTGACTGTCAAAAAAAAGGACTTGGCTTAAAGGCCTCAGTAGCCAGGTCACTAAATTGATCGCGCAATAATTGTACAATTATTGCTGTTCCTTACGTAATAAGCCCGCCGGTCTAGTTTTGCCACCCCATCGGACTATAAGAGTGATAGAATAGACAGGGACACACTTGATCAATGTAATACCTCCTGTGCCGAAGGCTAATCTCTGCTTAGACTGACCGCCATGACCGAAATTGGGTCTGGAGGACTATTTATTGCTTTACTAGTTTCTGTCATTGGCTTCGCCCGCTTGGAAAGGTTTTTTTTTATCCCATGGGATCATTATACCGCCATTAAAAATGCATATGTTTTTTCAGACTATAGTCTATTTCTGTGCCAAATTTCATTTAAGAAATTTTATTTGCTCAAACATGTGTGTCTACACAGAATTAAAATAATACACATGCATGCAATATCTTTAATAAAACTGGCTCACGACATGTCTGCCATTTCTCATGGCGTGCAAATATTTTAGGTTAATTATTATTGAATGAAATGATTTTTAAATTTTACAAAATATCATCACAGTTAAAACAGATTTCTTATATTATTTACATTATCCAATGATTTATTATTTATTTTCCTTCCTTTATTGTGATAATTGTAATATTACAGATTACAATTATCACAATAAACATTTATATAACTTTAATAGGCATCAATTCAATTATAATGAAATTAATAATATAGGCATATATAAGTTCACCACTACTACATGACCATAATAACTAGTTATATTAATAATAATCACCATGAGTCGTTTAAAAAATCTGTTATACTATAATATGCTTTTAGTACCAAAAACAATTTTCATTGTTTGTTTAAGATTAGGGTTAGTTTGCTCTTTCCAACTTTTGGGCAATCGTGATTGAGTAATAAACATACATGTCTTGATGATCTTTCCAAACTTTTGCGTTAATTATTAGTGGGATGTGTTCCAGATAGGCCTCCGATGCGTTTCATTGACTTCTCTCACTACTTACGAGCCAGTTGTTTCCTATGTTCTGTCTGTAGACAGAACTGTATGTAAGTACTAGAGTACAACAGCCACACAGTATTGCTCTGCGTGTTCTAGCTAGGCCTGAGCGTTCTGAGCCTGGGCTGTGCCCTCCTAGCACGTTTCATTGAGTTCACTTGCTATGTTCCTGTGTTCTATCTGTTGTACATAATGACACAGTGTTGCTAGGTGTGTTTCGGCTAGACCTGAACTCTCCTAGCCCACGTCATCGCCTGTCTTATGTTCTTTCTGTAGCACAATAGTGCCACATTGTTCCTCTGTGTTTATTTATTTATTTATTTATTTAGGCTTCAAGCACAAAGGTACAAAGGCGGACTTAATGCCTTAGGCATTCTCTACCAGTCAACCAAGGGTGGTGAAGAGATAACATGGCAGGTGCATTTTTTGGGCTGTGCTCTGTTAGCCCACTTCATTGACTTCGCGCGCTATTTGACCATGTTCTATCTGTAGTACAACAACAGTGACATAGTGTTGCTATGTGTATTCCAGCTAGGTCTAAGCGAGCACTCTAGGCCCACTAAACTTCACCGCGAGGCTTTTGTTCTGTCTTTAGTACAACAGTGACACTGTATTGCTCTGTGTGTTCCAGCTTGGCTTGAGCGTACTCAGCCCGGGTTATGCCCTCCCGGTGCATTTCATCTTCAGCCTTTTGTTCTGTCTGTATTACATCAGTGACATTGTGTACCTATGTGTGTTTTAGCTAGACCTGAACTCTCCTAGCCCTCGCCATCACCAACATCTCTCTATAGGACAGTGCGTGCCACGAAAGTTAAACGCTTATAGGTCTCTTTAGCGGTATGAGGTCTGAGTGCGGGAAGGGACCGGCAGGCTTATTACGTATGAAACAGCAATTAACAATATTTGCGCAGAGATTGTACAATCATCGCGCGAATATCGCTTTACGTCAAAAAATTGGAAGGCTTATTTTTGCGAAATAATTGCTTTTCAATCGCGAATCCGCATTATATATGAGCTATAGCCACACCCTAATAATTTTACGACAGCACTGCTAACAATAAAAATCTGTTAACTGAAATGTGCATTTATCGCAAGGTGATCGCGATAATTTCGTATTACGTATGGTTTTTGACAGCAGAGCGACAGCGATCGGCGAGCAAATGTGGCTGTCAAATTGCGATTACTTTTTCCCTTGTTGTTGGTCGATTGCCAATCGCTCGCTGGTGGCTGAGTAGGTACAGAAGTTTTTGAGTTTTTGGTGGCTTTTTTAGTGTGTTATTTTGTGGCTACTTTAATTATCTGCAAATTAGAATAATAATATAAAAATAAATATTGAAATAACAAATTCCTAGTGAATATTGTAAATTTAAATGACAAATTGGTGTTGTTTTGAGTCTCTAATGTCTACGCAACTGGACTATTTGTTGTATCATTGAAACAGAAGTGATCACGGTAAAGTGGAGGATTTTTTATACTGTAGTGTTGGCTACCTCAGCGAAGCTAATTTGTTTACTACTAAATACTTACAAACACATGAGATTTTTTTTTATATATGGCAACCACCGATGTCGACTATTCTGCCAATGTCTAAATTAAATTTTAAAAATCTTTTTTACGTTTCATAGCTCAAATAAGAGATAATGTAGTCTACTAAGTGATGTTCTAATGCGTTATCGATTCGATTTCTTAAAACAATCGACAATTCGAAGAAATTTTAATTGATTTTACACATTGACATTTATGTAAATAAAATGCAATTATCAAATTTTCACTGCCATATTTACTTTACACAAATACTTTACATCTGCGAATATTAATTTATCGGAATATTGGATCTAAATAGTAATTAAATTGACTATTGTGAAAAAACAGCCTCCACGAAGTGTTGCTCGTTCATAAGCTGGTTATTTCATCAAACGATACATTTTATAAATCATCGGACAGTTAAAATAGCTTCTGTTAAAAGTGGCTGTAAAAAAAAAAGACTTGACTTAAAGGCCTCAGTAGCCAGGTCACTAAATTGATCGCGCAATAATTGTACAATTATTGCTACATGCTGTTCCTTACGTAATAAGCCTGCGGGCGTCATCGGGGCGGCGGACTGAGCGCGGGAGGCGCGGTCAAGTCTCATCTTTCGTGGCAAGCCCTGTAAAATTAAATAGTGACACAGTGTTGCTCGGTGTGTTTCAGCTAGGCCTGAGCGTGCTCGGTCCCGGTTGTGCCCTCCCGGCGCGTTTCATCGACTTTGCCCGCTACGTGCCCTGGGTTAAGCAGCAGACGTCACTGTGGGTGCTGAATGAAGACAAAGACGGAGGCAAATCAGAGATCTGCGGCCTAATTGTGTAACTGAATTCGGCAAAGGAAACAATCCGGAACCTTCCCAAAAAACACACACATACAAACAACTTTGTTCGAATTGCGAAACTAATTTGTGAGGAAACCATTTGATTTCTTTCATTTCACAGATTACTAATATGTAGCTAGTTTGAGTGGCAGGTCATCTACTGCGTTATGTTTCTTCAAACTCGAATGATTTATTTCCAAATAATTATGACATAATTTAATTTTTTTTTACTTACAACTAATGGCCTTCCAATGCTTTTAATTAAAAATGTACAATGGTTCCCAAAAACTGAAAAAAAAATATTTAAACGGTACGCTACGCTATACGCCGTGACTTAATACGTGTAATTAAACGCATTTATTCAGTGGTTCTAGGTAGTGATTTTTAATCTATGATAAATAAGTTTTCTGCCGTTTCTGCGTATTCATATTATTATTAAATACATAGACATACTAAATATATTTCCTATCTCAATGATTAAATATGAGTAATTACATATTCTTTTACAATTAAAGCAAATCATAGTTTTTTAATTTATGTAGTGACTTGTGTGTGTATTATTTATTTCATACGGCAACAGTCAACACTGTTTGAAATAATGTAAGGTTTCTATAAAGTAACTTAGTTAGTAGTAATCTTATGACTAATAACAAAACAAAATTACATGTTAATAGTTAGGTTTAAATTAAACTAGCCTTACAAACATACCGGCAGTTAGGAGGAAAAAAACTTTGTTGTGCTGAAATTAAGTGAGTACCTAATTACCTAGCTAACAATTTCTTTCTGTAAGGTAAGATAAGTATAACAGAACCCTACTCTAGAAGAGAGTATTACGTTTGTTGCTTTTACTTAAGTTCTGTTGTTTTTTTCTTCAGTTATGCCTGCTAATCCTAAAATATCTGAACGCCAGGGGATCAGAGACGAACGAATGTCCCAGGGAAAAGCTGGCAAACCTCGTCAAATGGGAAGAGCTCGCAGCCCGCTTCAACAGCGTGGGGCTCGGCTGCTCTAAAACAGGGAAGGAGTGGCTTAAAGTAGGTGTAATTATTACATGAAATTAGTTGTAATGTTGTGAAGTGATGACGACATGTCAAGCTATACCTAAATTTCCCATAAAATCTGCCCGTCATGTCATTGTTGTAATTTAAAGTTCATCCAAAGAAGTGCATATTTAAACCCTTAGTGGTGGGTGGTCACTATAAATTACAGTAGAATCCGTTTATTATGACTCCGCTTATATTGACCAACCGATTATTATGACGTAATTACACTACGAAGTTTGGTTTTCATATAAAATTCTTTATAAAAAAGTCGGATACAATGACTTCCCTTGATGATATGTCGCTTATTATGACCCATTTTATCATAAGAAACAAAGGAATACCTGTCAGCGGCCCTATGCTTCATGAAAAGACAAATGTTTTGCCACGCGTTTTGTTATTCTCGACTTCAATTTTATTGTTCTGCAAGCTGGATCAGTCGTTTTAAAGTTCGACAAAACATTGTGGTGGGAAAATTTGTAAATACTTAAGTACATATTTACATAAAAAACCGGCCAAGTGCGAGTCGGACTCGCGCACGAAGGGTTCCGTACCATTTTCGTAAAAAACGGCAAAATAATGACGTTTGTTGTATGGAAGCCCCCCTTAAATATTTATTTTATTTTGTTTTTAGTATTTGTTGTTGTAGCGGCAACAGATATACATCACCTGTGAAAATTTCAACTGTCTAGCTATCACGGTTCATGAGATACAGCCTGGTGACAGACAGACAGACAGACAGACAGACAGACAGACAGACGGACCGCGGAGTCTCAGTAATAGGGTTCCGTATTTACCCTTTGGGTACGGAACCCTAAAAAGTGTCTTTTTCACAAAACGCTTTGTATGACGTCCGCATATTATGACGTGTTTGTCAATTCCTTTCGATGTCATAATAAACGGACTCTACTGTATGTCAAAACTACAATGATTTGTTTATGTTTTTGCTATATCATTTGACTTATCTAATTTAATAATGCTTGTCATGTCTTAAATATTTTATTTAACTTATAATAGTATTGGAATGTTGCAAAAGGTACAATGATTTTATTTGTTTCTGTTATTAGAAGGCAAAATATATAGAGGGCAAATAGATATTGGTTGTCTGGTATATATCGCTGTCAGTGATAAGACTGCCTTTGTACCCGTATAGTTAAGTTTTCCTTATAAAATAGATGTGTAACTTTTATGATGTACAATAAAGTATATTCTTTAATACTTGTTTTGAATGACATAGCATGACACTCATTTTATTTTATTTTATTGATGGATATCATTTAGTGACATCTGTACATTATAATAAATAGAATTAAAAATTGACATGGAATTATTCCCTTAGGACTTAACCAGTGAGACCAATAGACCAAACTACAGTTTTTTGTTATATGTAGAAATAATATACGCTATATTAGTTTATTATATAAGGTTAAAACACAGTGTATCTATCGGCTATTATTTGTAATAACCTGTAATAAGCAATTAAATATTTGACTTTGATTATTCTTATTGGAGGATTAAACATTTGTTTCATTTAATTTTTAAGGAACTCATGGTGCGTGTGCGTCCGTGCCGAGGGCGAGGAGACCATGTATGTATTATCTATTTGTTTTGAAAAACTTAAATATGACTAAAACTTTAGAATCCATTGATACATAATTATGTTTTGTATTTCAAAATATCTAAGAATCCAAATTAAATTATGTTTTCAGACAATCGGATGGCTCCTCCTCGGATGGACACAAGCAGATGACTGCAGAAGCCCTGCAGGGCCTTAACAGGATTCAGCAGAATGTTCTGAGGATGCAGCAGGATGCTTTTGGCCACTATATCGACTGATGATGTGGTTGATAGTGAAGCACGCTTGCCTAGAAGTAACCTATTCACTCTTGACTTAAAGACCCTTTCACTCTTTTTAAATCGGTGAAGTAGATTTTGAGTTCATCCATTTCAAACATTCAAATCTTTCCCCTATAATATAGGGGAAAGATTTGAATGTTTGAATATATAGGGCCACACTATAATAATATAGGGCCTATATTAATATAGTGTAGATTTGTGTAAAAATTATTGTATGCTCTGCCTGACCACAGCCATATGCTGAATTCTGTTAAGGCTCTGCAATGTCTCTCGAGGACTAACAAAATACTTGAATGTTTATCGCTAGTCCTCAACAGAGGCGCAGGGAGAGTAGAGACTTGGGCGCGATTTTTATGAAACTAAAACTGCTTTATTAGATTTTTCAAAAATCAATATTCCTATTTAGGAATCGTTGATTTTGGACATATTTGACTTATTGGCTTTTAACATGTTTTGTATTTGATTATGAGAATTATACTTTACCATGTATGACAAGGGCGGATCCAGGTTTTTTTTCTGGTAGGGGCACAAAGGGCGGGCGGGCAAAAAAAACAACAATAAATGTTAGAAATAAACTTGAAGAATCTTCATTTTTATTTCTACAAGTTCAATGTATAGGAAGGTTTCTGAAGGTGTCAAAACAATAGACAAATTAAATGTTTAATAAAGACAGTTTTCTTTTATGTTTCCTGCTAAAGATGTCCAGCACTTCATTAACGTCAATTTTTGCAACGTCTTGATGGAAATGCATTAAAGCCAATCCATTTAAAGGCTCTTCTGTCATCCTGTTGCGACTGACTTTAAGGGCAGGTAGTCTCACTTTTACATCTCTTTGATTCATTATTAAATAAACAAATAGTGGTAGTTTAAATGCAAAAAAATATATATATATACTTTTTATTTCTGAGATTCAAAACATGATATCGAAAACGTCGCTCGATAAAAAAAACTGAAAAGGACTTCTATAACGATGTTTTTTATAATTTTCTTATTTTTCTGGAAGATTATGAAAAAAGAGTTGTTAAAATATTTGAAATAAAATAACAGAAAGAACATGAGTGCAACTCTTGTCTATTTCTGTCTGAAATAGCGAATTTTTACACGCTTTATATTAGCTTCACCTGTATGTATGTTTGTAACCGACTTCTTTTGGCGCGATTTTGACCCACTTTTCGTTTTTTTTCACGATCCAGATTTCGTTCAAACTTTTTAGATTTATCGAGGACCGATGACAATGCACTAATATGAAAAAAAAAAAATAAGTTGTTTAAAATTAGTTGCCGAAAAAACAGCTATTAATATATATTCTACTAGCAGTTCCCCGCGGATTCGCTCCCGTGACCCGTTTTCGGGATTAAAAAATAGCCTATGTCACTCAGGAATAATGTAGCTTTCTAATGGTGAAAGAATTTTTGAAATCGGTCCCGTAGTTTCAGAGCCTATTCGGTACAAACAAACATACAAACAAAAAATCTTTCCTCTTTATAATATTGGTATAGACTATAAGGAAGGTACTGCACAAGCGCACCTGGTTGAATAAATGTACATAATATTTCTAGATATAGATATATATTTTTTTTATTTTTTTTATCGTTAATAGGTTTGCGCTTGACCACTATCTCACCTGATGGTAAGCGATGATGTGGTCGACGGTGAAGCACGCTTGCCTAGAAAAAACCATGTTATTTTACATGGATATATAGATATACAGTCTTGTAGTTTTCGTTTTTTATTAATTATAACTAAGCGACACTGAATTTATTAGCCATTCGCATTCGGTGAAATTGTCGATTAGAATTAAAAAAAACTAAAAAACACGCTTTTTATAGAAAACCGAACTAAAAAATAGAAAATAAATTTAAATTAAGAATAGTGTTAAAAATTTCAATAAATATAAATTAATAATATTTATATAATTCACACAGAATAAAAAAAAAAAAAAAAATAAAGCTTGGGGTGCTTTTTAAGATATTATTGAAATGATAATCACTCTACTCATATCTGTCAATTAAATATTTATAACTATTCTATATACGCACTTGCAAATTGAAAGATGATTATCAGCGTTTGCGCGAGCGGTACGGTCGAGGGAAAGCGCGGGTCGGGGCGGAGCGCCGATTGGCTAGCTGTTGTAGGTATTTAACGCGCCACTGTTACCGCGAAGCGAGCGGCGCGCTCGCGTGTGCGTTATACCAACAAAACTGTCACAGCAAAGGTGTGTAGAGAAGGCTTAATTAGCTATTGCTTTTAAAAGTTAATAAAAATGCCCCAAGTCGTATTTCATACAATTTTTGACTATCTAAATAATTATTTATGTTTTTGAAAACATAAACAGACTGACTAAATAGACACATTCAATTTCTACTGTTATTGAATCAAAATGACACCGATCGAAATTGCCAAACTTTTCGTCATGAGTGTCATTTTCATGGTTTTTGGGGTAGCATTTTACAAATATGAGGACAAAATGAAAATACAAGATGGAGCCGGCCGAAATTTTTGATACTTTCTTCATGGGTGTCATTTTCTTGTTTTTCAGGGTCGCTAAATGCGAATTTGTGGTCAAAATAAAATTCCAAGATGCCGCCTACCGAAAATTTTGAAACTTTCGTTATGGGTGTCATTTTCATAGTTTTCGGGGTGGGCAATTGTAAATATGTGGTCAAAATGAAAATACAAGATGGCGCTGACCGAAATTTTTGAAACTTTCGTCATGGGTGTCATTTTCATAGTTTTCAGGGTGGGTAATTGTGAATATGTGGTCAAAATGAAAATATAAGATAGCGCCGACCGAAATTTCTGAAAATTTAGTCATGGGTGTCATTTTCAGGGTTTTTGGGTCTCTAAATGCGAATTTGTGGTCAAAATAAAATTCTAAGATGGCGCCTACTGACATTTTTGAAACTTTCGTCATGGGTGTCATTTTCAGGGTTTTTGGGTCTCTAAATGCGAATTTGTGGTCAAAATAAAATTCTAAGATGGCGCCTACTGACATTTTTGAAACTTTCGTCATGGGTGTCATTTTCATAGTTTTCAGGGTAGGTAATTGTAAATACGAGGTCAAAATGAAAATACAAGATGGTGCTAACCGAGATTTCTAAAAATTTCGTCATGGGTGTAATTTTAATGGTTTTTGGGGTTGCTAGATACGAATTTTGGGTCCAAATGTAATTCCATGATGTCGCCGACCGAGCTTTATGAAATTTTCGTCATGGATGTTTTTGTTCGGCGCCATTTTATGTTTTCATTTTGATCCCATATTTACAATTAGCCACCCAGAAAACCATGAAATCGACACCCATGACGCGAAAGTTTCAAAAATTTCGGTCGGCACTATCTTAGATTTTCATTTTGACCCCATATTAGCATTTAGTTACCCCAAAAACTCTGAAAATGACACCCATGACTAAAGTTTCAGAAATTTCGGTTGGTGCCATATTATATTTTCATTTTGACCACATATTCACAAATACCAACCTCGAAAACTATGAAAATGACACCCATGAAGTATCAAACATTTCGGCCGGCTCCATCTTGTATTGGAGCTCGTGGGTAAATAATAACAACGGCGGGCTTATTACGTAAGGAACAGCAATAATTGTACAATTATTGCGCGATCAATTTAGTGACCTGGCTACTGAGGCCTTTAAGCCAAGTCTTTTTTTTTGACAGTCACTTTTAACAGAAGCTATTTTATCTGTCCGATGATTTATAAAATTTATCGTTTGATGAATTAACCAGCTTATGAAAGAGCAACACTTCGTGGAGGCTGTTTTTTTACACTGTTTTTACAATAGTCAATTTGATTACTATTTAGCTCCAATATTCCGATAAATTAATATTCGCAGATGTAAAGAATTTGTGTTAATGACATATGGCAGTGAAAATTTGATATTTGCATTTTATTAATTTAATCATTTATGCACACACACATAATATACAAACAAGAAGAAGAAACAGAAAAAAAGGTACATTTACATGTATGTCAATGTGTAAAATCAATAAAAATTTCTTCGAATTGTCGATTGTTTTAAAAATTGAATCGATAACGCATTAGAACATCACTTAGTAGACTACATTATCTCGTATTTGAGCTATGAAACATAAAAAAGATTTTTCAAATTTAATTTAGACATTGGCAGATTAGTCGACATCGGTGTTTGCCATATAAAAAAAATATATAATAGAAGATACTTATTGCGGACTTATCACATTCTCATGTGTTTGTAAGCATTTAGTAGTAAACATATAAGCTTCGCCGAGGTAGCCAACACAGTTTTTTTTATACTGTATATAAAAAAATCCTCCACTTTATCGTGATCACTTCTGTTTCAATGATTCAACAAATAGTCCAGTTGCGTAGATATTAGAGACTCAAAACAACACCAATTTGTCATTTACATTTACAATATTCACTAGGAATTTGTTATTTCAATATTTATTCTTATATTATTATTCTAATTTGCGGATAATTAAAGTAGCCACAAAATAACATACGAAAAAAGCCGCCAAAAACTCAAAAACTTCTGTACCTACTCAGCCATCAGCGAGCGATTGGCAATCGACCAACAACAAGAAAAAGTAATCGCAATTTGACAGCCACATTTGCTTGCCGATCGCTGTCGCTCTGCTGTCAAAAACCATACGTAATACGAAATTAACGCGATCACCTTGCGATAAATGCACATTTCAGTTAATAGATTTTTATTGTTAGCAGTGCTGTCGTAAAATTATTATGGTGTGGCTATAGCTTATATATAATGCGGATTCGCGATTGAAGAGCAATTATTTCGCAAAAATATGCCGTCCAATTTTTTGACGTAAAGCGATATTCGCGCGATGATTGTACAATCTCTGCGCAAATATTGTTAATTGCTGTTTCATACGTAATAAGCCTGCCGCACTGGTCGATCATCAAATAGTGTAACTAACACGACTTTCTTTTTATATAAAAAAGATTTTTTAAGATTTGTAAAAAGCTACCCCAAAAACCATGAAAATGACACTCATGACGAAAAGTTTGGCAATTTCGATTGGTGTCATTTTGATTCAATAACAGTAGAAATATATTTTTTTGCATGAATGTGTCTATTTAGTCCTTCCGTTTAAACAATAATTACATAGTCAAATAATTGAATAAAATACGACTTAGGGCCTTTTTATTAAATTATAGGTATACAGTATAAGTTATTATTTATTTACTACGCATTGTAACTCTCATATTTTATTACCCTTTAAAAGCAATAGAAAATGAGCCTTCACTACCTACCTTACCTTTGCTGTGACAGTATTGTCGGCTTTACGCACACGCGAGCGCGCCGCTCGCTTCACGGTAACAGTGGCGCGTTAAATACCTAGAAAAGCTAGCCTTAATCGGCGCTCCGCCACGACCCACGCTTTCCCCCGACCGTACCGCTCTCGCAAACTCGGATTATCATCTTTCATTTGCAAGTGCGTGAAAGGGATACAACGAACAAAATTCGCAATTCCAGCCTTAAATAGACAAGAGTTTCACTCATGTTCTTTCTGTTATTTTATTCATATATTTTAACAACTCTGATAATTGGATTTGCTTCTACGTATGTACTGTGATGGAATCTCCACAGTACACACAAATACCGTCTGGGGGAGGGACACGTGCCCAAGTGCCCCTCCTCTTAAATCGTGTGCGTTTCGACGGCGCGGCCACGGCGTTTTTTTTTTAAAAAAACTATGCCAAGATTATGTAAAAATTTGTAAAAGATGATTCCCAAAACCATAAATTTGTCAAAAAATGGTTAAAAAGTTTTAAGGGTTTGAACGTGGCCGCGCCATTGAACGCGTCGAACCGCGCGGCCACGGAGATCTTTAAAACTAAGCGTTGCAGAGACCTGAAATTTAGGTACATAACAGAATGAATTTGTAAAAAAAAATTAAAAATATAGAAAAAAAACCTAGGTATATTTTTACATGTTTTGACAAATTCAAATCTAGGATTTATAAAAAACTTCAGACCTCTGCGATTCTAAAACATTACTGCGTTTAAGCAGTAATGTTTTAGAAGTTGCCTTTTGTAAAATAACTCAAATATTAAAATGATAATTAATTATTCAGAAATACATATAACACTAAATATAATCAAACTCATCATTATCAAACTGTTGCAATCCGCTGCTGGACTTAGGTATCTTATAATGCCCTGAATAGGTACAATCCTCATCTCAATCTACCTACTTAATGATAAGTAAATAAAACACAAAAAGATAGCAAAAACAATTTAGAACATTTACTTTACACATTATGTAACAATATGTAACATTAATTAAATTTAAGAAATGCCCATACAAGCCTGCCATTCGCCATGGTTTTGGGAATCGTCTTTTACAAATTTTTACATTATCTTGGCATAGTTTTTTTTAAAAAAAACGCTATGGCTGCGCCGTCGAAACGCACACCTTAAATCCGCCCTTGATCTTCCTTCTTGACTTTTGTTAAATTAGCTACTAATAGGTGACATTGTTTTGTCTTTGATGGATAAATTATTTCATGTATGACATCTGACTATTTGAATAAATATTATATTTTCAGAATACATTGGTTTTTATTTGATAATGGATAACTATTTATAAACTTCGGACCTTCCGTATTAATAGAATTTTGAATGTTCCGATAACCGTGTTTACCTGAAGAATAAATATCAGCAGTAGTTCAATGCAACAAACAGCTTTTGCGTTGAAAAAGTTATTTTCAATGCAAAACCTGTGCTGTCAAATTCCCATTTTAATTCCTCGGATCTGACGATTGAAAAATCTGCCCTCAATCTATTGTCCTTTGTTATTTTCTATGTTGTCACTTATTTCTTAGGTTAATTATTTCCTATTTTAACCGACTTACCAAAAAAGGAGGAAGTTCATGTTCGACTTCTTGTATGTTTTTTTTTATGTATGTTCACACATATCTCTTTCAATTGTAGACCGATTTTGAAAATTCTTTTTTACCCGACTGCCGAAGGAGGGTAATGTGTTTATCAGTCTATGTATGTATGTATGTATGTTTGTTCCTATGTGGCGTTCCAGAGACCAAACGCGTTGGCAGATTTTGATGGTTCATACGTCAATCGATGCGTCTTAACCCTGCGAATGTCATAGGCAACATTAAAATTGGATAATAGAAAAATGGCGGATTTTGGGTGCCATATTGTGGTGGCCCAAATTATTTTTTTCTTCCAAACCCATCGTATGGGGTATCAAGAGGGGGGGTTTTAAGAGGTGATTTCAAAAATATATAACACTTATATGTTTCAATGTATGTAATTCGAAAAAAACTAACTAAAAAGTTATAAATAAAAAAACTTAATTCAAAAAATCAAAAAACCCGACTGCTTCAAAAGCGAACTAAAAAGTCGTGAACAAGGAAAAAATCATGCTGTGCAGGCGGAGGATACACCAGATTTTGGTCCGCCAGCCCGCGAATATGTATCCTCCATAATTGTAGACTTTTTGTTTGAAAGAGTATATTCCAAAATTAGTCCCATTCTTATTTGAAGATCTGATGAAGAACTTCGGGGATATACAACAGAGCTCATCAATAAATAACGACAAATCTCTCGGGATTGCTGCAATAGCATGTTTGTTCATTGTTTATACCATTTCATAACATAAAATCACGCCAGTACGCTCTAAAGGGGTTCGCAGATGTGTACAGTTCACCTTGGTGCACTTTCATTTCGCCGGTTATGTTCAGTTTCATGATATTCGGGTAATCTATTCTAGCATCATAGGTACCTTACGTAACTACTTGCCTATTAGAGAGGTACAACTAAAAAGTGAAAAATAAAAAAAACTTTTTTTATAAAAAAATACTACCGACTTAAAAGTGAAAAAACTCTAAAGTGAAAAATAACTTTATTTTTGGAAGTCAAAATAATTGGTTCCCACCAAAGACACCGACTTCCAAAAATAAAGTTATTTTTCACTTTGTAGTTTTGTTATTTGGAAGTCGGTAGATTTTTTTTGTAAAAATGTTTTTTGGAATTTTTGATGTGTCGTTAGTGACCTATAAGCTGTCAGCAGCTAGCTAAGTGTATGTATAAAATGGGTAGGAACAGAAAATAATACAACAAAAAATAGTGATAATGTATTTATTTACAACTGATTAAAATCAAGAATATGAAAAATTGTTGTAGTTATAGTAATTGTTTAGTTTAGTTGATATGCACACGTTTCCACATCTCATGTGAGATAGTGTACTTGGCTTTTTTTTTAACAAGGTTTCCCCGGTAAGCCCATTCCGCAATCTATTTAACTGTGATCCTGTTTACTTAAAAAATATTGCAAGTATCAAATTACATGCTCCTTTTGCTTAATTTACGTTCATACATCCAGTCATACACGCACGCCAGTCATGAGTACACAAATCTGCCTAGTAAATACCTATTATTAGTCTCCTTACATTCAATCCTCTTACCAGCATGGGTGTTCAACATCTAAGCATGTTCTTCAATGTCTCTCACTATATCTTCTTTAAACCACAACATGTCTTATTACATCATTCCTCGTCTATCATTAAAACACGCATTTCCTCAGCATTTATTCTACTTTCATGTCTTTTTTGGTGGGCAAGCAGGAAAATTTGTAAATACCTATGCAGTCTTGCACAACTAACTTTCACTTCCATACATAAGTAAAGGCACCAGCACACTATTGTGAAAAGATTGTTGAAGAACCTTTTTGTACATGGACTGGCTGGTCACAATCGCTGTAATTGGAGAATAATGTATTACCCTGTGAGCTAGTAAACATCGCCAGCGACTCAAACTCCAATGCAGCGCTCGACCACATTGCGAGTGTCAACATGGATTTTTGAAGATCTTAAGATCTTTACGCGTATCCGGAGTCTCCTGCAAAAATAAGTCAGTATAGGCAATCTTGTTTAATTACCTACAACAAAAATATAATATATTTTTCAATAAATAATTTTGGTTACCTATTAGCCAGCATACTTCGTCTTCATCATGTAAGTTCTGCATGAAATTTTGGACAGGATACTGTTTCCAAATATGGGAGTCACCCCAGAATGACGCATCATTATATTGAATGTGTAGTTCGGCATCACAAATCTAAAAGTTAAACAAACAATTAAATCTCATCAAATATCCTGCCATATATACTATACAAATAGTACCTATGTATGTTCTAGTAGTGCGGGTATTTTTTTAATTAATATACATACTTATAACACTGGTTAAACTTTTAATAATCAAGTCTCTGTTCATGTTTAAATTATCAGAAGGATATAATTAATTACAAAAACTTAGTCACAACTTAATTACAACAAAAAATTAGTAAAAGAAAGAAATATACCTACTTACAATGAATACATTAAAACTGATAAAGCTTTCTGTTGAAATAAGCTTCCTCATTTTCATGAGGTCGGATTACAGCAATATGGGTTCCATCAATGCAACCCAACACACCGGGCAATTGAAACATATCCATAAATCTGAAATCAAATAATTAGGATTAGGTATTATGTATTTATTTAATACATAATAAAATCAAACACTATAAGTAAATTTGCATTACATAAATGCTGATTCTCATCATTTTTGTGTAAAACAATGGTAAATAATAGTCATAGATGTTTATGACTTTATATTAATACTAGTTGTTCCCAGCGGCTTCGCTCCTGTGGGCCACCCACAAGACCCGTTTTTCGAGATTAAAAAATAGCCTATATCACTCAGAAATAATGTAGCTTTCTATTGGTGAAAGAATTTTTTAAATCGGTCCAGTAGCTTCCGAGCCTATTTGGTACAAACAAACAGAAAATCTTTTCTCTTTTTAATATTGGTATAGATTCCACTTGTTTTCATTGTTATTTCATTTCATACTCACTTCCTTTTTACAGAACCCTTCTCTTCCTGTGTCATAGAAAAACTAATATATTTTCGAAGAATCTCAATGCTGTTGAGAGCCTCAGTAACCTAAAACAAAAAGAACATTATGTCAGAAACTTAGGGTTTAAATACAAAAGAATTTAAGTAGCATTTACCTCGCACAGACAATCATGTACGGTTGTTTGTGATAGCCCCAGATGGTAATATACACCAATAGTTTTTTGATAAGCATAAAAGCAGCTGCTGCTAAAACCTGCACAAACATATTATTTCTTTAAGCAATTATTTATGGACCATTTTCCACATGCACCAATATTGTGCTTGGTTTTTTTATAAGTAACTGGGTTTTACTGGCCATTGAGTTTCTGCCCCACATACATTACCTAGGTTTTGAAATACTAGCTTCAACTTTGTGACTAATTGACTGGCAGGTTGATAATGCAAAAACGGTTTATTAGAAATAAATAATTTAACTTTGCCAGCCTATGTCTAACACACTTTGTAAAGATTAAACTTAACAATATGTACTTAGAGGTTTAAAAGTTACCTTAAGCTGAGGGCGAACTGCAGAAGAAAGAAGAGAGTTAGAAGTGGAAACACTTCCTCATAAAGCTTCAAGAATTGAAGTTTGGTGATCCTAAAGTTAGCCACGAAGTTATTGTGGTGTGGCAAATCGAGAGGGTTGCTGGCACTACTCAAAAGACTACGGTTTACTTTATTTTAAGCATTGCTTTGAGGAGCTCCTCTTCTCCGAGATGCACCAAATAACCTCGTGACATTGTGAATGCTGAAAAAACAATAAAATCTAATTAGAAGATAACTAAAAGTGAGGTTAACTTCACGCTACTTACTTGGAGCTCTCGAGTATTTCGGCGGTATGTAAAATTGATAATCCATTCCATTGATAATCATTTGGATGGACCGATCCCTCAAAACCAATCGCACAGAACACTAGGCAGACTGAAGGAAGTAAGAGCGTAGCCCGTCGGGGCCACTTTTACAAATTTACACACGGATTAATTGCACGCTAAATCACTTTCACAATCAATCAAGATGTTGACTTACACTTTTACGTGTTAATTTAGAAACGAATACGAGTAAATCATAAAAATAAGTGCAACGACAAATCCTAGGCGTCAAAAATTATTGGACACATTGATCAATGTGTGTGTGCATCAATGACAGCGACGAAACAAGATAACGCTTGTCAATTAAATGACATTTGCATTATACAATTAGAATTGAGTGAAGTTTTCTCTCGATTCTGCCGCTTTCATTCAACTAACCAATCAATTCTACGTCAAAATCAATTTTAGGAAAGAAGCAACTTGCTTCGTTTTCAGAGTGTATATGTGTGTGTTCTTGGGAAGGTTCCGGATTGTTTCCTTTGCCGAATTCAGTTACACAATTAGGCCGCCGGTTAGTAAGGCGGGGCAGGTATCACATGTGAAGAACAAGATATGATTAAGTCTGAAGTTAGTTTCTGAGGTAGTTCTTTTCTAACACTGCTGCACTGCCTGAAACGATAAGCGATAAAGCTTTGGTGAAAATAGAAACAGTTTTGTAATATAAGCAGCTAAGTACAACCAAGCTGCAAAGTATTTTTGTACTAGCAGTATCGATCAAGATCGAGTTTTCGTTCAACCGTTATGATTGACCTTTTTCATTATTGTAATGGTCTATTTTGGGCTAGGTTTACTATAGTAACTAAATAATAATAGCTAATTTATTATAACAGTGATTACAATGCAATATTAATAACCTTAGTATTGTAGTGTGTTATATAAATCAATGCAATTTTAATAAATAATAATATTTTAAGAACGAATACAGTGTTTTATTTTTGAAATGATACTATAAGCGGTAACTTGTTTTTATTATAAAAAAAACACAGAAAACACTAACTTTAATCAATTATTCAAAATTACAAAAGTACGACAAACATGAAGGTAGGTAAAGAAAATAACCAGACACGAATAAACAAGTAGGTAGTAAGAGATTATGAACCAGTTTACCAACGATGCGAACACCACGAAGTCTCGATGCAAAAAGGGGCGATACAAATGGTGCGCATTGCTTATAATTATGTATACCCTCGCCGTCAGTCAGTTGACGTTCAAAAGTGACGTCTTCATTTGAAATCTTCTAACAATACAATAAGATCGCCAATAGTTTTGAAATCTCTGTATCCCCTTCCATATATCCCTTACCCTTCAATCATAATCTTCAGGCCAGTCACAGGGCTGTCACCGTAGACATATTAAAAGCGTTAGGTCGCAAAAACTGGCACTGTACCTACTGATTTTTTAGGGTTCCGTACCCAGGGGGTAAAAACGGGACTAAGACTCCGCGGTCCGTCTGTGTCTATCTGTCTGTCTGTCCGACTGTCACCAGGCTGTATGTCATGAAACGTAACGTAAGCTAGACAGTTGAAATGTTCACAGATGATGTATTTCTGTTGCCGCTATAGCAACAAATATTAAAAACAGACTAAAATAAATGTTTAAGTGGGGCTCCCATACAACAAACGTGAATTTTTTGCCGTTTTTGTGATGGTACGGAACCCTTGGTGCACGAGTCCGACTTGCACTTGGCCGGTTTGTTAGGATAACAACAGCTTCGAAAGGCATGTACTGGGTATGCAGTTATGCACCACACAGTGTCATTCAAAGTTGTTTTTATACAGACATTATCTTTTTTAAAATGTTGATAAAATATATTCTTATTAATTGTACTAAATTTCATTTTGCATAATACTCGTACATATTATTCTCCTCTGACTTATGTATTTTTTATCCTTTACAAAAACATTCAGTCGAATCGAGAACCTCCTCGTTTATTTGGTGTCGGATAAAAAGTCCTGCAGTTTTGCGAAGATGTTTTGAATGACTGGCCTACCATACCTTTACCATAAACAACGCTATACTGACGAGTCCAGCGCATCCGCTGCACTCACTGATAAGCATCACTCACCGCTGCGAGCCCGACCAGGCGCTCATATCGGCGCGTCTAGATCGCTAACTAAATTGCTCATTGTTGCTTATTGTTGCTGGGGCACTTACGAGTAAGGATCAATGCTAATGTATTTGTAGACTAGCTGACACCGCGGTTTCACTCCCATCTTTCTTTTGGCTACCTACCTACCACCTATCTAGCCTACCCTACCCTACATACCCTACTTCTCCTACCCTACTTATCTACCTACCCACCTACCTACCAATTTGTAAACTATTTAATTGAATAAGAATTAATACAACAAAACGAATTTAACTTTTGTTTCTACCTAAACCTACACATTCACATGTTTTAACTAAGCCTTCATCAGGCAGCAGCTCTCACAAAACTAATTAGTGCTAAAACCAAAACCATCTTGAGGGAAAATAAATGAAATCATTTATATACCTATTTTATTTATTTCTTGTATAAACCTTTTGCCAAAATATTATACACGATCACACATGATTTACCAAAAGTACAGCCAAACCATCTATTTGGCATTCAGGCATCTTTTCACTGCCCTAAAAAATGGCATATCTATTTTAGAGAACTATGCAAAAGAACTGACTACTTAGCACACTAATTTTTAACCCCCGCCGGAAAAAAAGGGGTGTTATAAGTTTCACGTGTGTTGCTGTGTATCTGTGTGTCTGTCTGTGGCATCATGGCGCCTAAACGGATGATCCGATTTCAATTTAGTTTTTTTTTGTTTGAAAGGTAATTTTGTCGAGAGTGTTCTTAGCTATGTTTGAATAAAATCGGTTCAGTCTTTCAAAAGTTATGGGCATTTTACTGTTTGAATTGGAGTGTTTTCGCAAGACAAATGTGTCGGGGGTTTTTTAAATTGTGAAATTTTACTTGTAAAAATGTCTAAAAGAAGTTATATCCAAGGTCTCACTGACCATTACTTACAAGGACTGTGGTCGCTCTTCCCATGGTTTGCCATCATTATCTGACATTACGCTGTCATTGTTGTCAGTGCTAACCTCCGCAGTTTATGTGGGAATGGCGCCCACCTCGACTGAACGTGACAATACATTGTACGGTCATAGATGTAACGGGCAGTTTATTAGGCACTAGTGGTCCGCCCCGGGTTTGCTGTGTTTATCTATATGGTTGCTGGGTTTGTCTATATAGTTGCTGGGTATATCTATATCCATTGGTGGTTAATATTAACTTATCTAATAGTAGCTTCTGCCAGCGGTTTTGCTCGCCTTTAAGTCGGCAATTATACTAAGCGAACGTATTTCGTACCCTTGGGATAAAAAAATATCCCATGTCCTTCTCCAATGAATCCCTAAGTCAATTGTTTTCAAAATTGCAGGTGTAGCTGTGAAAACGTAACAAACAGACAGAGTTACTTTCGCATTTATATTATTAAAGACGATGACAGTCGCCAACGACCTTGAAGGAACAAAACGCGCACACGTTTCACACCCGCGTGACCCAAAATTCGGTAGTTTTTGTACTTTCCTTATTATTCTATGATTTGAAAAATAAACCTTGGATCAAAATGTAGATAATTCAAATGTCTTTGAGATGGTGAAAATTTCAATAAAATACGCCTGGCGGTTTTGATGCGATTGTCGTGTTTTTGCCCGTTTTAGACTTAAATTAATTACAATATGTTATACGAATGAAACAAAAAATCTTCGTAAATCAAATGGTCTACTGTAACATATATTTTTCCAAAAAATTACGACTATCCGTTTAGACGTGATTCTCATTTTAAAATCAGCTACTGAGGGGTATCTCCGCCTTAATATACTAGCTTCTGCCCGAGGCGTCACTTGCGTGCGAAGTGTTTTCTTATTTCAAAAGAACATTATACCGTGATAAAAATATATCATAATGTCGTAATCCAAGTTCTGGTCTATACGTATGCCAAGTTTCATACTAATTCGTTCGTCTGTTAGGTGGGTGAAAACGTAATTGACAAACTCAGATACGCATTTTTAATCTTATCTGATACTTTTATTATGCGTATAGCTAAAGAGTGAAATTCCCTGCCGGAGTCTATATTTCCTGATAGCTACAACCTGGGACTCTTGTCAAGAGTGAATAGGCAAGCATGCCAGATCGTCGACCACATCTTCGCTTACCATCAGGTGAGATAGTGGTCAAACGCGAACCGACAAATAAAAAAAATTTGAAGTTGAGTTTTTATCAAACCCAAAAAGAAGAAACAAACAAACAACCAAACCAAACTTTGTCATTCAAGTAGGGTTTGTTGGACACGTTCTAAACTTCAAATACTCAATTTAGAAACCGAGAAATAATAAGAATTCCACCTCATAAAAACTTCATCAAAAATTCTTTTGTCAAATAAAAATATCAATATCTCACTAATTCAACTAAAATACCCTCATAAATTGAGCCAACAAAAAGCTTAACCCTCAACAAATAATATCGAAAACTCATTACAAATCCGAAACCGATAAAATCTATTGTAGCCGTTAATTATGACATCATACATCAACCCTCAAACGCCGGCTATTAAATAGTTGTATAAAATGAGAGGTGGGGTCTGTGGGACCCCGCGGGAGTGAGGATGATAGCTCAAATAAATGGGTCGTTATTGTCACATTATTCAAAGCCGACGCCGGAGGAAGTATTAAGTGTCACACAGAGCAAGATAGTTGGGTGAATGGGTTAGTTTCCATTGATACACGGTATTGGCGTAATTTTATAGTGTAAGCTGTATTAAGGTAGTTTTTTTCATTAGTTGTAGAGCAGTGGTGACCCAGGGGTATCGGCCGCGACTAACAAGTTGTAGGTCATGGGTTCGAGCCCAGGCAGGCGTTTTACTTTGTTTAAATTATTTCATCACCATTGTTCTCAAAACGGTGAAGGAAAACATCGTGAGGAAACCGGCATATCCTAGAATCAAAAATTCGAAGACATGTACCCGCGTGGTGGATTACGGCCCATCCCCTCTCACAGAGAGGAGGCCTGTGTCCCAGCAGTGGGAACATTAATAAGCTGATGATGATTAGTTGTAATGCCTTCGCCCCTGAGGCCTAACGCATAGATACCTTGCATTTTTTGTCGGTATAGAAAACAATGCAACTTTCTCACAATGCCTCTTTCCATCTGTAATAGAATAGAATATACCATAATGTACACCAATGAGTCACACGTATCTTTAAAAAAAAACTTAATTACCGCTGACAGCGATATCTACCATACAACCTTTGGAACACCAACCAACCTTGCAATTTATGTTTCTGATCAGCCCCCCTAGCCTAGTTATAAACGTTGCATATTGAATCTCTTTCTACAATCGTTAACGCCTTCTATTTGTATGGTCTGACCACGTGACTTAACGTTCAGATGTGTCATTCCCATACATTGATTCGTTTCCTACAAGCGTTATCGATTGTAGATTGTCAACATGGTAACATGTGCAGAGATAATAAATTTTACCTCTAAAAGTTTTTGATTCGTATGTTACATATAAACTATAATTACAGGGTAGGATACTTTGTAAGCTACTAAAAATTTATATAACTCGCTCACTTTTCAATTACCATAATTTTGGCTAAAGACTTCCTTTCTCTGTCAGATTTATAACTTTAGAGATCGATTTACGAATCGAATTTTATTGAAACAACTTATTCCTTCGATAAGTAATAAGATGACATTTATCTTATCACTCGTCGGCGCTTGAAACCAGTCTGTAAGCACATAAGTAACCTTGATTTCCGATCTCTCATTTAGTTTTTAAGATTCAGAGATAGCCAGCTGCATTTGAGTGCTTTCTAAGCGAAATATTGGTTGTAGTTTAAGTTTTATGAACTCTGTCACCGATATTACTTAATTAGGTGATTATATTATTATCATTAAGTAAGGTTTTTGAATATTCTTTTACACGAATAATTAATCTTTTACCTATAATATTGTTCTCACAAATACTGGTGCTATGTATAAAATAAAGTTTTGATTGGAGTTACATTTCGTGTAAATGTAATTAGCGCAACATTAGAAAATTCATTGTGTCTTGCGTGGATCCAAGTCCTAAACACACGGAAGGTTAATTGATAATGCTTTAATGTCAAAATATGTTATCTGTTTCCTCTTAAAAATACTAAAGTAAATATTCTACTAGATCATAGCGTCATTGTTCAGTAGTGAAGGTTTTTCGGTCGAAATGTTGATGATAACGATGACATCATTGCGTTTCTTAATACTCCATAGGTAATTTAAGTAGGAACGTATTTCATCTGATAACTTTATCAAAACGCGAGTATTGGTTATTGAAAGGTTTATCTCTGAAGAGCTAAGCAAAAGTGCATTCGTATCATCATCATCGTCATCATATCAGCCGAAAGACGTTTACTGCTGGACATAGACCTCCCCCAATCATTGCCACATTGACCGGTCCCGCGAGTCTCGCAACCAGCGGATCCCCGCAACCTTCACCAGGTCATCGGTCCACCTGTTGTGAGCCCTTCCAACGCAACGTCTTCCGGTTCGCAGTCGCCACTCTAGAACCTTTCTGCCCCATCGGCCGTCCGTTCTGCGAGCAATGTGCCCTGCCCACTGCAACTTAAATGGAAATTCTTCGGGCTATGTCGGTAACCCTGGTTCTCTTGCGGATCTCTATAATTCTGATTCGATCTCGCGAGGAAACTCAGAACATAGCCCTCTCCTTTGCCTTTTGAGTGACTGTAAGCTTTCTGATAAGGCCCATTGTAAGCGACCACGTCTCAGAGCCATATGTCATCAATGGCAACACATAATGGTCATAGACTTTCGTCTTGAGACACTGTGGTAAGTTGGACGAGAAGATACCGCGCAACTTCCCGAACGCTGCCCAGCCGAGTCGGATTCGACGGTTGACCTCTTTACCGAAGTTGGCCCTACCCAATTGGATCGTTTGTCCCAGGTGGACATAGTCGCCAACAACTTCGAGTGTAGAGTCTCCGACTATGATAGGAGTGGATATAACATGGGCGTTCAGCATTCGTATGGCCAATTTTAATCCAACTTATATCCTGTCAAAAATATCGTATGACGCGCGTCAATGCAAACAGCCCCAGGACAACAATGGTCCATACAACCTCCTTACAGACCACACGGGCTCCTCCTTATAATTACAACTATTCAAATAACGCATTATGTGATCCTAATGAATGGAGCCTCGATAAAATTGAGCTTCTCATCTAAAGGGGTTTTTAATACGTTTTATTTATTGAAACCATTCTTTAACTCGGTAAGGGCGGGACTGGGTGGTTTAATGCTGGAACGCGGAAATGGTATTTGTTTGTAATATCTTCTCTTATTAACTATGAACCAATAAGATTTAATTATGATAATGGTTAAATCATACAAAAATCTATACTAATCTTATAAATAGTAAAGTAAGTAACAACTATTGTATTTGCTAACAAAACGCTAAGAACAAGAATAGTTAAAATTTTTGCTTTGTATTTAGGAGTTAATCTCTAGTAGTTGCTACTGATCCGATCATGGAATTATTTTATTAATAAAAAGCTTTACCATCGCTCGGTGACATAGGCTTTACTTTTATGCCGAAAAATCATACGGTTCCTGTGGGCAACACCACGACAGGGATCCCGAAGGGCATTCATCTATATAATAATATTATTTGCATCTATACTTTCTAAAACACGAACAGAAAACCTCCACCTTTTTGTGGCAACGCAAGCTCTTAAGAAAAACACAGGTTTAATAAGATAAAATAAATGCATTGAAACAAGTTACTCACCTCACTTGTTGAATCAAAGGTAGATAAATATTGAACGCGCGCTTTATGTCGGTTCTACAAGGCGCCATCATATTTCAGCGTTTGCGCAGGGCAATGACAATAAAAACAAAAGAATACGGGCACAATGTTTCAATGGCATTTATTGAATCGACAATGTTTACGTAGGAGATATTTTTCATATAAAATTGAAAATATTAATATCAGCTGTAGAGTCCTCTACAGTGAACACAAAGTAAATTATTATAATTCTGACCTTTTACAGTAGTTTATGCAATGGTTATATAATAGGGGTTATTAAAACACGAGCGCAGGTTTGTCACATGAGGCGAAGCCGAATGTGATAATAATAACACGCGAGTGTTTTAATACCTAATTATATGCCGTTGCATACACTATTTTACCTTCACTCTCTCAGTTGAAATAAAATTAAAGTGGAAACGGAAAAAATATGCAGTATGGCGAGCAATTTAGATTCTCATTGCATCATAACTGTCAATGTCAATGAGCCCATAAGCGCCAATAATTTAAAAAGTAAAAAAGTCATATAAAAATTAAAAAGTTATTTTATGATGCAGTTGTTTGAAAATCGAAGGAAAATGTTGCACTGTAATGGCTTTTTTTTTTAATTTTTCCTATCCACGAATATAAGGTACGAGTTTATACAATATTTTTTGAATTCATATTTAGAAAATTACGTTGTGAGTATAGATCAAATAATTTTACACATCTAAACGGTGACGGTTTTGAATCAATAATGTTATATGTTATTATTCACTTTACAACATGACTATTAGAAAATACGAAAATCTTCTTATATTGTATTGTGGGGGGTAATCTCTGGACGTTCCTACTGATGTGATGCATTCACAGTATTGGGAAAAAACACACATTATATGGTTGCGCGCTGGGCTGGTTTAGTGGACTGTATATGCGATGCTGAGCAAACCGATTGACTAACGCTTGATGATAGGTAATTCGAGTTGCGGGGATGTTAGTTATCAGAATACAACCCGAAAGTAATTAGGGAAGGAAGCACAAACCTTTTCTGGAGCCGCGTGGTAGCGTCGTCGTGGCACTGAAACACTTCACCAGAGTTCAAGGGCAGCTGGGCTTCAAATTACTGTCATCACACGTTAATCACAAACACAAACTATTCATTATAGTCTTATTACATGCTAAAACGCGATGATTCCAGAGCTATCAATATTTTTCACGGAGCGGGGCGACGCCATTGCGTACGCGGTGCGCGGTTCATTCGGAACCGGAAGTGATTTCCAAACAAAATGACTGAGCAAATCTTCTTCTTCACTCGCGAGGATGTGCGGGAAAGAGATAGGTATAGGAAATGTCGAATGTCAATCATATTTTGCATGTTGGCGCAACCATTATATTTTTTTTAACAAAATCTAAATTGCCAACATGTAATATCACTGTTTAAACCAGTTTAATGTAATAATGACAGAAACAGTTATAAAGCCCTTGTGTCTTACTTGGATCCACGATTCGAGCACTCAAGGGGTCTAAATTATAATTCATAACTTCTGTAAAACATCGAATTCTTGATCCGGATCCAAGAGACCACAGGAGGTCTGTGGTAACTCGAATAACACTCATCACTTACCGTTTATGGTCCTTAAATGGAGAGCAATTAAACTAGTGTAAGAATGTCCTTTAATACTCGTTAATATTGTAGGCTATCAGTGGCGACGACAATTTGTCGGTTATAAAATGTAAAAAGTATCTACCGCTCTTGATTTTTACGAGTAAAAGATGATAAATTAGACTGATAATTTTGTTTTTGAATACTTTATAGGCTTCGTGACAAAAGTAGAATTTGACACATACTCAACTTCGGATTCTTAATTCAGGAACAGGTTATTCGAAATTAATAGCTTACAAGCTCTCGACACTTATGAGTACATAACAATAAGTAAAATTTTAAATACCCCCGACCCTTTTTTTTATTTCATTCTACATAATTTATCTATAGACACGCTTCGATCGACAATCTATTGAACACGTAATTGACACGATATCTTGTGAAAACATCATGATGCAAACTTTTGTTTTTAATTAAAAAATAAAATTAAAAACCTTTCAAAACAAAAAAAAAACATCATAATAGGTTCATCCGTTAAGGAGCTATGATGCCACCGACAGATACATAGATGCATATAAACACAAACACACAGGTACTAAAGTAAAACTTATAACACCCCTCTTTTTCCATCGGGGGCTAAACAGGTACCTATTTGTATTGTAGTCTCCACAAATTGGGTGAATGAGGATAAACAGTGCTGCCGTGGCCAGCCCAGAAAAAGTAGGCGAGACGACCTAGATACCTACTGCAGGTTCAAAGTGGATCAGGAAAAGAATACTTGGTTGGATATGGGGGAGGTCTTTGTCCAGCAGTGGGATAATATAGGCTTATATATAAATAAATATAATTAGCAGTAATGTACCGACCGAACCAACCAAAAAAAAGGAATTAAATGATCTTGCTTTAATACAACACTATCCCTGTACGGTCTCATCACTGCACATTTTTCTGCATACTGGCAACCTACTTGAGGCCAACCATGTGCGTCTTAATTTGACCGTATAAAACAACATGACAAAGCAACCAGTGGTTGATTTGTCATGTTCTTTTATTGTTTAGTTGCCAACTACCGCTGATAGGGATCTCATAGCCACATTGCTATCCAAACCAGGAGAGAGAAATAGTCGCCTTCCACCTAAGTTATATTGTAATTTCACATAATCTTGAATATATTTAACTAGTGGATTTAACTGTGACTTGTTTCTCTTCAACTAACCAACGACAATCAATCCCATTCATAGCATTTAACCAATACAATATTAACACAAACGAATAGACCAAATAAAACCTCAAGGACCTTTTTATTACAATTCTAAAATGACACCTTTTTCAAACGCAACCGTTTTTTTATGAAATACAAAGTGAGTCCATTATGAGAGGTCCCACGGGCCCATAAACATGTCATCGAGCGATTGTGAGCGGTCTCAGGGACCCCGCGCGGTGCGGGAAGGGTTAGTATCGTTTCGGTACCGGGACTATTATATTGATTTACTGTTTCGTGTTTGTTAGTAATGCGTTTAATGTTGTTTTACGTAGATTAGTTAAATGTATGTGTTTTTGGATAATTTGTAATTTACTGGTGGTCGTTTAATGGGGATTTAATTGACTATACTTTTGATCAGTAGAATCCTTTTGCTTAGAATAAGAATGTGTACGGATAAGGGGCTCTAGAGGAAGACTAACAAAATGATAGATGCGTTGTGTGATCGCATTAATCACGGTTCACAATAATATTACAAATGCGAAAAGTTTGTTAGTGTGTTTGTTACTTATTCACGCTCAAACGGCTGGACAGACCTGGATGAAATGTGGCACAGAGATAGATTATATGCAGAAATTGCGCATAGGATACTTTTTATCCCGGGAATATGTTCCCTCGGGATAATTTTCAACTAAAACGCGGGCGAAACCGCTGTCAGAAGCTAGCAAACAATATGAGCAGAAAGACAGACATCTATGAAAGAAGAAAACATACCGCTGCATGAAGATGATGTGAAGTTTTAGCCTTTACTTTTAGCTCTAGCTCGTTTTGAGCATTCCATTGTAATTTGTGAGTAATTACTGCTATCTACACTAATATTAAAAAACTTTTTAACAAAAAATCACACCGACTTCCAGAACAAAAAACTACACAGCAAAAAATAAATTTCTTTTCCGAAGTCGGTATCGAAAAACTGAAAACCATGGGTACAAAAGACACCGACTTTGGAAAAGAAATTATTTTTTTGCTGTGTAGTTTTTTATTCTGGAAGTCGGTTTGATTTTATGTTAAAAAGTTTTTTATTTTTGTCCTTTTAGTTTTGGTAGGTACCTCCAATTAACATGATAATCATTTATAGCCAAAGTACATCTCATGGCAATTCTAATAAGCCCAAACACGTCTAGGATACATTGTTTTATTTTAGAGTTCCAGTGCCTACCTTCCGGCTTTATCATCAGATCAGTTCGATGTTGCCATTTTCATCAGTATAATTTATTTATAAGTATTTGCTTAATTATAGTCGGTTAACTATTCGAGATATCTTATGCCCGTGACATACTTCGCATTTAGGAATTCCAGTGGCCATCTGTGGTCTTCTGCATCAGTTCCACTTCACCAAATGATACTTTCTGAGTGCAAATGATTGCATTGTTGATGAAAATACTAAAATCGCTATGTGTTTGCCTATAATATTTGAGGAGATCCCTTGATTTCTCTAGGATTCTATCATCAGATCCTGACTTGATGACTATGGGACTAACTAGGAAGTATACCCTTTCAAACAAAAGAAGATTTTTTGAAATCGGTCCAGGTGTCTTTGAGTAATCGGGGAACATACATAAAAAAAAAGATTCCGACGAATTGAGAACCTCCTCCTTTTTTGAAGTCGGTTAATAAAGAGAAAACTCAAAAGCTACTTAACACTGATTTTCAAAATTCTTTCAACTATGGAAAGCTAAATTATTCCTGAGTTATATAGGCTATAGTAATACAGGGAGAGCAGTGGTGGCCCAGTGGTATTGGCCGTGACTTACAAGTTGTAGGTCGTGGGTTCGGAACCAGGCAGGTGCTTTATCTTGCGTAAATTATTTAATCACCACTTCTCTCAACACCGGAAATCGGCATGTCCTAGAACCAAAAATTCGAAGACATGTGACATCCACCACCACGCTCTGGGCCCGGGTGTTGGATTACGACCCATCCCTCCTCACAGAGAGGAGGCCTGTGTCCCAGCAGTGGGAACATTAATGATGATGATGATGATAATGATGAATATAGGCTACTTTTTATCTCGAAAAAATAAAAATAATAATTTAACAGCCGGTCAAAAGTTATTAGCGTTTTACTGTTAGTATCGGGGTGTTTTCGCAAGATAAATGTGTCGGGGGTATCTTAAATTACACGTAATTATACGTTTTACAGAACATTAATTAAACGTCTTTTAAAAACTGAAACGTCAAAACGTCTAAAGTGAAACTTTCTTCCATCCTGTTTATTCCACATTTGTACTAGTTTTGCTAGCAGCACCCATCATTCAAACGTGTTCATTTCTACGTGAAACTATCATGAACTATTAGTACTAGACGTCTAAGGCTTTCGTTCATCAATCATAATCATAATTGTTCATTAGTTATGTTTGTGTGGGAGGCTTTGCACTTAAGTTTTACCTACTTAGGTACCTACTTGAAATTACTTTTTTTTTATTTACCTTATAGACGTAACAGTCCTTATTCTATTGAAAGTTATTTACAATATTTTTTTTACAGTTTAAAATTCAACTATGTAATTATGTATTATTTTATTTATTGTATTATTTTAGCATGAAAACAGCTCCTCAATTTGTATCAAGCGCAAGTTCGATCATGCATGGAGTACTGTTCTCATCTCTGGGACGGATCTACCAAATACCAGCTTGACGCACTAGATTCGATCGAAAAGCGAGCCAAGAGGCTCAGCGGCGATAAGGCGCTGGTCAAGTCAAATCTCCAGAGTCTTGAACATCGACGCCGAGTTTCCAGCCTGTCGGTTTTTTATCGGTTACATTTCGGGGAGTGTGCGATGGAATTGTAGATATAATTCCACCTAGCCCGTTTCATTATCGGACTACCAGACGTACGGCGATGCGCCATCGATACATGGTAGACCCATACGACAAAACGTTTTGGGCACACTTTTATTATGCGTACAGCTAAGGAGTGGAATTCCCTGCCGGAGTCTGTGTTTCCCGATAGCTACAATCTAGGGGTCTTTAAGTCAAGAGTGAATAGGTTATTTCTAGGCAAGCGTGTTTCACCGTCGACCACATCATCGCTTACCATCAGGTAAGATTGTGGTCAAGCGCGAACCTATAGGTTCGCGCTTATAGGTTATAATAATAATAATAAAGAAAAGCCTCTTCAGGCTTTTTTTATTTTACAAGCTTTTATTTATCTTGCAATGTATATACGTAAGTGTGTTCGTGTCAAATCTTATAACTGAAGTTTTAAAGCAGTTATCCTCCACCGATTAAGATGAAATTTCGCATACACTTTTCGTTTGGATGACAATGCATACAAACCTGCGACCTAAGTGACGTCATTCTAAATCCAATATGGCGGATGGCCCAAGATGGCAGATTAGTTATTTTTTGTGAACGGCCATGATATGGGTATCAAATGAAAGGATTTGCTGAGTAGAATACGGAAAAACTTGTTTAAAAAAAGTTATTTTAATGCATTGATGTATTAAAAAGAGGAAGATACGTTACGCGCTAACATTGCGATCAAAAAACCTGGGCTTGGCGCACGACTACATGCACCGAAACTCACACATCTGAGTTCAGTGTCATCACCAGTCCCAAACCTACGGTTACCGATAGACAAGAACAGAGATAGGAGATGGCGCTGTAGTGCAAGCGAAATCGCGCTAGCCGCCGAATGTTGGCCGAATGTTTACTATTATGAAATGAAATGACATTGCAATATGTGCGTATCGTGTCTCTCACGCACGTTTGTAATATCTATCTCGCTCTTTGTGAGAGCGAGATAGAAATGGCGAAGCAAACATTAAATATTATTGTAATTTTCAACAAATTAACCTTTTTAACTGTACTTACGGTAAGTGATCCCGTGTGACTTATTTTTCTTCCTGGTATTATTTAAACACTGTTTAGCTACACAAGAAGTCATTTTGATGCGTATTTATTGCAATAAAAACATAAAAACACTGAAATTAATGAGCTGTGTGATCAACAATGTGCCGTGTGCGACTGAGTACCCGCTACGGGCATTCACTTAGATTAGTAGGACCAAGCGCTGTGAGCATCTTCCTCTTTTTAATACATCAATGTTTTAATGTTTTTTTTTTTTTTTTATTTATGTAGGTACTTGAAAAGCTTGATGAATATTAGCAATATAGTTATTTATGCTACAAGTGCGGAAGGTAGGTGATTTCCGATGAGTGGCATTTTTATTCACGAGCGAGTGAAGCGAGTGAGTGGATAAATCGACACGAGTCGGAAATCATCTTACGTACGTGTATCATACAACATTTTACTATGCATTGTGCGAGGAAATAAATACATTAATAAAATGAAATTAATAAAATGGCGGGCTTATTCAAGCGCGTTCAGCATATCCACAGATTAACTAATAGTTCCTTGGGCATATCTACTGCGCATGTTCAAATAGCTGTCCCATCGTAACGCAATAAGGCACGAGCAAAATATACGTTCTGCCAAACATATTTAATGAATATTTAAAATGAATTTAATGATCAAAACATAAATCTATAGTAATTAAAAACGCCTAAAATAATGTATTAGTTTTATTTTACCTATTATTATGAATGATAATCTGTACATAACTATTTTTTTAAACTTTTCTCAAATAATAAAAACTCTATGCGTCGGGCTGACGTTGGAGTTAAAAATTAAAAAAGTACAGGAAAGTAAAAAGCACTAGTGAAAAAAAGTGACACTTTCCGCACAGTTTGGCTGCTTGGAAAACCGCTCTTTTCAAGGACATGCATTGTAAAACAAATTACAGAATTCTAGGCAAACTATGGGACTCAACTGATTTATTTTTCCTCTCTGCCTGTTGGTCTAGTTATCGCAACCGCTAGTGCTGTACATGCGGTCCTGGGTTCGATTTCCTGGTCGGGCAAAGTTGTTATTGGGTTTTTTAACTAGAATTTGTCCGTAGCAGACTGGAGTACAATTACATGAGACTTAAATATAATTAGAGAAGTATGGGTATGTTATACCCATATTTGGCCTGCACCTCTGTCCTGCCCTTCGGGGAATTATACAAGAATGTTATTATATACTATATCCTTGTTTTTATTAGATAGAAATGCATCTGCGATTTGGATTTTGCAATAAGAAAAAAAAGTTATTATCAAAGTGGTCTTCTTTAGCATGTGATTAAACCTAACTTTATAAAAAAGTTAATACAATAAATCAAAAACCCGACAGCTTAAGAAGCGATCGAAACAAGAAGAAAATCATGCTGTGCGTGCAGTCGGAGGATACATATTCGCGAGCTGGCTGACCAAAACCAGATGTTTGGAAGAAAAAAATAAATTGGTCCCCCACAATATGGCGCCGAAAAGCCGCTATTTTCTATTTTTCAATTTGTAATGTAACCAGTGACATTTGCAAGGTTAAGACGAATAGATTGACGTAAAAATCATAAAAATCGGCCAACGCGTTTGGTCTCTAGAACGCCACAGAGGAACAAACATACATACATAGAGTGATAAACACATTAACCTCCTACGGCAGTTGGGTAAAAAAATCCAGAATTATAGAAAACAATATCACAAAACATTACACGAAAAAAACAACGCTTCTTAAGTACCAATGGTGAAACTTACGTTACACACCTGTAACATCATTAAAGTAACAAGTGCATGACTTACGACCCTCTCCGAAGATACCCGACAACGCCCGACGACGCCCGATCGTGACCGATTGCTACACGATCGTAAGTGGCCAACAATTTGTCTTCATCAAGCTGTACAAGCTGTTTGATAAATGCTTACGTACTTACTAGTACATTTCACGAGGGATCTTGGTCCAATAGATCATGCCATTACTTTCTCAAGGTTTTGTGAAAAGGCAAGGCTGTTAAAAGAAAATGTGGCTTATTTTGTCATGATGCTTAGGTAAGCATATGTTGTTTGCCGAAAAAACACCATAGGAATCAGGAATGAACAGGAGCGCTACTTGTTGTCCTTTCTTGTAACAAACTTTTTTTTTGTGGAATCTTCGCGTTTGAACCCTGGTGGCCTGCGAGGGGAGCGCGGTCCTTCTCCAAGACGTGTATGCGAAACGAGTATGTCGGACATTTGCGTTCATCAAAAGGACGTACGCAGTGTGCTGAAAAGTCTTCGAAAGTTGTTCTTAGAACCTGTGCGCCTGATTTATCGCCAATCATGACTCGCCTGTTTCGCCTTTTGTATGAGATTGGAAAAGTGCCGAATGCTTGAAAGCAAGCCAACGTACAGCCCGTGCCCGAGAAGGACCGACCTGACCCGGCCAAGACCCGTCTCTGTACGTGTACTTAATTGTAATCTCCTGGCATACCTAGTAGCTAACGACATCCTTAGTGACCGCCAATACAGCTTCCAACGAAATCGGTCTACTGGGGATCTTCTAGCGTATGCCATTCACATCTGGAGTAAGACCATGGTGGGGCGTTTGAGCTTGTCCTTGGAGGCAGTCTCCAAATGAGGAGATGCCAATCTAGTCAAGTTCAATGCTAAAAATAGCCACAGGCAATGAGGGGCTGGTCGAGTCAAAGCTCCAGAGCCTTGAACATCGTCGCAGAGTTGCCAGCTTGTAGGTATTTTATCGGTTGCATTTCGGGGATTTGCATTTTCAATGGAATTGCATGATCTAATTCCGTCCAGCCTGTTTCATCATCGGACTACAAGACGTACCGCGATGCACCCTCGGCATCGGTACAAAGTGGACATCCCGCCCATATGCACTAAACACTTTGGAAATACTTACTTTCATTATGCGTACAGCTAAGAATTGGCATTCCCTGCCGGAGTCTTTGTTGCCCGATAGCTACAACCTCGGGGTCTTTAAGTGAAGAGTGAAGTTACTTCTAGGTAAGTGTGCTACACCGTCGACCACATCGTCGCTTACCATCAGGTGATAATATCTCACCTGTCAAGCGCGAGCCTATCTATAATAACAAAATTCAGCGATTTCTTTTCAACAACATTTAATAGTTCGCTCGGTTGGTCTGTACCTAGCATTATTCTGGACCATGGCTTAATTTTCTTAAGAACTTGTGATAGTGTAATTGCAACTGCACTTTCCAGTTCAAATGCATGTATAGGATAATCATTCGACAAGTGCCTTCAGCAATAAAAAGTTGTACTTACAATCACACAGTTTAATAAATAAAATCATTGTAGTTTAAATATCGACATTGGTGTATATCACTAGAGTATCGATACAAATATCGACAATTACAACTTCTCTTTTTGTGTACGTGTAAGCCTTACCCTCCCTCACCTCCAACCTGCTCCCGTAAAGTGCGAAAGGGACAAATGCAGCTCAGGCTGATTTCACCTACAAAAACCTTGACGAAAAGACGTTTCGTATTCTGCTATTTTCTTCTTCAAAACTGGACTGATCTGAAAAAATCTTATATCAAAATTTAGACGAAAACTATATCTATTCCTCTATGATTTTTTTTTTTGTTAAAAACTTATAAATTTTTCTGAAAGTCGACTGAACATGGCGGTAAAAACGGGCATTTTTTTCGGGTTTTTGGATTGTTATAATTTTTTTGGTGATTATGTTTTTGAAAAAAGGAAATGATAGGGTCGCTGGTCGTGGTCGCTGCGGGCCACACAAGACGCCGACACCCGCCAATGTCGCGCTGCTCCATCCCCGCGCAGTTAGGCGTTAGGCATTCTACGCATCGCTCGCTTCACCATGGAGCACGATGATGCCTCAATGGATATCGATATTTTTATATTCTGATCTGGATTCACATTCTGATCTAAACAGCAATAGAAACGTGGCGGCTTCCGAACAACGGCGGCTGTTGCACTACAGTTACAAATTTGGTGTAATAAACAAAAAACACCTCGTGTGCATCGATATTTTTATCACTAGCTCTCAAAAAACCACCAATAAAAACCACTCAACGCAGAGGTGCGGCACCACACTACACGCAAATTTCACACCACCCACCCATAATTGATTCCGGCTCACTAGTTATTATTCCACGGTGATAACTCTTGATAAATGACGACTGTAATTGTGTATAATGCTTGAACGAGTATCTGTTCAATAGCAACACTCAAATATTTATGGTTTCAGAGCGATTTCTGCATCGTTTTCCCCTATATTTGCATTGGAGATAGATATATCGTGGCTGTCGCGTTATTGTGACAATTTCTCGGCTTGTAACATAATGTTAGATTTATTGCGCCTGCGCAAATAACTCAGGATATTATGTTGGTTGGTTTGTATGCAGTTAAATTATAGTAAAGTTAAGTGTTTCTTGTTTATTGGATCACATTTGGTTTTCTTTAGTGCGTTTTCACGTAATAGTGGCAGTTGGAAAATAATTGCGTAATATGGGCATTTGTTCTATAGATACTTGAAGTCACCCGGATTCAATATTGATTTCTAAATTAAGAGCAAGGCTAAGAACTCTGCCAAGAATAATTTATCAACCGCAAATTTTTAAGTTGATGAGAAGGTATTTTATTTAATTTTTTATTGAAAGGAACAGCAAACAGTTACATTATAAAAACTTATAACTAATTTAACAATGGCAATGTTAGTAATAATATAACCCACAACGCTGTCCACAGGTAGACATATAAGTTTAAAAGTCTGAAACGCATGTTACTAAAAGAGTCCTGAATATAAATGTGGATGGTTGGAGAGGGAAAGGAAGGCCAAAGAAAAGTTGGATAGACTGTGTGAGGAGGATATGAAAGAAAAGGGAGTCAGTGATGGCGTGACGGGGGACAGGACGGTATGGAAGAAGAAAACGTGTTGCGCCGACCCCAAGTAACATGGGATAAGGGCAGGAAGGTGATGACGCAGTTTTTTAAATTTATTAAATGCCTGAAACGGGCCTTGCAGACATAGTGTCAACTGGCCCATCGTTTCTCTCACTCTTTATCATTGGTCTAACTTAAGCCCCAAGTATCTTTGGATGATTTTGAATACTAGAATATGACACATGGAGCGAATACCTCTCTGACCTCATCATGATCATATCAGCCGAAAGAGGTGTACTGCTGGGCATAGACCTCTCCCAATTGTCGCCACATTGACCGGTCCCGTGCGTTCCGCATCCAGCGGATCCCCACTACCTTCACCAGGTCATCAGTCCACCTGGTGGGAGGTCTTCCAACGCAACGTCTTTCGGTTCGCGGTCGCCACTCCAGAACTTTTCTGCCCCATCAGCCATCCGTTCTGCGAGCAATGTGCCCTGCCCACTGCCACTTAAGTTTGGCAATTCTTCGGGCTATGTCGGTAACCCTAGTTCTCTTGCAGATCTCTACATTTCTGATTTGATCACGCGAGGACACTCCGAGCATGGCCCTCTCCATTGCCCTTTGGGTGACTGTAAGCTTTCTGATGAGGCCCATTGTGACCGACCACGTCTCAAAGCCATAGGAGCCTATCTGAACCTACTTACCTACTTGTACTATTATTTATTCTGTGTCTGAACTACATAGCCTTATTTCTAAACTAAAACTGAACTAAACTTGCTTGCCCCAGGAACGAAATGGCATACGTATGTCTAACCCAGGACATAATGACTTTACACCTTCAATACCAATTAAACTCTAGAACAACACTCCATCTAATTTGAAACAGATCAATAATTCGTTTCAACAGGTGTCGACTAAGTAGTGTTAGTGTGGAGGCGACTTCCGCAGGTGGGCGTCATCGGAGCGAGACAAATTGTGTGGAAAGCGCTCCAGTCGATATTATATCGTCACTTGGTCTATTAAGTAATTCTGTGTTACTTATTATGATAATAAGTGTCTCTTTGCAGCATAACTGTGGTCTCCTGCTGTTTGTATCTGGTTCAGTTATCTTTTGAGTCTTTTAGGAGAAATGATGAGGTTTTATATAGAATATTACAGTGCAAAATAAAAAGACAAACAATAGAGTCGCGCAAAGTAAATAAGCAAAGTTTGACAGCCACAGATTTTCGGAGAAGCTCGTGGCTAAATAATAACAGCCGCACTGGTCGATCATCAAGGTTAAGCAACGCTTGACGAGGTCGGTCCGTGCATGGGTGACCATTTCAACATACTGAGTTTCCTCCGCGCCTCGGAAAGCACGTTAAGCCGTTGGTCCCGGCTGTCATTTGAAGATCTTTGACAGTCGTTACGGGTAGTCAGAAGCTTGAGATCTGACACCAGTCTTGCCAAAGGGTACCGTGTTACCCAGTTACTGGGTTGTGGAGGTCAGATAGCAGTCGCTCCATGTAAAACACTGGTACTCAGCTGAATCCGGTAAGACTGGAAGCCGACCCCAATATAGTTTGGAAAAGGTTAGGCAGATTGATTGATTGACTGCCACAGATTTTTCAAACTTTTAAGGATGAAGATTTATTGCTTATGAAACTCAATGCTGACGGCACGGTTGGCGCAGTGGCTGAGCGCTTGGCTGCTGCACAGCGAATTCAAATGGCCAACAGATTGAGGGGGTCTACTTCCTATCTCCGATAACGAAGTCACGGGTCCCGTACGAAAGTACTCCTAAACTTCGGTGCAAAAAAATAAATTTGGACATGTAAAAACTCATCGGGAGTGAGTACAACTGTAAAATTGTATTGTCATTCATTCTTAGTTCGGGCTTCGAACGAATCATTCGTCTGTAGGTGTTATGGAGTAGGAAATGCCGTAACTAAGGCCGAAACTAAAAGCTTCGTGCTTAGGGAGTAGGCACCCAGATACGGACGTATCTATCTTCCCATGATATCATACCTAGTGTGATGCAACGTTTTTATTAAAACAAACAAACATATTAAAAAGTTAATAAAATCAAAAAACCTGACTGCAAACATGTAAACAAGAAGAAAAATTTACACTTTTTGTTCGCATGACTTTAAATATATAAGTGGTATATATTTTTGTAACCACCTCCAATAACCCTTCATTTTGATACTCCACTTAATGGGATTCGAAGAAGAAAAAAAATTGCAACCCCTACAATATGGCGCCTAAAATCCGCCATTTTCCTTTTTTTATACCTGACACCTATCTAACGATGTCTTAATTATAAAAATCCGTCAAGTGGTTTGAAAGATACGAGGTAATAAACAATATTACAAACATACTTACAAACATACATACATACAAGATACGCGCGAAAAACATAACCCTTTCCTTGCAGCCGGTTAAAAATAGTTACAGTATCAGTGTCATCATCATTTTGGGAAATTCGCACTGATACAGTATAGCTAAGCGGTTTGTTGCTTTGCCTCTTCACCGAAGGCTCGATCCACTTCAAGTGTACTAAAATCAATCTGCCTAGCCTTTTCCCAACCACACTGGGGTCGGCTTCCAGGCTTACCGGATTCAGCTGAGTACCAGTGTTTTACGTGGAGTGACTGACTATCTGACCTCCTTAACCCAGTAACTGGGTAACACGGTACCTCTTGGCAAGACTGGTGACAGAACTCAGGCTTCTGACTAACCGTAACGACTGTCAAAGATCTTCAAATGACAACCCGGACCAACGGCGTAACGTGCTTTTCGAGGCACGGAGGAAACCCGGTATGTTGAAATGGTCAACCATCCACGGACCGACCTCGTCAAACGTTGCTTAACCTTGATGATCGACCAGTGCGGCTGTTATTATTTAGCCACGAGCTCCTCAAGTGTACTAAAATATACACACTTATTTAATATTCATTTATATGGTTTTGTGTCGTTCTCAAACAAGATTCCACAACAAGTCCTAACGCGTCAGCAGACGAACAATCGCCTTACGATATCTTAATAAGACAGTTCAAATCATATTTCGGTACGTTCGTAATCTGATTACCTTGCACTTGTATTGTTGGCAGGTAGCTCGGGTAATGGACGCAAAGAAAATGAGGGATTTATTACAGTTTGAATTTTGAAACAAGCTTAGATTTTGGAGTATAACTGACTCTATCAGTAAATTACAAATAATAGTATTCAACTATTCGATGAGGATAAACATTATGAAACTCTTCAAACATATGGCTCTGAGGTTTGCTGTTAGATAATTCAATTATAGTTTAAGTTCGCCTATGTATATTATATTATTTATTATTATTAAGGAAAACATCGTGAGGAAAACGGGCAAGTCCTAGAACCAAAAATTCGAAGACATGTGATATTCAACAACCCACATTGGGCCCGCGTGGTGGATAACGGCCTATTCCCTCTCACAGAGAGGTCTGGGTCCCAGCAGTGGGAACATAGAAACGCTGTTGATGATGATGGTGATAATGATGATGTATATATTATTTGTATGTTTTTATGTCTTGTGTACAAAAAAAAAATTAAACAAAGATATTATAGTAGATTATGCACCGAGGGGCTAAAGTTGTGTCTTATGTCACGGGCGTCATATTGAATCTCGAGCGCAATGAAGGATTCGGGATTTAACTCACGAGCAAAGCGAGGGAGTTAATACAAGAATCCTGAATGCAGCGAGGGATTCAAGCTAGCCCATGGCAAAGACACCTTTAGCCCAGAGGAGGATACTCTACTTTTTACACCTACTGTGAGAAAATAATAGCCATAGTACGAAAAACAAAGTATTTATTAAATAAACAAACAGTGAGATTCCAAATTCAAATCACATTATTGACTAGCGGGTCATAATGAAATCCAGTACAACATTATTGACCGGCTGTGCCCCCGGCCACTAATGACTCACTTTAGGTTAAAGTTGCTTGACATATAATTTGACATTTTCACGCAGGTGGTGTGAAAAATTGTTTTCCACTTCAATTAGTGTTTTAGAATATACATTTTCTAGCCTAGGTATCTTACCAATCAATTGATTATCGCCAAGTCACTACATTACTTTTACCAACCAAAAACCAGCTACTCCTTATTTCTTGTTTTGCCCACTGTACCGACGCAGGGAGGCATTCGAGAGATCTTTGTCACTGATACCACAAGGCGTCACAATATTATGAAACTCGTCACACTATTCACACAGCGTCATCTACAATTCAATAGATTGAGATTAAAAGATCTAATGAGATTTTTGGCCAGGTATATGAAGACTTTTTTTATTTTATAAAAAAAAAATGCTTTCTGACTTACTCCGCCCGCGAAAAAAGTGCTTTCTTGTCCCAAGGGGAACATTATACCGAGATATTAAAAGTAGCCTATATCCTATTCGAGAATACAATCTATAACTTTGATCCGTATTTCATCCAAATCCGTTCAGCCTCGCATTGCATTTTCGCATTTATAACATTAGTAGTGCAGTAGAATTAGTAGCCCCATATCTGGCTTTGTGTTCAGTTGATGGCAGAGCTCGCCTTTCTACGTAAAATTTGAACATGGACGTGCTCATATGCTGAGGAAAACACAACATAATGCTATGAGTATACCTATAACAAATAATGTTATTGAAGTTTATTTTGTACTTAGATTGTAATATTGTGGGAAAAGAAACTACAAAGAACCCAAAAAAAAAAAAAAAAAAAAAAAAAAAAAAAAAAAAAAAAAAAACATACTAACATATTAAATTACTAACAAATAAACCCCAGATTTACTGGCCCACTTGCACGGGGAACCCGGCTTGTAATGTAAAAATGTAGACAAAACGAGTCGCGTTCTCCATGCAACGTGGCCCAACCAAAGTTAAAATTTTAGAAATAAGTGCCGAATTAAAAATCGGTAATAACATATTAGAGGCAGTGGTGGTTTTTTAGTCGGTAGGCACAGTTGTGAATCCGACACTGCCCAAGCTGGCCCGCTCTGGGCGGGGCAGTTTGGGGCGTCCAAAGAGGATTTTTCCACACCTGCCAAAACAAAAAAAAAAAAAAAAAAAAAAAAAAAAAAAAAAACAAATAATGTTGAATACAGGCCCGCGGATCACAAAGCCAAGAGGCAACACTGGGACCCATTAGCAACGCGGCGGTTCTTGGATCCTATAGGGTCTATACCCGCAAAACCGTGATACGCGGCAGCGGTATCTAGGGGTCTGTTTTTTGGGATACCGGTTCCTGTATAAGTGGAAAGTGATACAAATACACAACTTACAACTACTACTCACATTTGTGCACACGGTGGTCTCCTGGTCAGTCCCGTGTCAGATCCGGGGCTATAGTGGGAAAATATATACAATTAGAAAGGGATAACCGACGTGGTCTGGTGGTATTCTCGCCAGACGGCTGGACACGTTTCCGACAAAACACTTAAGAAAAGTATAAATTTAAGGAGACCGAGAATCAGAAGCAGAATGATTTTAAAATTGCTACTCATTCCTCTAAAGACTTCATCAAGAACAGAATCATCATCTTCCTGCTCTTGTCCCATGTTATTTGGGGTTTACAGATTTTCTTCTTTCATACCAACCTGTCCTCAGTCACGCTATCACTATCTCCCTTTTTTTCCATGTCACTCCTCACAAACGCCATCCATCTTTTCTTTGGCCTTCCTCTCTCTCTTCATCCATCCACATTTATATTCATAACTCTTTTTGTAACATGCGTTTCATTCCTCCTCATCACATGAACATACCAGGACAAATGGTTTCCTTTCTACTTTCAACTCTCATTTCTCACTTTATCCATTCTTGTCACTCCGCACATCCATCAGAACATTCTCATCTCTGCGATCTACATGCAATCTCTTTATATCAATATTTTTTGTAGCCCATTATTCTGATCCATACAGTACGACAGGTCTAATCACGTACTTATAAATTTTTCCCTTTAACTTGAGGGGCATCCGTGGGTGGCAAGTTGTTCCAGTGACCTGTCACTATTTCATCCATCCCGAGTTGATCCAGTGCGTTACGTCTCGGTCTTCTTCGCCATCCCTTTGGACAAGCGACCCTAGGTGCCGGATGTCGGAGCAGATCGGTATGTGTGTTCCAGCGAGAGCCATAGGCACGGAACCGGGGAGACCACGCAATTCGCAGAACAAGTATTATGTTTTGGTTCTGCTCAATTTCAAGCCAACAGTCTCCAGTAGGAGAACAGAATATTCTATCGAAATAGGAATTTAATTCTGTTTCTCAAATATCCACACATCTGATGACTCATCCCCTCAACAAGAAAGGAATTCTCTTTTACAATTCTACTACAGCTTTAGATCGTAATCCATTCGTGCAGGATCGGAATAGTTTGGGTGAACTCGAACCCATAGACGACAATGCGTTGAAAACGAAAGTGTATGATTGTAAGTAGACCGAGTTAGTGAGTCGAGCCAGTTTCACTACGGTGCCATAAATTATGTTTATTATTACTTGCTCTACTGTACAAATGCTGCGAGACAAGTGTACAGACGGTGAAATTGTTTTTGTATATTTTATATAGGCGAAAGTTACAGCAATGAGGAAAATGAATTATTTAATCTTTTTAAAAACAAAGTTTGAATTCATCATGGATAAAAAACGCAAAATTTCAGCTCAATCGTTTGGAGCTGTTTTAAATTTCAGTTTCAATATTTGACTCATAAGAAGTAACTAACTGAAGTTAAATAATAGCTTAACAGATTAATTAGATGTTCTCTAATCTGAGTACAAACTATTTTTTTAGGTGTAATTTAAATCACTTCTGTCATGCATGATTAAATAACCATTTTAATATCAGCTAGGCGCAATTGAGTATTGCAATCAGCTATAACAATACATTTTCTTGTCACAGAGTATAATTTTATTCGGTTGTAAGACAGAGTTATTGTGATTGATAATCCAAACGCGCACTTTCAGATTCATCTCTAGTTATTCATAATAATTATGTACTGCACTGTAATCTGCATTTAAAACCATAGTTTGAGACATAATATCGTATGTCATTTTCTTTCTTCTTTTCGTGTGAGAATGTGGCCACCTCTGGTGTCAGAGTTAATTAAGCCGCCTCTGGGAACTCTGACTTGGGTATTTCAGCCTTATATTGATATTTTCCTTCACCGTTGCCTGTGATATTCTAGATAAACATAGAAAGTACTTATGAATTTGAAAAAATCACATTGGTACTTGCCCGGAATGGAACCCACGACCTCAATCATGAGAGGCGAGGTCTTAGCCACCTACCACGCCTTCATTTTCGTCTATCGTATCCTAAGTACAATACGAGCGATCATGGTTCTTCACGACACAATGCAGTTAAAATTATGCACCTGCATACTAATCTCTTTCGCCGTTTGTACACTTGCTTTTGCCCACGACTTTGTTTGCGATAAATACATAATTTACAAACCTGTTATCTTGTGTTAAAACTGATTATGGTAATAGGGTATAAGGACTATATAATAATATTAATATCAGCCTGTCACTAGCCTTCAGACAAAGGGCTCTTCTTATACAGAGAAGGCACGAACATTGATCACCAAAATTGCTCAACACGGGTTGGCGATTCCAGAGTACATATGAATTGATAAAATCACATTGGTACTTGTCTGGATTTCAACCCACACAATATTGAACACGTTATTTATGACACAATATCTTGCGAAAATACCCCGACTCAAACAGTAAAACGCCCATAACTTTAAAACGGCTGAACCGATTTTCAACAAACATAGCTAAGGTTATTTTCTTTCTTTCTAAGATTATGTTATCACTTTTGATAAAGACACCTTTTATACAAAAAAAAAACGAAATCAAAATCGATTCATCCGTTTAGGAGCTATGATGCCACATAAAGATACATAAACACACAGGTACACATTTCAAACTTATAACACGCCTCTTTTTCCGTTGAGGGTAACAAAGACCCATGTCGCGACTGTACGCGCTAAAAGACTACTAAACTGATTTTCATGCGGTTTTCACCAGTAGAAAAAGTGAGAAACGAGGAAGGTTCTTGTGTATAATTTGTCACTGGCAAAGCCGGGGTGGTTCGATAGTATTATAATATTGTAGGCATCTGCAGTGAGTCTTCTAATTTGGAGCAATAACTTTATCGAAGCTTAGTGGGAAAGGCATAGTTTAAAGGTGAGTAAAGATCAAAACCTTATCGAACAAAATACAAGAAATCCTAGGGCCTAAATTGGATAAACAGATAAATGTGTACGCACAGGACTGATCATTGCGGTGACGCTTGGGGGACGCCTATGTCCAGCAGTGGACGTCTTTCGACTGATATGATGCTTATGATGAGATAAATGTATATTGAATTATAAGGGAAGTGTTTTGCCCTTGATCAGAGCCCCTAAGCTTGGGCTATTTTTAAATACCCCGATTCAAACAGTAAAACACTCATAATTATTTTAGCTAAGAACATGCCCGATAATGTCCCTTTCAAAATTATTATAACATTGTATAAAAATTTACTATTTTTACCCGACTGCCGAAGGAGGGTAATGTGTTTATCAGTCCATGTATGTATGTATGTATGTATGTATGTCTGTTCCTATGTGGCGTTCCAGAGACCAAACGCGTTGGCCGATTTGGATGATTCATACGTCAATCGATGCGTCTTAACCCTGCAAGTGTCATAGGCTACATTAAAATTGGACAATAGAAAAATGGCGGATTTTGGGTGCCATATTGTGGGGGCCCAAATTTATTTTTCTTCTAAACCCATCGTGTGGGGTATCAAAATAAAGGATTTTAAGAGGTGATTTCAAAAATATATAACACTTATATGTTTAAATGTATCTTATTCGAAAAAAAAACTATCTAAAAAGTTATAAATAAAAAAACTTAATTCAAAAAATCAAAAAACCCGACTGCTTCAAAAGCGAACTAAAAAGTCGTAAACAAGGAAAAAAACATGCTGTGCAGGCGGAGGATACACCAGATTTTGGTCAGCCAGCCCGCGAATATGTATCCTCCGACTGCACAGCATGACTTTTTCCTTGTTTACGACTTTTTAGTTCGCTTTTGAAGCAGTCGGGTTTTTTGATTTTTTGAATTAAGTTTTTTTATCTAAACTAATTTATAATATTGTACGCCTCAAACGTCGCGCGCACGCCATGTATGCGTAAGCTATTGTTGTTTCTATTGTATCTGCTTATTGACGCGCAATGGGGGAACATAGCCTCTTCTTAGCGTTTCGATGACAAACTACTTACTAGAATTATGTTTTTGCGGCCTAGAACATGGACACTTTGAATTTGTAAGTTAATTTTAATATTTCTACACCGGCAACGGTAGTGTATGTGAAACTGTTTAATATTAAGATCTTAATGTACCATATACTCAGAAATTAATATATCTTTATCTTATCTTTATCTTTAACAAAAGAATGAAACCAACATCACTTCATCCGTTTATGAGCTATAATGCGACAAATACATAGGTACTCACTTCAAACTTCCTCCTTTACCGTCGGGGATTAGATCGCCATCGCCATCGCAGACATCGAATGCCAGGAAGATGATGATGAGATATCAAAAGGTTTATTTAAGCTTCTGAAGGATGCCATACAAATCTCGTAATCTCTGTAAAAAATGAACATAATCTAACAACATAACACTGCTACAACTGCGATCTGTCGGCCACTCGTAAAGTTGCATGACAATAATAATGTCGCCGGCTCTAACAAATATCATTACTCTGATTGTCGCCCCGAGCACAGCCCAGCTTGTGGCTAATTAAATAAGACTAGAATTTATTGCTTCTATTGTGGCAAGAAGTACTAAGTTGCCAGTTGGGAATAATGAGCGCTGAGTATGGCTACTAATAAATTTATCAGCTATTTTGAGAAAGAGCTACTGCATCACATCACATCATTCATATTATAAAAGCGAAAGTTTGTGAGTATGTATGTGTGTTTGTATGTTTGTTACTTCTTCACGCTCAAACGGCTGGATTGACACAGATATAGTTATAGTCAGGAATAGCACATAGAATACTTTTTTCATCCCACCATCTCGGAAAGAGTATTTTTAATCTTCAATATCTGAGTGGAAAAGCCGTTTTTATTCACTAGAGGATAAAGTAAATTGAATTTAGAACATCGTGTGCACTAAGTTTGTGAATTAAAAAAAACATTAAACCTATTTACTGCTATCTCTATGGTGCCGAATATATCATACAAGTTTTTTTTAATTTGTTAAAAACTCAGACTCGGAACCTTCTTGGTGTTCTTTTTAGGGTTCCGTACCCAATGGGTAAAAACGGGACCCTATTACTGAGACTCCGCGGTCCGTCTGTCTGTCTGTCTGTCTGTCTGTCTGTCTGTCTGTCTGTCACCAAGCTGTATCTCATAAACCGTGATAGCTAGACAGTTGAAATTTTCACAGGTGATGTATAACTGTTGCCGCTACAACAACAAATACGAAAAACAAAATAAAATAAATATTTAAGGGGGGCTCCCATACAACAAACGTGATTTTTTTACCGTTTTTACGAAAACGGTACGGAACCCTTCGTGCGCGAGTCCGACTCGCACTTGGCCGATTTTTTCAATTTGCTTTGTACGCGGTTCTAACCATCTCCCTCTCTCTCCAACATTCACGCCAAGGGAATCCGATGAATCGGTACAACTATTAAGTATGACAGATAGTTTACCGAAAAACAGTACACAAGTGACTAACACCAATATTACAGTACCAAACAAAAATATTACACTCAATTTAAATAACTGTAGCAACGTTACTTTAAAATTTTCTTAATTATACCTTAGTATTATTTTGTTATAATTTAAAGATTATTCTGTAATACGTACCTGTCATAATGTATAGGTGTACCAGAATCTCATGGCATTTTTTATTTTTTTTAAATTGTGATTTTCATATGGCAATGTCAATTGTCACCTGTCGAATCAAAGTACTTGATGTGTCAACCGCTGCTGAAATTTTTTGATATTATCTGGAAAGTTTGTTATTTTTGTGAAAATGTCGAAAAACCCACTTCGATCTCATGCGAGACATATTGTTTTCAATGTGTATCATAAAATAAGGGAAGAAGAAGGCGTAAATCAAACTTAATCTTTGATTTTAAAGTGCGTCGTAGAGTGGACCGGTAAGTTGGACTGACTTGTTTTGATACTTTTAGTTTAATTTATATTTTTCTTACTTATTTTAATTTCTTTCCATTACTATTATATGGTAAATCGTAGGTCAGGGCACATCGAATGATGGCCGGAAGGAAATGGCAACAGTAATGTAACTGTTACTAATTCTTCGACAAGATATTGATTTTAACGGAGATTGAGAATCTTTAACGTAAGAAAAATATTAAGTAATAATCTGCGCCCTGCAGTAGGACGTGTATATAGACGGGAGTTTTTGGCGGGATTTTGTCGAGTGAAGTTCAGTGGCTGTTAAGGACGCTATTACATTTTTCTACAAATAACAGTACTTTTGAGGTACCATTTTAATGTATAAGCAATCACCGATGTGAAGATATCATGGTCTTAATTTAAAGATAATATATTCAGCTCCAGATAAGCATCAGAAAAATTGTATGACATCATACAAAATTTTCGCACAAATACGTTTTGCCCATCACAATAATCGCAAAAAATTGAAAAAAGTAGGGTCCGAATAGGTTCCAGTTTAGGTAAATTTACAGCATATTTTATCTTCAAAATTATAAAAAATTGCGTTATATATAGTCCTTTACAGGTGCAGCTAATTATTTTTCACCTAAATAATTACATTTTTTAATTATTAACTAAAATAAAATCACTTGCCGACGTCTTCATACATTTTGTACCCGCCGCTCATCATTCCGCGCTCAGAAGCGCTCGTGGAAGGACGGGCGTATCGCTTTCTCGCAGGAAATAAATACGATAAAAGTAATAGAAAGATTGTAGTGTGCATGCGTGTAAGTACCGTCCTCGTCGTGATCGAAAGGAGTTGATATTTTATCGGACGTATGCCGTATTTTTGAATTTCCTATTATTATTAGAATGTGATTTAGAAATTATTTTGGGTAAGATCGGGTTTTGAATAGTTGGGTGTTAAGCAGTTGTTGACAAGGTTGAGAAATGGATGGGTGGGTTTAAACAGCTCTGACTAAGGTTAGGATTTGGATGAGTAAGGTTAAGCTGCCGACGGGGAAGTTTAGAAGTGGATGGGTGGGAGGAGATTTATGATTTTAACCGGTTTGTATGTATGTATGTATGTATGACAAATACGGGGCCAAAACCAAAATACAAAATGGCGCCGACGAAAATTTGGCCGCTTTTCGACATGAGTGTCATTTTCATGGTTATTGGGGTCACTTTTATCGATTACGGGGTCAAGAACAAAATACAAGATGGCGCCGACTAAAATTTGACATTTTTCGTCATGGGTGTCACTGTCATAGTTTTTGGGGTCGCTTATATCGAATATGGAGTCAAAACCAAAATACAAGATGGCGCCGACGTAAATTTTGCCTGCTTTTCGACATGGGTGTCATTTTCATGGTTTTTGGGGTCGCTTATATCGAATATGGGATCAAAACCAAAATACAAGATGGCGCCGACTAAAATTTGTCATTTTTCGTCATGGGTGTCATTGTCATAGTTTTTGGGGTCGCTTATATCGAATATGGAGTCAAAACCAAAATACAAGATGGCGCCGACGTAAATTTTGCCTGCTTTTCGACATGGTGTCATTTTCATGGTTTTTGGGTTCACTTATATCGAATATGGAGTCAAAACCAAAATACAAGATGGCGCCGACGTAAATTTTGCCTGCTTTTCGACATGGGTGTAATTTTCATGGTTTTTGGGGACGCTTATATCGAATACGGGGTCATAACCAAAATACAAGTTGGCGCCGACGAAAATTTGACATCTTTTCGTCATGGGTGTCATTTTCATGGTTTTTGGGTAGTATGTCATTAGCTTGACTTACAAGTGGTCGTGGGTTCGAGCCCAGGCAGGCGCTTTACTTTGTCTAAATTATTTCTTCACCGCTGCTCTCAAAACGGTGAAGGAAAACATCGTGAGGAAACCGGCATGTCCTAGAACCAAATATTCGAAGATATGTGCATCCACCAACCCGCACTGGGCCTGCGTTGTTGGTTACAGCCCATTCCCCCTCACAGAGAGGAGGCCTGTGCCTCAGCAGTGGGAACATTAATAGTGACTGATGATGTGATAGTAATATTTAATATATTCCATATAATGAAAAATGTTCAAGTCATTTTTTAATCCTTGTGACCGGCAATTAATTCGTTTTAGGTATCTACTTATTTCACGTAGCGTTGTTTTTAGGGTTCCGTAGCCAAATGGCAAAATACGAAACCCTTATAGATTCATCATGTCTGTCTGTCTGTCTGTCCGTCCGTATGTCACAGCCACTTTTTTCCGAAACCATAAGAACTATGCTGTTGAAACTGCACATTCTGTGAACCGCAATAAGATTTTTACCCAAAAAAAAAAAATGGGGATACTTGAAACTGAAAATTTTTTTTTTTTTTTTTTTGATATTGAGGTTTCTAATATCATTTTTTTCTAAACGGAATATTTTGCGCGAGAGACACTTCCAAAGTGGTAAAATGTGTTTTCCCCCCCCCTGTAACTTCTAAATTAAGAGAATGATAAAACTAAAAAAAAATATTATTTACATTACCATGTAAACTTCTAACGAAAATTGGTTTGAACGAGATCTAGTAAGTAGTTTTTTTTTAATACGTCATAAATCGTTAACAGCAATTTACCAAGTACGGAACCCTTCGTGCGCGAGTCCGACTCGCACTTGGCCGGTTTTTTAAAATACCTACTTACTACAATAAAGTGAAAAATAAAGTTCTTTTCGGAAGTCGGTGTCGGTACCTATTGTTTTTCGTCACAGGAAAGCTATTATTTATCTCTTTTAAATTTTTGTAGGTACCCCATATTGGGTATACTAAATACATCTGTTTACCCCCTAAAACCGTACAAGCGTGATGATTTATTATGGTATGGTTAAAACAAAACATAAACATACGATCACAGTAATCGCAGGTCATTTGCTGTTTGTTATTATAGAGTTCCATTGTCTATCTCCGAAGATCTTTAACAGATCCTAATATATTATACAATAAAACCTTCCCTGAAAATACCACCACATACATTTATCGATGAAAACCCGATAAGTATCGGATAAGTAGTTTGGCCGAATAGATAGAGCATCTCCTTTTTTTGAAGTCGGTTGAAAATAATAACCTACTTTTTACGACGACGGTTTGTAACAGTTATCAAATGCATTTTCAAAGTGCCAACTAACCTTCCTGAATCAACTTAATAAAAACAATAAAATTCAAAAATAATATCAAGGACCAAGATTGTTTCCGTGATGTATAAAATCGAGCGCTCAGTAGTTTCAATGTGTGCGTACGCGTAATGTTGCTGTAAGCGACTAGATACCTAAATTTGAGTTCGTCGAAAATGTAACAGCGTCCTTAATATTATTTGCAAATTGATTCCTAGTGGATACTGTGATATATTATTGGTGTAGTTTTGTATCTCAACTGTCTCCGCAACTGGAAAATTTGTAAAATCATTGACAAAAGCGATCTCGGGATAGTGAAGCGGTGTATTTTATTGTAGTATTGACTGCGTCTGCAAATCTTACTGGGAAGACTGACTCGATACAATTTGCTGCCAAATACTCCAAAAAACATTAGAACCTGTTACATCCGCATTCTAATGCATACGAAAGAATAAATATAAGATCCAAAACTCTTTCCAAAGACGTGGCTAAAAGCTTACATAAAAAAAAAAATATATAGACTGATGATGATGAATGACTATACGTAACATGATACATTTTATTATTTTTACAGACTTTATACATAAAGAGATTGGTTTTGAATATGTTAAATGCCAATGAAAAAGAACCATTTTGATGGAGAGAGATGACATAAAACTACAAAGATACAAGTTTTTGAAATGCCAGTGGAGTTCATGGAATCGTATTCTAGTTTTCTAGTTCTGAATGAGGTTTTAAGTTATTAGTATGATTTAAATGCTAAATAATAAATTAGTACATAAATTAATATTCAATTGATTTATTTTTCCTATGTTAAGAACACGATGTATAACAACATTATTCATACACATACCTATAATACTCACAGTGGATCTTTGTGTCTCTGAATTGGTTGCAAGACCCCGCGCAGTAGCTATTTTTGTGTCAATGTTGAAGGTGAAGATAGCATTGTATAACTGTCTCTTTCACTCGCTTATGTATGTCACATAAGCTTACGGAGTTTCTTGTGCATTCTTCTCCATAACAAGCTACTTTCCGAATGCACGGTAGAATCAACTTTTATTCCATGTAAATTTAAATTGTGACATTCAAAAGTGCCGCTTGGTGGCCCAGTTGAAATAAATATCTTTTGTCTTTTTTGTCATCGTCCTATCTCGCTTACTCTATGCAGTATACTAAATGACAAACTGTTTCTTACGCAATGGTTGGCAGGACCAAGTTCAAAGACACAAAGATCCGTTGTGACTACTATAATATAGGTACCTCATGTTCATTAATACTAAAGACATAAATAAAAATTAAACAGTATCAAGATCGTTTGATCCAATTTCCCCAGTATTGCATACAACAAATTTTTATTTCCCTTTTTGCCATGAGATTCTGGTAGACCTTATAGTAATTAATACCTAAACTGAAATAAAAGTGTACCTATCTTGTGATTGTAAACGTTTTTTTTTTGCCTTTAGTCATTTCCTCGCTGAGGTGGAATGAAAAGTTACGTGTGGCACTCGAGTGCAAAGATTTTTCACCTCGTGCTCTTTTGATTCCCTCGCTAACGCTCAGGCACGCGGTTAAAAAGCAACTTTGCACTCTTGTATAACAAATAACTATTATCCCGGGAATATGTTCTCTTGGGATAATTTTCGACATTCACGTGGGCGAAGCCGATGGCAGTAGCTAGTAATATAATAAGTCACGTTGGGGAAGGGTTCATGTCTTAATAATAACTGCTGTACGGGTTGATCTTCAAGGTTAAACAACGCGTGCCGAGATCGGTCTATGTATGGCATACCGAGACCCCGGGGCAGCTCACAATGTTAGGACCCATTAATATTAATGCAAATTTTATCCGTGGTACTAGGCAACTGGGCTTATCCCAGTTGTAAACGATCCTTTGTGCCTATTGGTATTGTTTGTTCTGTCTCCTGCTTGATATGGAGGGAAGTGCTTTTTTTTTCTTTTTCTACTCCTCCATTATTCTTTTCTGATTAATTTAGTTGCGGGATCCAAGACAGTTATACTGCGGGACACGTAAGTTGAACCAAAATGTATTATCGTTTTACTGAAATTAAACGATTTAAACCGAAATTAGTATTTTCTTTAGGATCTAACCGTTGACAAATTGTATATTATTACCTTAGTAGGTGATCTCATCATCATCATCATCCTTTCAGCCAAAAGACGTCCACTGCTGGGCATAGACCTCCGCAAAGCGTCGCCACACTGATCGGTCCTGTGCGTCTAATATCCCCGCAGCCTTGACCGGGTCGTCGCACCACCTAGAGGGAGGCCTAGTAGGTGTCTTACATACCTAAATATTAGGTTTTAAAAAAGTCGATCTTGATACGAAATTTTCTCAGACTATTAAACGATTGGACTATCAACCTGTCCATCTTAATATTTAACGCAATAAATAAAATAAACTGGCTCGTTATTAATTCATTATTTATTTATTTTATTCAGATGTAATCTCACGGTGTGAACTCGTGAATAAACATTTCACACAATTATTGAACGTTATCACTCATTATCATCATCATCACCATCATTACAGCCGAAAGACGACCACTGCTGGACATAGGCCTCTCCCAAGCTTCGCCACACTGATCGTTCCTGTGCGTCTCACGTCTTCTTTATTTTTTTTTGGGAAAATCCCACCGCGCCGCTCTCACGTCTGTGAGAGAGAATGGCCCGTAATCCACCACACAGGCCCGGGTTTGATGGATGTCACATGTCTTCGAATTTTTGGTTCTGGGACATGCCGGTTTCCTCACGATGTTTTCCTTCACCGTTTTGAAAGCAATCTTGATGTGTTCAGAGTTTTAGACACAGAAGATGAATAATAAGATAATGGTTAAAAGAGAAGTATTGAAGAAGTAGACATTCTGCGCTGACTTCAAGAAAATTGGGGTAAAGAGGGACAGGAGGGAGGGGTTTTTATACATTAAAAATTATGTGGCATGCTCATTGCAATAAGTTGTGCCAGAAAGCTTTTTATACTATTATAGATTACGTTGAGGATAAAAAGGCTTGGGATTGAGCTGCTCCAATTAATTTTGTTTTTTTATATTTTGCACCGTGAATTTTGTTTTTAATTTTGATATTTTTTTTGGTTTTCTTGCAATGACAAGAATATTTACTTTTTAAAGTATTATATTATTTTATTTTTATTATTGTGAATGTGAAGACTATGTGGATTTTTTTATTTTATCTTAGTTAGTTTTTACTCATGGTCTGGCAGTTTGAGTAGTTTATGCGGCCTACCCAAATGTCCTTTCTTTGGTATTGTTCGTCGAATCGTTGAGCTCCTTAAATTCTGAGTTGAGCTGCTCGGTTATTGACAAATGCGTGCACTGACTGGACAGGTCCACTCAATCTGGCTGGTTCTTTCCTCAAAAGACCATTTCAGACATCTGTCTACATGGTCTTCACATGATATAACCAAGATTTTGTCAGGACTACAATACAAATACAATACAAAGTTAATGCAAAGTAAAACCTCTGAATCAGCTAGTGACAAAATATTCTATAATATAAGTAAATGAGGTTGGTAGGTAGCTCCGTGGTGACAGGTAAATAATGACAGCTTGGCACTGAGGCCGTTGCATAACATACGTCGATGTAAGGCGGCGGTGTGAACAAGAGCGGAGCGATGAGAGGAGCGGGCAGCGGGTGAATGCTTATAAAGTCTTGCCTGTGTTGCTGAGTCACAAGACCCCAGATAAAAAAATATGTTACTTTTCTCATTAAGTATTATTTTAGAACATTTTTTTCAGTTTGGGTTGAAAAGCTTATCAAGAGTCAAAAATATTTAACAAACTGCTTCTCTGGTGAATAGTCTTTACAAGAAAACCAAATAATTACAAACATAAATAAACTGCAGTGATTAAAAAAGTGCAGTGTTTTTTTTTTATCCCCCGACGGAAAAAGAGGGGTGTTGTAAGTTTGACGTGTGTACCTGTGTATTTGTGTCTTTATGTATTTTTGTATCTGTCTGTGGCGTCATACCTCCTAAAAGGATGAACCGATCTTGATATCGTCTTTTTATGTTTGAAAGTGTCCTTAGCAATTTTTGATCTAAATCGGTTTAGCCGTTCAAAAATGTTCGTGGGTGTTTTTTCTGTTTAAATCGGGGTGTTTTTGCAAGATATCTATATCTATAAAAGCGAAAGGTGACTGACTGACTGACTGACTGACTGACTGACTGACTGACTGATCAATCAACGCACAGCCAAAACTGCTATGCCTAGAAGCATGAAATTTGGCAGAAAGGTTCTTCATGTGCTGTAAGTGTGCACTAAGAAAGGATTTTTGGAAATTCTACCCCTAAGGGGGTAAAAAGGGGGTTGAAAGTTTGTATGAGAAATCTAATTCCTTCGACCAAAATTCTTGAAACTTAGCACAAATAGTATTCTAAGTAAATAATAAAGATTGACATTATTAGTTTATCGAAACTACCCCCAAATGATGATTTAGGGGGTGTTGAAGTTTGTATGGAAAAATCAGATTTCTTTGATAAATAAACTTGAAACTTGCCACAAATACTTATCTAAATGAATAGTAAAGGTTGCTACTATCATTTTTTTAAACTACCCCCAAAAGGCGAACTAGGGGTGTTAAAGTTTTTTTGAAGAATCTTATTACTTCAGTTAATGAACTTGAAACTTTACATAAATACCAATCTAAATAAACAATAAAGGCTTTCATTGTTGGTTTTTCGAAACTACCCCAAAAGATGATTTTGCAACTACCCCCAAAAGACGATTTAGGAGGTATTACAGTGTTTTTTGAAAAATCTGATTTCTTGGGTCACTAAAATTGAAACTTGCCACAAATACTAACCTGAATGAATAATAAAGGTTGCTATTATTATTTTTGAAACTACCCCCAAAAGACGATTTAGGGGTGTTAAAGTTCTTTTGAAGAATCTTATTACTTCAGTTAATAAACTTGAAACTTTACATAAATAACAATCTAAATAAACAATAAAGGCTTTCATTGTTGGTTTTTCGAAACTACCCCAAAAGATGATTTTGGGGATGTAATTTTTTTTGTAGAATCTGTTTTCTTGGGTGAATAAACATGAAACTTAACACAAATACCATCCTAAATAAACAATAAAGGTTGTCATTTTTTTTTTTTGCAACTACCCCAAAAAGACGATTTAGGAGGTATTACAGTGTTTTGGAAAAATCTGATTTCTTGGGTCAATAAACTTGAAACTTGCCACAAATACTAACCTAAAAGAATAATAAAGGTTGCTATTATTATTTTTTGAAACTACCCCCAATAGACGATTTAGGGGATGTTAATTTTTTTGAAGAATCTGATTTCTTGGGTCAATAAATATGAAACTTGGCTTAAATACCAACCTAAATAAACAATAAAGGTTTTCATTATTAGTTTTTCGAAACTACCTTTAAAATACGATTTCGGGGTGGTAATAATTTTTGATTACTTTTACTGCACATAGCTTCTTTTTATGATGTAGGGGAGCACTTAGGAGGGATTTTTGGAAATTCAACTTTTTAAGGGGTTAAAAGGGAGACATTTATTTGTATGAAAAATATTATTCCTTTAGCAAAATAATAAAGGTTGGCATCATTAGTTTTTCGGCAATTCCCCCAGAAGACGATATAAGGGTGTCAAAGTTTCTTTGAAGAATCAAATGGCACTAATACGGGGACCTCTACATCGATTTGGAACTACCGAGCTGGACCGTTTGTCTCAGGTAAACATAGTTGTGAGTAACGTTATAGTGTTGCGTAATTTACGCTGTATTAGCTTTTTGTGTTGTGTCGCGTAATTTACGCAGCATTCGTTTTAATACTAAAGTAATTTTTGGTCCACCTGAAATTAAGCGTCTCAAAAAACCCGACCAGTCTTCTGCTCTATATTTTATTCTTTTATACATATAAAATGCTTTGTCCTGAATGACTGACTGACGGATCAACGCACAGCCTAAACCGCTGATCGTAGAGACCTGGAACTTGGAGAAAGGATTTGCCGAAATTCTTCCCCTAAAGGGGAGAAAAAGGGGGACAAAGTTTGTATAAAAAATCTAATTCCTTCAGCTAACATTCTTGAAACTTGGCATTAATAGTAGGTAAATGATAAAAGGTTGACATTATTAGTTTTTTGAAACTACCCTCACAAGTCGATTAAGGGGGTGTTGAAGTTTGTATCGAAGATTTTTTTTTCATGGGTTACTAAACTTGAAATATTGCACAAATACTAACTTAAATAAATAATAAAGGTGGTTATAATTAGTTTTTCGAAACTACCCCCTAAAACAGATTCAGGGGGTGTTAAAGTTTTTTTGAATAATCTTATTACTTGGGTTAATAAACTAGAAACTTAAGCAATAAAAGTTGTTATTATTAGTTTTCAAAACTACCCCCAAAAGACGATATGTATTTTTTTTAATGAATCTTACTTCTTGAGTTAATTAATTTTAAACTAGACAAATATACCAACCTAAGTAAACAATACAGGTTGAAATTCTTAGTTTTTTTTGAACTAACCCCAAAATACAGTATTTTAGAGGTGTTAAGGTTTTTTGAAGAATCTTATTTCTTGAGTTAACAAACTAGAAACTTGACATAAATATCAACTTAAGTAAACAATAAAGGTTGTCATTATAAGTTTTTAGAAACTACACTCAAAAGTCGATTTAGGAAGAGTTACAAGTTTTTTGAAAAATCTTATTTATGAGGTTAATAAACTTGATACTTGACAAAAATACCAACCTAAACAAACAATAAAGGTTGATATTATTAGATTTTCGAAAATTCCTCCAAAATACGATTTAACAGGTGATAAAGTTTTGTTAAAGAATTTTATGTCTTGGGTTAATAAACTTGATAGTTGACATAAATACCAAACTAAGTAAACAATAAAAGGTTGTCATTATATTTTTTCGAAACTACCCCTCAAAATGGGATTAAGTGGGTGTTAAAGTTTGTTAAGAATCATACTGGACAAGGTTTCGTTTTTGATGTAGGGATCTAGGGGAGCACGAAGAAGGAATTCGCGGAAAATCAACCTTTCACCATCATCATCATTTCAGCCAAAACACATCCACTGCTAGACATAGGCCTTCCCCAAGCGCCGCCACACTGATCGGTCCTGTGCGTTTCGCATCCACCGGACTCCCGCAGCCTTGACCAGGTCGGACTTCCTAATTTGCGTTTTTCGATTCGCAGTCGCCACTGAACTGTCAACCTTTAAAGGGGTGAAAAGGGAGCAATTTGTTTGTATGAACATTCTCATTCCGCGGAGATAAAGTAAATAATCAAAATTTACATTATACGTTTTTTTAAACTACCTTCCCCCTGATAGGGTTAAGTGATGTTAGTTTTTTTGAGACATCTTACTGAGCAATCTAACTAAAATAAACAAAAAAATAAAAAGAGAAAAAGGGTATATTAAGTTTTAAGGGGCGGATTTTACTTTGTAGCGGTAACCTAAAATTCTTTAAGTCAAATAACGAATCGTCCCAAACCTATAAACCGTAGAACTTTACAAAACCACACTTTTATTTGGTTCTATTGCTTCGCAGACGAAGTCGCGGGCAACAGCTAGTCGTGTCATAATTACGTGTTCAATAGATTCCTCCGTGTTCATTTCAAGATCTTTGACAGTCGTTACGGATAGTCAGGAGCCAGAAAACCTGACACCAGTTTTGCCAAGACGTATCTTGTACCCATTCACAGGGTAAGATATACAGTCGTTCCTTGTAAAATACTAATAAATAAATAAAATATTAATTCTCTTCCACAAAGGTTTCTTATAAACTAATGGAAAAAATCCTTTGTGGAAAACTGGTATCTGCACTAGGAAATCCTGTCACACAGATTACCAGGCCCCACAACAGCACTGTGATTATTAGTCGATTTAATTACAATTATTGATACCTTTGTACAAGGAAAAGAATGGAATACATATTATTTTTAAATTATTACAATTTTTAATATAAAGTATTATTAAATTCGAAATATTATTATTAATTATTTTTGGAACTCAGTTGTACCCGGTGAGACTGGAAGCCAACCCCAACTTAGATGAGAAGGCTCGGCAAATTGATTGATTAAATCGCTAATCATACATTCTGTTTCCTATACCTGTACAGTTCGTATTAGATTAACAATTCAACCAATAGCAGCAATCAATCAAAGTCTACAGACCATCGACCTTTGCACCGACATTACACTCAAGGCTAAACACCTTTTAAAACTAAAACGTAACGCAAACTAAATCTAAACGTAACGTTAACTTTTAACCCCAACGCAGACAGTAATGCGATTAACCTTTTTAGTAGGACGGAGACGAACGCGCGACTTGTCGTGTTTAGAAATAAATTGCCTACGTGCCTTTTATAGTCGATGGTTTAACTTGAGTATGTCTTTATTTCTCTGTCTGCGATTCTAAATAGAAAATTAATGTAATTTTTAAGGTTTCGTAGTCAACAAATGATAAATGATTTTATTTCTGTAAGTTGGTTTGTACAAACACTTTTACATGTCGATCATATTTTGTAAAACTAGATGAGATCGGCGTTTCCTATCTGACTACTCTGCTAAGAAAAGGCCAAAACAAACTCAGAGGTCAAAGTCCAGACAAAATCTTGGTCAGATCATGTGAAGACCATGTAGCAGTAGATTGATGTCTGAAATGGTCTTTTGTGGAAAGAACCAGCCAGATTGAGTGGACCTGTCCAGTCAGTGCACGCATTTGTCAATAACTGTACAGTAAAAAATGTATTTTGATATATGGGGATAACTGTTTTCGAAAGGAAAAGTTAATTTTGTCTCTTCGCTAGAGCAATGTTTGGTGCTTTCATTGTATATAAACGTTAGTACTAATGTTACCTATTTATTTTGGTGAATGTAGCTTTTTATACGGAACCTTCTGTGGCCGCCTTTTCGTGATTAGGGTAGTGTTGGTTATATTGCCACCAATGATCGTTGGAAAAAGACAATAAAATGCTAATGCAAAAAACGACTACTATTTGACGATATAATTTTCTAAGATTTTTCTTGTAGCATCTTCTTCTTCGCCATTGCCACATTTATGTATGACTCATCTCTGATCTAAGCGGTCTTCAGATTTGTGGAGTGTTTGATACATGCAGCTGCCGACTGCAAAATCACAAGTCATTTATTCAAATTAGGCTGAGACCTGGCACTTTTTGAAAATCATAGTTAAAGACAGTCCGCCAAAACGTCTACCCGTCACCACTTCTTAGTGTTTTATTTTATTAATAATGTACACACAGAAAACAAATCATGATAAAGGAGTACAAAGGTTCTTCTTATATCTTGAGAAATTTCTACCAGCAGACCCGCGAAAAGGAAAAATGAAGAAGAAATGTAGACAAATAGTGTGTGAGAACAGGAAGAGAAGAAAAGTGTACAACTTACCTAAGATTTAAAAACATACACATATAGTTTAAGTGATACATACTTAAATAAATACATAACTATAAAATATAAAGTTGCTAAATATATATAATTATGCTTATTAAATCAGATTTGAGAGAAAAGATAAAGCTTTTTTAATCTAATTTATTTATTTGATTGATAAGTTTATGACATAATTCATCTGATAACTTTTTATTTTATTTTATTTCACTTTTGAAATTTGTAGTATTTTGAATTTTTTTATTCTTTTCTTTTGTTTTATTTTTTTAATGTAATTATTTTGTAATGTTATTTTAATAATTTCTTAAATAGATTATCAATAATATAAATATTTGCAAACCTTATAAGGTGATAATAATGATACAGTGTACTTTATATCTATTTGTACCATCTGTTTGAACCTACCTGTATTAAGCAAATAAACAATTTAATTTGAATCGTTTTTTAAAAAGCGAGATAGTATCGAGATCTCTGATGATAGGCGGAAGTGAGTTCCACAATCTTACAGCATGGGCAGAGAAGAAATATTAGCTGGTTTTATGAGGATGGGATTTAAGTAGGGATCTACCTGCATAATGTATCTCTAGGGCGGGCGTAAGAAAATCGCTCACGCAGGTAGGAAGTATAAGACGGGTTGTATAAGATATTATTTTAGTTAGGGAAAACAAGTTACATTGGTCTGTTGCTGCTTTATTGATCAATTGATCATATTAAAGTCATAAAATTAACAAATCCGCTGCCTCTCACACAACATATCCTCTACCTAACCCCAACAAAAACTCCACAATCTAGCAATAAAAAAGTTGAAGTTTTAACGGCGAATTAGCTGCATGTCGCGTCGATCGCTATAAACCCGTCCAAATTCGTATCTGAGGTCGTAAAGTGGCTGACGAATCGCTACCGGAGCCAGAGCGGTGTGCCTGGCTTGTGAACGGCAGGGGTGGCAAACACTGAGTATTAAGCTTTTTGAGAAAATAGTATATAAACGACGGACGGTTATATACTATTTAATACATTGAGATTTTAAAATTAAATACACCTATGACCTTTTTTTTCCACAGATTTGCTCCCATGGTTTATGTATATTTTTACAAGCTTTTATTTAACTTGCAACGTATGTATGCAGGTATCCTCAACTGATTAAGATGAAATTTTGCATACACGTTTAGTTTGGGTGACAATGCATGATTAGCTAAATGCCGTCATTCTTAATCCAATATGGCGGACGGCCTAAGATGGCGGATTAGTTATTTTTTGTTCACTGCCATGATATGGGTATCAAATGAAAGGGTTTGCTGAGAAGAATACGAAAAAGCTTGTTTATTTTTTTTTTATGTATAATATTATTTCATATAGAGAGTAGCTTCTTATCACTAAAACAATTAAGTTTTCATAGTCAGAGAAGTTATTTCAGAGATCACCTACTACAAGCACATTCGTAATTTTACTTCTTTATATATTTGTAAAATGTAGTATTTGATGTTTAGTTTATGTAGATCCACATAACTGTACTATTTTTGTTTTCTTATTGTTTATTTGGTTGTATTATTGAGTAGATATAAATATGTTTTACTTTTGCATACCGTAAGGTCTACCTTACGGCATGCAGAAGTAAAACAGACACACACACAGAGACGGACGGACGGACGGTGTGTACGTAGTACACTAGAGTGTGTTAGAACTGTTTTTATAATGCTAACATCTTATTTTGTATCCAAATTCATTGCAAAATAATTTATTTCTGATGATATTCAAAGTCAAAGTCAAAATATTTTGCTTAAAGTTACATGGTATTAATACTGGCTCTCAATACTCAATAGTATATATATATATATATATATATATATGTATTTATTTTTTATATAAATAGTACACCAAACCTACCTACAGTACTGTCTTTCCTTTCATTTTTAAAATCCATCCAAAGGTTGTCTTGAAAAGATCGCTTTTAGCGATAAGGCCGCCCATTGTGTAACCCAGTTGTTTTCAATGTTTTCTTCGTCTGTACTTTCTGTAACTTATATGGTGTATATAATAAAGAGTATTCTATTCTATTCTAATATCTTGTTTTTAGAGAGCCGAAAAACCAATAAATTTTTATAAATTTTTGACAGGCCTAACTTTAGAGTAAGGCACACTTTGACAACAGTTTCTGACAAGATTATGGCTGTCCCATTTCTATTTTTCTGGCAGCCCTAACTTTAGAGTAAGGCACACTTTGACAATAGTTTCAAACCATATTATGGCTGCCCCATTTCTATTTTTCTGGCAGCCCTAACTTTAGAGTAAGGCACACTTTGACAATAGTTTCAAACCATATTATGGCTGCCTCATTTCTATTTTTCTGGCAGCCCTAACTTTAGAGTAAGGCACACTTTGACAATAGTTTCAAACCATATTATGGCTGATCCATTTTATATATTTCTGGCAGCCCTAACTTTAGAGTAAGGAACACTTTGACAATAGTTTCAAACCATATTATGGCTGATCCATTTTATATATTTCTGGCAGCCCTAACTTTAGAGTAAGGCACACTTTGACAATAGTTACAAACCATGTTATGGCTGATCCATTTTATATATTTCTGGCAGCCCTAACTTTAGAGTAAGGCACACTTTGACAATAGTTTCAAACCATATTATGGCTGATCCATTTTATATATTTCTGGCAGCCCTAACTTTAGAGTAAGGCACACTTTGACAATAGTATTAGACCATATTAGGGCTGCCCCAACCAGCCGGACAAATGTGACAAAATTATTAGTGGCCACAATGTCAGATTGAGTTATTTAATATTTAATGTTAGAGTAAAACATTATTCTCAATAAGGTAGCTAGCATTGAGTGCGACTATTTATTTCGTCATTTACTAGGAATAACATTATTTTGGTTGTTTGAAAGACACGGACATGGGTACTTTGTGACATAATGTTGAAGTAAATAAGACAGTAGAGGAATTACGAATATAATTTATTTTGAGGTAAACTTCCCACACTTAAATCTACTCAGTCCGCCATGAGAACGGAAATAAACCCGCTATTAATATTAATAAATAACAATGTAACTGTCAATATCACATCAACTGCAACAGAATCAACAACTTGCGCTTTATTTTCTACTATAAAAAAAACGTTTTGAAAACAAGCTTTTTAGCTTGCCGTGCATTGTCCCTCAAAGCAGAAGTATAGTCGTTTTCCAATCCTAATCATCATCATCACCATATCAGCTGAAAGACGTCCAGTGCTGGACATAGGCCTCCCCAAGCGTCACCACATTGACCGGTCCCGTGCGTACTGCATCCAGCTAATCCCCGTAACCTTCAGCATGTCATCGGTGAAGGTTGAAAAATTGAAATAGAAATCCAATGCAAATGTGTATTCAAAATTTCAGCTCAATCAGTTGTGGATAACTGTTTTAAGGCACTTGCAAGAGTGGACCCATAAAGCTTGTTAAAAGAATCTCTTTTACTGACTATTTCTAATCAACTTTGCTTATTATCTTATCTTTGTTCTAAATATCTAAAGCTATTCTTGTAGACCAATTCGCTGAGACAAGGTATCTAAAGGAGATGTTCCAGAAATGTATGGAGCCTGGGCCAGGTCTATGTACACTTTATGTAAATATTGCTATATTTTATAGTTACCGTTTTTTATTGTTAATTTTCTTTAATTTCACTTAATTTCAATGTAAACTTAAATTAACTTTGTCAAGTAAAGCAACACAACATCTATTAAACATGGTGGATCAGATCAGTAGTATGGAAAAAATGTCATTTTGACAATGACATTTGATTGACGTGTCATCGTAAAATCTGCAAAAACAACGCGAGTTCAATTGCAACAGAGAATCAATCAATCAATATCCGTAGTAGCAAAATGAGTTGCAAAACTAAAACAACCACTAAAAACGCCGAAACATATCCAATTCAAAGCCAAAGCAAAGAATGTTCTGAATTTGAACTGTCAAAGTCGTCCAACGTCATGTCAAACACAACTGCCATGGCTGCCCTAAAAATAGGGTTATCGTAGTAAAAAAATTGATCAAATGATTATTTTTTACGCATGTACTCTTCTTCAAATTAATTTGTTAGTATTTTTATGGTATTCCTCTATTTTTTCCTATTTATCTATGTAGTGTACTTAGTGATGGCCCAAAATCGAACATCTCCTTTATAAACTTAATACATAACAAATAACCTCATAACATTCTCATAATAAATACAGACTAACTTGTATTCTCCATTAGATGTTCAAGTGTTACCCACATATTTTCAACATATAAGCACCCGAAGCCTAGGTGGAAACCCGAGGATTTAGAGAAAATCCAAATCGATTGGTTTTTTTCTAATACTCCTAGAATAATTCAACACTTGGACTTTTTTTAACCCCAATGGACAAAAGACGGGTATAATAAGTTTAACGTATGTACCTGTGTGTTTGTGTATTTGTGTACCTGTCTGTGGCATCACAGCTTCTAAACGGATGAACCGATTTTGATATAGTTTTTTTTTTTTAATGGTGACATTATCGGGCGTTATCAGTTACTGGGTTGTGGTGGTCAGATAGGCAGTCGCTCCATGTAAAACACTAGGATACTTAGCTGAATCCGGTTAGACTGGAAGTCGACCCCAAACCCAAAACCCCAAAGATTAATTGATTGCTGACATCATCGGGCGTTATGGGCTATTTCATATTTGAATCGGGATATTTTCGCAAGATATCGTGTCATAGTTACGTGTTCGATAGATTGTAGATCAAAGTGTGTCTACTACTAGATAAATTATGTAGTTTAAAAGTATGAAAAAAAAAATAATGGTCGAGGCTTTTATTTATTTTTAAATTGTTTACTTGTTAGATGTTTTTGTGTGGACTATTTTTAAATTTTCTTTATAACATTTCTAGAACTTTAACAAAGCTTCCGACCTTACAAAACCCTGTATAGAGTATTTTGGTGAATCATACTCTGAGCATAAGATTGATACAACCAAGTCCAAATAAAGTTCAGTGGCTCTCACAAAAACACACATAAACTTACTGGTATGACACGATTCCAAAACTAGTGAACATTGGAACAAGTCCTGCCATACGCTGGACACATTAAATTGCTAATTGTACACAATATAAACTTAGCCATAAAACCTCTTTGATTTACCACCCGGGTGTAACAATCGACTGTTTCTTAAGCTGACACTACAATTTTATTGATATATTTGTCCAAATATTTGAGCAATTTCAGATATGCAAAACCTACCTTACTAATGTTGAAATAAAGACAATTTTGAAATGGAGGTTAGAAGCCAACATTTGTACAAATATGCCAAGTAGCCAACATTATAGCTTTAATATTTTATTTATAACTAGCTTTTGCTCGCGACTTTATTCCCCGTGACCTATCTATCAGGAATCGTGATTTTTTAATTACTCACCTTATGGTAAGCGATGATGTGGTCGACGGTGAAACACGCTTGCCTAGAAGTAACCTATTCACTCTTGACTTAAAGACCCCTAGATTGTAGCTATCGGGAAACACAGACTCCGGCATGGAATTCCACTCCTTAGCTGTACGCATAATAAAAGTATTCTCAAGCCTTCGGTTATAGGGTACCTTTCAATAATATTGGCCACATTAGTATGCTTAAAGTCTTATGAGCTGAAGAGTTCTGGAGTGGCGACCGCGTACCAGATGACGCTGCGTTGGTGGACAAGGTTTTAGGACCTGTTGCGATGGGCAAACAAACATGCAAACAAAAAAGAATTAGTATTTATGATTTGTTATTTTATAATAACAATTAAATCTTGATATTTTCCGTGTCCCCATAAATATTTACAAGTTTGACATTTAAACTTTTATTATCTTCAATTAATTAGTAGCGCAGTATTTAATGGCTGCTATCCATCAATATTAAGTCGTAAAGTGATAAATAAATGGTTATAAAAGGCGTTTATTGTTAACATGGCTACTGGCAGTGGAACCGAGAGAAATCATAGCACACTTATATACAACACTAGCTGACCCGGCAAACTTTGTTTTGCCATAAAAAGACCAAACATTTATCTACCCTACCCTACCCTACCCTACCCTACACTACCCTACCCTACACTACCCTACCCTACACTACCCTACCCTACCCTACCCGACCCTACACTACCCTACCCTACCCTACCCTAACCTACCCTACCCTACCCTACCCGACCCTACACTACCCTACACTACCCTACCCTACACTACCCTACCCTACACTACCCTACCTAAAGTTTTTTCTTTTTTCCTTTTTAGTTGTACTTTCCTAAAATAGGCAAGTTGTTTAGTAAGGTACCTATAACACCAGAATAGATTACCCGAATAACATAAAACTTGAACATAACCGGTGAAAAGAGAGATCTGCGTACCCCTTTATAGTGTACTGGCGTGATGTTATGTTATGAAAACCATTTCATTGTTTATACCAATAAACAATAAACAGACATGCGATTGCAGCAATCCCGAATGATTTGCCGTTATTTATTGAAAAGTTCTGTTGTATATCTCCAAAGTTCTTCATTATATCTTCACCAAATTAAAATGGGACCAATTTCGAAACATACTCTATCAAACAATAAAAGAATTTTCAAAATCGGTCCACAATTGACGGAGATATCGGTGAAAATACATTAAAAAAAAAAAAAAAAAAAAACATACAAGAAGTCGAACATAGAACCTCCTCCTTTTTGGTAAGTCGGTTAAAAAAATAATTGCCACTTCCCTCCATAACAAGCAGGAGATAGAACAAACAAGGTGAATAGGCACAAAGGGGCGTTTACAACTGGAATAAGCCCAGTGACATTGTGAGCTTTTATGTTTGACTAGCTTCTGCCCGTGGCATCACCCGCGTAAAAAGTTTTATATCATCCTAGGAATACAAACTATCCTATGTCCTTCCCAGGGTCTCAAATTATCTCCACGCCAAATTTCATTTAAGGCGGTACCCCGAGCAAAACGCCGCGCACGCCGTTTTTTGTGCTGTTTTTAGAAGCTATCTACTCGTTATTTAAAAAGAAATATCAATTAATAAAAATACATTAAAATTCTAAATAATATTGTTTCTAAAATGGTAGATTAAGTTTTTTTTAAATGTTGAATATATTTCACTAATCTCCTTCCAAAAACACATAAAAATGAGAAATAATTATTGATATTATGCATCTCCTCGTAAAGTGTTCATTAATAATTTTTTGTACTAAGACTAATGGATAGACAATTTAATAACGAACATTTTTGTTGATTTTATTTTCAAAAGATCCAAATTCGATTTTAAGTATAAGTATTTTATTCTAAAATCTGGGCATATTCACTACTGTAATTCATGCGCCACCAGTGCCGCTAGACCAATAAGAATACTCAAATCGCATGCCGATTTTTTGGTCAGGGTACCGTCTTAAATCGGTCAGTTGATCCAGAGATTACCACCGACAACCTCGACTCCAAGTTCCAAGTTTGTGAGTTTGTTATATTAGTATAGATTACATAACATAACACCACGCTTTTTTACATTTTTTTTTTTGTTGTTAACTCAATATTCTTAATTAAAAAAAAAAATGAAAATTATTTTCTACTTTTTAGTTTGGGTTTCTATTAAAGCGTGTTTTTTTTAATTTTTTTAACCGACTTCTCAAAAAGGAGGAGGTTCTCAATTAGGATGACTATATATATATTTTTTTATGTATGTTCGGACATAACTCTGTAATATATAAACGGCTTATCAAAATTCATTTTTTTGTTCAAAAGAAGTTTATTCCGAAGTAGTTAAATTTGGTAAAGATCTGATAAAGAACTTCGGAGATATACGACAGAACTCTTCAATAAATGACGGGAAATCTCTCGGGATTGCTGCAATGGATTCGCATGTCTGCTTATTGTTTAACATACCATCATACCAGTATGCTCTAAACGGTTACGCAGATGTGTACAGTTCACCCTGGTACACTGGCATTCCAATGACTCTTAAAACTAAATCAAAATCGGTTCATCCGTTCAGAAGCTATGGTGCTACAGATAGTTTATTGTTTTTAACCCCCTTTTTTTCCGACGGGGGTTAAAAACAATAAACTAAAAAAAACACCAAACTAAATAACAATAAAAAATAACTTGAATGGACTACTGTCCAGTCCAGTCCAGTCCATTCAAGTTTCTATGTCATGATTTATTTAAAACCAAATCAAATAACTAAAATAATACAATCAAGTATATTGCACTGACTATTATGAGTGAAAAAAAAATATTAGTGGCACATATTGATTACAACAATTTATAGTTACATGTGTGTGTGTGTGTGTGTGTGTGTGTGTGTGTGTTGTATGTTATATGGGAATACCAAGAAAAAAAATATCACCGGACTTCGATCTTTTTTCGGCACATCCCTATCATTTCCATCAATGATATCTGTCACCTCCTCGTCCCTTTCTTGAGACAGCACTATTACTTAACTAACTAATTGGTTCAAACGTTTACTTGTCCCAATAACTGGCGTCAAATGAAAGGGACAGTTTTTTGTTGAACGAACAAATTCTTTGAACTTGTCCTTTTTAAAACAAATAAAATTGAGACTGTTTTAAAAAGAGCGTAAAACATGTTGACGCTAATGTGTCTTACGCCCTTTTTGCCTTATATGGGAACGCACATAACACGTTTTGGATAAAGGTTAAAGATAAGAAACTGAGGGATATAGATGCATTGTTCGATTAATAGGTCTTTTAAACTTTATCTTTTGTTTTCACACCCTATTAATCTTTGGGACTAATATGGTAGTGCTGACGTTTTGTGCCTTTTTACCGACTTCAAAAAAAAGGAGAAAATCAATTCGACACTTATGTAGGTAATATTGTTGGAATTTTACAAAATTCACAAATCAATCTTAAAAAAAAACCTCAACAACAAACATAACAAATGTAGCCGGCAACAAAACATAATATATGATTATTCCACATTATAACATGCTTCCCATGGCGTGCAACACACAGACCCGCGGACAGACGGACGCAATGACACAGTAATGACGCGGTAATGAGCGGGCAACGCCGCGGGGCATAGTCATGGTTGGGATTCCGTACGCAATAGGTGCCAATGGGACTTTTGATAAGTAAACCAAAGCAAGAGTGAATAGGCAATAGGCTATAGGCTTCATCGCTTTCAACAACAACAACAACAAGAATTCTTTCTTTTTTTTTTTCTTTTTTTTTTTAAAACGTTGCCCCACTCTAGGAATTTCTTTCCTGTATCGTGGGTGCGTTTACAAACATATAAACTCACATACACAACACCCAGAGCCGGAACAACTATCTGTAGGTCATACAAATATTTGTTCCGTGCGGGAATCGAACCCGCGACACGCAGCGCAGCAGTCAATCGCTCAACCACTGCGCCAACCGTGCGCCCATTTTGGTCCGTCTTGAATTTTCCCGACTGCCGAAGGAGGGTAACTAAGTCTATGTATGTATGTTTGTTCCAATGTGGCGTTCTAGAGACCAAACGCGTTGGCCGATTTTGATGATTCTTACATCAATCGATTTGTCTTAAACCTTGCGAGGGTCACTGGCTACATTAAAAATAGAAAATATAAAATGGCGGATTTTGAGCGCCATATTGTGGAGACCCAACTTTTTTTTCCAAACCCATCGTGTGGGGTATCAAAATAAATGGTTTTAAGAGGTGGTTTCATAAATATGTAGGTATCACTTATATATTTAAATGTAACACAATCGAAAAAAAGTTAATAAAAAAAAATAAAAGAACCGACTTTTTAAAAAACGAACTAAAAAGACGTAACCAAGAAGAAAATCATGCTGTGCAGTCGGAGGATACATCTGATTGGTCAAACAGCTCGCGAATATGTGTGTGCGTTTTTTTTAAGTAGTCGGAGTTTAGCTTTTGAAATTATTTTTTATTTTCTATACAAATTGATGTAAGAGATCGTTTACTCTCACGGTAGATTACGTTATAACTCGCAATAAACACACTGATCTCTTTGCGGTACAGAACCTTTACTGCTCGACGCCACCTCGCTGCTGCCCAGTTTTTGTTAACCCATGTCAATTAGATCTCATTACTACAACAGTTGATGTAAAATAAATGCGTGCGTGGGCCGCGTTTATTTACGTTGTAAGTTATTAACAAGTATAGGAAATAGTTTATAAGACTGCGCCTCGGGCTCTGGCCGTCATCAGAGCTTAAATTGAGGGTTTCTTATTAAACTAGCATTCCATTATTTAGCACTCTTGATTTTTCTATTTCTTACATAATTCACCATTATTTTTTTCATTTTGACAGCCGATGCTGACCATAGATTGGCGCGCTCTGTCGTTTGTCTACGGTTTTGACAAATGATCTTTGAGTCGTCGGGATTTTGATCGTATATTTCTTGTGTTTTATTTATATATTTGTTTTAAACGTTATACACATACCTAATGTGACTCGCCTTCTGTGTTTATACTATTTTGTAATTATTTATTTTATTCCTTAAATATTGTATGTTCCGTTTCAGTGAATGTGTCCGTGGCACCAACAGTGATTTTCTTTAAAATATCGTTGCACATGTTTAGATAGGAGACTTTTTGGTCTCGCACACGGTTTTTTATTATTGTTTTTGTTTGTGTTTTGCTTATCTCGTGTCGTCTATGCGGATCACAAATAAAAAAAAAAACTTTCTTTCTTTCTGTTAGTCCAAATGTAGACACGTTGTGAGTCGAAATTATTTTTAACCTCCTCGCAATATTTTTATTGGATTATCCATTTCTCAGTAGTAACAGTATGAGTTTCCATCCTGTTTATTTATTTAGACCACCGATGAAAGATGTACGCATGATCATTTCAGCCACTTTTCCACTGCTGGACATAGGCCTCCCCCAACTGTAGCCACACTGATTTCCGCAAACTTAACCAGGTCGTCAGTCTACCTAGAAGGACGCCTTCCGATTCGCGATCGCCACTGCAGAACTTTTCGGCCACATCGAACATCCGTTCTGCGAGCAAAGTACCCTGCCCACTGCCACTTAAGTTTAGTAATTCTTCGGACTATGTCGGTAACAACAGAGCAGTGGTGGCCCAGTGGTAACGGTTGCGACTTGCAAGTTGTAAGTCGTGGATTCAAACCCAAGCAGGCACTTTACTTTGTGTAAATTATTTCATCACCAGTCGCAAAAGGTTGTTATATTTTTACCCGACTGCCGAAGGAGGGTAATGTGTTTATCAGTCTATGTATGTATGTATGTTTGTTCCTATGTGGCGTTCTAGATACCAAAAGATAAAAAATCTAGATTAAATCGGCCAACGCATTTGGCGTTGGCCGATTTTGATGATTCTTACTTCAATCGATTCGGCTTAACCCTGCAAGTGACACAGGTGTAACGGTTAGGGGCCAGGCAGGTAAATTAAACTCTCGAAGAGAGGGTAGATACAAAAATTTATTTAAAAAAATATTATATAAAATAAAAAATAGAAACCCAGCAAGAGACTGGTGTGAGTTCTCGATATCGAGCGCGTGTTAGGTTCTAGACCGCCGAAAGAAAACCACTATCCTGTAGTTCCAGAACGTAGGTGACTGGTGGCAGCCAGGTAGGTAGGTCGATCTTCGTATCGGAGGGTAGCACGTAGGGTAGTCCAGCCTCAGCCCTTGTAACAACACGGAGGATTGTCCGGTATAGAAGAACCCTGGAATATCCCGAATTAGGCATTTTAGAAAATGACCGAATTCGTACCACTGACTGCAACATCCTGACAACCGTCGAACATGGAATCTACGGTGGAAAGCGGTGATCTAGCATCAATTAGCCATCAAGATGAAGCAGTCTAAGCAGCGTGGTACAATTTAAAAGCATGATGAATTATAAAATGATAACATCTAGTGATGTGAGGTAGATGGAAAATTTTATAACAATAATGATTAACAGAATTTTACAAAACAATTACTTCCATTGACTTACTACCACTCACCAATACTACTTGAACAAGGAAAATAATAGATGAAAGGATGAAGATTATTTAACCGTCATGACCCGTTACACCTATGTTACGGTCATTCGGTGAAAACATAAAAGTTAAAATATGGTGTTTAAATTAACAATCACCGTTGATACACCAGCGCAATTTATGTGAATCAACGGTTCAAGATTCAAGTGTCTGAAGTAGGTATTATTACAAAATTTACGAATAGCGAAATTTTAGCAAGTCATGCAATGATCTTTTTTTTTTTTTTTTTTTTTTTTTTTTCTATGGGGCGTCTCACAGCTCAGCCAAAGTGACCGACTGCTGCTTAACCGGGCGTTCCTGTGGAGACTAAGCTATATAGCCTCCAGCCAGGCAAAAATTTCTAAACCTAAGCGACAACGCTGAGGGCTACCCCCTGTGGGGTCGAACCTCGGCTCAGGGCGTCGCTGGGGGGACAACTAACTAGGCTGGATCTTAATAAAGTGATTCTACCATCCGTTCGGAAAAGCCTACGTGGAGAAGAACGGACAAGAAACTCCAATCAATAACTACTAGAATTTAACTACGGCGCAGCATTACGCGGGCTGGCTTGCAAATCTTGACGGGGACGTCGCGGCGGGCCTCGTCGGCGAGGACGGAACGAAGGCGGTCTGTGTTTACGAGTTGTGCTGGTCTCTTTCTTGCTCTCTTGGAGCAGGGTAGTGGCGTCATCGGGGGTGGCGAGAGTGAGCCTCGGTCGGCGAATGTTAGAGATACGGGAGAGTTCATAGCGGGAGGCCGCTTGAATAAGGGGGTTGCTGTGATTTTCAGCAGAGTCGAAAAAACGCTTTGAAATGCGTTTCATAAACTGCTGGATAGTAGGGATTTTCAGATCAACATGGAGTTCCTCATTACGAACGTAATAGGGGGCTCCCGTGATCTTGCGGAGGAAACGGTTTTGTATAACCTGAAGCTTGTGGGTATAGTGGGGCTTTGCGTGTGCGAAGACAACGCAAGCATAGGTCATGATGGGACGGATGACCGCGGTGAAAATGCGCATCTTGCACCTAAGTGACAAGCTGCTATTAGCGTTCACCATCCCATGGAGTCTGCTCATAGCGAAGGCGGCTCGCGAGCGCGCCGCCTTAATGTGCTTGGCGAAAGTGAGGTGATTATCGAGGGTGACACCTAGGTACTTGGCTTGCTGTTCCCAAGGGATCGGCTTGCCGTACATCGTGATGGGTTTGGGGGGACGGGGGTTTTTAAATCTGTTGTTGTATTTTCGGTCAGGCCTCGAGAAAAGGACAGCCTGGCTTTTGTCGGGATTGACTTCTATTCTCCAGAGGCGGAACCATTTGGCCAAAGCATTGGCGGCTCTCTGGAGTTTTAGAGCGATGGCATTTGGAACTGTGCCAGTGCAATAGAGGGCCGTGTCATCGGCGAATAGTGCCAACTGGCCCTCTTTGGTTTTTGGAATATCGCTGGTGTACAGCGTGAAAACTAGGGGGGATAGTACGCAGCCTTGTGGGACTCCGGCTCGTATGGGGTGAGGGGAGGAGAGTTCTCCCTCGACGCGGTAGCGGAAAGTACGGTTCGACATCCAGTCTCGTAAGATGAGCACGAGACGATCTGGCACGCCGAGTTTATATAGCTTATAAACTAAGCCATTGTGCCAGACTTTGTCGAACGCTTTCGCTATGTCGAAGAACAAGGCACCCGTCAACACACCACGCTGGAAACCAGCACTAGTGTGTTCAACGATACGGTGAACTTGTTGGACGCATGAGTGTTCGGAACGAAAGCCGAATTGCTCGTCAGGAATGAGGCTCTTTCGCTCTACAAAGTCTTTGAGCCGCTTATAAATAAGCCGCTCGTAGACCTTTCCGAGGGAATTGAGCAGACTGATGGGACGATAACTGGTAGGCTCCGATTTCGGTTTACCCGGTTTAGGGATGCCTATCACAGTGGCCTGTTTCCAAGCTTGTGGGAAGATATTTTTGCTTAATGCAGCGTTGAAAATGGCCGTCATTAGCAATATTATTTGGGGAGGGAGGAGTTTCAACACCTTATTGGTGATGCCATCTAGGCCTGGGGCTTTGTTGGAGTGAAGCCTTTTGATGACCTCCTCTACTTCGTCTGGGGTGACGGGAGGTAGCGGGTCATCAGGGTCTTCAATGGGAGGGAGTGAGGTCCTAAGTTTGACTTCAGCGTCTACCATGTCTAGGTGAGCTTGGTCTACTGGTTGGGAGCTGGGTGTGCATTGGAGTTCGAGGCTGACAGCCAGACATTCGGTTTTTTCAGAATTATCGAATGCAACACTCTTATCGGGGCGAATAAGTGGGGGTAAGGCTGATTCTTCAGTGGAGCGTAACTTCCTCTGAAGGTGCCAGAAGGCATGGTGGGTGGGCTCTAGTTCGCTCAGTATCTTATTGAAAGCCGCAGTACGGTGCTCAGCAGTACGTTCCTTTACAGCGAGCTGTAAATTATGCATGTGAGCTCTGTTTGCGGCACAACGATGATTCCTGAAGGCACGGGCAGCTGCGTTCTTCTCGGTTATCAGTTTCCGTACATCATCCGGAAGTTTCCCTTGCTGGATGTCCAGTACTGGAACCTCCCTTGAACATTCGTTCAGGATGGATTGTACGTGAGCTGTAACCGAGTCGATCGCCGCCGTCGTGTCAGCGACAGAGTTTATGAGGTCGGGGATTGAGTCTAAATGCGGTGACTTGGTGGATTTCAGCTTCTCGCTTACTTTCCTCCAGTCAGTGACCGTCTTCATAGGGGGTGGCTGTCCTAGATCTGGGAGGCCTGAGCGACTACCTAGGTGCAGAACTACTGGGCGGTGGTCAGAATGTAGTTCGTCTATCGTTTCAATGGAACGTAACTGAAGGTTAATGTTCTTAACCAATGCTACATCTAGGACATCAGGTCTATAAGTAGCCTGGTCCGGGAAGTGAGTGTGAGTCGATGGGGCAAGGACATCGTAGTGTAGGGTTGTGCTTAGGCTCAGCACCAACTTTCCTCTAGGGTTAGTAACGGTGCTGTTCCAGGCTGGATGTTTAGCATTGAGATCCCCTGCTAGGATAACAGAGTCACTCATGCTGAAGAGGACAGTGAGGTCTTTGACAAGACCATCTGGGTTGTCGCTCGATGACGCCGAGCGAGGGGGGCAATAGGCGGAGATGATGGTGATCGATTGATGACCAGTCATTCCTAACCGACAGGCAGAGTATTCTAAACAAGAAATGGGATCGGGTGGAGTGATCACGCTGCAGTGGAGCTCATTTTTGTAGTAAATGAGAGTGCCACCACCGTGGGAGCGCGTCCTATCGTTGCGAACTACACGGTAGTTGGCAATTTTAGGATCGCGATGATGGGGTTTTAGAAGAGTCTCTTGAATGAGGAAGATGTCCAGCTGATGGTCGCGAAGAAATAAGGCGATCTCATCACGCTGTTTATTAATGCCATTGGCATTGAAGAAACCTAATTTAAGGGATCTGGGTTTCAGGCAATTGTTTCTCAATTGTGAACCCATTCACCGTTTACGAAAACAAGGCTATCCAGCTCCTTAGTTATGGAGGGATACCTCGAGAAGATCTCGAGGGAAGCGAAGAAGTTGGGGGGTTTAGCTGGGTTGGTGAGCTCAGCATGAAGTGCTCGGGCCTCTGGAGTCATCCAGATCGCGTATGCGTTGAAAATAGTTTCAGCGACACAGCGATAGGAGCTTGGGCCGGATTGGGTTACAGGGGGTGGGCGCGCAGCAACTGCGGTGGTGGGAGCCACTTTGTTGTTTTGCGCTGGGGCCGAAGCGGCCGAGATTGCACTAGGCACTGGAACGTTAAGGTTCATGAGTGCCGGGATGGGTTGAGGGTGATTCTGAGGGGCCACACTTTGGTGGTTCAGCTTCACCCATGGGGAAGTCCTTTGAGGGGCTAGACGGGGGGGGGCTTGGGAAGGCTTGGGAGCTATGCGAGCTTGACGCGCGTCATAGCGTTTGGCCATTTTTGGCGCGAGCTTAGGGGCTTTTGGGCAGCCCCGGTAATTAGCCGGGTGCCCGACTTGGCCGCAGAGTACGCAGCTAGGAGGCTCCGTACATTCTGCACGGTCCTTGGGACGGGGGCATTCACGTGTGCTATGCTCGCCCAGGCACTTGACGCACCTGGGGGTCGCGAAGCAGTTGGTCTGGGAGTGACCATACAGTTGGCAGTTGTGACACTGACCAACGAGGTGGGGACGGTAAGGCTTTTCAATGGAAATGCCTGACAGTGAACACACTGTTTTAATGTTGAAAATGGGGTGGTAACCCTCGGTGGGGGAGCACACGACCAGAACTATGTCGTAAAGTTGCCCTCCTCTTGCTTTATGCAAGCGGTGGACTTCTAGAACAGGGATATTCTGGGTTAATAAATCCTGGCGGATTTCCTCCGTCGGGATTTCTTTAGGGATACGCCGTATAATGACACGGGTGGATTTCTCCTCTGGAAGGGTGTATGTGTGGAACGAAATGTTCCTTTCCTTTAGGAGACGAGTTAAGTCTCGGTAATTTTGGGATGTGGGGACCGTTATCCTGATGCCTTGTTGGCATGCAGTGGCCTTGGTGTAGCTGATTCTACGCTCAGCACAAGCGTTGGACACGGCATTCCATTTAGCCTTGTCCTGGAGATAGATCGGAGGAGGAGGAGGCAGCTTCCTAGTGGTCGCTGTAATCATGGGGCTAGGGGGGCGACTAGACCGCTGGGAAGCGGTAGCGGGGGCGAGAGTGCCTGTCGGCTCTGGAGACGAGCAAGGGGAGGCAGCGGGAGAGGCAAACGGTGTTGCCGCAAAAGTCTTCTTGGGTTTGGTGGCATTTGAGGGAGATTTGTTCTTCTTCCTCTTTCCTCCTACGACTTGAAAGTCGTCATCCTCTGAGGAGGTGGAGGGAAGGGAAGCGTCACGCGATTCTTGCGATTCCTCTTCAGGAATCGGAGATTGCTCCATAGGGGAGTCGGGGCGGGAGTCTGGCTCATTGGCCTGAGTAGGGGAGGGTGTCCTAGCCTCTTGGCTAGGTTCCACGGAAGGCGACCTGGGTGTGTCGTCGTCGGGGAAAGGCTTGAAAGCCTTAATTGGCTCCTCTATTGGGCCAGAAGTGGATTGGGCGAGGACAGGGGCGATGGCGGCTTTGAAGGCCGGGCCATATTTCTTTTTGAGCTGAGGCTCAGAAAGAAGAATCTCTTGTAAGAGAACGACTAATGCCTTAAAAGACATAGTCGGCGAATTTAAGAGAGAAAGATAAGAGAATTTAGCCCCGGGTGGGTACGCCCGGGGATGTGTGACCCTACCCTCCCAGCCGGGTGAGACTGGGAGGTGTGTACCTTTGTGAGCCCTAAGCTTGTAAACCTGTCACTAATCTTATTGGGTGACAGGGGTCCTAAGGTACCGGTGAACCCACTGAAGGTGGGCCACCCTCCTCCTGTGTACCGAAAAGTCTGGTACGTAGGGGTAGAGACACCCTACCGTACCAGGTGTAGCTGTGGAACAGAGCAGGGGTTGACTAGGCTATCTACCAAGGCCAACTGATCCTGCTCCCGACTCCTTCTAACTGCCGTGCTCTGAAGGAGCTTGGCGAGTGCAAGGGGCAGCACTCCACTTGGCTTCGTTAACACCGTAAGGTATCCACCAAGGACCACTAAGTCGTGGTTTTAACCCGGAAGGGGCCAAAAATGCCGGCGGCGCGCAGAGTCGCGGCACCGCAGTGACGTCACGCAGGGGCGCGACGAGACGTAGGGTGGGGGCGCGGCGTGGCGCGCGGTGGGGCGGCGAGCAGCAGAGCGGCGAGCAGCGGGACGTCCTCTCGAGGCGGACGGCAGGCGGTGAGTGATGCAATGATCACTTATATCTAGATAATATAGGTTTTGCAACACTCACCCAATTTGGGGTTACACTGAGATTAATTAATTTTCTATTGTCCACGGTAATGTGCAGGTAATGCAAGAAATATTTCTTTCTACGTGACTATAAGAAGGTGGCAGAGGTATGATTAGCCTATTCCGACACTGTCACTCTCTGCTGCGTAGTGTCAAGTGAACGCCGGTCGAGACTGACTGGACTGACCGTTCTCGAACCGCAGGAAGTCCGCGAGCGTCAGTCATACCTATTAAGAGGGAAGTCAACTACCAACATTCAACAAAACAGTTCCGTGCGCGGAGTCTGCGACAGTATTTAATTACTCATTGCAGTATTGCCAGTTAAAAACATCAGCTGCAAGCGCAATTAGGTACTTTTTATTTCCTATTTTTTTCTACTCAGATTCAGATGCGTTAGCAGCCGAGTACAACGTTACAGTACCCCCCTTGTTAGCGTAGGATTTTTCCTAAATAAAATCCGCCTCTACTGCTTCTGAAGACACTTGATCAACGTTGCTCATTCATTCTTTCCCCTTTCATTCTTCACACTTCACTCATTCATCATTTGATCGGCAGTAACACCTTAGTTCCGGTGTTACCGCATTCTAACATTTGAAGTGTCCCGTTTAAAATTCAGTACAAAACACTCCCGCGAATCAAGTGTTTTTTTTTTTGTTAAGTACTGAGCAGTCTACATACAACCAATTCTTTATTGATAATTTAACTAGGATGCTAATGTTCACGCTTATTTAGAGTTGAAGTACTCTGTAGAATACTTATGGTGTAGGGCCATTGGTATTGGGAAAAGAAATCAATGGGGTAGAGCCATGATAGCTTTCGTACTATGGTTGTAGGACCGATAGTAATAATAGTACTATAGGAATTAATGTCATTATAGATCATCTTCCTATGAATACTGTTTGCATAGACTAATAATTATATAATTTTAAATTTAAATAAATAATAATACGAGCTGTTAAAATTTGGTTATATGTAGGTAGACGGTTTTAGCAGTACGTAAGTTTGGGTTGGTAATTTGTTGGTTTTTTATTTGATTATAAGTATTATTTAGTTTTAATTAGTTATTTGATAGAATAATCATAGTTGGGTAGTTATAGTCAATGATTTGCATTAAGCTGTTTTTTTTTCATATTGTTTGTATGTTTAGTAATAAGTTTAGTAATAAGTATTTAGTCCTTGTAATTGGTTAACTTCATATCTTTAATATGCCATTGGCCGATAGATTTGCCCGACGAATCCGCCAATTCTAACGATAACAATTTTATGTGATAGGACATATTCGTTATATTTCAAAAGAAATAGAGACAATAAAAACAAAAGTATAATTTCACAATTTACCCGAGAGGTGTGTGTTGCAAAATTCACATATACGAAATATAAATAGTTAAACACAAACAGAGTAACAGAACAAAATCAAATACTCAAGCTACCAAAACGTGCATTAGAAATAAAATTGTGGGTAGTTTAAGATTTCTATAGTTTAATTTTATCAAAATGATACGCGAGAGCAAGAAGAAATATCACTTTTGGCAACTTGTAATCATGGTATTACACTAACACTACTGAAATAGACAGCCAGCACCAAGAAAACTAAAAGAAATGCCTAGCAGAAAAAAACCAAACACGACTCGATATCTACCACTAGTATGGGCGCCACTGTAACGATTTGGGGGCCAGGCAGGTAAATTAAACTCTCGAAGAGAGGGTAGATACAAAAATTTATTTAAAAAAATATTATATAAAATAAAAAATAGAAACCCAGCAAGAGACTGGTGTGAGTTCTCGATATCGAGCGCGTGTTAGGTTCTAGACCGCCGAAAGAAAACCACTATCCTGTAGTTCCAGAACGTAGGTGACTGGTGGCAGCCAGGTAGGTAGGTCGATCTTCGTATCGGAGGGTAGCACGTAGGGTAGTCCAGCCTCAGCCCTTGTAACAACACGGAGGATTGTCCGGTATAGAAGAACCCTGGAATATCCCGAATTAGGCATTTTAGAAAATGACCGAATTCGTACCACTGACTGCAACATCCTGACAACCGTCGAACATGGAATCTACGGTGGAAAGCGGTGATCTAGCATCAATTAGCCATCAAGATGAAGCAGTCTAAGCAGCGTGGTACAATTTAAAAGCATGATGAATTATAAAATGATAACATCTAGTGATGTGAGGTAGATGGAAAATTTTATAACAATAACTAGCTGACCCAGCAAACTTTGTTTTGCCATAAAAAGACCAAACATTTATCTACCCTACCTACCCTACCTTACACTACCTACCCTACCTACCCTACCCTACCCTACCCTACCCGACCCTACACTACCCTACACTACCCTACCCTACCCTACACTACCCTACCCTACCCTACCCGACCCTACACTACCCTACCCTACCCTACCCTACCCTAACCGACCCTTTTTTTTTTTTTTTTTTTTTGATCACGCTGGGAAAAAATGCATTACGCATACCCGCCCCTTGGGGGAATGGGGACGGGCTATGTGGGACTCCCCGGAATGTTCCGGTATACCCACTTAAATAACCCAGCGGCACTCCCGCATCGTCTGTTTGGAGGAGGACTGGGAAACTGGCACAGCCTTTACGCCCAGTCCTCCGCCGACGACCGCCCGCCTTTACAGCGGGGCCTTCACGCCCCTCCCTTAGTGGAGGGGCTCGGGAATGACCACGTGCTCGGCCATTCCCGCCCGACGGGGTGGTGACTAGTGCAATGCAGACGAGAGGCGCCCCCGCGCCTGTCGCCCGCTAGTCACCACCAGGTGGTGGGAGGAGACGATCGTACAACCGCCTTCTCCCACCCCTTCTTCGCCTGCGGAGCGGCGGCGCGAGAGGATCGTCCTCCCGCGCACGCTCCGCCGCCTCCTTTTGCGAAATCACGACCTCGCAAAAGGAGGCAACCGCCGCCCAGGCCTCCTCACTCCCCAGCATGGAGTTGACCACACTGGGAAGTGAGAGGTCCTGCCCGATCACTTGATTTAGGGCACGGCGCAGTTCAGCCCAGGCTGGGCACACCTCTAGAGTGTGCTGCGCCGTGTCCTCTGCCGCGCCGCAGTCGTGGCACGCCGGGGTTTCCTCCCTCCGGATCCGGTGCAGGTGCGTTCCGAAACAACCATGCCCGGACAACACCTGCACCAAACGGAATGAGAGGAAACCGTGGGGACGCTCGAGCCAGCCCTGCAAGACTGGACCGAGCGCGTCCAACGTCCGGCGGCCAAAGGTGGCGGTGGCGAGGTCCTCCGTCCAGTGGACGACTATCGCGTCCCTCGCCTCCCGCCGCACGGCCTCCCGCTCTTCCGCGGCGGGGCGCTCCCCGAGCGCCTTACGCCGCGCCGTCCAATAGTACACTCTGGCGAGCACCCATGCCTCCAACTCCCACGGAGGGGTGCCCGCCAGAGCGCACGCCGCCGCGAAGCCTACCGACCGGTAGGCCCTCGCCACCCGCTGTGCAATGGCCCGTTGGGGCCTGCGGATGGCGGTCGCGTTCTCCCTCCTATGGAGGGAGTCGGCCCAGATTGGGGCCCCGTAAAGGGCCATACTCTTCAGTATGCCGGCGTACAACCGCCGGCATCGCGCCTTGGGCCCCCCCAGATTTGGCAGGAGCCACGACAGGGCATCGGCGGCCTTCAGCAGGCGCGTTGACAGCCCACTGAAATGTGGGCCGAAGCGCCACCTGCTGTCCAGCGTGAGGCCCAGATACTTCATCTGGGCCTTGACCTCGATCCTGACGCCCTCCACGATTATGTGGGCGTCAGGAGGGCAGCGCTGCCGAGGCCCGTGAAAGAACACGGCCTCGGTCTTGTTCAGCGCCACCCTCAATCCTAGCCGGCGGATCCTTTCTGCGACCAAGGATCCGCCAGCCGAGGCCAGACAGGCCGCCTCCCTGAAGTCCCTCCCCCGGGCAACGAGGAGAGTGTCATCCGCGTAGCAGATGACGCTCGTGCCCTGGAGGAGGGTGCCCCGCAGGAGCCAGTCGAATGCGATGTTCCACAAGGGGGGCCCTAGCACCGACCCCTGTGGAACACCGGACTCCGCGCCATAACGCCTGATCCTGGCCGTCTTGTCCACCAGGAGGACCTCTCTGTCCTCCAGGTAGCTGGCCAGGATCAACCGCAGATATTGGGGCACTCCGTGGTATCGGAGCGCCTCCAATATCGTCGAGTGGGGCACGGAGTTGAAAGCGTTGGCGATGTCGAATGACACCGCCAATACCCCGCCCCCCGACTCCACCGCCTCCTGCACTTGGCCCTTCAACAGGGCCAAGGCGTCGACCGTCGAACGCCCTTGTCGAAACCCGAACTGGGCGTCCGACAGGTCTGGCCCCACCCCCCGCAATAGGCTATTCAGCCTTTCAGCGACGATCCCCTCGATCATTTTTCCGACCTCATCTAGCAGAACGATGGGCCGGTATGCCGAGGGGGAGTCCGCCGGGCGTCCCTCCTTTCGGAGGAGGCAAAGCTGCCCCTCCCTCCACAGTTTCGGGAACCTCCCAGCCGCAAAGCACGCGCTGAAGAGGTCCCGAAACCTGTCCTGCATCTGAGAGGCAGCGATTGCCACCACCCGTGCAGGGACGCCGTCAGGCCCAGGGGCTGTCTTCTTCGCGCGGAGGCGAAGAATCCCCTCTTGGACTTCATCCAGCGTCACCGGGGGAATCTCCTCCTCCGGCGAAGCTGCCTCCTGCGGGGGGTCCATCACTGGAGGGGTGAAGTTGGCCCTGCGCGGAAACAGGGACCGGACCACCCCATCCAGCAACGCCGGCTCGAGGGTCTCCGACAGAGGCGGACCATAGGGCCGCAGCTGGCTCCGCGCCAGCTTATACGGTCTCCCGTATGGATCCCTGTCGAGACCCTCCAGCATCTCGGCCCTTGCCGAGTCTTTGGCGGCGCACATTGCCGACTTGAGGACCGTCTTTGCCTCTAGGTACGAGGCGTAGAGGCGGTCCTCCCCGGCCTGAGATCGGGTTGCGCGCCGCCGGCACCGCGTGTATTCCCTCCTGGCCGCCACGCAGGCGGCCCGAAGCCCCGCCAACTCCACCGTCCACCAATAGACGGCGCGACGGGGAGGCGGACGTCGTGACCGAGGCATGCTGGAGTTGCACACCTCGGTCAGGGAGCCACGGAGCTGGACCGCTGCGGCGTCAACGTCCAGGGCCTCCACAGGGGGCGAGAGCCAGTCTTGGAGGAACGCCGCCTCCTGAGCTGCCTCCCGGTCCAGGCGGGTGAGAGCCCACCGCGGGAAGGGAGATTGGCCCGAGCGGGCTGTTCCCTCCCGCGGGCCCCGGGTGGAGATGTCGAACCGCACATAACGGTGGTCCGACATGGTCTCCACCATCTCAACCCGCCAGTTCACAACGCGGGCGGCCAGCACGGGGGTGGCAAACGAAACGTCAACCACTGACCCTCCCCGCTGCCGCACACACGTGTGAACATCCCCCCTGTTTAGGAGAGACACACCGCACGAAGCCGCCCATAATTCGGCGGCGCGTCCCCGGACGTTGCAAGATGCGGCCGGGTTGCCCCAGGCCGCAGACTTCGCGTTCAGGTCGCCTAGCACGGCGACCTGGCGTGGTGCCGCCCTCCCGACGACTGCCGTTAGGACTTCGAGAAAGTTCTCGAAGTCCCTTAGAGGGCGGTTTGGGGAGAAATAGACCCCGACGAGGGCTATCTCTCCCCACGCGGCGGCCACGTATCCCGGTCCCCTCTCTAAAAGCGAGAGGGGAGGGGAGTCCGCGGCGGGCCGCGACACCAACGCCACCAAGCCGTCCCGATCACCCAGCCAACTGCCAGGTACCGAGTACGGCTCAGCGACCACCGCCACGTCCACCAACCACTCAGCCACGGTCTGCATCAGCAGATCCTGAGCCGCTCTGCAGTGGTTGGTGTTCGCCTGGAGGATGCGATGTTCGACTCTATGCATTAATCGGACATCGCACCCCCCTCCTCCACAGCCGCCGTGGTCCCAGCCTCTGGGATGGCGGTGGCAGCAACAGGCCGGGTCGGCGCCTGTGTTTTGCCCCTCTTAAGGGGAGGACTGCAGTTCCTCCCCTTCATAACGTGGCCCGCAGGGCGGCCACTGGCGGCACATACCGCACAGTGCGGCGTGGCGGCCTTGCAGGAGGCGACTTTGTGCCCTTCCTTGCCGCAGCGGTAACAACTGTCCGTCCTGTCTACGCTGGACGGACAGAGGGCCCGGGTGTGTCCAATGCCGAAGCACCGGAAGCAGCGCAGAGGCTGGACTTCGAGTGCCCGGACTGCACCCGAACTGAAGCCAACGGCTAGCCGTCCCTTGGCAAGGACGGCTTTGGCAACGACGACTGGGCACTCCAAGCGTATGGTGCCCATGCCGCCGCGGCCGGGCCTGATGTCCCGGCCTTGCACCGCTGCGACATTGCAGCCCCCTATGGCTGCGACCGCCGCCACCACCTCCTCCTTGGTGACTGTGTCATCCAAGGAGGAGATCTCCAAGGCCGCCGATTTCACCGGCCTGGCCACCTTGGCTGCGTCCGCAATGACCTCCTGCAGCTTTGCTGCGAAGAGGTCCGCGTGTGCCCCACCATCGGCCCCCGGGAACTCGAATATTCGAGCCCCAGCCTGCGTCCGGCGGCATGAGACCTTGCCGATCCCTAGTTTGGTGGGATCGGCATTCGCACGCGCCCGCATCATTATGGACGCGTACGTCTCACCCCGCTCCGCAGCCTCCGTGGTGAGCGTCACCACGACGGCTGCGGTCTTTGGAGGAACCAGGTTCCTCTTGGCGCCGGCTGGGGGGGACCCTAACCGACCCTACACTACCCTACCCTACCCTACCCTACCCTACCGTACCCTACCCTACACTACCCTACCCTACCCTACCCTACGCTACCCTACCCTACCCTACCCTACCCTATCCTACCCTACCCGACCCATCTACCCTACCTATCCTACTCTACCTACCCCACATACATGATTCAGCGCACGCAATGGATGCTCTCAAAAAGGAATATTTTTGCCCGTTTTTGCAACACTTTTAATTTATGCTCAGCTCCTTTTGGTCGCAGCGTGATGTTATATAGCCTATAGCCTTCCTCGATAAATGGACTATCCAACACAAAAAGATTTTTTCAATTCCAACCAGTAGTTCCTGAGATTAGCGCGTTCAAACAAACAAACAAACAAACAAACAAACAAACTCTTCAGCTTTATAATATTATATATAATATATATATAATATATATATATATAGTATAGATGATTAACAGAATTTTACAAAACAATTACTTCCATTGACTTACTACCACTCACCAATACTACTTGAACAAGGAAAATAATAGATGAAAGGATGAAGATTATTTAACCGTCATGACCCGTTACACCTATGTTACGGTCATTCGGTGAAAACATAAAAGTTAAAATATGGTGTTTAAATTAACAATCACCGTTGATACACCAGCGCAATTTATGTGAATCAACGGTTCAAGATTCAAGTGTCTGAAGTAGGTATTATTACAAAATTTACGAATAGCGAAATTTTAGCAAGTCATGCAATGATCACTTATATCTAGATAATATAGGTTTTGCAACACTCACCCAATTTGGGGTTACACTGAGATTAATTAATTTTCTATTGTCCACGGTAATGTGCAGGTAATGCAAGAAATATTTCTTTCTACGTGACTATAAGAAGGTGGCAGAGGTATGATTAGCCTATTCCGACACTGTCACTCTCTGCTGCGTAGTGTCAAATGAACGCCGGTCGAGACTGACTGGACTGACCGTTCTCGAACCGCAGGAAGTCCGCGAGCGTCAGTCATACCTATTGAGAGGGAAGTCAACTACCAACATTCAACAAAACAGTTCCGTGCGCGGAGTCTGCGACAGTATTTAATTACTCATTGCAGTATTGCCAGTTAAAAACATCAGCTGCAAGCGCAATTAGGTACTTTTTATTTCCTATTTTTTTCTACTCAGATTCAGATGCGTTAGCAGCCGAGTACAACGTACAGTCGGGTTTTTTGAATTTTTTAATAACTTATATTTTTTTAAGCATTTGACATTACATAATTAGTAAATTTTGACATTTCATTTATAAATAACTTAACATTGTATAAAAATTTAATTAATTGTATTCCTAGTGTGGGGCAACGTTTTTATAAACAAAAAAAGAACAAAAAAAATAAAATAAAAAAAATTGCCTATTTTCATTTAAACTAATTTATAATCTTGTCCGCCTCAAACGTCGCGCGCACACCATGTATGCGTAAGCTTTGCTAAGCTCATTGTTGTTTCTATTGTGTCTGCTTATTGACGCGCCTTGGGGGAATATATCTTCTTTTTAGCGTTTCGATGACAAACTACTTATTACAATTATATTGTTGCGGCCTAGAACTTGGACACTTTGATTTTGTAGGTAAGGTTAGTTTTGTTATTTTAATATTTCTACACCGGCAACGGTAGTGTATGTGAAACTGTTTAATATTAAAATCTTAATGTATCATATACTCAAAAATCTTATCGTAACGATGAAGGAAAACATCGCGAGGAAACCGGCATGGCCTAGAACCCAAAATTCGAAGACTTGTGACATTCACCAACCCGCACTGGGCCCGCGTGGTGGATTATGGCTTGTTCCCTCTCACAGAGAGGAGGCCTGTGTCCCAGCAGTGGGAACATTAACAGGCTTATGATGATGTCGTTAACTTTAATCCTCCTGTGGATATCCTCAGGATGTACTCATAATAAAAGACAATGTATTATGAAATTAAGTTTTAATTATTGCACTAGTCGTAAATAAGGCTGGATAGACATTGAATTTCATTACCTTGCAGTCACATTAATTGATTAAAAGTGATTAAACAAACTAATAAAAAAGTAATTATTCAAGCTTTCTAAATGATCATAAATTATTTGTTATGGCGGCCGGACATGGCGTCAATAACTATTAAATAGTTCTATTAAATACGTGAACATGACCTCTACAGTTGATACTAATAATTGTTATATCCGTTACAGTTTCATGGTAAAATAATAGATTTTGTAAAAAACTCTGATGTTAAACATTAATCCAATATAGGACTATACCAGGCCCCTCAGAAAGTATTGCGAAAAAAAGTTTTTATATATGGGAGACTGGCCAGTTATAATGTTTTTCGAAAATATGATTATTTATAAGTAAAAATAAGTAAGTTCCAATTTCAAAATTTCCCTCCACATTTTTTGCGAGTTAATTCAAAGTATTGTGTCTCACTGAAATATGGATCTGCGCCGGGAACATTTTAGAGCTATGATTTTATACGATTTCAAGTGTCGCCTGAAACCGGATGAATCGTACGATAGACTTCAAATGGCATTCATGGATGAAGGCCCTTCCAAGGCAACCGTGTATCGTTGGTATAACGAATTCAAGCGCGGTCGACCAACTTTGGGGGATGACGAAAGAAGCGGTCGCCCTTTGACGGCTGTTACCGAAGAAAACGTGCTAGCAGTGAAAAATTTAATCCAAGACAATAGGCGAATTACATATCAGGAGATTCAACACATATTGAAGATTGGATCGGGAAGCGTTCACGAGATTCTACACAGCCATCTTCGCGTGAGGAGGATAGTATCACGCTGGGTGCCGCACAACCTCACCGATGCTCAGAAGCAGGCCCGGGTGGAATGGTGCCGTGATATGCTTAACAAATTTGAAGCAGGCTCGTCTCGGCGTGTTTACGACATCGTTACAGGTGATGAGTCCTGGATTTATCAATACGACCCAGAAACCAAGCGCCAGTCGACTGTTTGGGTGTTTCAAAATGAGCCAACGCCTACCAAAGTGAAGCGATCTAGAAGCGGGGGTAAGATTTTGATCGCTAGCTTTTTTAATTTGACTGGCCACTTGGTATCAATTCCCTTACGGGATCAAAGAAGCATTAATGCCGAATGGTATACTACCAAATGTTTGCCAGAAGTTTTCTCTGTTATAAGCAACAAGCGACCAAACACAGGGCTCCGCGGGCTACTGCTCCACCACGACAATGCACCTGCGCACACCGCACTCAAAACGAGGGACTTCCTGGACAGCACGCCAGTCAAACTCCTGGGTCACCCTCCTTACAGCCCTGATCTAGTACCGTGTGACTTCTTTTTATTCCCAAAAATAAAAAATCAGCTCAAAGGGATACAATTTTCGTCGCCGGAAGATGCGCTGGCTGCGTTCGAGCAGGCTGTAAACGAGGTGTCTGCGGCGGACTGGAAAAAGTGTTTTGAAAACTGGTTTAGGCGCATGAATCTTTGTATAGAGGCTGGTGGAAAGTACTTTGAAAAGATTTAATAAAAATATATGTACGTATAGAACAATTTTTTTTAGTTTCGCAAAACTTTCTGAGTGTCCCACGTAATATGTAAAGTTGCAGTCTGTGGTAACAAAAACAGCTTTAGGTAACCTCGTATTCTATTGGTGATCCGTACTTTAACACTGCTGTGCAGTCGACTATTCCATAAGATTCTACTATACTTTAAGTATAGTATACTCAGGCTTTATTTTTCAATAGACTGCTAACTTAAAAAAAACACTACATAGTGAAAAAATACTTCAATTTCGGAAGGCGGTGTCGAAAAAAAAACGAAAACAGGATCACTCAACAACAGGGACATCCAAAATTGAAGTTATTTTTCACTTTATAGGGTTTTTTTTTTTGGAAGTCGGTTGTATTTTTTGTTATTTTTCTCTTTTTAGTGGTACATAATTGACAAGTTATATATAACCAGTGGAATGTGAGTGTCCCAGAGTTAACTGTAGACATTTGCGTACCCTGGCATAGTGGCGTGATGGTATGTTATAAATAGTGTAAACAATAAACAAACATGCGATTGCAGCAATGCCGAGAGATTTGCCGTCATTTATTGAAGAGTTCTGTTTTATATCTGCGACGTTCTTTAGCAGATCTTTACAAAATTTAAATGATACCATTTTGAAATAAATTTCTTTCGAACAAAAAAAATATTATGCAGATCCGTTTTATATATCCCCTTAGATGTCCACCAGGCAGGCCGAAAATCACCCATGTGTCCGGGTACCCTGGCGCCTTTTGCGCTATGGGCGCGGTGTCAGTAAATCGTCGATTTCTCGGAAGTTTTGTATGGGAACCATGTATGAAACTTATGTTGTTACAATCTCTATGAAATAAGCTATCATATTCCAAATGGATTTATCCAGTTTTACCTTGTAAGTATTGGTAATTGTTGTGTAAAGTCAGTGTAAGGGATTTTTTTTCCAGTTTCGTGTATAAAAGGAGATAGAAATAAAAAAATAAACCATTATTTCATAAAGTTTTAATTTTATTTACAGGAATACACCCTATTTCACAATAATCAATCAAAATTACACACCCCCCGATACATTTTTTCATCCCACGAGAATTACAAACTTTTCAAAAAAAAAATAATGCAAATTGGCAGGGTGGACAGTTGGTGGCTGTTTTTTTTTTATTCGAATTTGTTTCGTTACCACTACAATTAAATGCATTATTTCTGTTGTTAATTAACGTAGCATTGTAAATAACAACAGTTTGATATAGTCATATTTGCAAAAATAAGAAATAAAAAATAAAATATTCGCACGCAGAAAAAAATAAACAACAATGTCGGACGGCGTTCGTTGAAATACGTATATCTGCTGGAATTTAGGCCAAATACAAAAAAAAACTATTAAAAACAGTTCAAAACTTACCGTTCCATGTATTTCCAGCAGAAAACAACAGCCACTCAAAATAAAAAAACTAAATTTTTAATCACAAAAAGTTTGAGCACGGCCCCTTGTGCTGTCAAAAATGGCGACCGCCCGATGCACAGATTTAATAAATAAATATTACGGTCTTGGGCGGATCCAAAGACCAGCGGGGTATTTTTTTTTCATAATTGTCTATTAAAGTATCGAATGAAACCAAGATTTGTCGAGAATATCCTCCTTACTGACATATTTCAAGCCAAAAACAAGAACAGCCATAGAATATCAAAAATTGGCAGAGAGGCAGACTGGACATTTGAGCGACCGATGACAGCTGGCAGAGAGGCAGAGTGGACATCGGAAGGGATATGACGGAGTTATGCCCGAACAAACAAACAAAAAAACCGAATTGAAAACCTCCTCCTTGTTGAGAAATCGGTTACAAATAGCAGACAGTATTTGTATAGAAAATATGTGAAACGGCCATTTTCATTCCTCAGTTAAAAAATATTAAAAACCGGATTCATAAGAGTTTATTCTGCAGTTTACAGCATTTTCGGATGGCAATATAGAGGTATACGGAACAGCAGGAACCTCCATGGACAATGGGGTTTCCTCCGACCAGACGAATGTCTTCTCTGGCCGGGGCAACTAATGGTTGCTGTCTGGCCGATGTATATGATCAAATTGATCAGATAGCGCGGAAATCTTTGATTCCACGATGTACCTATACTGCAGATGCCGCTACAGCAACGCATCTGCGATGCCTTTAATATTACAAATGTCCACAAACGACGGTGATCACCAGGAGGACTTCATAGTCAAACTATGTTCTTCTTCCTGCCCTTGTCCTATATTACGTAAGGTCGGCGCAACACGTTTTCTTCTTCCATACCGTCCTGTCCTCTGTCACGCTATCACTGACTCCCTTTTCCTTCATATCACTCCTCACACAGTCCATCCATCTTTTCTTTAGCCGTCCCCTCCCTCTCAATCCATATATTTTTATATTCATAACTATTTTAGTAACATGCGTTTCATCCCTCCTCATCACATGACCATACCAGGACAAACAGTTTCCTTTCAACTTTTCTGTCACTGGCGCTACGTTCAAACTTATTCTAATATACTCATTTCTCACTTTATCGATTCTCGTTACTCCACACATCCATCTCAACATTCTCATCTCTGTTACACGCAATCTCTTTGGTCCCTCTATCTCATAGTCAAACTTTAAAATAACTAAATTAATTTAAAGTTTTCCCTAATACCACACTTGTGCAGTAACTTATTAAAAGGAAACAAATTTTATTAGCAGTACATTTATTGACAGAACATTTATTGCCGCCGGTACAGCGTTCTAGGTAGTAACTACAGTCCATTCTCAATTCAGTCGGTCGTTGTTAACCGTCTCGGAGATGTACTCGACTATGTAACGATTAAGGCTTACTGTTAGTTTTTAGATTGATAACCTATTGTTTAGGTTATAGGTTGGCAAATATGGGCTAGACAGTGCGAGTCTCTTCTACCTAGGTAATACATGCAATTATATCCTTGGGAAATATCAAAGTTGGGTGAGAGAAGAGTTTATTCAATACATAGGCCAATCGGGCATGATAAAGTTCTGACCAAGCTGATTCCAATCCCGTCATGTGGGAGAAAATTTGCTCGTGCCGATTGTTTCAACTAACTTGAATGGAGGAGTTCAAACTGTTGCAAGTAGTTGTGTAACTCCCGTGAGCTTGTCCAGAGTGAGATTTTCTTAAACCTTCATGTACACAGAAGAATACATGTATGAATAATGTACAAAAATCCTAATTGTATTATTTAGAAGAAACCTTTCCCGTGATGCATCTATGAAATCGTTATAAATGTTAAGTCCTGTAATTATTTAAGTGGTGTAGGTACAATAAAGTATATAATAATAATAATAATAAATATTTATTGCAAACTGTTCCAAACTATGGATTAATCATCATCATCATCATTTTAGCCGAAAGACGTCCACTGCTGGACATAGGCCTCCCCCAGGCGTCGCCACATTGACCAATCCCGTGCGTCTCGCATCCAGCGCCTTCCCGCAACCTTAACCAGGTCGTCGGATTAAACTATGGCTTATTTAACTTAAAATTGCCACTTAAAAGTTCATCATTTTCATAAATAAGAGATTGTACAACTTTCCGCGTATAAACTCCATCATCTAGAAACTCGATTACAAATTAGGTTTCTATTTCATCTGTCAGATTCAAATCTCGAATCCATGCATCACTAGCAATCACTATGAAAGCTAGTCGGTCGATGCTAAACTACCTGGTACACAACAATATGTCACCTTGTCAGATTCCTCTCATCCGTCATAGTGCCGGTGTTCACCGGCGCGCTATTTGTCACAATTTGTCAGATCATTGTGCACGAGGCTTGAGTTAACAGGAGCTGATATCAACACGATAGGGCTGACTCGCGATGAGTTTGTTGATTTGTTTGGAGATCGATTAACTCGACCGAATTGTCAACATTATATGGGTCATTTTTTATTTTTTTTAAATATTTATTTGGAAATTAATATAATTGGTCTTGTGACGGTTTAATCTTAAGTAATTTAATAAACCAATCATCATCATTACCATGTCAGCCGATAGACATCCACTGCTGGACATAGACCTCCCCCAAGCGCCGCCACATTGACCGGTCCCGTGCGTCCCGCAGCCAGCGGATCCCCGCAACCTTCACCAGGTCATCGGTCCACCTGGTGAGAGTCCTTCCAACGCCACGGCTTCTGGTTCGCGATTGCCACTCCAAAACTTTTCTGACCCTTCAGCCATCCGTTCTGCGAGAAATGTGCCCTACCCACTGCCACTTAAGTTTCGCAATTCTTCGGGTTATTTCGGTAACCCTGGTTATCTTGCCGATCTCTATATTTCTGGTCCAATCACGCAAGGAAACTCCAAGCATAGCCCTCTTCATTGCCCTTTGAGTGACTATTGGCTTTCTGTCGAGGCACATTGTGAGCGACCACCACTCAAACCCATCAAAGCCTCTAGTAAATTGGTTGCCAAAACTCACAAGCTCATAACGCTTTCATTGTTCAAAAGTTTCCAGATCTCAAGTGAAGCAAAGCCAGCGCCATAACTCTAGAAGGGCTAACTCTAGAAACCAAGATGTACTTGGTAAATAAGTTTGACTTGGCCGTTAAATGTTCTTAATGTTCGTGGATATTGCATGATAAAATATTTGAGGCACGAGGAATACTCCCTGAAGGATTGGGGGGAACAATAGTTTTTTTTTACGTCCCATAAAATAAAGGGATATTGCCATTAATATATTTGCCATATAGGCATAAATCCAGACGCTATTACTGAGAAATTCCAGAGGGATAAACCCAATAATAACCTCCTCATTCTCCGCCATGACCTCATGCTCCGCAGTAGCACTTGCCACCGCTAAATCAAGAAGTTAGTTTGAGAATGGGGGCTACCGTTTTATCACTCACAAGTTGGCACCACTGTTGAGTGAGGTCCAGAGTGTGCCGCTTGGGAGGAGCCGCGTCGTGCCCTCATCTCTGAAGTAAGCAGTGACCAGTCGCTGCCAGCCGTAGTTAAGTCTATGGTCGGCAGCGAGAAGTCCTGGGACGCGGTGGAATCCTTCTGCGTAACAGTCGTCTCGCAGAGGCTGCGGAAAGGGTAAGGGAGATTTCATCCACACACTCGATCCGCTGCAGACGAGGACACATGAGGACCCGAGGTGGCGGCGCGTAGTGTTCAACGCGCACCCCTCTTAGACGTCGCGGGGCGAGTCAAACACCTCATTCTAGCCAAACTCGAGGTCGAGGAGGCCCGCAGTACAACTATCGTAGTTCCCGCGACCCCCGGCGTAGGTGTGAGTTGGAACACTGGGGTGGTTTTACCCAATAGGAGTCTGGCAGACCCCTTCGCCCCCCCCCCCAGGACAGAGGACATCCAATGAGGATTTTCCACCTCGGAACAAAAAAAAAATGTCCAGAGGTATAATTTAAACGCTGTTATTACGCGCACGGAAGAAAAGTTTGAATTAAAATAATGTCTAATGCCGTAGAATTGCAATTAAATAAATTATAAAATCGAGTATGCTGCAGTTTCGCGCAACCCCTAAAACTCAATTACAGCAGTGGTTGTTAAAACCTATCTTAGTCTGCCATATTTTGAAAATATTCACAAAAAAATAAAAATATAGTAAAAGAAACTCACGCTAAAGGCCAAAAAACTATGAATTTTGACATTTTGAAGACGTTACGCAACACCAGCGCCCCTAGCAGCAAATTCAAACGCGGTAGCCTTAATTGCTACAAGACAACATAAACAGTTCCAAACAAATTCAATACACATGTAAACCTTAACCCTGCACTACTAGGAATGTGCATTAATTGTCTTACTTATATAATATTAATAATAAGCCATTTATTTCCAAAAACACAAAACATTACAACTAATCGCTAACATTTAATCCATTTCATGCAGAAAGAAATAACATAAATTACCACAGTATAATTTTAACACATATTACATTTATAGAAATTCCTAGTGTGGGGCAACGTCTTTAAAAAAAAATAAAAAAATATTGACCATATGATTTCATTATATCTACATTACAATCAATCCAATAAATTCCAATTGTCTTACTTAATGATAGTTTATGAGGTCTCCCAGTATTTATGTGGCTCTAGTACTTAGCTGTACTATAAGCATCCGTAATACCAAGGTGCAGGATGAGAGAGGGGTAGGTAGTGGGAGGGGAGGGGAGGGCGTGTTCAGTTACATTGTGTACCTATAATTTCACATATTGTGATTAGGTACTGTAGGAGTATTAAATGGTGGTAGTGTTGATGAGTTTTATTTATAACTACGTTAATTAGGGTCTTAATGAAAAGTGATAAGTGTTTTTCACGGTATGTTCCTACGTAACATCACGCCAATTATTTAAAAGGTATTACAGAACTGAATAGTCTTGATAAGTATCATCAAATTAATGTAAAGTTATGGTATAAAAGAATAAGCTAAAATATCTTAGTTTCGCTCTTAAGGCGTGTATATTCCCCAGTGTTAACGCAGTACTGCCAGAGCAGAGCCAGAATATCAATTTCAAACTCATATTGTACAGTTTTGTTTGCAAAATATTTTTTGATTTACTTATGCTATTTCAGTTATGAAGAAATTCTAGCCATAAATTTTTCTGTGTAAAAATATTTTTAAACTTCCAAGGCGTTTTGGAGGAGTATCCAAAAAGTAGCGAAAAAATATGGTGTTGTTATTTATTTATTTAATGAAAAACTATTAGTCACGAATAATGTACATAAACCTTTTAACCTAGCCTAAGGAGTATGTTTTAGAAAGTAAACGTTTTATGACACTAAAGTGGTGTAAGGCCCTTAAGTATGCCAGCTATTCTGTCATTGTCCACATACCAAACAAAACAGTATTGACACGTTATTAAAGCAAAATTTCTTCAAGTTCAAATAAGGTAGTATCCAATACGATTTACTGAGTATTATTAACATAACAGCATTGTAAGAAAGTCCAACAATAACAGAACTGTGGTACTATAAAGAGGTTGTTTTGCCGTCGGTACATGATATTAGGGAAAGCTGCGGTTTGCGGCTGAAACGGAGCCCGTGTGTTGATGCTAACGGTACAAGGGATAGGGATGCGGGCCACCATAGACTAGGAATATCTAGGCTTTTATAGTTCAGAGGTTAATGTTTATGTATAATATTCAAGTTTTTTGGAATAATTGAGGAATCAATATGAGAGCTAACTCATTCAGCCATTACAAATACAATTGATTTAATAATAATAATAAAAAATAAGAAAAAATCTTTATTCGGGTAACTTAAAAAACCCATTTTACATTAAAATAAACATCAGAATAATAAAAATAAAAATAATATCAGATAAATACCGGTCAAAAACAAAAAGTAATGTCAAATCAAGTCACAAGTAAAGTCAATTAAAATAATGTCAAATCAAAAAAAGAATAAATTACCCTAGCTACAATAATAAAAATAAAATTAATTAAAACAAAATAAATTTGAAAGTATTAGTACCTTCTCTCCGGCACTGGCACAGTGACATGTCTGTCAGAACAATGTTGGAGGAAAGGACAATCTAACCTTTCCGCGATCGTCGCCAGGACGGTGTTGGAACTGGCCCGCACCCTACTGATCATAGAAGCAGCGCGCTTGCGAATAACCGCGTGAAAATTATCGGTGTGTGCCTCTGCGAACATACTTGAGGCGCTACAATATCGGGGCAGTCCCATCACCGCCCTAAACGTTGTTACTTATCATCGGGAAGTCTGACAGAAACGAAGGCCTGTATCAGATATCAGGTTAATTGATGATGTATGTAAATTAAGAATACCTTTGCATTTTTTTTTGTTTCATTAGTGATTCACAAGAACTTTAATAACCTGTAACCATGTCTATTTAGGAAACTAAATTTAAATGGAATGACTTTTTGCAAGGCTATTGACATGGCGGCAATCTAGTCAAAACCCATTTAATTTGGTTTCACCGATTTTGGTTTATTTGTTGTTATAAATATATCATCTGTGAAAATTTCAACGGTCTAGCTATCACGGTTCATGAGATACAGCCTGGTGACAGTCAGACGGACCGCGGAGTCTTAGTAATAGGGTCCCGTTTTTACCCTTTGGGTACGAACCCTAAAAAAACAGTGGAAATAAACCACAAACAAGTGACAACCCTATCTCTCACCAAAATATCGCCATGTTCACTGGCATCCTTACTACCTGTAATCCTTACTTCCCTGGTTGTAGCACCCCTGACTACAGAATATCACTCGACAGTGCTCATACATTCATTCGCGAGACACTCTCAGACCCTTCCGAGACAGTCCCGATACATTCCAATACGTACCCGATAATTGCGTGCAAGTAATAATATTAGAGCAATAATAATGTGAACAGTAAGTAGTACGGAGTAATTACGATACAGAGGCTTACCCTAAATTATCTAGTTGAAATGCATGACAGTGGACCAACTTGCAGATCGGAGGACTGATTGAAATAAAATTGCAGAAGTCCTCCCAATGACCGATAACCTTGTAAAGATATGCGGGTTACCAAATTAGGATGTTAAATGTTATTCCCAAACGTTGTCTTCGTGCTTATCCTTATAAGCGTATCACAAAAAGAAAACTGAGGCATTAACCGAGTCTAAGGATTATGCAAGACCAATACCCACTTGTTTTTACCCGACTGCCAAAGGAGGGTAATGTGTTTTTCAGTATATGTTTGTATTTAGTTCCTTTGTGGTGTTCTAGAGACTAAACGCACTGGCCGATTTTGATGATTTTTACGTCAATCGATTCGTCTTAACCTTGCGAGTGTCACTGGTTATATTAAAATTGGCAATAAGAAAAAAGGCTAATTTTGGGTGTCATATTGTGGGGGCCTAATTTTTTTTTTTCCGAAGCCATCGCGTGGGTTATCAAAATAACGGGTTTTAAGAAATCAAAAAAAAAAAAAAAAAGATCCGACTCAAAGTCAAAGTCAAAGTCAAATATATTTATTCAATTAGGCCAATAAAAGGCACTTTTGAACGTCACATAAATTAAAATTTACAAGTAATAAAAAAAAAAAAAAACTTTGTACCGTGCATTCGGAAAGTAGATTGTTATGGAGAATAACGCACAAGAAACTCCATACTTACTCTTTTTTTAAAAAAATAGGTGTTTTACAATATTTACATACGTACATACATTATTATATGTGAGGATGATGCACCCAGAATAGCTCTACACACTATACTACGTACAGGTATAAAGTATTAAAAATCATTAACAGGAAAATTAATTTGATAAGTAGGAACATGGTTCTCACATACTTACAAATATTACAAACATAGGTAAAATACCTAATTCAACAACAACGGAACAGTGTGTGAGTCAATTTCTAAAAAAAAAAAAAAAACAATGAATACAATAACTATGATTGGGAATATAAATTAACAAATTTGATTTTGTCTACACCAAAGATTGCCCTATGGAGCAGGACCAGCATGTTTCCAAGCATTCTTATCTTGAATTTAATCAACTAATTTGTAATATGATTGTGTACAAAGGGTGCTTTTAACTAAAGTTTTAAATTTACTTTCATTTAGTTTTAATTTCATTCATGTAGTAGACTGCTTAAGAAGTGAACTAAAAATACCTAAACAAGAAGAAAATCATGCTGTGCAGTCGGAGGATATATATTCGCAAGCTGGCTGATCAAAACCATATTTTTGATATTTTTGGAAAAAGAAGGCGTGTTATAAGTTTCACGTGTGTTGCTGTGTATCTGTGTATCTGTGTGTCTGTCTGTGGCATCACAGCGCCTAAACGTATGAACCGATTTCAATTTAGTTTTTTTTTGTTTGAAAGGTAATTTTGTCGAGAGTGTTCTTAGCTATGTTTGAATAAAATCGGTTCAGCCAGGTTTGCTAGTTAAAGTCCACTAATGGACACTTCATATTAAAAAATGTGGCAACTCCATTGACTCCTTACTCAATGCCTCCTCGCGCAATTTTATGCAATCCGCATGTATGTATTGTATAAATTACCTGGGAGTCGCTCCCGTTACCTTTATATATTGTAATTACGCTCCGTGTAGCGTAGATTAGATACAGACTAAGTTAGCATTAGGTTAAGTTACAGGCTGCAATCTAGGCCGAGTTCCTGCGTAGGTCAATGTTCAGTAGGGTTACTCTAGGTTTACTCCATTAGTCTAATTTATATTAGTTTGTTGCATTTTGGGCTTCTTGTATATAAAGTGGTGTATCGGGTTTATCTATGGTCCAAAATGGTCACGAATTGGTACCCTATATACAAGAAAAGACGAAAAGGAAGGCCATTAAAAAGATGGAGTGATGACATGGTTGCCACGGCTGGAATTACTTGGCATAGACGGGCAAGAGATAGAGAGAAATGGAAGGAAATGGAGGAGGCTTTCACCGCCAGAGCGGTCCTTACAACAAAACACATATAAATCAATTAAAAAGTTGTACTTACAAACTAGATTAAGCGAAATACTAACATAACCAATAGAAATGTAAAGTGTAAGGAATAAACAAAGCTTTTATTATTATTATTATCGGGTTTCTAGAGAGTGGCTTCAATACAGCAATTTGAATTTTCTTTATAACCATATATTATTATAAATCTGAATGCCATACCATAAACCGTGATATGCTTTTTGTCAATATAAAACTGTTTTACGTCTGTCTCAGCCACAGGTCCACTTGAAAACCAGCGTCGGGTAGTTTTAATTAGGTTTTTTTTTTCGTTGTTTCTTATGTTTATGTTGTGTGCTTTGGTGGCTTGTGACAAATAAATGTGTTTTCTTCCTTTCCATCACCTATCTTTGCAATATTTGTAAGTATGTGAAAAAACATTGTGAGGAAAACAGTATGTCCTAGAACCAAAAAAATTGAAGACATGTGATATCCCGCACTGGGTTCGCGTGGTGGTTTAAGACGGTACCCTGACCAAAAAATCGGCATGAGATATGAGCATTCCTATTGGTCTAGCGGCACTGGTGGCGCATGAATTACAGTAGTGAATACGCCCAGATTTTAGAATAAAATCATTATTAAATCGAATTTTGGTCTTTTGAAAAAAAAAATCTACAAAAATGTTCTTTATAAAATTGTCTATCCATTAGTGTTAGTACAAAAAATAATTAATGAACACTTTACGAGGAGATGCATAATATCAATAATTATTTCTCATTTTTATGTTTTTTTGGAAGGAGATTAGTGAAATATATACAACATTTAAAAAAAAACTAAATCTACCATTTTAGAATCAATATTATGTAGAAATTTAATGTATTTTTATTAATTGATATTTCTTTTTAAATAACGAGTAGATAGCTCTTAAAAACAGCACAAAAAACGGCTTGCGCGGCGTTTTGCTCGGGGTACCGCCTGAAGGCCCATTCCCTCTCTCACAGAGAGGATGCCTGTGTCCCAGCAGTGGGAACATTAAAAGACTGATGATGATGATGTAAGCCATGTTCCTAATTATCAAATGAATGAATTTACCTGTTCGCGTTTAGAATACTAAATACCTATCCGTAGAATAATAGTGTTAGACTGGGTGCATCGTTTTCACGTATATGAATTAATGTATGTATGCGAATGTTGTAAAACACTTTTTTTTTTAAAGAGGTTGTTTGGAGTTTCTTGTTCTTTCTTCTCCATAACAAGCTACTTTTCCAAATCGACGGTAGAATCAATTATTATGACGGATAAATTTAAATGTTTGACGCTCAGATCAAATAAAAAGTCAAGATGGAACTTTGCAAACAAAAGGGTGTAGCCGCGCGCCGGTTAAAACTTCGCTTTGCCATATACATACACAATTACACGCACACACTTATAACGAAACTACGCCTTAGCTTGTCACTCGAGCTTTTTATTTGATCTGAGAGCTCGACATCTGGAATTTCCTACTTAAAATGATTAATCGTGATGTTTTTATCTTACTGTCAATCCAACTGCTGGGCAAACAGTGGATTACTCGTCGTCCGCAAGCCGCCTACGGTGGCCAGGAATCGGCTTGCGACTCCCGACGCCCAGTGCCCAGGGCAGGGATTATTCGATGAAAATGCCTCCCTGAGTTCCTACTTACGAGCTCGTAAGTTGAAGTCGTTACCGCCGGGCTACCACTGCTATTGCCGCTGGACAAAAAACTTGTATATCCTGTTGGCTTTACCGTCACTTCACCTCCCAGACCTATCACACGCAATCTTGCATTTTTTCGAAGAATATCGCCTATTACACTCAACAATAATATAGCTTACTCTCAGTCGGATCAGTATTTCCAGAGAATTTGTCTTTATAATATTAGTTTAGATTTAGGGCGCACGGTTGGCGCAGTGGTCGAGCGATTGACTGCTGCGCTGCGTGTCGCGGGTTCGATTCCCGCACGGAACAAATATTTGTATGACCGACATAGTTGTTCCGGCTCTGGGTGTTTGTGTATGTGAGTTTATATGTTTGTAAACGCACCCACGATACAGGAAGAAATTCCTAGTGTGGGGCAATGTTTTTTTTTAAAAGAAAGAAGAAAGATTTAAATTAAAGTTTATCCAATATTACATTTTTTTTTAATACATTACAAAGCAAAGTTATGGAATTAACACGTACATAAGGAAACCTCATTTCCACAAAAATGAGGACATGATGTCAATACATAAGACATCTATTTAATTACGTTAAATTATTAGACGGATATTAAGTATTACTAATTTATTGGACGGATACTAAGTGCATCGACAATTAAACTAGATAATAATATGTTGCAAGTTATAGACTTGGACAACCAATAATTGTTTATGGTTTTATTGCCCACGCATTTACAATCATTTGCTAAGATCTCAGGAAAATTAATACTTGTTTATGAACAGTAAATGTGTCTTCTAAAAATTATATATAGATACATAATGTTATATTATAAAAATCCATAACGAACGGGTGTCTTTAGTACCTATTGTTTTTCATTTTTCTACAACGCCAAAGTACATCTTATGACAATGCCAATAAGCCCAAACACGACTACGATACATTGTTTTATTTTGGAGTTCCAGTGCCTACCTTATGGCATCGACATCAGATCAGTTCGATGAAAACATTTTCATAAGTACAATTTATTTATAAGTATATGCTTCATGTACATAAACACGTTAAGCCGTTGGTCCTGGCTGTCATTTGAAGATCTTTGACAGTCGTTACGGGCAGTCAGAAGCTTGATGCTTCATCATAGTCAGTCAACTATTCGAGTTATCTTATACCCGTGACATACTTATTATTAAGGATTTCCAGTGGCCATCTTTGGTCTTCTTTATCAGTTCTACTTCACAAAATTATGTTATTACATTCTGAGTGTTAATCATTGCATTGTTGATGAAAATACCAAAATCGCTATAATATGTATGCCTTTAATATTTGAGGAGTTCCCTCAATTGCCATGGGATTCCATCAGATTCTGACTTGGTTAAAATGGGATCACTTCGAGAGTATACCCTTTCAAACACAAAAATAATTTCCAAAATCGTTTTATAATTGGCGGCGTTATCGCGTAACAAACATATAATAAAACATATATTCGAATTGAGAACCTTCTTCTGTTTGAAGTCGGTTTAAAAATATACTGTTGTATTTTCATTAATAAAATATCAACCTGTATCCCAAAAAAAGAACTGGGGGCTAAAATACTCAATGAACAACAAAGAAGTTAGCTTATACATTAAAAAACCGGCCAAGTGCGAGTGGGACTCGCGCACGAAGGGTTCCTTACCATTATCGCAAAAAAAGGCAAAAAAAATCACGTATGTTGTATGGGAGCCCCCCTTAAATAATAATTTTATTCTGTTTTTAGTATTTGTTGTTATAGCGGCTACAGAAATACATCATCTTTCATGAGATACAGCCTGGTGACAGACAGACAGACAGACAGACAGACGGACCGCAGAGTCTTAGTAATAGGGTCCCGTTTTTACCCTTTGGGTACGGAACCCTAAAAAGAAAGGACATGAAACATCTATACTACCTTACCTTACGTACGGATGTCAAACATGGTCTTTGAGGAAATAAGACGAAGAGAAGATTACCATATGCCAGAGAAAAATTTAAAGAAGTACAAAGTATATTTTAGTACATAAAAAGATCGGACAAAGTAAAAAACGAAACAACAAAGGAATATCAGATCAAATGTGTGACGTGGTAACGCCTGTTGAAACTACGCCCTGCCGTATACGTACACAATTACACGCACACACGTACAACGAAACTACGCCTTAGCTTGTCATTCGAGCTTTTTATTTGATCTGAGTGCTCATTTGACAAGCTAAGGCGTAGTTTCATTGTAAGTGTGTGTATGAAATTGAGTAAGTATACGGCAAGGCGTAGTTTTAACCGGCGATACATATTTACCCAACGTTGTGGACCGGACTAGATGCAGAAGGCGCACAATAGAAATTGTGGAGCGATTTGGGCGAGACCTACGCCGAAGAGGCGACTGCTTGAAAAGGCGATGGCAAGCACTTGTGGATAAAAGGAAAAGAAGAAAGTGACAGATTGAGAAGAAGAGCTAAATATTTTTTTAAAAAATATTTACAATATTTTTAAAACGTGTTGTATGATTAAATAAATTTTCAAAATTGTAAGTAGTGGATATAGGGCATTTTATTTATTGCATTTATTATCCCACTGCTGGGCCAAGTTCTCCCCAAACCCTTCCAGTCCTGAGACCAATCTCTCGCAAAGGCCCCTAATTCTTCATACTAGACTTCCTTTGTGAACAATATAATTTCGTTCTCATACTAAAAAATCTAGAGGAGCTCGTGGCTAAATAATAACAGCCGCACTGGTCGATTACCAAGGTTAAGCAACGCTTGACGAGGTCGGTCCGTGGATGGGTGACCATTTCAACATACCGAGTTTCCTCCGTGCCTCGGAAAGCACGTTGAGCCGTTGGTCCCGGCTGTCAATTGAAGATCTTTGACAGTCGTTACGAGTAGTCAGAAACTTGAGATCTGACACCAGTCTTACCAAGGGGTATTGTGTTACCCAGTTACTGGGTTGTGGAAGTCAGATAGGCAGTCACTCCATTTAAAACACTGGTACTCAGGTGAATCTGGTAAGACTGGAAGCCGGCCCCAATATAGTTGGGAAAAGGCAGATTGACAAAAAAATCTAACAAAGTAACTGTTGCTAAAGAAATGTATGACATTTAATCAAGCTAGCTAGCTAACTATAAATAAATTCTCTATGTACTAATCGAGAATAGCCCTATAAAACATAACTCATAACATAACGCAAGCAATCTTAATATTCACAAAACCTAAGTGAATACGGCTCTTCATAAGTTGTAGTTAAGTTTTTAAGCACAGCCGGAATGCCCATACAAAAGACTTCAACGAGAGACGTCTCGTTGTTGTGAGCAAGTCAAGCAAATAAGTTTTCTTACAAATTATTTTGTTGGTTTTAAGTATGATTCTGTACTATTTTGTTACTTCTAGTTATGACTAATGTTTGTTAAATGAGTTTAGTTTTCTCGATAAATAAGCAGATGTGGTGTATTGTTCTATTTTAGGGTTCCGTACCTCGAAAGGAAAAAACGGATCACTTTGTTGTCCGTCCGTCTGTCTGTCAAGGTGCTTTTTCTCTGGAACACGTGGAGGTATCTAGCTGGAATTTATATCAAATACTATGGTCTACTGTCCCTTAAAGCTGTGAGAAAATCAAACTTCTAAACTAGCGCAATAAAAAGATACAACCGTGTATGCCGCAAATTTTCGACACTTGCAAGGGCATCAAAACCTACAGGGACTGCCTGTAAACTCAGAATCTTGATATTTGGTACGAAGCAACGTCTTATAGCACAGATAAAGGAATAATTGCGAAAACCGTAAAATTTTAGTTATCATATATTTTTTTTATAATTTTAAACTTACTAACCCTTTCCTCATGAACATAAATTGTAATTCATATCTAATACTCAGGTTTTTAATACCTTTAAGCTAAGCCTTGAGAACCCACAGTGCGTGAGACCGACTCGCACTTGGCCGGTTTTTATTATTTTTGAACTGTCGAATTATAACTCAATAGTGAGCGAAGTCAATTAAGAAAAATATTTTTATATAGGTTTGTCTAAAAATACAAATAAATCTCAGAACCTGTCAAGGTTGTAACATTATGCTTGCAAACACTAAACCAATTAATTTATAACCAGTTTTGTATAAGTTCATTAATTCCTACGTAAGATTATAACTAAATCATTCCACAATATCTGATAATAATCTAGGGCCACCCACGGTAGGCCTACCACAAAACCTATAAATACCCTAAATTATATCTACCAATTCTAGCAATAAACTAAATACAAAAAATTCTCTAATAATAAACTAAGACCCACAGAAACCCGACAAAAGTTAGGGTACCTTCGTCAAAGTTATAAGATCGTTATAGATGTATTCCAGGAATGTGCTACGTGTTGGCTGGCTAGACCAGACGCCACTAACGAAGCAAAAAGTCGCGAGTTAGAGAGAGGACCACCCGAGATGTAGGCTATGTTATCTATAACTGCGGCACAACTTTATATGAGGCTTACATATGTATGTTATGGACCAAGAGATTAATACGGCATTATTCATAATGTCCGGGCAATTTGAAAATGCCCAATATAGTAGCAATATGATAAAAACTATTGAAATATTTAAATTGACCGAGCTTTCTGAATAATCACCATCATCATATCAGCCGAAAGACGTCCACTGCTGGACATAGGCCTCCCCAAGCGTCGCCACATTGACCGGTCCCGTGCATCTCGTAACCAGCGGATCCCCGCAACCTTCACCAGGTTATCGGTCCACCTGGTGGGATGCCTTCCAACGCGACGTCTTCTGGTTCTGAATAATGCGTATCACTTATGGGGCAGGGTAATACAAAGATGTGTTTTATTAAATTATTTTAATGTTGACATTGATTTTAATATAGAATAGGAACGTACGTTTACTATTTAAGCAACAAACTGGACGGAGCCTCATATTTCTGCCTGCAGGGTTTAAGAGCCCCTACAAGTTTCACGAGCCAAAAACAGAAAACAGCTACTTTTTCAGCAAAAATTTCTCAATAACTACAAGATATTTATTTGATAAAAAAATAATGACAACAGTAAAAACGACACAGGTCCGTCGTCTACAAGCCCTTGAGCGAGACTGAATGCCTCGCGTGCGCGTAACGGTTTATAAGACATTATTTATTACAATAAAATAAGTACTCAAAAATATAATATTAAATAGGATTCGATTGATAAACACCTCAAATTTCAAAATATTTATCAGTTATTTTTATATTCAACATAATCTTACGCGTAGACGACGCTTTCGCACATGAAAAAATTGCTCTTTTTTCCCCGTAAATGGCATTTTTTTTAAAGTACAAATACAATAAACTTAGAACAACAAAATTGGTGGCAGTGAGCCACCAATTTTGTTGTTCTACTATATTGCCCAGTCCCATTTTTTTCAGATTATTATTCGCCACCAGTAAGCTGAAAAAGCAAAAAAAAAACCTAGTGTTTCGCGATTACGTAAAAACGTGTGTTAGAAATTTATTTTTTTCTAATTTAATTTTGGCAGTTATCAAAAATATTTATTGTACATTTACTAGATAACTATTATATGTGACACAAAAAATTGCATTAAACGATTTATCATATATCTTGTAGTTATTGAGAAATGCGCACTGAAAAAGTTGCAGTTTTCTCTTTTTAGCTCGTGAAACTTGTAGGGGCTCTTAAAGTATCCTAACATGAAGGAGATAACCTATCTGTTTAGGGGGTGCCCTAAGCTCCCGAGCTCACTTCAATCGCTCTTGGACTATTTCATCTACTCGAATTGCCCAACCGTTATATAGCAATATTCATAATAGAATAGAATAGAATATACTTTATTGTACACCAAAAAAAGAAATAACACATATTATACAGCAACTTAATACTATGGGTACAAAGGCGGTCTTATCGCTGACAGCGATATCTACCAGACAACCTTTGGATGGACTAAAGAACTTAAGAAAAAAATAGGGTGTACTGTTATATTAAAAAAAAAAAAATATTAATACATACAAATTATATAGCTATATAAAATACTATACACAAACTTACAAATATATATACATACATAATATTACATTTAAAAAATAATAATTAAAGAATGGTTGAACAAAGATTGGAAATAAAAAATAAAAAAATGGAAGAAACAGAAAAGCATTAAAGACAAAGGAAATGGTTCTTGACAAGATTTTTAAAAGATGCTAGTGACTGGGCTTGTCTTACTGACATCGGCTACTCATTCCACAATCGAACAGCCTGGACCGTGAACGATTTCATAATGACCAGACAATGTGATAAATAAAGAAGTTCAAATCAGTATAACATTGCCCGGGCATTATACATAGTGCATATATAATCACTTGGTCTATGACATGTATAAGTATCGAAGAGGATATTATTAGAGGACAGGAGGAACTCGTGGCTAATTAATAACTTAGCCTTGAAAGATTACCGAGGTTAATCCGTGGGTAGGTACGATAACGACCGACTCGATGGCGCGTAGTGTGCTAAGCGCGCCTCAAAGAGATATCAGCAAAACTGACGGGGTCCGCTAGGGCCGATGCCTGTCTGGGCCGCGGATAAATTTGAAAGTGAGTTACCGCGGCTCTGGCTCAAGCAACTGAAGGAACACGGGTGAGTTTTAGTTTGTAAAAGTCTGACACGCCCTCCTGCTTCACCCAAAGCGGGAGAAGTAATTGGTTCATTGGTCATTGATTTCCCAAGAAAAAAACAGTTGGTTCCGGCTGTCAATTGTAGTATTGTATAAGGAAGAAAGGCGAAGAAGAAAGAAGAAGAAGGCAAAAGAAGAAGAAGGCGTAGAAGGTGTTTTTTCTGTTCTGTTATTGTATATATATTATAATTATTATCGTATATATATATTATATATATATTGTACCTTTGACAGTAATTACGTATAGATATAGGGCTAAAAATCTGACACCAGTTTTTCTAAGGGATATCGTGTTACCCAGATATTCTTTAGTTACGGCGTTGTGAAGGTCAAGGAGACAGTCACTCCATAGGATAGGATAGATGGACCCCTTACCCGCACTTAGACTCTCATTTGGTACAGGCCTCCTCTCTGTGAGAGGGAATGAGGCCGTTACAGTGCATGTTGGTGGATGTCACATGTCTTCGAATTTTATGTTCTAAGACATGCCGGTTTCCTCACGATGTGTTCCTTCACCGTTTTGAGAGAAGTGGTGATGAAATAATTTACACAAAGTAAAGCGCCGGCCTGGGTTCGAACCGATGACCTACAACTTGTAAGTCGCTGCCGTTACCACTGGGCCACCACACCACAAATACTGGACTGCATCTGGTTAGATGCTGGCAGCCGACTCCAATGGAATTGGGAGTAAGCTATGCAGATTGATTGATATTACCTATCAACTCAGACTATTGCAGTTCATTGTTGGACATATGCCTCTGCCGCATTCAGCCTGTCGTAAATAGTGCATTACACGTATTCAGGCTTCAACTGCAGCAGGCTAAAATAGAAGCCAATCCCAAAATCATGCCGTGCTATCCGAGGATACGTCATATTCGCGAGCTGGTTGACCAAAACCAGATGTATCCTCCGACTGCACAGCATGATTTTCGTCTGGTTTACGTCATTTTAGTTCGCTTCTTAAGCTATCGGGTTTTTTTGATTTTTGAATTAACTTTTTTTATTTATAACTTTTTAGTTAACATTCTTTTTTCGAATCAGGTATATTTTAACATATTATTGTTGTATTTTTTGAAATCCTTAAACCCCTTTATTTTGATACCCCACATAATGGGATCGAAAGGAAAAAAAAAATGGGTCCCCATAATATGGCGCCCAAAAACCGTATTCCATTGACGTAAGAATCATCAAAATCGGCCAACGCGTTTGGTCTCTAGAAAGCCACATAGGAACAAACATACATACATACATAGACTGATAAAAACATTACCCTCCTTCGGCAGTCGGGTAAAAGGCTGCAGATTCATAGTGGATGTAATTAGAACTTCTCATCATCTGCTAGCGTTTTACTAACTGTAAGAACTTTTCTATATTATTACGGGATGAGTCTTATTCTCATTCGTCTGATGGAAACCGACAGATGAGCTTTGCGATGGAAGCGTACCCAGAAGATGCATGTTCACTTAATTATGGTTCGAAGACTGATGGGCTATAAATAATGATGATGTAAAAATTATGACGATTTTACTTTAGTGTTTTAGTATGAAATTGAATAGGCAAAGACTGGAAATTACCGTTAAATTGTACAAAATCTTGTTTGACGAGTGAAACGGACGCAAGCACTGCGCTGAGCGTTGAGTCTTACATCGGCTTCTCTGATCGGGCAAAGCGTAAATTAAAATCAAGACTATCGAGTAAGTGTGCAATGTCTCTGTTCATAACAACAGAGTTGAATATAAAGTGCAAACAAAATATCAACCTAGCAGTCATAATATCAAGCTACAATATAAACTGCAAACTACATATGAATATCCTGCATTGACCCATCAAGTCATCTTAAGACCTCAGAACTAACGTGGAAGTGATCACATTATCACAGACGTAAATCGAACTAGATAACGCAATTCCCTCCATCTGTATGAAGACTAGACGTGCCACTTTTCCACACACAATTTAAGAACCAATTTATTTATTATTTATTTACACACAAAGCACAAAGGTACTGCTTATTTCAATAGAATTTCTTCCAGCAGACCTGCGACAGGAAAGTTGGATGATATACAAAGACACAGTGTGTAGAAGTAAATAAGGAAACTTAAAATAGACTAACAATTATATAACTAACTAATTATATTATATAAATAACACATATACCTTAATTAAATATATAGAAGATAAAAATAATAATAATCTATAATATATTTATTTATTTATAATATAAAAATGAATCGCAAAATGTGTTGGTAAGCGCATAACTCAACAACGCCGGGACCAATTTGGCCAATTCTTTTTTTTAAATGTTCGTTGAAGTTCAAAGATGGTTAGTACTGGCAGAAAAATTCTAATAATTGCGGAAGAAAAATAAAAACAGCCATTTTCTTTTTCACATACAAAAGTTTTTTAACTAAAACGTAAAGTCAATTTGAGCTTTATTGCTATTGTATAAGCTATGTTTGCTTTGTGTAGGGTAGGGTAGTGTATGGTAGGGTAGGGTAGGGTAGTGTAGGGTCGGGTAGGGTAGTGTAGTGTAGGGTAGGGTAGGGTAGGTAGTGTAAGGTAGGGTAGGTAGGGTAGATAAATGTTTGGTGTTTTTATGGCAAAACAAAGTTTGTCGGGTCATAGAATAATTGTAATATGGTGGAGAGGTGATCTTTGACTTGTTTTTTGAATAAATATACATTTAGCGAATCACGAATTTTAGGTGGAAGTGAGTCCCACAGTCCAATTTACTTACCGATGAAAGAAAATCTTTCCATTTTCTCGGTCAACTTTTTGTGTTGAGTTTTTACAGCTCAATATTGTACGATTGTGAATTTTCTATATTTCGTTTGATGTGTGGTGTCGATAATGATAAATGAATCAGCGTCAAAGGAAGAGCATTAATTTCCCTTTGACACGCGAAACAATTCCGTCTTCTGTTCTCTCTTCTGCTCAGGGCAGTGGTCACCGTGAGTCCCGTAAGGTCAGACCATCAAGTGGGTGAGCTTCCACATGATCTCATTCCATTCACTTTTTACAACCGGTTTCACCAGGTTATCTGGTTGTCTCCGGGAGATGTAACTTCAGTACTCGGTGTAAGCAGATCGTGGAGAGTCTGATTTAGATGTTCAACTAGTCGAGAATAAACTTAAAATCTAAAATTAAGTATTCGTATGCATTTCACATCCTTCTTTGACAAATCTTTCACGATTCAAGCAGCCCGGTTGTGGAATGCATTACCTATTGAAATAAGACGAGCTCAAACACTGCCAACGTTTTAGAAAATGGTGAAGGAGCATTACCTTTCACTATAATTTTCATTCTTCTCTTTTCTCTGTTATATTTGATATATATTAGTATATTTTGTATATTGTATGTTTGTATTTTATGTTATTATGTCTAAGTAGTGTATTATTTATGTTAATTTGTACACTGACAGCTCTAAATTCTTCTCCTGTTGCTCAGTCCATCGAAAGGTTGTCTGTAAGAGATTGCCTAGTGCGATAAGACCGCCCATTGTACACTTGTTATTGTGAACGTTTGTCCTGTATGTTGTTTGTGGTGCACAATAAAGTAAATAATAAATATATTTTTTTGCGTCATCTAGTTAGATTTGTGTCTGTGTCAGAGGTGGAAGTGATCATCAATATGGGCTCAGCCATAAAACTATTGTGTTCATAAACATTACTGTTATTGGAAACTATTATGATGTTGTATGTCGAGGACAACCATGAATACAACTATATTTCATGGTACTCAATGACTCAAACCCAGTAAATATACTAGTTTATTAATACTAAAGGTATTAATAAACTAAACATATTGATTTCACGCAGTCTATCTGTTCACGCACACACATCCAAAACCATTGAACACACTACGGCGTCGTCAACGAGCGACGCGGCACGGCGGCGGCGCGGGGGCCGGTAGCACAGCAGCGTCTCGGCTCGACATTGCATCGTCTGACACGACCGCGCTTAGACATATACTTACCTTTTGAATATAATACTTAAATTGCTATAATATTGTAAACCACCTAATAAACCCATATACAGTCCACTTGCTTTCCTTTAACCTGGGCCTATTCATGGTCCTTCGAGCCGGATAAAATTATATAAATTTAAATCAAAGACTGAAAGCAAACAACAATAAAACAAATTCCCTGCCAGAGTCTGTGTTCCCCGATAGCTACAACCTTGGAGTCTTTAAGTGAAGAGTGAATAGATTACTTCTAAGTAAGCGGGCTACACCATTGACCACATCATTGTTTGCCATCAGCTGAGATAGTGGTCAAGTGCGAGCCTTTCAAAATATAAATTAAAAAAATAAAATAATCCGACTGCTTGAAAAGCAAAAAGTAAAAACACGTAAAAAAAGAGAAAATCATGCTGTGCAGTCGGAGGATACATATTTGCGAGCTGGCAAACCAAAACCAGATGTATTTTCCGACTGCACAGCATGATTTTGTTCTTGTTTACGTTTACGGAAAACGCACCGACGATACAGGAACAAATTCCTAGAGATAAATTTTTAGTTACTTTTTTTTCGAATTAGTTACGTTTAAACATATAAGTTAAAAATATATTATGTATTTTGGAAATACCTCTTAAAACCCTTTATTTTTATATCCCACACGACGGGTTACGAAGAAAAAAAAAAATTGGTCTCCCACAATATGGCGCCTGACATAAGAATCATCAAAATCAGCCAACGCGTTTGGTTTCTAGAACGCCACATAGGGACAAACATACATAGATTATTAAACACATTACCCTCCTTCGGCAGTCGGGTAAACAAATATATCTAAAGAAATACTATACGTTCTTTCAAATTGAAAACAAAAGTGTCAGTTATATTTAGTAATAAACATAAAAATAACATTACGCCTGCGTCCCCAAAGGGTTTGGCACCTATAGAATACCTACATTTCACGAGTTATGTATAAGCCCCATGGAAAAAATTGAGCGAACAGATTGAGAGCAGTGGTGGCCAGTGGTAACGGCTATGACTTACAAGTTGTAGGTTGTGGGTTCAAACCCAGACAGGTGCTTTACTTTTTGTAAATTATTTGATCACCACTGCTCTCAAAACGGTGAAGGAACACCGTGAAGAAACCGGAAAATATATAAGCCACAATGTGTTATTGTGTAATATAATAATAGTCATAGAACCCAGAATAGAAAAATACGAAGATATGTGATATCCACCAAAGCGCAATGGGCCCGCGTAGTGGATTACTGCCCATTCCCTCTCACAGAGAGGAGGCCTGTGTCCCAGCAGTGGGAACATTAAAATAATGATGAACATTGTAGTGATTATTGCCATCAACCAGGCACAAACCCAGACGCTGCTACCAGATGCTGCTACTGAGAAATTCCAAATGGAAAAACCCAATAACACTTTGCCCGACTCAGTTATCGAACCACGGACCTCATTCTCAGCGTAGTGCTAGCGACCACTAGACCAACAAGGCAATCATAAGGTTATAAACTCAAACACAAAGCATTTATTTCAATTAAACCTTACAGGCATATTATTAATGACAAGGAACTCTTTAATGATAATAGTAGTAAAATTATTCATTAAAAATATATTTTTAAACAAGCTTTTTTCTTATTCTTCTCAGCAAACCCTTTGATTTGATACCCATATCATGGCAGTGCACAAAAAATAACTAGTCCGCCATCTTAGGCCGTCCGCCATATCAGATTTAAAATGACGTCGATTAGCTTACCATGCATTGTCATTCAAACTAAACGTGTATGCAAAATTTAATCTTAATCGGTGGAGGATAACTGCCTTAAAATTCAGTTGCAAGATTTTACCCGAACAAACATACATGCACTGGATGTGCAAATAAAAGTTTGTAAAATAGGAGAGTATTGCAACATTCCAGTCGGTGTCCTATAATTAGCACATTATGACACATAGCTCCTAACTGCGGCACTAACATTCAACCTCCTTCGTTAAAATGTCGCACATTCTTACATACACAATATACAACCTGCTTTCAGTCAGCCTGGAAAAAAAGTTAACTCACTCAGTCCCGTCCTTAAGTTAAAATGTAACTATCTGATATTTGGCCGATTTTATTTAATTATTTAACCATTAATGTACACACACAGATTAAATAGCCAAGAAGAAGGAACAGAAAATAGGTACAAAGGTTTGCTTATTCCTAACGAAATCTTTTACCTTTTGGATGCCATTTTAATAAGCAAAAAATTCTCTATCAATCTGTCTTAGCAGTATTTTTTTTACTATTGATAAATTCCGAATAAAGTTTAACAAAATCTTCTATGTTTACTATTTTCCCTATCGCAGAGAGGAGGTCTGTGTCCCAGCAGTGGGAACATTAAAAAACCGGCCAAGTGCGAGTCGGACTCGCGCACGAAGGGTTCCGTACCATTATCGCTAAAAACGGCAAAAAAATCACGTCTGTTGTATGGGAGCCCTACCTAAATATGTATTTTATTCTGTTTTTAGTATTTGTTGTTATAGCGGCAACAGAAATACACATCTGTGAAAATTTCAACTGTCTAGCTATCACGGTTCATGAGATACAGCCTGGTGACAGACAGACAGACGGACCGCGGAGTCTTAGTAATAGGGTCCCATTTTTACCCTTTGGGTACGGAACCCTAAAAAGGCTGATAATGATGATAAATTTAAATAAATGATGATAATAAATAATGAGCCTTTTCGAAAGTGCGTAATTGGATCTATTTTTCGACACCGGCAAATCTCGCATATGATTTATAGTTTATCTAAAACTCAAACTATGATTTTGTCAGATAGTGGAATTATAGATTGAGTACGGCTGCATAGCTGTCTTGGCAACTTAGAAAAGGCTTTAATAAAACCTTCGTGGTACAAGATAAGCGAAGAAAAAGTTCTCAATAATTTTTCCTTTGTCACTATTCATTGCTGTTCGAAAATAGAATGTCACAGTTTTAAAATAGAGCATATCGAGTAATGGATGTCCTTTTCTAGTTGTGATAGTTTCGGCCAGTTATGCAGGCGAAATGCCGGTCCATTCAGCGATGACCGCCAGTGGATGCTGTGCCCGCGAGGTGAACGGACGTCAGTTGTGTTCCACGTTCTCCGAATTAGTTACGTCGCGAGTTCGGGCCCGTGTGTGAAGTGATCTGTGTTTTTTGAACTGATAGATTTTTGTACATTATTTTGGTTTGAATTTGAATGAATTTGTTAGTAACAGTTTGAATTTTGTTTTATAAAATATATTGTTTGGTGAATTGCTGAAAACTGCGCTGAAAATTTTCACCGAAACTTTCGTAAGTTTTTGCCATATTTTTATTTTATTTGATTATTTATTTAGATGTACGAATTTATTAAAATGTTATACTTTAGTTATGAATTTATTAAATACTGCAAGTTTAACCTTATCACTAGGTATAAGAATAAGTTAGTGACCTTTCAACAACGTAAAACAAGATGAAAACCTGTATTGTTCGCAGCACAGTTAATTTTAGTAAATTGTGCAAAAAATGTTAACAATTTCGTGATGATTATTATTTATTATAAGACTCTTGGACTTTCAAAAATAATATAACTCTTGAAAGTTATAAAAAAGTTTGTATACCTGGTTCAAAAAGAGGTGCAAACCGAGTGATACCTACTGCAAAACTTACCTCATTAACTTTAAGGGTGTGCAGCGCAAAAGTGAGAAAATAGAATTAAATTTTTCTGCCTAAAGGACATGCTAATAATTTTAAAAAAAAACAAGCCTCTACACTCGACTTCTTGAAAATGACTGTAACTTGTTATTTTCAATAAGTCAAGTGCAATTTAAGAGTATTCTATGAAAATCGGCAATTTTTTTTTTTTAATATTATTCTTTAATTCGGACAAGCAAAATCCACATGGGTTAGTAACAATGAAAAAAATATTATAAAAATCAAAAAACTCGACGGATGATAAATAATTAACTAAAAAGAGAAAACAAATGCTATTAAAATAGACATTTAATAATAAGGTAAAATATTACTACCAGCGGTGACAAAAGAAGTTTTGGTAGGTTACTCTATAATTTATGTTTGTCAAAGATGACAATCATAAGTGTGTACATTTTTATGTAACTGTGATTTATTCACAAATTAATTGGAGACAATTATATCAGTTTCTGGAGTTTTTTTGAGTTAAGTATGAGAATTTAGTCAAAATTTTCTTTAACTAATGTAGTTGGTGGAGAGCCGTTTTTGTTACCAAGGTAAAACAAATAAATTTTATAATTTACTAGCTGTTCCCCGCGACTTCGCTCCCGTGGGCCACCTTACTGGACCCGTTTTCAGGATAAAAAATAGCCTATGTCACTCAGGAATAATGTAGCTTTCTATTGGTGAAAGAATTTTTAAAATCGGTCCAGTAGTTTCGGAGCCTATTCGGTACAAAAAAACAAACAAAAAAATCTTTCCTCTTTATAATATTGGTATAGATTTGATCTTAATTTTAACATTCAATTACGCAACATGTTAAAGTGCAACTTACACAGAGATTCAATCAAACTGCCTAGCCTTTTCCTAACTATATTGGGGTCGGCTTCCAGTCTAACTGGATTCAGCTGAGTACCAGTGTTTTACATGGAACAATTGCCTATCTGACCTCCACAACCCAGTAACTGGGTAACACGATACCTTTTACAGAGAGACAATTGTGAAATTAAATGGCTCTATCTTATCCTAAATAAAAATCGTTCCCAATATCAAATATAGACCCGATTAATTGAAATCCCATCATTTATCAATACAATCTAGTACCAATATCATAGTCCTTTGGTAGCATACTTAATAGGACGCGGTCGCACAATATTGCCCAAAAGATAAATCAAACAACCACAACATAAAACAGCCGTCCTCAAGATATAGTGTCGCTATCTGAAAAAAAAATATTTTGAGGAAAACTGCGACATATCAATGTGGCATAATTGATGATGTTTATCAACTATAAATCATATACTAGAGTTTCCAGTGCCAAACAATAGATTTAATTGCGCAGTATCGAATGAGCTCATTGTTAGTTTATATCAAATAATATTATCAACAAGTAAAATTTCAAAAACCTCAGACACATTTTTATTTCATGCTACATTTTATCATTATTTTTATTATTATTTATGCAATTTATCTAGTAGTAGACACGCTTTGATCGACAATCTATTAAAAATAAACATATTTATGTTTTAATTAAATTCGTCATAGGTTATTTTAATATTGTACACTGGAAGCCTGCCCTCTATAATTGTAAAATTTCTCTGTCACTCTAGGGTTTGCTGTAAGAGAACTCAGCATTGAGTTAAGCTCGCCTTTGTACATGTACTTTATTATCAAATGTATGTAATGTTGTTTTTTTGGTGTACAATAAAGAATTAAGAACATCACGTAATTATGAGACGATACCTTGCGAAAACACCCCGATTCAAAAAGTAAAACGCCCATAACTTTAGAACGGCTGAATCGATTTTCATCAAACATAGCTAAGAACAGTCCCAACAATTAAATAAAATTGACAATTCAATTAGTAAATAATTAATTAATTTAATAATAATAATAACAACAAATAAATATATTATAAATAAAATATAATTTAAAATTAATGTATTTATAAACTAATAAAATATAATTTAAGATTTATTTATAAACGACTAGCGGACGCCTCGTGGGTTCACCCGCGTAGTGCCCGTTCTCGTGGAAATACAGGGATATAAAAAATAGCTTGTCACCCGGGGATAGCTTCCCAAAAGTCGAGGAATTTTTGAAATCGGTCCAGTAGTTTTTAAGTTTATTCGTTACATACAAAAATACAAATCTTTCCTCTTATAGTATTATTAAAGATGTTGTTAAAAAACTAGACTCGGCTAATTATCAGATAGTGACATTTTAGCTTAAGGACGGCAGACAAATAACAGTAAGTATTTTATGTAAATTCCGTCACATTACGCCTCTGCGAATGATCACTATTTGCAACTCAGCGCTGTATCGATTAGAAATTATTGGATCTTATCGTAACTTAGATTTTGAGTGATTGGCGGGAGTTCGTTTAGACGAGGAGCTTTTGTCGCCCATTGAAAGGCAAGAATAACTGTACGGGATAATTTGATATTGTCTTGCATGGTGTAGGCATTTTTACATAAGGAGCAGGACAGGAGATGGAGCATCGTCTGTGGGGTAGTTCCGCAGTCACACTGTGGCTGATTGGAGTACCCCCATCTGACTTACTTATGCCTACAGCGGCCCACTTGGCTTCGTAACCGGTTTAGGGAATTTTAGATGGGCCATGGCTGTTTATGGCCCGCTGGAAGCTTTTCTGCAAGCTCAACATAGTCAGTTGGAGGCGGGTATTCGAGAAGCCACTGTTTCTTGCGAGCTTTGCTAGGGCTGTTGTCTTTAAAAAAAAAGCTATAATTTGGCATGGATATACATATTAATCACGCCGACAAAGTGGTAAAATAAAATCATGTTTTTTTTGTGATACCCATTTTTCGATTTAGAGATCCATTTGCGTAAAATTAAGGTTTAAATTGCTAATTTTTGTTAGAGTCAAGTGTCCTCGCAGCCAGCTAAATGGTTGGTTTTGCGTGAAAAAAAAAACATGGTGATCATATAACGAAATTAAAAGGAAAACTATCATAGCTAAGTAGGCTTCACAAATTTACGAGTTATAATCGACCAACTTATAAAATATACTTGGAAAAGTAAAAAAAAGTATATTGATGTATTGCGACAACAGTTTTCGAAGGGCAAAGTTAATTTTATATCTTCGTTAGAGCAACGTTCGGTACTTTCATTGTTTATGAACGGTAGTAATGTAACTTATATATTTTGGTGAAAGTAGCTGTTTATACGGAACCCTCTGTGCGTGAGTCAGACTCGTTTGAGCTTTCATTCGCTAAAGGTGAAAATTAAAATCTTCATTTACAAAAACTCTGACGGTGTTGAAAAGTGGAGCGATACGTCACCCCAGATTTTTATAAATTTTATTCTTTATGATCATTTTATCGTTACCGACATAAACATGGATGAGTTGGGTAAAGAGTAATATGAAAGAAAAAGGAGTTAGTGATAGCAAGACGGTTAACAGGCATGGAAGAAGAAAACGTGATGCGCCGACCCAAGTAACATGAGAGGGAAGGCAGGAAGATACACGTACACAAGACTGTCACGCTCTTACCTATACTGTTTTTTTATTTCAATAAAATTACTAATTCGAAGCGAGAAACTCTCTACGTGTAAATGATCTCTTACAATAGGTAGTATTTTCGTGGGAAGTGAATATTAGTAATTGTAAATGATCTAGATTTAATTTATTTGGTGCGAGTTATTGCACCTGTCGGTGGGGACAATTTACTAAGTGGTTCTCATATTTTACGTGTCTGGCGCGATGGACATGATAAGACGACCAAATAAATAGTTAGTAATTTCGTAATTATAAGAAAAATATTTTAGTTAAACAATATCAAGAACCTTGTTAAAAATTACATTCGGTAGATTTTCTGAGTTTTTTGAAGGGAACGAGCCAGAAGGCAAACCTTCATACATTCTCGTAAGTCACTTTTTATCCGACTGCGGGAGGGTTTTTCGAGTGTATGTATGTATAAATATATGTATGTCTATTTCTATAACTCGCTCTATAGCCCAAACGGCTTGACGGATTACGACATATGAGGTATCGTTGGATTTGTCTCAATTGTGGGAGTGACATAAGGCTATATAATTTTAAAATATGGCGCTGCCCCTCCCCCCAAAAGGGAGTGGTACTATTTTCTTCCTTAACGTAACAATATGGATATCAAATGAAAGTTATTAATTAGACCATTCCTAAAATATATATAAAGTAACACTTTGATGCTACTATTTTGGCACAAATTGAAAATAAGCGTAGCTAGTGATAGTGGTCAAGTGGTCACGTTTGTTGTATGGGAGCCCCACTTAAAAAAATATTTTATTTTGTTTTTAATATTTGTTGTTATAGTGGCAACAGAAATACATCATCTGTGAAATTTTCAACAGTCTAGCTATCACGGTTCATGGGATACAGCCTGGTGACAGACGGACAGACAGGCAGACTGATCGTAGAGTCTTAGTACTAGGGTCCCGTTTTTAGCCTTTGTGTACGGACCCACCAAAAATAATTAACTGAAATGAGAAAGAAGTGCAATTAAAATAGACATTAAAATATATTATGGGGTGCTGCAAGCGGAGAAAAACAAGAATTATAGAGAAACCTACTTAACCTACATTTGTTTTTCTGAAGTCTAAATGCATGATTGTTTGACAATGTTCCTCATGCAAACACTATAGAACAAGATTACCACAATTATGTCATAACGGGTTATTTACTTTTAAATGTAGCAAGAAGCATACCTGTCCTGACTTTGTTGCTGAATTACAGAACATTCCCTATTGAAATGAATCTACGAATAGATTGTTTATCCATTTTAAAGCATTCAACAAAACATCGTTTTTTTACGGAAAGTTAAAAGTGCCAACAGATGCGTTTCATAATTATGTAAGAGAACTTGAGACTATTTTTATTCATAATTTTGAAAAAAATATGAAACAAAGGCCGGGTACTCTTTATTGTATCTTAAACCAAAAGAACCGTTCGGACATGATATATTGTAGGTTTAAGTTCAATTGTCCAGGAAAATTAGGCAATGTGAAATATAAGCACTGACAACTAGGCATTTACCTGAATATTCCTTAGTTAATAGATGGATATACTCAATCTGGCTGGGCATAAACCTATCACTATCTAAGACACATCTCCCAATGTCATCATCAATCTTGAATGTATTCACATTTACACTCAATGGTCGAAACTACGAAACTTCGAGAGCTAGAGATATTAGTCTGTTGCGATCCGAAGTATTGCAACCTGTATGACTGTGTGTGTCGAAATACTGGTGATGGACAAATATCGCCAGCCATCGACTCTCTCATAGGGTGTGTTCATATATGGCAAGAATCTCACCGCGCACTGATCGCGTTTGAAACTGGTTTTCACAACCGAAACTTCCTTACAAATATCAAGTTTTGAGGGAAAAATAAAGAAAACAATGTTATAGTCAGTCAGTCTTTATTTTTTTATCTTTTAATCAGTTAGTTGTGATTAGGTTGATTATTTGAATTTCAAATAATCAACATAACAACCCCTCATTTATTGAAAAAAAACTAGCTTCTGCCAGCAGCTTCACCCGCCTGAATGTCAAAATTTATCCCAAGGGAACATATTCCAGGGATCAAAAGTATCATATGTGCTATTCCAGACTATAATCTATCTGTGTGCCAAATTTCATCTAAATCCGTCCAGCCGTTTGAGCGTGAAGAAGTAACAAACATACAAAGAAACTCACAGACTTTCGTCTTTATAAAATTAGTGTGATATTTGCAAAAAAATACTCGCTTGGATGGAATTTAACGCGCCGAACATGACCGATCACAGCCCGAGAACTCCCGAATGCAATCCCAAACCTAACTTTCGGTCGGACACTACATCGCGTACGTGTCTAGCCCTTATACCAATACTTACATGATCAAGCAATTCGCGAACGTTCAACGTGTGAACTTGCCAAATCGCGACGCGTTTACAATGCGGTTGCAATTCATGCCCAAAGCGTATGTGGCATTGCTTTCGTATGGGCTGGCGTGCTATGGTAACACTTTTAAAACATATTTAGACAAAATCACAAAATTTCAAATCAGTTTCATGAAATTATTAGTTAATTTAAATACAAAAAACCGTTGTAAAAGTAGTGATCACGAAGATTTATTTTTGGAATGTAAAATGCTGCCGGTTCATGAGAGGTTAGTGTTGTCAGTAGCTTTAGAACAGTATTGTAGCAATGAATTTAAAATTAATATTATGCACACAAGATCTCAAAGGAATAATAATATAAAAAGATTTGTAGTGCCCACTTTTAATAATTATTATGGAAGAAGGTGTAGAAGTTTTTTAGTTCCAACTATTTTTAATGACCTTCCTTTAGATATAAACAGTAGTATCACAAAAGCATCCTTTAAAAAAAAATACACAAGTACCTCCTCATTACATTTAGTCAAGGTCTCATTATAGATAAGATAAGTTAAGAAATTTTATTTGTTAGTAAAGAATATATGTTATTATTATATACAAAAAATTAGCTAATACAAGAGCTAGGAGGTAATATTTAAATTGTAACAACGTTTTTCTATGAATAAACACTTTTTCATATATTTTTTTTTTTTTGTACTTTGTACAGTGACAAGACGCATAACGGACCAATTGGAAATTCTTTTAGAAAAGAACGGCAAGTCGGTAAAAACATTTCGCGCTCGTGTTAACGCACCTTTACTTGATACGCTCTTAACTATGAACATATATAATGTAAGATGCACAATATGTCGTGTTAGCTTCGCTTGAATGCTTCAATCGATTTTCGATTTGTAATCGGTGCTTTGAATTGTAAGATACTCAATCCCAGTAGGTATACTTAATATGCAATAACTGACATCTGGGACATTACGCTTTAGGTATTTCTTTTTTAATATTGATGGGCTCGCCTTTGATTTTCTCGCCTGACGGTAACCGATAATGTGGTCGAAACGCCTAAAAGTCTATTGAAAGATTTCAGACTAAATATTTGAAATATTAAAACTTTTTTACAAAAAAGTACTACCGATTGCCAAATAAAAACACTACAAAGTGAAAAATAACTTTATTTTTGGAAGTCGGTATCTTTGGTAAGTACCAATTTATTGCGTTATGGACACCGACTTCCAAAGAGAAATTTTTCACTTTGTAGATTTTTGCCGTGGTGCGTCTGTGGATGGGTCCATCTTTACATAGCGAGTTTCCTCCGTGCTTGCCGAGAAGCACCTCGGCTGTCATTTGAAGATCTTTGACAGTCGTTACGGATAGTCAGCAGCTTGAGATCAGACACCAGTCTTGCAATTTTGTATCGCGTTTGTCGCTCCATGTAAAACAATGGTACTCAGCTGAATCCGGTTAGACTGGAAGCCGACCCCAACATAGTTGGGACAAGGTTAGGCAGATTTTTAACCTTGATTGACTTAAGTATGCGATTTTCGTTTAGGGGAGTTTTGATCTAATACATGTAACAATTTTGACCCGACTGCCGAAGGAGGGTAATATGATTATCAGTCTAAGTATTTATATGTTAGTTTGTTCCTATGTGGCGTTCTAGAGACCAAAGGCGTGGGCCGATTTTGATGTTTCTTACGTCAATCGATTCGTCTTAACCTTGTGAGTGTTACTGGCCACATTAAAATTGAAAATAGAAAAATTGCGGCTTTTGGGCGCCATTTTGTGGGGGCCCAATCATTTTTTCCTCCAAACCCTTCGTGTGGGATATCAAAATGAAGGGTTTTAAGAGGCGATTTCAAAAATATACAACACTTATATATTTAAATGCACACAATTCGAAAAATAAATTTCAGGATACCTCTGGTTTTGGTCAGCCAGCTCGCGAACATGTATCCTCCCTCCGACAGCTCTTTTTAGTTCGCTACTTAAGCAGTCGGGTTTTTGTTTTTTTTTTTTATCTTAGATCAATGTTAGAATTCAAGTTTTCTACATAACATGAAAACAACTTCGTTTAATATTAATTACGCATTAAAATAAAGAAATGCAACATTAATTTTGTTAGTAAACGAGCACGGAGAGTGTCAGAGATGCGCTATCTATGCAAATCAGAGCAGTTACAATATTAACATCCACTCTGCATTCCGAGCTATTTATAATTAAAACAGTCTCATCCAACTTTCTTAATTAATAATAATTGTACAACTGCTTTAAATATCTAATACACCAATGAGTTTCTATGTAAATATAGACATCGATTTACATAAGACATTTAGTAGGTACATTAAAAAAGGCGTGAGTTTATGTATGTATGTATTAAAAAAAATTGATACAAGGGGCCAAAATTTGTCATGGGCATTTGTCAGGGGCCCAAATGGAATTGACGTTCGACCGAGGCGAGGGTGCTATGGAGCTGAGACTTGGCATACGACGTTTTTCAACACACAAATGAAAAAAAAAAAAAGGTTTGGGAGAAATGGCATACGTAATTCTAAAAAATAATAAGAAGCGAACTTAAAAGTTGTTAACAAGAAGAAAATCATGCTGTGCAGTCGGAGGATACATATTCGCGAGTTGGCTGACCAAAACCAGATGTATCCTCTGAATATTTAATATTTTTATTTTTAACTTTTTAGTTAACATTTGTTTTTTTTCGAATTAAGTACATTTAAACATATAAGTGTTCTTTGAAATGACCTCTTAAAGCCCTTTATTTTGATGCCCCACAGGACGGTTATGGAAGAAAAAAAAATTGGGTCCACAATATGACGCCAGAAAGCCGCCATTTTTCTATGCACATTCGCAAGTTTAAGACGAATCGATTGATGTAAGAATCACCAAAATCGGCCAATGCGTTTGAACTCTAGAACGCCACATAGGAACAAACATACATTCCTACATACACTGATAAACACATTACCCTCCTTCGGCAGTCGAGTAAATAAAGGAAGATATGGAATATAATATTTACGAATCGCAGTATACCTGCACCATACATTGTGATGTATAACAATCACAGAATGTAAATGTTTAACAATACAATAATTTCTTAGAAAAAGTGGACTGCCATGTTGGATAACTGGACGAAAGCGCAACTACTGTCCGTGGGAATCTAAGTTTGGTTGCATCCGACAAAGTGATATTGGGTTTCTGAAAATGGAGGTTGTCACTAGCTGCACAAGCAATCAGCACTTTGAGTTCGGTCGATGTCTTGTCCTCTTTCACATAGTTTAACTGCCTAAATGTGGGCTAAGATACACACCTTTTTAGAATGCAGGCTTAATGATATTATATTATTAGAATTACAAGTGAAACTCTTACAAAAACCTGACCCTGTCTGCAGTTTTGGGTATGCAATGATCAATAAGAGCAATGGGGGCAGAGTGCCCCGACTTACGTTTCGTAGGTCGTGGGTTTGAACCCAGGCAGGCGCTTTACTTTGTGTAAATTATTTGATCACCAATGCTCTAAAAACGGTGATGGAAAACATCTTGACTAAATCGGCATATCCTAGAACCAAATATTCAAAGACATGTGACATCCACCAACACGCACTGGGCCTGCGTGGTGGATTAAGGCCCATTCCCTCTCACAGAGAGGGGGCCTATGTCCCAACAGTGGGAACATTAAAAAGGCTGATGATGATGATGCATTATCAATGCTCATGTCTTCTCTATATGAGAAGAGGCCTTGGCCCTGCAGTGGATCTATAAATAAGCTAGTTTTATTACTATTAGTAAACAACCAGAATATTTCTCATTGTATTACTTTGCTATGGAATATGATAATCTTGCTTTTCCCCCGACTCCGCTCGCGATTCCTTGTCGCGATAAACATTGGAGTTAAAGTCGTGACCGACTCACTAATTCTATTTATGCCTCAGCTGAGTTCCGAACCTGGGACGTTCCGTATCGTATCGCGTTTCTCTCGGAATCCATATCTTTGTTGTGTAGTTGTTTACAAGCTGGGTTCGATTCTCAGGCTCGGGTAAAGATCGCGTGTTTTGTTTTCAGCTAGATTTTGAATTAGTAATTCTTTAGGTCCTTTTAGTTACGATAGACTTTATAAGGGTAGGATCCCACAACGAAATTAATTAGAAAAGAATTAAGGAAGAGTAGGAAAACAAAAACATAATTTCCACTGCCCTCCATATCAAGCAGAAGACAGAACAAACAAGGCCAATAGGCACAAAGGGTCGTTTACAACTGAATGGTACAAGCAAAGAACATGGAATGTCACAAGTTTTCATTTTTCTATTTTTTATGTGCTAGCAAATCGTTATATATGGTAGTTTTATTCTCAATCACTAACTTTTCTAAAAAGTAAACGTACCAGTAAAGAAAAAGGATAAAAATTACTTACTTCTTCTTCTGCGTTTTTCTCAAAATCTATTAATTAGGACATTACCTGTTTTTTGCCTGTACCCTTGAACTGGGATAAGCCCAGTAGTTGCCTAGCACCACGGATAAAAATTAACATTAATAATAATGGGTCTTAATAATGTGAGCTTTTATATTTTAATGCCCAATAAAAGGTTAAAGGGTGGTTAAGTCTTTAACCAAACCACCCTATTATTTTTGTCCGTTTCAGCTTGGACAAAAATGCTTACATATGTTCGGTTTGCTGGCGGATGTCCACTTGTTCTCCTCTACCGGTCTCATTTCTCAAACAATTATCGTAAAAATATTTGAGCAGGTTCGATTATACCATACGACTATGGTAATTTTCGTCGATACAGAATAAAAAAAAAAACGAAACTCGCGAGGTCTACAGCTCACAGAGCCAATAGTTTTCTTTAATTAATTTTATAATTACTTAGTTCTTATATATTTGAGTATGCAGTGCTTCATGTAGAGAACAATCAATTTAGTGCAATTTTTGGAATAAAATCTTACGTGGTTTGAGCAATATATTCTGCAACTTTCGAATACCGTTACAAACAGGTGACCATCATGCACGAAATTATCAATAAGTTTTTTCAAAGACGGTAAGTGATATAAGTGAGAGTGTGAGAGCAGTGGTGGCCCAGTGGTATCGACCGCGACTTACAAGTTGTAGGTCGTGGGTTCGAGCCCAGGCAGGCGCTTTACTTTGTGTAAATTATTTCATCACCACTGCTCTCAAAACGGTGAAGGAAAACATCATGAGGAAACCGGCATGTCCTAGATGCCCGCACTGGGCCCTTGTGGTGGATTACGGCTCATTCCCTCTAACAGAGAGGAGGCCTGTGACCCAGCAGTGGGAACATTAATAGGCTGATGACGTGATGTGAAGTGATATAAATAATTTGAAATTGAAATTACCACAAAAATAATTGAATCTAGTTCAATAAGTGGTCAAACCTGCCCCAACCATCACTTTATTAATGTTTTCGACCAAAATCGTGAGAAAACACAAGTTCATCTATTAAATTAATACTAATCAATTAATACTGTATCTCAATCTGTAGCTAATAAAATTCTTGTATCGCAAATACAGTAACATGTTTAATAGAATCCTTATCTATGGTAATTGTCTCTGGTCTAAACGGATCTAAATATTGCTAATTAATATTTTATAGATCAGCTGAGACTTGGCGTTATTTATGTGTTTTAATTATTTAGTATTTGCATACGGTTTATTGATACAAAATTATTGTTAGGTGGAATTATCGTCACCTTTTTGATTTCGAGTTGTTTCAGTGGTTATGAATCTTGTCAAGACAAAGAATCAAATCAAATCAAATCAAATCAAATCTTTTTATTGTGGGCATAGGTTATACAGATAGATCATTCATAATATAACATATTATATTCATAGTCATTACTAAGAGTTTTTTTTTAGTTGCACAGAAAACATTCCATACAATACCTTTTTTTTCGATTCACCCTTGCGTTTTTAACCCCCTACGGAAAAAGAGGGCTGTTATAACTTTGAAGTGTATTTGTGTATAATAATACGTGTATTTGTGTATCTGTCTCAGGCGTCATAGTTCTTAAAGAGATGAACCGATTTTTATTTAAAAAGTAACTTTATCGAGAGTGTTCTTAGCTATGTTTGATGAAAATCTGTTCAGCTGTTCTAATGTTATGGGCGTTTAACTGTTTGAATCGGGGTATTTTTGCAAGATATCGTGTCATAATTACATGTTCAATAGATTGTCGATCGAAGCGTATTTACTATTAAAAAAATTATGTATCCTGAAATAAAAATGAGACGGGGGTTTTTTAAATTGTTAAATTTTACTTGTTATTTCTATTTCACCCGTAATTTAAAGAAATATCTGCAAACTTTTAGTAGTAAACATTTTAGGTAAGTATAGGTATACAGGACGATTATAATAATGAATGCTTCCCCAAACCACCGTGAAGCCGCTCTAAATTAATTAAACACCTTTACAGCTATAAATAATTAAGCAAATTATAATAAAGTTGATAAGGAAGACTTGTCTTGATTATAACCGGAGTGTAAACTGTAACAGTTAGCTACATCCATATTTATAAACTTAAGAATGTTCGGAGTATCGGAAGACGATCAATTTGTCGTGAGAATATTTTACTGCAGCGTTGGAGATACGGTGTGTTAGGTAATAGGACCTAGCCAACCGAGCTCTGCTCGGGTAAAAATAAAAAAAACCGGCCAAGTGCGGGTCGGACTCGCGCACGAAGGGTTCCGTACTTGGTAAATTGCGGTTTACGATTTATGACTTACTAGATCTCGTTCAAACCAATTTTCGTTGGAAGTTTACATGGTAATGTACATAATATTTTTTTTTAATTTTATCATTCTCTTATTTTAGAAGTTACAGGGGGGGGACACACATTTTACCACTTTGGAAGTGTCTCTCGCGCAAACTATACAGTTTAGAAATCATTTTTGAAGACCTATTCATAGATATCCCACACGTATGGATTTGTTTTTTTTTTTTTTTTAATTTCAGTTTCAAGTATGGGAACCCCCAAAATTTATTGTTTTTTTTCTATTTTTGTGTGAAAATCTTATTGCGGTTCACAGAATACATCTACTTATGAAGTTTTAACAGCATAGTTCTTATAGTTTCGGGCAAAAGTGGCTGTGACATACGGACGGACAGACAGACAGACATGACAAATCTATAAGGGTTCCGTACTTTGCCATTTGGCTACGGAACCCTAAAAATACGACATTTTCTAAAAATTAAACCTAGCTAGATCGATTTATCGCCCTCGAAACCGCCTGCATACTAAATTTCATGAAAATCGTTGGAGCCGTTTTCGAGATTCAGATTATATAATATGTATATACAAGAATTGCTCGTTTAAAGTTATTAGATAGATAGGGAAAATGGTTTAATGGCTTTGTGCAAATAAAAGTAGGTATACTCGGTAAAAACCGGCTAGAAAAAGGAAAATCAATACAAAAAATGCCTAGGTTTTTCCTAAACATATTGGGTCGGCTTCCAGTGTTACTGAATGCTGCTGAATAGATACCAGTATTTACCCGGCTGCAAGGAAAGGGTTATGATTCTCGCGGGTAGCCTGTATGTATTTGTGTATGTAATATTCTTTATTACCTCGTATCTTTCAAACCACATGACGGATTTTTATAATTAAGACATCGCTAGAGGTCTTGGCCGCCAAAGTGGTCTTAGATAAGTGTCGTAAAAAAAAAGAATTTGGTCGGATTTTGGACGCCATATTGTAGGGGTTGCAATTTATTTTTTCTACGAAACCCATCGAGTGGGATACCAAAAAGAAGGGGTTTTAGAGGTGATTACGAAAATATATACCACTTAAATGTTTACAGAAATGTGAAAAAAAAAGGATATACAGGGTGTTTGGAAGGGAGCTGTACATACGCCTAGGATAGAAACTAGGGATAGTCTGCTACCTACCCCCGCCCATTATATTGACCTTGGCCTCAAGGTTTTTTTTTAATTTATTTTTATTTTTTATTTGACTTTTTTGTGATTTTTTGACTAAAACTACCTGTAGCTCAAAATCTATCCATGGGACCGGTCGGCTAATGGTCTTGTTTTAATCGTTAGAGTCTTAGGGTCCTGCAAAAAATTATTTTACACCAGAAAATTGTGGAGAAGAAAAGTTATGGGGCCTGAAGTACCATAGTAAGGTAAAGAAATAATTTTAAGGGCAACTTTCTATGGGGTTTAAAAAAAACTAACAGGGTTGGAGTTCTTCTGATTTTTTTAAAACATCCTCAGTCCATGCCCTTTCTAACGATATGCTAAAAGTGTATTTATCACTTTTAGTTTTAAAGTTATTAATTAATTTCCGCAACTAGGGCACTTTTACCACCACGAGTCGACATTTGTAAGACAAATGTAATTTCCAGAATTTAAACCAGTTTGGCCTACAGTTGGCAAATTTGTTGTCTCACTCTTACACGAGAGCAACATGTAAGAGACAAAACATGTCATGTCATGTCTCTTTCGCTCTTGGGTCGACGGGGCCGGGCAGGTAACTCGTTGGGGTCTTTGTTAGTCAGTCGAGATTTACCCATCTTAGCTAACTTACGTACTTGCCGTTACGACGCTCCACTGTTTTCGTTAATTTTGTTGAGTTTGTTATTACTTCGTTTTTGTTAAGTTTTGTTATTTGTTACCTTGTTGTTGGCAAAATGGCTGGATTTACCAGTGAAGAGTACACCGACATGCTGGTGGTGTATGGAATGGCTGATTGCAATGGGCGCGAGGCACGGAGGATTTATCAAGAACGGTATCCTAACCGGCGAGTGCCTAACCACCAAACGTTTGGCTCAACTTATCGGCGTCTGCGAGAAACCGGAAATTTAAATTTCCGGGAACCAGCCGTGAACAGATTTCAACCAAATTTGGCTGCGGAAGAACGCATATTGGCTGAATTTGAGGAAGATCCGACCAGAAGCGTAAGAACCGTAGCCCGGACGCTTGGTTTAAGCGTGTGGAAAGTCTGGTCGGTTCTTCGCGAAAATGGACGTCATCCTTTCCACTACACCCCTGTTCAAGGTAATTTTTTACATAAAGTTTTTGTTTTTAGCTCTTATGTAATGAACTAGCATGTGAATTTCATAGGCAATTTTTAAATTAACATGAGCATGTGTGTGAGAGAGAGAGAAATGGAAAGACAGAGATAGCAATCAATGTTACATAGCTACTAATTCATAAGGAAACCGCTAACGTTGATATTTTTATTGTTTTAGGCTTAGAGGATAACGACTATGCAAGAAGGGTGGAGTTTTGCCGCCACTTGCTCCATACGGACGTGGAAGAAATTAATTTTTTACGGAGTATTCTCTGGACTGACGAGTCCAAGTTTGACAAGGAAGGAATTGTAAATTACCACAATCTCCATCACTGGGCACCCAGAGATCAAAACCCGAGAGTCAAGAGGCACAGAGGTTTTCAACGAAGGTTCTCCGTGAACGTATGGGCAGGCGTCATCGGTAATCGGTTGATAGGGCCGCACTTTTTGCCAGACAACCTAAACGGGCAAAACTACTTAGATTTCCTCGAAAACGATTTGCCTGATTTAGCGGAAGAAGTGTTTGACGAAGATCGGCCCATAGTCTTCCAGCACGACGGCTGTCCTGCTCATTGGAGCCTAGCAGTGAGGGAGCTTCTGGACAACTGCTTTCCTAATTCTTGGATTGGTCGGGGTGGGCCAATTCCCTGGCCCCCAAGGTCGCCGGACCTTACCCCACTCGACTTCTACGTCTGGGGAAGGGCGAAAGAGTTGGTGTACGCAGAAGAAGTACCAACAAGGGAGGTTCTAATTAACAGGATCCACGCCGCATTCGATACAATGCGCGAGGAACTGCTGCTTAGAACGGTGACCGTGGAGATGAGGAAGAGGTGCCGAGCATGTTTACAGGTCAATGGTCATCAATTTGAACAAAATTTGTAATTAATTAAAATTAGTAATTAATTAAAATTTGTAATTTAATGACATTAGTCATTACCAAATTTTTTGTTTCATTTGCCATCCTTTTACGATCGAACACATTTAATTTTCATTAGTTGAAATTTTTGCTTGAAGTGCCCTAGTTGCGGAAATTAATTAATAACTTTAAAACTAAAAGTGATAATTACACTTTTAGCATATCGTTAGAAAGGGCATGGACTGAGGATGTTTTAAAAAAATCAGAAGAACTCCAACCCTGTTAGTTTTTTTTTAAACCCCATAGAAAGTTGCCCTTAAAATTATTTCTTTACCTTACTACGGTACTTCAGGCCCCATAACTTTTCTTCTCCACAATTTTCTGGTGTAAAATAATTTTTTGCAGGACCCTAAGACTCTAACGATTAAAACAAGACCATTAGCCGACCGGTCCCATGGATAGATTTTGAGCTACAGGTAGTTTTAGTCAAAAAATCATAAAAAAGTCAAATAAAAAATAATAATAAATTAAAAAAAAACCTTGAGGCCAAGGTCAATATAATGGGCGGGGGTAGGTAGCAGACTATCCCTAGTTTCTACCCTAGGCGTATGTACAGCTCCCTTCCAAACACCCTGTATATATACGCATTTTTGTAGTTTAACGTCATACAGGCAACTATGGTATATTGTATAACATGGTATGACGTTATACTACAAAAAATGCGTATACGTATATGCGTAAAAAATGTTACTGATACTGTCACCCACACCATGCTACAGCGCAAAGAGTGTAAAGAGTTGTAAATAAAAAAAGTTTATAAAATCAACAAAAAACCCGACTGCAAAGCTGTATACAAGAAGAAAATCATGCTGTGCAGTCGGAGGATATTTATAGTTTTGGTTAGCCAGCTCGCGAATTATTACTAACTTTTTTTTTTATATAGAGCGAATGCCTATCAATCTAAGTGCCTACCCTTTTCCGAACTATGTTGGGATGGGCTTTAAGTTTAAGTCTAACAGAAATGACCAGCGTGAAAACTCAGAATAAATTAAACGCGGATTAATATAACCAGTGCCGTATTCGGGTAAAACTTGACGATGAACTTACTACAAACACCTGTGTTTGCAAGTGAAACCACAGAGCAAGTCTAGTTCATATTCTACGAGTAATGATATTCACCGTCAGTGATTAATTTGATGTCATATTTTGTGCTAGTTCTCGTAATAAATGGACGCGTATACGCAGATTGTAGATAATAATAAATTAATACATCTTTGCTGAACAGAATTGTAATTAAATCTGTGTGATAGATTCATTATTATTGGTGGTAATCAAATTTAAAACTATGGTAAAGGGATTTTCGTAAAATACAAAAATAATGGTGACTGTTTGGAACCAAACGTTTCGTTTCCTTTTTATTTGTTATTTTGTTGCAACACTGTGTCAACTCGCTGTCATCGATTTGACAGCTTTTGATTAAGTTGACAGTTGACACTGGACTCGTAAAAGCGTGATTGCCGGCGCAAGATGTGACGATTCGGTCTAGACCTGGTATTTTGTTTGAAATTGATTGTTAGCCAGCCGAAATTGTAATCGCCGTCCGTGAGTGGTATTGTGTGTCGACTGTGCATTTTTGTGTGTATATTTCACGCGCGGCGAAGTATTCTGACGGGAACGTGTGTCACAGTCTGGCGGGAATACCCCCAGATCACGTCTGTTGTCTCTTCCGAATTTATTATATATATTTGCCTCTTCCTAATCTCACGACCTGACACGGAATTGCACGAAGGCCAGGGGAGTACCACGAGGACAAGGGTAAGTGTATATTTGCAAGTGTACCATATTCACTTTCCAACTTCGGTAGCCCAAGAAACAGACCCCTAGTGACCGCTGCTGCGTATCGCAGTTTCGCAGTTATAGCCCTTGTAGGATCCAGGAGTCGCAATATTAAATTAAATTTAAATTTATTTCAAATTCAGACAATTTTGGAGTCTATTCTTTGTTAGTACACAACCTTATAATTAATATTAGTAATGACACAAAAACAATTTAATGAACGTATAATAATTACAGGGATCCAAGTATAAATTAAGCACAATTTCGAATTACAATTAAAGTCTCAAAAAGTAAAAATATCACAGAATTAAAATGTCAAAAAAAAAATTAAATTTATAAAATATCATAAAATTAAAATGTCAGAAATTTGAAAATTAAATATTGCTATGGGCCCCAGTGTTCGGCTCTTGGCTTTGTGATCCAAAGGCCTGTATTCAACAGCGACTCTACTAATATAAAGTAAAGGATTGATTATGGTAACCCTAGCAATAGAGAAAATAACTCTAAATTAAAAACTGGCCAAGTGCGTGTCGGACTTAATATGGCAATAAGTAGCATCCTCTACGGAATAGTTTATACATAGCAATTTCAGATGAGAATATTTTCTTGTTTCATACTTTTTCGAATGTGATTTTTTAGTAGTTGGTTTTTAGTTTTTTTACTTATTTTTATTTTAAAGTTTTTTAGGGTTTTTTGCAGAGCTAAATCACATTTTCTCTTTTTTTCTGTTTAGGGTTTGTTGTTTTACATGTATCTAGATAATGCATGAGTTACAAGAATGAACTTTGTGACGCCGTAGTCTGGTAAAATAATAGTTTTCATGACTTTGACGGGATATATCTCGCAAACGGTACGCTTGGCAAAAATATGATTTACCAAACCCTACCTTCATTTTAAAAACCCTGTTCCATTATACCTCATAATATGATGGGGTGGAATATTTATTTTTTGTTTTTGATTTCGTGCCCTCCAGTGGTTCATGTTCAATTTAATGTGACGTTTTTTAGCCTATAAGCAGCGGACAAACAAGACGCTGCCAACGACACCTCATTTGTCATATTATGATAAGCATTTTAGAAATTATGAGGCAACAGATGAACATATATACTTACATACATAAATAAATATATACACACATACCGGTCAAAAAACATTTTTGCTTCGCCGTAGTCGGGTATTAAAAACTTTCTAATACTTCAAGTTAAGCACAATTTTTATTTATAAAAGTTAATATCGACATTGGTTTCATACATTTTATGTGATGCGTGCACAACTAAACAGACAAAAAGACAAATTTTAAAAAATGCTGTAAATTCTTCGATTCTGCTTGTTATTCTTTAACAAATACACTTCTATTACACACAAAAATAGCCAGTATTTTTTTTTTAAATAATTTCGATGTACTAAAACGACTTTTCTACAGATTTATTATAGGTATTGATTATGCGAAGGGTGGATGGATGTATGTTTATTACTCAATCACGCCAGGACGGCTGAGCGGGTCTAAATGAAATTAGGCACAGAGATATATTGTAGTCTGAAATAGCATAGGCTACTTTTCATCCCGGTATAATGTACCCTTGGAATAATTTCACTTTTCCCTTTGCAAGCTGGTAAACACCTATAAATCCGAAAACACTCCTGTCCTAACAACGTCAAAAAAAAGTTATCACTGCCAGTAGATAGAGCAACAAGAAGATATTATGTTAATACGAGTACGCTTAATACGAACCAGTTCTGACGAGTTCACACTCGGCGCTAATGTAGCGTTCATTAATTACTTGAACTTGTCACAACACGCCGCAGTAATCAGGCTAACAGGGGCGGGACACTAGTGGTAGGCGTCAGATGTTTTTTTTAAAATCTATGTTATGTGTTTTTGTGATATGATGTTATTACAGAATTAATTAGGTTTCTAATATTGTAACAAGGAGTTTGGTTAGGTACAATTTTAAAATTTTATAATTGATGCAAATAATGTGGTTTATTATTATTGATAAAAAGTATTAAGAAACTTTAGAACCATTTTAAATGTTGACTTTACTTACTTAAGAAAAGACAATTTTAGTTTATTTTGAGTGAAAAGGGATGCATACTGAGATGGTGCCAATAGAGAATTATGGACGAAAAAGACATGCTTCGCCGATCCCAAATAATTTTGAAAAATAAAAAGGAAGGTTACAGGGCTTTTTGGCGAGATTTTTTCGATTTAATTTAAGTGACTGTTTTAATTATTCGCAAATTGATTCCTAGTGAACATTGTGATGAAAAAATGATATAGTTTTGTGTCTCAAGTGTTTAGGCAACTGGAGAAAATTCGGCACTATTGAAACAGGTGCTATCTTGGAAAAGTGTGGCTGAGAATTTTATGGTACTAATGACTACCTAGTAGACTTGACTAGAAGACCGACTCAATATATTTGCTACCAAATATGCCAAAAAACATTGTGATGTGTTACATCTGCATTCTAATTTAATTTTTTTTTTGTGCAAGAAGACTATAATAAAAACTAAAGGAATTAAACGTGACACTGGTTAAAAGCACAAACCGTGCGATGCCAAAAATTATATAGCAGTAAAAATAAACGAATTGGAGATGTGTTACAGTTGTCAAAATGAATCCTTGTGATGAAAAATGAAAAATGTTTGTGACCCCTGGCGCTTTGCGGCATAGGAACAACACGTAACTAATGCTTCCTCAACGAAATAGAATTAAAGTGATAATGTTTACATAGTTACACATCTTGTGTCGAAATATAGAAAACTACTGATTGGTATACTTTTCCGGCACTTTTTAAAACGATTTAGATAATGCCTTAGTTAGGTCATTTCCTACTTTCTTTTTTCCAAGTTCACTAACCGTTTTGAGCATTCGACATTAATACTAAAATAAAACAATAAAATAAACTCGCTCAAAATGTTGTCAACCTCTTTGTTGTGACAAAGAGGTTGACAACATTTTGAGCGAGTTTTAGCGAAAAAATATAAGCTCTTAATTTTATTACTGGCCATATAATATTAAACATAGCTTTGGCAATAAAAAGTCAATTTAAGAGCAAGTTCTGAATCACTCCCACGTACAATTAAAAGTACATAAACTCCCAATGGACTGTTGTGTAAACATTACATAAGATAAACGTAATATATTCATGTACATTTGCCAAACTTCTCGATCAATTAACCAATACATACTATACTCTGTTTACGCTTTGATTATTTCTTAGAAATAATCGGAATTTAGGAACACTTGATAAGGGTGATATCACACTGGTTGAGCGATGCGAGGTTAGTCGCTGTAGTAATTTTTCTAGCCAAATGGGGTATCCTTAAACTATCCCAAACTCGGTCCCAGAATGTGGCTACATTGTGGTAGGACACAACTTGAAAACACACACTTAAAAAAGAAGGCGAAGCGATGCGATCTTCAAGATGCATTACTATGATTTACAATATCATTTAGGATTTCCGTTTAGGCGCCTATTCTTTTTCAAATTCATTCATACTATTCCTCTTTCATGCCTCTCGTTCTTTGATTCTTTATTCTTTATTTCTCAGGTTCTTCTTGCTAACATATTGTATACAGTGGGTGGGACTCAAACTTTATTTAAATAATTATGTGCATACTTTATTTATTATCAGTAGGTTAAAACGCAAAAAAATATACAAAAAAGTGCTATTGATTACAGAATATACAAAAGTGCTGTTTATTACAAATATGCAAAAACTGCTGTTTATCACAGATATTAGATAAATTATGCCTTACAATAGATAATCTGTTTTCTTAGGTACTACCACAGTGCACCGTTTATCATTGCAGTTTTGTACGTGCTATTTTTATGCTTCTAAGAAAATATTATAATAATACTTGTGCATAACATCACACTGTTTCTCCTGAAGGACTGGTAGAGGTTTCATTTAATTTATTCATTCACAAACAATTAAGGACGCGTTCCCACTATGTCGTAACGACTAATTTATCGTTATTTTTCGTTCCTTCCTTTCGTAGACGACAGTAAATTGTGTCGTTCTAAATGTGAACACCTCCATTTAAACATATAAGCCACGACACTTAAAACTACACGATTATCTGTCGTCACGACACGGTGGGAACGCGCCCTAACATTGTGTCGAATATTGGGTACATAGTTACAAGAATTGGTGGAACATAATTGCAGTAAAATTATCACTTGAAGATTAATTAAATTATTGTAGCCATTTGTATATTGATTTAAAATATGTTACACAGCATGTATTGCTGGCTAGTAAAATTAACAAATATATGTTGCAAACTATAATTCAGAACTATAATTCAGCAAGATAATTCATATATGTCACAAACAATTAGCATATCAGTTCAATACAATAGATTTTACATGCAAATATTATGTCAAATTAATCAATTTTGTCAAAAACCAATTTACAGGAATATCGATTCATTCCAATATATCTCACAAGTAATTATAATGTCAAATCAATCAATATATCACAATCATTATTAGAACGCCAAATTAATACATACAAATTTAGAATATTCATTTTTTTTTTAGAATTGCACCAGTTATGTTTCGTCAAGTTTCGTTCCTTGTATTAGGGGCCTAGCCTATAGCAATATGCCATCATTATATGAAATATCATTTCTTAAACGCCTAGAATGACTATAGCAATTGATGGTTTGTTACGGGCCGCTTGAACTGTACCAAAGAACTATAGAGCTGGAGACTTATAGCACTGCTAAAGCGTCACATTCCGTGGTTTATTAGCTTTATGTGACAACGCCAAACACTGCGCCAACTCAATAACTCCCATTATCAATTAGCGCGAGCTGACACAAACTAAAGTAAATGCTTAACCTTTAGACAGTGTCTAATACGCGCGACAAGTTATGTCTGAGCCGCCTTTATGTACAGACAGGACACGTTTCAACCATTCATATAATTTGTGGAATATTATTGGCGACTGTTGAATATTTAGTGGGTGCGACCACAGACGTAAATCTAACTAGATATCACAAGTACCTTTATCTGTATGGAAACCAAACGAAAAGAATTACTTACCGATGAAAGAAAAAGTTTCCATTTTCTCGGCCTACTTTTTTTGTAGAGTTTTTACAGTTCAATAATTAGGCATTTTTCTAGATTTCGGTTGATGTTTAGTGTCGATAACGCCAAAGGTCTATCCACACATATCAGGGCCGTGCCAGGGACGTGGACGGACGTGGTGTGTACATTTTATATGAAGTCGTTCACACACGTCCGTGCACCGGCCGTACACGGGCCAGTGACGAATCTTCGTTGCCTAGGCCCGGCCCTATCACGGCCCGGGCATGGCCCTGATATGTGTGGATAGACCTTAAATGAAAGAGCACAAAGTGGCAGCATTGCTCTCTCTTTTACTCCATTTTTTGACACGCAAAGTACATACATATGCATTATCGCTCGTCTTATTCGTTTTCTTATTTTTTTTGAAGGAAGTGTCTGTCTTGGGCATTTTGATGGAGTCACTGATGAGCTGCTTCCATGAGGGTATTCCGCGAAGCACCTGATTAAGTGCACCTAAAGTATTCCTCAAAGCGCACCCACGGTGAAACATAGAGAAGAGCTTATAGGATTCGTAAAAATGACGTAAAATTCAACTGTCCTAATTGTTTACTCATTAAAACTACCAGGAAAGCAGAAAACAACTGGAACTAGGTGCTTAAGCTAATAACTACATAGCTCACTTATGGTAAAAATACAGGTTTTGAAATTGAATCATTTGTTGTTTTGAAAAGTACCAGGGTGACAGAAATTAACAGAAAATAGGTGCCTAAACGATCTCAATAATTTATGCACCAACGATTAAACACAAAGTGGAATATAATTTATTCGTTATAATTCACTAAATCGATAGAAGTCTTCCCCCATACACGGCTTCGGCTCTTCTCAGTGTAGTGGTCACCGTGAGTCCTGTAATCGCCCTGATCTGATCAGACCAGCAAGTAGGTGAGAATCCACGCAGCCTCTTTCCATCCACCTGTTTCACCACAACCTGTTTCCTCCAGGCTGTCCGGCTGTCTCCGAACAATATGACCAAAGTAACTCAGAACTCGCTAGTATCGTGCAGAGTTTGGATCCGATGCTGAGCTGGTCGCGAATGGACTTATTAGTAGTGGTTTGCTGTCAACGCCAACACCACATCTCAAAGGCCTCAATACGGCAATGCGCCATCGGTACATGGTGGGCATCCCGCCCATACGGTCAAAGCGTTATGGGAATACTTTCATTTTGTGTAAAGCTAAGGAGTGGAATTCCCAACTGAAGTCTTTGTTTCCTGTTTGCTACAACCTAAAGGTCTTTATGTCAAGAGTGAATAGGTTACTTCTAGGCAAGCGTGCTTGACTGTCAACCACATCATCACTTACCAGTGAGATAGTGGTCAAACGCAAGCCTAGATTAAAAAAAAATGCTTTTTCCATCTGTGCCGAGGATCGCGTCATCTAGTTAGATTTACGTCTGTGGGTGTCTAATGTGGGTACCTTGGGTTTATGGAGACAGATATCGTGTTGGTATTGCCGTGTTCATTGAATTAAATCTAGCATCAACATCAATCATATAAAGTTGTGAATTTATAATATTGTTATTGGCTTGTGGCGTTTGTTTGTTTTTAGTTAGATCCTGTTTACGACACTTCAACAATGGATTTGCGGTTCCAGTTGCAAGTAGGTTATTGTCGACCGATGAAATCAACCTTTCAGAACGCTTCATTGTGAGGCATGCCAACCTTTAGAACTCGACCTAGCTGCCTGGCGGATGCGAGATGGACTAAGACTGAAGTTAACAATACTTTTACCAGAAAACGATATCCCGATCGATCAGATTCCCGTCAAATGATGTCAGCAACAATGTTTTCAATAACCATTACTCGATTAGAGATACATTTGATCAAAGATATTTTAAAACTAGCTTCGCCCAGCGGCTTCGCCCGTTAAATGTGTTTTATCATCCCAAGGGAACTTTATACTGGGATAGGATAGGATAGGATAGACCACTTCTCCGCACTTAGACTCGCATTTGGTCCGTTGTACGTGCAGGCCTCGTCTCTGTGAGAGGGCATGGGCCGTAATCCACCACGCGGGCCCAGTTCATGTTGGTGTATGTCACATGTCTTCGAATTTTTGGTTCTAAGACATGCCGGTTTCCTCACGATGTTTTCCTTCACCGTTTTGAGAGCAGTGGTGATTAAATAATTTGTACAAAGTAAAGCGCCTGTCTGAGTTCGAACCTACAACCTACAACTAGTAAGTCGCGCCCGTTAACACTGCGCCACCACTACTCTTTTATACCGGGATAAAAAGTATTATGTACTATTCCTAAGTATAATCTATCCTAAGTATATCTGTGCCAAATTTCATCCAGATCCGTTCAGCCTTTCTAGAGTGATTGTGTAACAAACATAAATCTATCCATCCAAACTTTGACATTTATGATATTAGTAAGATAATTATGCCACCCATTATAATTACGTTTTTTTTCGTGATATGCCTTCTCACTTCCGAGATAGGTTTAATGAATACACCGTGTATTTAGCATAACTAAAACCAGTCTAGCCGCACGGGCAGATAAAATTTCAAATAATTTTATTTCAAATTAAGCCTGACCAAACTCGTAGATGTCGTGTCGTGTCGTGCATACAAGCTAACGTGCAGGCAGGTCAATATCAAGAGTCACTGAATCTATTGAGAATGGGATTTACGAGGTGCAACACTCGGTGTTCCAAGTATGGTGGGGATAACTAACCCCATTGATTTCCAGTTTACGTTTCAATCACGCAATAATTTTGCATCCCGGTCGCAGATAATATAATACTAGCATACAGATGCCTCATCCCATACAAAAAAACCGTGCCGACGACGTAACTAGCGTTTTTCATATGGTTATACCGATTATGTTTTGTAAATCGATCGCGTTCGGTTCCGTTCCACGGCGATAGATGGATCACCATCTATATCCGTGGAACGGAATCGAACGCGACCGATGTTCAAAAAATAATCAGTACAGTACGTCGGGATAGTTTCTTTGTATGGGATGAGACACCACTGTCCCGGTATAATGTTCTGCTCTAATTAAACATATCTTTATTTAAAAAAAAAACTAAACTCACAAGGTTTTTATACGCGCGTATAAAAAACGCCACGTGTGACCAGTAATCTAAACGTATAAAAACTCGTCCATTTCATTAAAGTATTAGTTGACCCCCGCGGCTTCGCTCTTGTCAACAGGCTAACTACCTACCCACGTATGTACCCACCTGCCCTATCGATCAACCTACCTACCCTATCCTATCCTACATACCTACCTACCCTACTTACCCTATCCTACCCACACACCTAACCTACCTACCTACCTAACCACCTACTCGTCCGCTACCCTACCTACCAATTTGTTAAACTTTTTTATATTTGAATAAATACGATTGTCACCAACTTTTGTTTCTACCACCGATCTAAATAAATTTTAGAACACTAAACTGCACTAAGCTGCTACTGTGACGTAACTATGATAGTTAGATATATTCTCTAGCAGCCTTTTTTGTAGTTAATAATGTGTAATTAATCTTGTAGTACATATTTTTTACTTATCATCAATAGTTGTCTCAGCGCACGCCAAATAATGAATTTTATGGGACAAACATTTGCTACATTGGGTTACATTACTGCAATTTTCATAACGAACTTCATTTTTTTTTTATTATAGCCTATGTTAATTGGGAATAATGTGACAGCTTTCCATAGGTGACAGAATTTTTTAAATCGGTCCAGTAGGTTCCGAGCCTATTCGGTACAAACAAACAAACAAAAAAATCTTGTTATAGAAGAGGCAATTTTTTCCTGAGATAATAGGCGCTCACAACAAATTAAGAAGAAATTTCCCTGTTCAGAACTGTACATACTAAAATAACTATTATATTACATTAAGATAATTATCTCTATCAAGGCTCATCCTCAACAAATTAATCTCACTAAACAATATAACTCTCTCGCACTAATTTATATTGAATTTAACAGCGGTTTCACTAAATATCTATGTCTAATGTAATAACTCGACGACAGCTGCCCTCGATATATTACCGTCTCAATAAATCTTTACGTTGTGTTAAATCAGGACATACTGGAAGAAAGTTGAGAAGGTCAACTGCTTTTATATCGTTGGATGTATATCGTGAATCCTCTGAAAGACCACTTACATGCTCTAGTTTAGTTAAACTCTTTGATAACCTTCCAAACAACAGCTGTTGCAAAGTTCTTGTAAGCCGAGTGTTCAGAAACGCAATGTTTCAACATACAATCGAGCAAATAAGACGATTGAACCGGTAAACTTAGGTTAAACGGGCTTGGTTTCTAAGCCCTCCTAGCTAAGTTACAAACGTTTCGTATAGAATCTCTTTCTACAATCGTTAACGCCTTCTATTTGTATGGTCTGACCACGTGACTTAACGTTCAGATGTGTCATTCCCAAACATTGATTCGTTTTCTACTAGCGTTATCGATTGTAGATTGTCAACTTGGCTTGGCTTGGTGTGTGTGCTGGTTTCTTAGTTTCGGGTAGAAACTAAGAAACCAGGCATTGAACTGTAATACTATTGACGGATTAAAGTAATAGTCTTAAATAATAACTAATCACAGAAAAATACAGAAAATTCGTTTCACATACATTGTATAAAGTTCAAGCAAGAAATCGTCATAAATTCCACTTAAGCATTGTGGTGAACATGGTTTTTTTTTAAGCAAGAATTCATTTGACAATCTGATTTTGGTCAGCCAGGTCGCGAATATGGAACGAATATATACGCGGTATCCTCCGACTGCACAGCATTATTTTCTTCTTATTTACGTATTTTTAGTTCGCTTCTTAAGCAGGTTAACTTTTAAGTTTACATTTTTTTTTCAGATTAGGCACATTAAAACATATAAGTGTTATATATATTAAATATTATTTTGAGGCACCACGCGATGGGGTTGGAACAAAAATAAAATTCGGACCCCACAATATGGCGCCCAGATCCACCATTTTTCTATTTTCCAATTTTAATGCAGCCATTGACACTCGCAAGGTTAACGAATCGATTGATGTAACAATCATCAAAATCGGCCAAGGCGTTTGGTCTCTAGAACGCCACATAGGAAAAAGCATACATACATAGACTAGTTAACATATTACCCTCCTTCGGCAGTCGAGTAAAAAGCGTTATGCGATATCAAACCTAACCTTGCAATTCGATAGAGTCCCTTGTTTCAATGTTGCGTTGACTTGTTTTTCTTCAACAATTACGTACGTTGACAATGCGACAAAGTACAGAGATAAAGAACGTTGGATAACTCGTCCTACAGCAAGTAATCTCAGAGGGTTCAGTGCTAGAGGCACAGACCTCTTTGATCGAGGAGTGGTGATACAGGGCATAGTTATGGTAGAGATTAGCTGAGCTGTGAAGGTGGGGCTATCGGCTGCTAATAACGATGTCGGAAGAGTGGGTGCACGATGGATTCAATAAGAAGGTATCTGTGGTGGATTTATTTGGCAAATTAATAGGGTTTACTGAAATTTTTTTTTTGTCCGTCAGGAAGATTAATAAAAAATATTTGAGACGTATTTTTCTTGTGACACGTAAACTTTGACGTCACGCCGCTCGTACACTTTATACTGCCATAGTGATGTCACAAGAACCCACTCCTGACCTTTGATGGACTTTAATTTTCAATTTTTTTATTGATATGGTAAAGCGAAATATACGTGTCCAATATTATTTGATAATCTCACTAACGGATTAAATATAATTATCATTTTTCTACCCAGGAAACATCCCTATTTTAACAAGATAATATCATGGCTTCATTATGATTGTTATACCCTGTTATGAAACCCGACCTCCAGGCTACTTCTGAGAAATCCCTATAGCACAAATCCAAAAACACTTAGTGCATCGTGGGTATCTAATCCAGGACCCCTTGCTAAACAATTTCATTTGTGAACACTAAGCCAACGAGGCAATCAAATGAACTTGGTAAAACCACGGACACCCAACACGAAGAAAGAAAATTTGGTTGAAATTAAATGCATTAGATGGCGTGATAAGCTTCAGTTTGTTATTGAGTTTTGTGAATTATTAAGATTTTCTAGAGACGATCATATAAATATGTATGTTCTTCTTTAATCAACTCTTCTAAGCACAAAGTTTGATGGATTATTTAAAAATGATTCCAATAGATGCGCGGTTTTAAATTTCTGAGGCATCCTCTCGATTTCTTAATTTGTTTTGTCACATTTTGGTACAATGACACTGTAAAAACGTGCAAAACATACTATAAAACAAATTGTCGCTGTATTTAAAAAAAAAGTATTCACGAACCGAGTAAACCCTTTTACTTGCAAGTCGCTGCTAACACCATCTATATCTGTGGAACGGAACCGAACACGATCGACGTTCTTAGAAAAATAATCAGATGAAATACGCTAGTTACGTCGCGCGTCGGCACGGTGTCTTTGTATGGGATGAGGCATCTGTATACTAGTATTATTATCTGTGGTAAACATACCATAAGTTTAATTAAGTTTACTTTCTCCACAGAATTAATCAATGTTTAATACTGTTTACCTGTGTAAATTAACACATTTATCTCTAGCAACAACCCAAGAGCCCACTAATCGATATCATAACAAACTCACTACGATAACGCCCCCAAGCTTACCCACAATTAGTGACTCCGCGTGATACCGGGACCGAGACCGTAAATCTGATACCGAGACCACGATACCAACTTTCTCGCCGACATGATAATCAAGCGATACGATATATAATCCGTGACGTATTTACCGACGAGATGGAAACGATTCAATTTGTGTAAATCTCTGGTTGGCTGCAAATCAGCGCATAAAGAGCGGAGATAAGTAGGGCTGAGTCGATAGCGGAAGTATCGATGCTAACGAGACTGATCCCTTCGGAGTAACGATACTTGGAAAACTGTATTCATTCTCTTTTTCACTAGCTAATATCGATACTTTTCGTTGAGGTAGAAGTGACCTAACATTCGCCTCTGATACGAACAAATTGATAAGTAATGAAAAAAAAATACGATATTGAGTACCTATTTATTTACCCACTTATTTGACACCTGATTTTTCAGTAACTAAGTATTAAACAAGAAAATATTCGCATCTGATATTGATGTACCAACTATTCCGTAGCACCGTGGTCGTATGCCACTTTGCAGACCGCACTCCCCCGTCTTATTAATCGAAAATGATTGCATTATTGATGAAAATACCAAAATCGCAATATGTATGCCTATAATATTTGAGGAGTTCCCTCGATTTCTCTAGGACCCCATCATCAGATCCGGGTTTCCTTGTCATGGTACCACCCTTTGGAAATCTCTTTTCCAACAAAAAAGAATCACCAAAATCGGTTCATAAACGACGAAGTTATCCGCAAACATACATAAAAAAGAAAAATATATACGAAAGAGGAACCTCCTCCTCTTTGGGCAGTCGGTTACAAAAATATTACCATAGTTTATTTTTCTGAAAAACCGCTAAAAAAAACTTATAACATATAACTGCACATATTTTACAGAACACCTTGTCATCATATAAATTCTAAGCAGAATATTACAGATATTTACCAAACCGTATATTTAATCACAAGCACTTGAGAACTAAATTATCTCCATTAGTTAATCCAATCACTCGCTCATGATTTAATGTTATAATTTCACGCCTACTTTGCGGACAGACTCGACAGAATGCCGTCATTCAGCAAGGAATAATGCTAAGTACCTACAGGGCATGTGTTTATATTAGTTACAGGTACACTCAATGTTAATGACGGCTTGAAACACGAGACACAGTATATTAGTATTCGCCAAACTTCTTGGCCGTCCTGAAGTTAGCTTTCCGATGCGCAAGAGGTGGCGCAGTTCTGTTTTTGTATGAGATTTTCTACTGCGCAGCTATTGTAGGCAACTTCAGGGCGGTCAAGAAGTTTGGCAAGAACTATACCGAGTTCATGTGAGGGGTACTACGCAGTGAAAAGCGTACTATATAGACGTAATTAAGTTTGAATCTACCGGATGATTATCAAGTCATGGTTTATTAGCCTATTAATCTACGCAATAATTAAGACTTTACGGCTCGTTCGAAGGGTATACAAACGTAGATATAACAAATATTTGAAGATATATATTATTTTAATTTATTTAGACTTTTATAGGTAGTTAAGTTTACGGCAAGAATAGGCATTACAGAATCGCTTGTCTCCTCTAACGAAAGATTTAATCATATTTAAGTTAGTGGAAACCATTACCGCTTACAAAATAATTATTATTATGGGTTTCTACGTAACGCCGCGCAAATATACTTAACTGAAGATAGAATCTAATTTATGCAAATAACCTACAAATTGTAAATTTAACTTTTGCTTTGGTGCTTTTCATACATATGGGGCCAAAAGCTCTTGGTGTCGAAAACGCATCGTTGAAAGTCTTCGTACGTGGTGGACCGATGACCTGCAAATACGCTGAATGTGAGACCCACAGGGCCGGTCGATGTAGAGATGCTTGACAGTGTTAAGCAGTGGACGCCTTGCATCTGAAATTATGATGTTGATGTAAACATACCATTTTGCCTACTGATAGTTAAACATCTGTATTCATTTTTACAAGATTTTATTTAACTTGCAATCTATGTATATAAGTGTGTTCGGGTCAAATCTTGCAACTGAATTTTAAAGCAGTTATTCTCTACTGATTATGATGAAGTTTTGCATACACGTTTAGTTTGGATTACAATGCATGGAGCAATGGAATGGAAAGGCAATGGAGAGGGCTATGCTCGGAATTTCCTTGCGTGATCACGTCAGTAATGATGATATCCGCAGGAGAACCAAAGTTACCGACATAGCCCGAAGAATTGCCAAACTTAAGTGGCAGTGGGCAGGGCACATTGCTCGCAGAACGGATGGCCGATCGGGCCGAAAAGTTCTGGAATGGCGACCGCGAACCGTAAGACGTTACGTTGGAAGGCCTCCCACTAGGTTGACTGATGACCTGGTTAAGGTTGCGGGAAGGCGCTGGTTGCGAGACGCACGGGATCGGTCAATGTGGTGACGCCTGGGGGAGGCCTATGTCCAGCAGTGAATGTCTTTCGGCTGAAATGATGATGATGATGATGACAATGCATGGTAAGCTAATGTGACGTCATACGAAATCCAATTTGGCGGACGGCCCATGATGATGGACTAGTTATTTTTTGTCCACCGCCTTTATATGGGTATCAAATGAAAGGGTTTGCTGAGAAGAATACGAAAAAAGCTAGTCCAATTATTACCAGTCAATCTACCTAGTCTTTTGCTAGTTGGGGTCAGCTTCCAGTATCTATATGACCTCCATAACCCAGTCACTGGGTAACACGATAACCATTGACAAGGCTGGTATTGGATTCACTGGCTACAGATTTTACCATTACTCGAAATGCTGCAATCTGTAAAGGATATTAAATCTACATGCTCCATAAACATAACCTAAATACTCTTCACACTGCAACCGCCTAGATACGCCGCTAGTATTTATTTATATGGAACATATTTGCGAAACGATCAATATATTGGAGTCGGCGATTGTTTGCGGAAGCCACGCTGCAAATTTGTCGGCGGGTGCTACTATACAAGACATCAATCAGTAATGAGCCTCTCCAGACAATACGTGAGTCAGAGCGCTTAGAGCAGGGGATACAGTATACCAAGATACAAATTATAATCCGTACTGCACAACAAAGTGCTTAATACCCAAGGTCATGTTGAATGCCCATGTAACACCCAATCCTATCAAGATCGGTGACTCTTGTTGTAGACGAGTATGTCTAACTGTGACAAACGGTCCAGTTAGGTAGGTCTAACTTCGAGAAAGAGGTCAATCATCGAATCCGACTCAGCTGGGCAGCGTTCGGGCAGTTGCGTGGTATCTTCTCGTCCAATTTCTCAAAACGAAAGTCTATCTATGACCAGTGTGTGTTCCCAGTGATGACCTATGGCTCTGAGTCGTGGTCGCTCACATTGATCCTCATCAGAAAGCTTACTCACCCAAAGGGCAATGGAGAGGGCTATGTTTGGAGGGAAATGTTACCGACATAGCCCGAAGAATTGCCAAACTTAAGTAGCAGTGGGCAGGGCACATTGCTCGCAGAATGGATGGCCGATGGGGCAGAAAAGTTCTGGAGTGGCGACCGCGTACCGGAAGACGTTGCGTTGGAAGGCCAGAGTGGACCGATGACCTGGTAAAGGTTGCGGGGATCTGCTGGATGCGAGACGCACGGGACCGGTCAATGTGGCGACGCTTGGGGGAGGCCTATATCCTGCAGTGGACGTCTTTCGGCTGATATGATGATGATGACTAAAATTCTTTGGTATTTTAGAAACCGGTGAATACGTGTGCCCGGTCAATAAATAAAACCCGGTTTTAATACCGTAGTTTAATAAAAACATAGATTCATAGTTATTTGAATAGTCGCATTCCAAATCTAGTTAATTAGATGTTTTTCAAAAAAATAACTTGCTGAGTCTAGCTAACTATCTAGTTTTAAGGAATTTCCTATTTATCATAAAATATTTCTAGGTTATAAGCATGAAAATTATGCGTGTTATTTACTTTACTAATTTTATAATTGGCTGATTAGCATTTAATAATTAACTAATTAATTTATAACTAAAAAATATAGATTTATGATACCTATATCGATACCGCTAGGATATACAATATCAAATCCTTGGATAATTTTTTTATTATACGATAGGCTCGCGTTTGACCACTATCTCACTTGATGGTAAGCTATGATGTGGTCGACGGTGAAGCACGCTTGCCTAGAAGTAGGTTGTATCTATCAGGAAACAAAGACTCTGGCAGGGAATTTCACTCCTTAGCTGTGCGCATTATGAAAGTATTTGCAAAACGCTTTGTGCGTGTGGGTGAGTGCCGATGGCGCATTGCCGTACGTCTTGTATGATGTCCGATGATGGAAAGGGCTAGGCGGATTCAAATTGTGTAGTTCCATCGCACAGTCCCCGAAAAGTAACCAATAAAAAACTGACAGGCTGACCACTCGACGTCGATTTTCGGGGCTCTGGAGCTTTGAGTCGACCAGTGCATCGTTGCTAATAAGCCTTTTGGTCCGTGTGTCTATCGACTCAAGTGCTGGTATTTGCCAGATCCGGTCCACAGGTGAGAGCAGTAATCCATGCATGACCGAGAGATATTGACTGAGTTTTGCCATCACGTAGCTGTTATACGAAATAAGTCGCTAAAATTAGTCTTTAAGACAGCAGTATTGTTCTGCTTCCTAAATTGTACAGCCTCTGTTAGTTACAATGACTAACCTATCAGTGATGAGGTTGTACATCCTTTAATTCAATAAATATATGGTGAAAACTGGGTCCTAATTCAGCCAATCAAGAGATTGATTCCTTGGCATACTATGACATCGAGATCAACAAACAATATAATTTTTATTGTGTGTTCTTAATAATTGTGATGTTTGTAAATATATTATTAAATTCAAATGTAATATTTTGCATGCCGTAAGGCAAAATGTATTGGGTCAATTTATTAATATTCCAACTTATATGTATACCTACATTATCAGCAAATAAATGATTTCTTTCTTTCTTTCTTTCTTTCTTTCTTTCTTTCCTTCTTTCTTTCTTTCTTTCTTTCTTTCTTTCTTTCTTTCTTTCCTTCTTTCTTTCTTTCTTTCTTTCTTTCTTTCTTTCTTTCTCTCCTTCTTTCTTTACCATAATATATCTACATAGAGCTTTAGTGATCGAATCGGTAGCTTTACCAATGAAGCAATAAATTGACTCCTAAAATATACCACATAAGCTTGTTCTTACCTTTGACATGCACCCAGACACCAAATCATAATTCAACCGGTCTTCACAATAACGGCATCACAAAATTATGACAGAATAAAATAGAAATAACAATAATTATAAAAGTCTCTGATAATATCTTCATCCTAAAGCGGAAACGGGAAATTTATAGCAATAGTAATTGATTAATAATTTATTAATCAAAAGGTCATGTTCCTCAACATTATGGTCCACCAAAAGATTCAGTATGGCGGACCACCCGTTGCTAACGATGCCGTGGGACGTACGTTATTTTTTATTAATTAAAATATTACTTTATTAATAAGCTATTTAACTGACAGACTAACTGTGCAAGAATGACGGAGAAGCTATTAAAAGTTTTTGGATAATCTAAAATCTGCTTGCATTAATAAAGCGATATCTTTGTGATATGACTCAATAATGGATAAGTTTTCTTGGATGCTATCCACCCAAATAAATTAATTATGAAGGATTACAGCGTTTCTTAATTTCTGTTACTGCTAAGACAAGTATTTTATTCCTTCATTAGAAATAGGTAGAATCATTTTGCAGAAAATATTTCTTTAATAGCCTAGATAGCTACTAATTCATATCTTTAAACAATATTTTTGAGTCCTCCACTAGTATTTTTTGTCAAGAAATATTAGTTTTATTTTAATGTTTAGTGAAGAAAATATTCATGTTCTGAAGTATTTTTCGTATCCTATAGGTATAAAAGTTAGTGTCGCCTTTTACTCATTGGTATACGGTATTTTCCTTCACTGTGTCACTTACGTGTTTCATTTTCTTCTAATTGGCAGTAAAACAACGCCAATTTGGAAGCAGTCACCAAATAAAGAGTTGTTGCACTGTGTGTGTGAGTCTGTGGCGCTCTCGAGCTAATTGTATAATCATTAAGTTTACGAGCGACACACTCAACTTGATCGGCTTTTAATTAGAGGTTATTGAGTGTGTGGGTTGTATGTGAACATAAAAGTTGTGTAGGTGTATATAAAGAGATGTGTGACAAAATTCTAGTGCCAATAGACCTTGTTGAGGAGCGTTGCTGAGCTAGTGCCAGATGAGTCAACGACTTGTTCAGGAGCATTGCTGTGCTAGTGGCAAAAGAGTCAACACCTTATTCAGGAGCGTTGTTGAAATAGTGCCAAAAGAGTTAACACCGTGTTCAGGAGTGTTGCTGAGCTACTGCCAAAAGAGTCAACACCGTGTTCAGGAGTGTTACTGAGTTCTTGTTAGAAGTGTCTAGGCCTGTGTATTTCAGAGCATAAGATATTATTTCAACTTTGTCTCTGGAATAGCAAAGCATTTAATGCCTCTGGTACCTATAAAGTACGGAATAATCATTTTCTTGCACGCGTAAGTTTTAGTTGTCACAGGCATAGTTAAAATTGTCTTTGGTCTTCAGTGTATTTGGGTAATATGGTGAAATTTATGAACACATTTGGTCTGTATGGAAATTCTTGACAATTCCTAGTAGTGACACCGATAAATCTTCGTGTTCTGTAAGTTTTTCAGATGTCTATCAGCGGTGATAACAGTAAGCAATTAGTCTGTAGATCGGCTGCTAATTAGCTCCAAAAATCACTTTATGTCTATGCCTATTATTATCGAAATCCATTCTTAAAATAAGTATATATTTATCGAATGTCTGCTTATTGGCCACTACCCAATACACACATCATAATAACAGATACAATCTCGCTCAATAACCAATAGCCACGCTCACACTTCGCGTGGGCTCCTGCCTCTCTGCCTACCTCCTAATATGTCGAGACTGATGGTAATGGCGCCCACCGTGCCATAAACAAAGTGTGACGCAAAGAGTAAATTAATATAATATGGTGTGACGGTTACGGCGATGTTTAGTAATTGACATTTAAATTATGTCAATATACATATATATTTAAATTATGTCAATATGGAGAGAATGGAATTGGGTTAGTCTATGATGGATGACGGAGGATGGCAATTAGAACGAAAATAGAGGTTTTTGTCTGTGAAGGATCTTTTATTAGCCAATATTGATAACAAGCTTCTGCCCGCGGCTTCACCCGCGTGGTTTGATGATAAAAGTATCCAATGTCCTTTCCCAGGTCCCAGGTTATCATCATTATATCAGTCAAAAGACGTCCACTGCTGGAACATAGGCCTCCCCCAAGCGTCGTCGCCACATTGATCGGTCCCTTGCGTCTCGCATCCAGTGGATCCCCTCAAACTTCACCAAGTCATCGGTTCGTCTGTTGGGAGGCCTTCAGACGCAACGTCTTCCGGTTCACAGACGCCTCTCCAGAACTTTTCTGCCACATGGACCATCCGTTCTGCAAGCAATGTGCCCTGCCCAATGCCACTTAAGTTTGGCAATTTTTCGGGCTATGTTGGTAACCCTGGTTCTCTTGCCGATCTCTACATTTCTGATTCGATCCCGCAATGAAACTCCGAACATAGCCCTCTCCATAGCCCTTTGGGTTACTGTAAGGTTTCTGATGAGGCTCACAGTGAGCGACCACGTTTCAGAGCCATATGTCATCACTGGCAACACACACTGGTCATGGACTTTCGTCTTGATACACTGTGACAAGATAGACGAGAAGATACCGCGCAACTTCCCGAATGCTGCTTAGCCGAGTCGGATTCGACGGTTGACCTCTTTCTCGAATTTCGCCCTACCCAACTGGATCGTTTGTCCCAGGTTATATCAATGTGAAATTTAATTACGATCGGTTGTAAGGATCGTGAAAATGTAACAAATAAACAGACAGAGTTTTGCCCATTTATGATATAAGTATGAATTGTGTCGTTGAAAATAATATAAACTTCTTATTCAACGAGGATACTGTCACACTTCTTCTTGACATAGCTTTTTAAGGTACCCGTTAAAAAATAAGGGATGACCATCGAGTTCCTTAAACGATTCCTTTAGTGTTTTCGCGAATGCAAAGCTACTGCTGGCAATATATTTTTTAAATAATGCACAAACTGTAACTTTTTATTGGGCTATCCAAAATATAATTGCATCTGACCGGACATAAAGATGACCTCAACATGTTTAAAATCTTCTAGAATGATGACGAAGGCGTAATAAAACTAAAAATATAAACAAGCATATTTTAGAGTTGCAATATAAAACCGACCAAGAGCGAGACGCGCTCGCAACATGAAGGTTCCGAACATTGTCTCAAACGGCTATATTTTTCTTGCAACAGTTCCATTGAGAGCTACCAACTAATCATTTTGTATTTCAAGAAGAGCTTGTACTTGTACCGCTAATAGATCTATAGGATTAGGAAATATGGCAATATAATAGTTTACTAGTAGTTTACGACTTTGGAAACTAGCTAATAGATCTCGAACCACGCCTTAAGGCTCAACTCTATCTATTAGGATCCTATAAGAACATTCAAGTCAAACAATTTTTGTATTACTATCATGACTTAATAGGTGTTATGCCAAAATTTAAAGAATTAATACCAATGACAGACGGCCAAAAAGTGATCTTACAAAGGTTCCATTTCCTTTTTATGGTAGGAACCCTAAAGATGATGTATATCTTAATGGGCGGAGTGTGACGGCATGCCAGCTCAGTAATGAGTGCCTAAAACTTAAATATATGATTGTTATTCTGTGCTCATCTCCGAATTGCGACATTTTCGTGTGTAGGTACAGTTTGTTTTAGAAAAACACCGGAATGCCTGTACTCATAATAATCTGGTTTAGTTGTTTTTACTAATCTTGAAGACTTCACAGGCAAAATAAACCTATTTTCCTCTTTAATTTATTTTTTATTAGAAAATGTAGCTCTTCGAATTGGTTTCTTTGTCTTATTAATAAATCTTTCAGAAGTAATATTGAGTCCAGACCGAACAGTTTTTTTTATTATTTATAGGCTCGCGCTTGACCACTATCTCAGCTGATGGTAAGCGATGATGTGGTCGACGGTGTAACACGCTTGCCTAGAAGAAATCTATTCACTCTTGACTTAAAAACCCCGAGGTTGTAGCTATCGGGCAACACAGACTCCAGCAGGGAATTCTACTCGCTAAGGAGTAGAATTCCCTGCTGGAGTCCCTCTGTTCGCATAATTAAAGTATATTTATATATATATATATTATATATATATACTCAATTAAACTGAATAGGTAGCTGTCTATATAATTATGTAGCTATATCCATACTTATAATTACACTATAATGTTACAGTCTGTTCTAGTTTTGTGCTCGTCCCCTGCGCTTCATCATCATTATCATCGGCAGTCTTGTTTCACGTAGAAACTGCTAAGTATGGGTCTCCTTCCTTTCGTACCATGCTTTCCTGGTACGTGCGAGTCTCAACCAGGTCTCATATTATGAGCCTTAATTTCATTTACACTAAATAGGTTTAAAGATATTTATTTCACTTTACCAGTGAACTGTTATTTATAAGAACTTATAAATATCAGTTCACTTATAATGATATACAAAGTTACTTAATCTAAAGAATAATATAATTGCCTCTGGGGCGTTGGCGACGTTATAGGGCACTTACATGTTTTTTTTAGTTTACTCTTAAATAATTAAAAATTAAAAATTCGGTAACGTCCGTGCACATGCAGTTGCTAGTTGGAAATTGTTTTTATTTTTTGTATTGTATGTAATTGTTCTTTTATGCAATTGTATATTTGATTGTACGGAATTCATGGTGATTTTTTTATGAGAAGGCAGGTGTAATATCTGTAAAGTTGTAGTAAATCAAATATGAAACTAACCCAGTCGGACAATAAACCTGTCAAAATTTTGCTAAATTTTCTATCGCACCCGAAAATCTATCAAAAATCAACCGTGAACTCTTTAAGTTATATATCCGTCTTAAGTCAGTGAATCAATCGCTGATCTGCCAATATGCCCAAATGAGGCAGTAGTTACCTATGTAAGCTTTTAATCCGCATGACTGAGGAGCGCAGGTAATCGGCTTATAGTAATATTGTGATCGACCGGCGGATAATCTCGTCTCATTGCCAAATAGACGATTCGGTGTGCGAGCTTTAGTATAAATGTAGCATTTTCGTAACGCTTAATTGAAAAGGTTGGGCAGATGATTCATTCACCTTAGTAATGTTTTAAGATATCTCGTTTATGAGAAGTGCTAGTTTATATATTTAAAATAAGAAATATCCATCTAAAATTAAGTATTCGTATGCATTCCACTTCCTTCTTTGACAAATCATTCACGAATCAAGCAGCTTGGTTGTGGAATTTAGGTAGTACCTATTGAACTAAGACGTGCTCAAAAACTGCCAACGTTCTAGAAAATTGTGAAGGAGCATAACCTTTCACTATAATTTTTATTCTACTCCTTTCTCTGTTATATATTTGATATGCATTAGTATATTATGTAATATTGCATGTATGTATTGTATGTTATTAATTCTAAGTAATATTATTTTTGATATTTTGTACACTGACAGCCTTAAATTCTTCTCCTATCTTTCAGTCCATCCAAAGGTTGTCTGCAAGAGATTGCATAGTGCGATAAGACCGCCCATTGTACACTTGTGTTTGTGAACGTTTGTCCTGTATGTTTTTTTTGTAGTGTACAAAAAAGTATATAATAAATAAATAAATATCCAGCTTTTACACGTGGACTCTGCCTCCGTTTCTAGTGACGTAACCTCTTAAACAACTTAAGGCCAATTCTTCTAAAATTCTTATTAGTTCCCATCCTGTAATAATCATTAAAATGTAGGCTAGATTTTGAAGGAAACTTTCTCCAATTGACACAGTTACCTGCAATGTAAAAAGTAAAAAGATCATCATTGTAGATCGTCATCGCGTCAGTATTTCATATACTACATGCTGAAGGGATTCAAATGATCCCCTTATAAATAATAATCGTTATTGCGTTTAGCATAGGTTTTATTTCTCTTGAATTACTGTTTACATAATCATAAAACTCGATTTTCAAATTGTTACAAATACGAATTAATCAATGAAATCACATTCAGCCTACAACATTTGATAAAAGGTCCATCTCTAACCCGACCTCCTTATAGATACCCCACAGTACTGTAATTTCCTCATAAGCATATATATTCGCACCTGTTGAACAGTTACCTACATTAAGGGGTCACCACACAGGAACACAGCCCATTTCACAGCCAGCTCATTACATGATACTACGCTCAGATTACAATGTAATCGCACCGGGCATTTCCGCACTATCTCACGCACTACGCTGAAAGGGCAATGAGAGGACTGGAGTATGTACCTTACAGAGACCTAACTACAACTTTCTGTGAGTATAAACTCCGTGCCGTTGTACGGTAATTTGGCCGTATGCAGATATTCGCACCTGGTCACCAGTTACCTACATTAAGGGGTCACTAAAGAGGCACACAGCTCATTTAACAGCAGGCTCACTAGCATGATAGTACGGTCAGATTACAATGTGGCTCTCACGCAAAAGGCTGAAATGGCATTGAGGCAGCTGGAGTATGTAGCCTACAGAGATTTAACTATGCCGTGTTGCAGATATGTGTGTGAAGGTTTAAGTGGCAAAACTGGCAATGACAGAAATAGAATAGATTAGAAATCGACACAGACACAACACAACAGCAACAAACATGGAGTAAAAGACAGTAAAAAAGCGCAAAGACAAATTGCCCTGAAAGAGCTCAATACCGTTAGGGTTACCAACTCATAATTTGCTGGACGTCAAATACCCATTGCTGGTTTTCAGTTGGCACCCCGATTAGAGAGTGGAAAACTTAAAAAAAATTGGAGAGGTAAAATCAGCTGTTCCATTTTGTGAATTAAAAACTATGAAGCAGATGATTATTATGCGATCTCGAGGTTGGTCCCGTAGTAAAAGATGTTCATAATAATGGATATACATTTGTAAGTGCTTAGGAAATTAAATTAAATTGGCTACATTTTGTATAAATTTAGTCTGTAACCTTCAAAGAGAAAGGCAGATTGCATATGATACACTGATATTGTATCAGTCTCGTTAATTTATCAGGTATTGGGGGATAAGCCTATTAAGACATTCTCAATAAATTGTGAGGATCGTGATCATCAAACCTAGCCCAAACTAAGATAAAAAATGCTTCAAGTCATTATACTTGCGAGCACCAGACTAGCGTGACAGTTAATGCATACACAATCTCTTGGAAGCTTAGGCTCTGTATGTCTGTCTACTCTGTGTCTTCGCTTGTAAGGGACATAAATAGTAACTCCAGCACTATCGACTGTACAGTGTACGCACAAGGTCAATGCCCCAGTTTCAGCAATAATAAGATAATAGAGTATTATTTACTTATAGTCAAAAGCTATATAAGATATTGTTGGCCGAATTGATCAAGTATCTGGTGAGAGGTATTTAAAGAAAGTGTCTTGAGAAGGGTCTGTTCCAATGACCTACGGAAGGAGCACGTGGCTAAGTGACAACGGTCACACGGATCGATCTCCAAGGTTAAACAATGGTTGTCGAGGACGGTCTCCGCATGGGTGAACATCCATTTTATATCAAAACTGCCCCGTACCTTGGAAAGTACGACATCAGTTCTGACTGCCATTTGAAGATCTTTAATAGTTGTTACGGGTAGTCAGAAACCCTGACAGCAGTCTTGCCAGGCCTTATAGGGCTTGTCATCATCATCACCCAAAAGACGTCTACTGCTGGACATAGGCCAACCCCAAGCGTTGCCACATTGACCGGACCGCATCCAGCGGATCCCCGAAACCTTCACCAGGTCATCGGTCCACCTGGTGGGAGGCCTACCAACGCAACCTTGTGGGATTCCTGTATCCACATACTTACGACACATTATGTAAACACTCGCCGCACGAACAGACGACATACCAACCTCGGAACTAAATACGTACTGAAGAGGATGCGCCAGCGCCGGTAATATTTATAGTGTGCGTGCAGACGGCGCTATACGTCGCGCACGCGCGAGAGTGAGATGGGTGCACGTTCATCGTAGATCACTGCTACAGAGTTGTTTTTATGTTTAGGAGATCAGTGTTCTCCCATCGGTCAATAAACTAACATTATATTTAGTGTACCCTGTTCATACTGAATGTTCCAAAATTGTATGTAAGGAAGGACCTTTTACGAATAGATAAGCAAATTATTCCCTGCAACATACGTGTTTGATTTCGCTATCCGTCTACCCCCAACAACTGGTGACCCCGACAACTGAACCGACAAGTGAAGCCAGTTCGAGGATGTCGCAAGATAACCTAAGCGAAAGCAAAATGTTGAAGCCCGAAGTCGACCTGGCTGCAGTCTCCATCCAATCAAGACTGTTGCCGTTTTGGAGAGAGATACCACGAGCCTGGTTTATCCAATTTGAAGCCGTCGTGGATCCTTTAAAGACATCGGATGATCAAAAGTTCCGGTATGTGTTGCAGCAGCTACAAACCACCGATCTACAACATATCACGGACATCTTATACAATCCGCCAGCCACGGACAAATACGGAACCGTGAAGAATCGTCTATTGACGGTATACGACAAATCGGACGTGAAAAATTTTCAGAAGCTCATCAGCGGCCTGGAACTGGGTGACCAGAAACCTACACAGTTGCTACGCAAGATGCGAGAACTCGGCAGCGGCATGATCACGGACGAAGGTTTAAAGATCGAGTGGCTCAACCACCTACCCGCACAAATGCGCGTTGTGTTGTCGATCAATACGGAATCGTCACTCGACACACTCGCCGCGATGGCTGACAAGATGGCAGAATATTCAGAACCCTCAACATCGACGATCGCCGCAGTGTCCACGTCACAAGAGCCCGTGATGACCGCACAATTAAGTGTATTGTCGAAGCAAATGGAGAAACTAAGCTTAGAAATCGCTGAGTTGCGCGGACGCGCAGCTCATCGTCACAGACGCCCGTTTCGTTCCCGGTCGCGTTCACAGTCACGGTCGCGACAGGGTAACAAGTCTTCAACCAGGCCCGGAGATCCAACGTGGGAGTGCAGGTACCATTATCGCTACGGTGACAAGGCAAAGCGCTGCGAATCACCGTGTTGTAGGAGAAACAAGACTCAGTCGTCGTTAAACTAGTTCCGACATCGACGGTGGCGGACGTCGGTGTCCCGTGCACTACCAACCGCCTTTGTGTCTTTGATCGTGATACCAGAGAACGATTTCTTGTGGACACAGGCGCCGATATTTCAGTGATAGCCGCCACAAACAAAAGAAAAATGAAGACCGCCAGCAAGTACAGGTTATATGCGGCAAACAATACGCCCATAAATACCTACGGCGAAAAAACGCTCAAACTGAATCTTGGTCTTCGTCGTAGTTTTCTATGGCAGTTCATCGTGGCAGATGTGAAAACTTCAATCCTGGGAGCCGACTTTCTACGTCACTTCAAATTGCTGGTAGATCTCCATAGGAAGAAGCTCATCGACAATGTGACGGACCTATCAATCGACGCGTTCGAAATTACGACCGGAGAAGAAACAGTACACGTCATTAGCACCGATCAAGCATACTTCGAAATATTGAAGCAATATCCAGAGGTTCTGCGGCCAATGTCCCTGAAAGAACCGCCAAAACACGACGTCGTTCACCACATAGAAACAACAAGCCCGCCGCTTTTCGCCCGACCCCGCCCGCTGCCACCCGATAAGTACAAGGCTGCCAAAGAAGAGTTCAATCACATGATGGAGATGGGCATCTGCAGACCGTCGAAGAGCCCATGGGCGAGCCCACTGCATGTCGTAAAAAAGAAGGACGGAGGATTACGGGTTTGCGGCGACTATCGCAGACTAAACGCAGTCACTCAACCCGACCGATACCCAATCCCCCGCATACAAGACTTCACCTACCAGCTACGGAACATGAAAATATTTTCAAAACTAGACCTCAAAATGGCATACTACTGGATACCGATAAATGAAGAAGACGCTCAGAAGACAGCAATCACCACACCATTTGGCCTGTTTGAATTTAAATGCATGACCTTCGGATTACGGAACGCTAGCCAAACATTCCAACGATTTATGCACCAAGTTCTACGGGGCGTAAATAACTGCTTCTGCTACATCGACGACATTTTGTTGTTCTCGCGGAGTGAGGAAGAACACAAGCTTCTCGTGCATCAAGTGCTGGACCGTCTCAGGGAATACGGAGTCATGTTGAAGGTAGAAAAGTGTGAATTTGGCAAGGAAAAAATAAATTTTCTTGGCTACAACGTGTCAGCAAACGGTATCAAACCCACCGAAGAGCGAACAGAAGTTATTTCGAAGTACCCGAAACCGAACACAGTCGCTGAGTTGCGACGCTTCCTAGGCATGCTCAATTTTTATCGAAGCTGCTTACCCCGTCAAGCCGACTTACAATCAGAACTCAACAAGTTTCTACATAATCGGAAGCGTAACGACAAAACACCCATCGAATGGAACCCGGCAGCAGAGTTAGCTTTTGAAAAGTGCCGTCAAAGCATTTTAAAAGCAACTGAACTCACGCATCCAGTACCCGGCTGCACCCTCGCTATTATGACAGACGCATCAGACTACAGCCTTGGCGCAGTACTACAACAGTGGATTGACAACGCGTGGAGACCTCTCGCCTACTTTTCTAAAGCGATGAGCATGACACAGCAACGCTACAGTGTGTACGATCGCGAGCTACTAGCGATATATACAGCTGTGAAGCATTTCCGAACGCTTATCGAAGGAGGCGACGTAACGGTGTTTACGGACCACAAGCCACTTGCCCACGCGCTAACACGCCCAGCAAGCAGTAGTGACACACCTCGTCGAGAACGACAGCTGAATTTCATAAGTCAGTTCTGCACCAGCATTAAGTACGTTCAAGGAGAAAACAACACTGTAGCCGATGCCTTGTCACGCATAGAAGACATACACTGCCCCACCACTATCGACTACGATAAGCTAGCGAGCGAACAAGCAAGCGATCCCGTGTTAAAGCAGTTGAGAAGCCAATCTAATCTGAAATTTACTGACGTCACAATGCCAGGCATAAGCCGACCAATCACGTGCGAAACCTCGACTGGGACGCCTCGACCATATCTACCGAATACATATCGTTTTGTAGCATTCAAAGCGCAACATGATTTATGTCATCCTGGCATCAGAACGACGCGGAAGCAGGCAACATCAAAATTTTTCTGGCCGAACATAAACAAGGATGTCAGCAATTGGACCAGAGCATGCATCGACTGCCAGCGAGCTAAAGTACATCGCCACGTCGTAACTCCACTGAGCGAGTTCCCATCATCAGAACGCTTTGAACATATACATATGGACATCGTCGGCCCGCTACAAATATCAAACGATTACCGTTACTGTGTGACCATCATCGATCGCTGCACTAAGTGGCCCGAAGCTGTACCGTTGCTTGACATAACTGCTGAAAAGGTCGCAAAAGCCCTATACGAAAACTGGATTGCAAGATTTGGATGCCCATTGCGAATATCAACGGATCAAGGTCGCCAATTTGAGTCCCAGCTTTTCCGATCGCTTATGCAGAAATTTGGCATAAAACGAATACGCACTACGGCATATCATCCTCAGTCAAATGGCCAGATCGAAAGATGGCACCGGACGCTCAAGGCAGCACTAATGGCACGCAGTTCGACCAATCGGTGGACAGAAGAGCTGCCCACTGTGCTATTGGGACTGCGCACAGCATTACGCAAAAACAATCTCAGCCCGGCAATCATGACATACGGAACAACACTTCGCCTGCCATCAGACTTCATTGAAAAAACGAAAACAGAAATCAATGAAAGCGACTACGTACGTCGCCTAATGGAAACAATGGCATTAGTTAAAAGTGCGCCGCGCTCGAACACCAGTCATATCGAGCCATTCATACACAAGGACCTCGCGACGTGCACACATGTTTTCGTGCGCAACGACTCAGTACGGTCGCCGCTAACGCCGCCATACGATGGGCCCTACGAAATAATCAAGCGCTACGATAAGTACTACAAACTCAAGTTACCGCTACGCACATCAGTGGTATCTTTGGACAGACTCAAACCGGCCTTCATGTACAACGAGCACATTGAAGATAAAGAACACCACCAGGATATTAGACCTACTCAGCCCTACACCACCAGATCCGGCAGAGTCGTGAAGCCTGTATTACGCTTCACTTAGAAGGGAGTGATGTGGGATTCCTGTATCCACATACTTACGACACATTATGTAAACACTCGCCGCACGAACAGACGACATACCAACCTCGGAACTAAATACGTACTGAAGAGGATGCGCCAGCGCCGGTAATATTTATAGTGTGCGTGCAGACGGCGCTATACGTCGCGCACGCGCGAGAGTGAGATGGGTGCACGTTCATCGTAGATCACTGCTACAGAGTTGTTTTTATGTTTAGGAGATCAGTGTTCTCCCATCGGTCAATAAACTAACATTATATTTAGTGTACCCTGTTCATACTGAATGTTCCAAAATTGTATGTAAGGAAGGACCTTTTACGAATAGATAAGCAAATTATTCCCTGCAACATACGTGTTTGATTTCGCTATCCGTCTACCCCCAACAACCTCTTCCGGTTCGCGGTCACCACTCCAGAACTTTTCTGCCCCATCGGCCATCCGTTCTGCGAGCAATGTGCCCTGCCCACAGCCACTTAAGTTTCTGAATTCTTCGGGCTATGTCGGTAACCCTGGTTCTCTTGCGGATCACAGGATACATTTATGATTCGACTACGCAAGAAAACGCCGAGCATTGCCCTCTCCATTGCCCTTTGAGTGACTGTTAGCTTTCTGATGAGGCCCATTGTGAGCGACCACGTCTCAGAGCTAGGTTACCGCTGGCAACACACACTGCTCATAGAATTTCACACTGTGGTTGTAGGCCTTGTAAAATGCTGGTATTCAGGTGCATCCTAGCTAGACTGGAAGCCGGTGGGGAAAACCAGGCAAATTGATTGTATCCAGAAACATGGTTGAACTTGGAGATATTTTAAGAAAGTGTACATGGAAGAGAGGTCGGTTTTATGGTCCTCTTTCATCCCATAAACACGTCAATCTGTAGATGTGATTGCTCGATGAATGAATGAGTTGCGTGTCAAGCACTATTAACTACACCTGACTTGCTTCGAGTCAAGTCATAAATCAAGTGTATTGCACAACTTGTACTTACTAATCGTTGGAGTAGCGGTCGCAAGCGCGACTAGTGAGCATAGGGTGAATGGTTTGATCGTCGGGTCAGGTAAAGTGGAATTAGATTTTTTCTAGGTATATAGGCCGTGCACGATGAGATTTCCCATCTGCAAAAAACTAACTTTCATCTGCTTTGAGGGGTGAATTTCCAAAAATCCTTCTGAATTGCTTACCTTTGCTTTATAAGGAACTCTTGTTCAAATCAAGCTCCTAAAGACTTAGCGGTTTTTGCTGTGTGTTGTGTGAAGATTGAAGTTCTCAGAGTAGCAGCCCGTAATCTAGATGTGTGTCCGTTTCAATGTAATAGTCTCACCCTCTGATAAATGTGATATGAATTTTACTGACAGACATTCCAACTGTAGGATTAATTCGAGACCCTATTACATAGCAATTAAACACGGCTGTAATGTGGTCTGTCGCAATGTAGAGTGACCTACGATCCAATAAAATTAAAATACAAAAAGATATATTGCATCAAAACCAACGGCGTTCCGCTCAGAATCATTATTATCACAAAAATGGCATCGGAAACGAGTCCAATATTTAATGGCTTCCATAAACGATAGTTTTTGTAATGAAGTGAGCGTGTCGTGTCGTAAATAAGATAGAACAGCGTCGTAAACAAATCATCGGCGATACTCTGTCATAATCCAATCAGACACTGTAGGCTGGTCGCACACTCATGACTTGACTGACGCTAAGCCTGCTAAATTAATATGTTTGTGAGTTACTAAATCACGTCTTAACGGCTGAATGGGTTTGGATGAAGTTTGGAAGACTGATCTGGCATTTATAGAACTTTTGATAGTAACAGAGAGCTTAAATTAAGTGAGATCCTGTCTGTGATAAGGATTATCCAAAATTTTGTGGTATGACAGTTTTTACCCGACTACGGTGAAGAAAAAAGGAGGGTTTTTGACCGGTATGTGTCTATGTATGTTTGTAAGTATGTATGTTGATCTGTTACCTCAAAACTTCTAAACTACTTATCATAATTTGCCAATAATGAGGTGTCGTTGGAAGCGTCTTGTTTGTCTGCTGGTTACGGCTGTGGCTGTGTGACGTCACATTAAATTGAATATGGTTCCCTCTAGGGGGTACGAAGTCAAGCACAAAAAAATTTACCCCGTCATGTGTGGATTATTAAACTGGGATTTTAAAATGAAGGAAGGGTTTGGTACAACATATTTTTGTCAGTAATAAAAAAAAATATTTTACTCGACGCAAAGTCCACTCTTGTAACTTTGCATTATCTAGATACATGTAAAACAACAAACCTTAAACGGAAAAAAAATGTGATGTGGCTCTGCAAAAACTCCAAAATACTTTAAATAGAAAATAAGTTCAGAAACTAAAACCGTGGTCGCATGCCACCTACCGTAACAAAACAATACATTCTGCAAAGTAGCTTACGACCACGGTTAATTTACGGGAATATTTTCTTGTTTCATACTTTTCACTCGACTGTTGAAGGAGGGTAATGTGTTTATCAGTCTGTTATGTATGTTTGTTCCTATATGGCGTTCCAGAGACCAAACACGTGGGCCGATTTTGATGATTCATACGTCAATCGATTGGTCCTAACCCTGCGAGTGTCATAGGCTACATTAAAATTGGACAATAGAAAACTGGCGGATTTTGGGCGCCGTATTGTGGGGGCCCAATTTTTTTTTTACTTCTAGACCCATGGTGTGGGGTATCAAAATAAAGGGTCTTAAGAGGTGATTTCAAAAATATAGTACACTTATATGTTTAAATGTATCTAATTCGAAAAAAACTTAACTAAAAAGTTATAAATAAAAAAAGTTAAATCAAAAAACCCGACTGCTTCAAAAGCAAACTAAAAAGTCGTAAACAAGGACAAAATCATGCTGTGCAGGCGGAGGACACACCAGATTTAGGTCAGCCAGCCCGCGAATATGTATCCTCCGACTGCACAGCATGATTTTCTCCTTCTATGTCCTACTTTTTAGTTCGCTTTTGAAGCAGCGGGCTTTTTGATTTTTTGATTTAACTTTTTTTTATTAGAGCGTGATTTTACAGTGGTCAGGTTTTAGTTTTCGAACTTATTTTTTATTTTTCTCTATTTGGCCCTCCGGATTAATTTGTAGAATATCCATTTCCACATAGCCATGGGTCATGTATGTCATTCTTATTACAAATAGCACATACAATACTCTGTGCTATCTTGAACAACAAATCCAGTTCAGCACACGACGAACTACTCACTCGTAATGACTAAAAGTGGCTGAGACTTAACTTATAACTGAGATTTGTCGATAATCCAGCTTGATTGAGAGCTCGGGTGATGCTAATGAATGAGCTATACTTATCTTATTGAGGAGTATCTGCTGGAAATTAATTTGTTCTAACTGTACTCTAGATAGGGCAGATATTTAGCAATGGACCTCGGCAAAAAGTAATAATAGAGCGCTCAGTCTTAGCAATATCGATACATATATTAAATCTGTAGAAAATTCGTTTTTGTACATCTAAAATATTTTAAAAAGAATAGCCAAGGTGTTAAAGGATAACCAACAGAACCAGGATTTGTTGGATGACACTTTTAATATTGAACACAACAAACATATCAATATATGTACAACACTATTAGTACCCGACTACGGCGAAGCAAAAGGTAGGGTTATGTTTTTGACCGTTATGTGGGTGAATATTTATTGTATGTACATTCATATGATCGCTCATAACTTCTAAACTGCTTATTATAATTTGACAAACGAGGTGTTGTTGGAAGCGTATTGTTTGCCCGCTGGTTATAGGCTATGCGTTGTTACATTAAATTGAATATGGCGCCCTCTAGGCGCCCCCATGTCAAGGACAAAAAGAAAAATTTCGTCCCATCCCATCATGTATGGTATCATTGAACAGGTATTTCAAAATTCGGCGGTTTGTTTGTTTATTTGTGCACGCATCACGTAAAGTGTACGAAACCAATGAAGATAACTTTTATACATAAATATTGTGCGTAACAGAAGTATACTTAGTTTTTGTTTCATGGCAATCGGTTCACTCTATCAAAAGTTAAATGAATTTAAAGTGTTCAAGAAGTAATAATTAGCATAGCACACGCAATTCAGATACTCGGACAGTTGAACTCCATATTCGATAGATGGCGTTGTGCATTTGAAGTAATTTTCTGAATGGCGGTTATAAGATTCTCCGCGAAAGAATGAAACTAGAAAACCCTAGGTGGGTAGGGTAGGCAGGAAGGTAAGTTTTTTTTTTTTTTTTTTTTTTTTTTGTGTTAATACTAATCCCCGCCACATAATGGCGCCTATTCTGCTCAAACTCGTGCATACAAATTCCTTCTTTCGTGCCTCTCGTAAGTTTATTCTTCATACTGTATCTTTCTCACATTCATCTCCATACATACTGTGGGTGGGTATCCCACTTTATTTATCTAATTATGTGTCATTTTATTTATTCAGTTCGGGTTAAAAATACAAAAATAAATATACAAAAAAGTGCTGATCATCTTATACAGTATACAAAAGGAGCTATATATCACAGAGTAATTAAAAAATACAATAACAATATACAAAGTGCTTATCATTATGCAGAATAAAATATAAAAGATGCGGTTTATCACAGATTTCAAAACATTGCTATTATCACAGATATTATTAATACAATTTTTTGGGAGATAAACACAAAATACAGTTTGTCACAACACAAAATCCAAAATCTTATACAGTCTACAAATTTAGGTACTATATTAGCATACTAGTCACCGCAGTTTTGTGCGTCGACTACTATGCTTCTAAGCAGATATTATCATAATACAAGTGAAGCATAGCGACGCTTCAACTTTGGTTTCGTGCGATGACTTTTGTGGCCACATGTACACAGTATGCCAAGAACTTTTCCCTATTTTTCTTTGTCATGAACCCACAGATACTCTCGTTCGTCAGTCTCATGTCCAGCTCACATTCAAGTTGGTAGCGCTCCCTGATAAATAGCGGGCATTCTACAATAATGTGCTGGACACTTTCTGCCACGCCTGGATCGCAGACGCACGATGGACTCTCCTTACACTTGAAGCGATTCAAGTATTCAGAGAACCCACCGTGCCCCGTCAAAACCTGCGTGAGAACACCTGAGGCCCGCACCTGTTTTACAATACGGAAAGCCGCTATGGCATCCGGAAGAAACATTTTCGTCACAGAGGCAGTCTCGCCCGACACATATCTTCGATTCCATTCATCAAGCGATTCCAAACGGATCTGTCGCTTGATAAATGAAACCGGACACTGGTCGTAGTCCGGCTTCCTCCGTAACGACAACGCTGCCTCCTTTGCCAACTCGTCCGCCCGCTCATTCCCTGGCAGGCCCGCGTGTGCCTTGACCCAGAACAAAGACACAGCTTTGTTCTGGCCCAAGGCCTTAGCCAAATTGGCGCGCGCACGAACTGCCAGGGGATGGAGAGAGCCATGGCTTGCAAGCGTCTGCAATGCTGACATTGAGTCACTGTACAAACCGTAGCTCGTCTCTTGCCGCGCGAGGATTACGTCTGTCGCCTTGCAAATAGCCAGGAGTTCCGCCTGGTAGACTGTGCAGTACGCGGCAAGGCTAAGCTTGAGTTTCCGCACTTCGCCCTCATTATCCCAAATGGATAATGCGGCTCCGACCTTCCCCTCAATCTTGCTGCCGTCGGTGAATATTCGCACCGTCTGCACAGGAAGGTAAGTTAGGTAGTAGGAAGGTAAGTAGAGTAGACAGTTGAAGGGAGCGAAGCCGCGGGCACAGGTAGTTTATTATTAGAATTAAAAACAACATCATGTTACAACTCCAGGCAGACTGAGAAACTCACACTACACTTCGAACCGGTAAACGAACCCAGGACCTACTCAACAGCAAAGCATAAGAAGGAAGACTGTAGGTAAATGTTGTTGAGTGTTTGTGGTATTTCTATAGAACTTCAACCTAGCAAAATTGACAAAACTTCGGCTCATTAAAAAATGTGGAACAATATTAATTTACAAGGATTATTTCCTGCTTTTCCAAAATGCGGATCAAAGCCGCATATCAGTAATAAAAGAAGTAAGTGAATGTGCAATACCAATCGCAATTAAGTTCAAAACCAAACTGACGTTTTTAACCAGCCTAACAGATCAACAGTAAGACCAATATAATCAATACCAAATCAAAACGTTATTAATAACGGTGACACTAACGGTAATAGAACCAGACATATTGGATTCATCACAAAAAATAACATTCACACAAAAAACTCTACAAAATGATATGACACACATATCAAATATGACATGTGAACAGATAATGTTGACGCTTGGTCATTCAAGTGTTTCATGTTGAAGAAAATAATAATATTTTTGTTATTTGACAATCTCAGCTAGTTTGGTGAAGTGGACAGGTCTATTAGGGAATTCTCACGGTAGCCAAATGCTATATTGAAAGGGCCAATTTAGAGAGTGCTTATCTATATAATTGTTTAGTCGATAGACGTCCCACTACTGGAGATAGGCGTACCACAAACGATGCCACATTGACCGGTCTGTGCTTCTCGCATCCAGCGGATAACGGACGAAAAGTCTTGGGAATAGTTTCATTGTGCGTACCACAGACATATAGATGACGCGATTGTATGTACTTCGCGTGCCAAAAAAATTTTTAATCTGAGCACTTCATTTAGCATTATCGGCACCGGAAATCCACCGAAATCTATTAAAATGCCTTTTTATGCCATATTGAGCTGTAAAAAATATATAGAAAAAGTTGGCCGAGGCATTGGAAATGTTTTCTTTCATTGGTAAGTAAATTTTCTTTTAAATTGTTTGTGAAAAAGTGGCACGCTTGGTTTTCATACACATGGAGGAACTTGCAATATCTATTTAGATGCGTAAAGATAAGGAGAGGAATTCCATGCCGGAATCTTTGTTTACCGATAGCTACAACCTACGGGTCTTTGAATCAAGAGTGAATAGGTTACTTCTAGGCAAGAGTGCTCTATAGTCGATCATAATATCGCTAACAGCCAGGTGAGATAATCGTCAAACAAGAGCCTATCAAGAACACAAAAACCATCAACAGGTTATTGGTCCACCTTGGGCGTCCTTACAACGCAGTGTTTTCCGATCCCACTCCAGAACTTTTTAACATGTTTCGTGTGCAAGCAAAGTTATTACCAGTTCGATTATATAATTATTCTGGTTCCGACCTTGAATTTTCTCCCATCAATAATACGACCAATTAGAAACCAGTAAAATGTTTGAGGTTCTCAAATTGGCACTAAACATGATACACGATCATAACCTTCGGGCTTTTAATAGTCTCAACTTCTAAGGTAAGATTAATAGCTTCTGTCGAAGTGCCAAACTGTCTTAAAAAGTTATTAAAATGCAATGTATTATTTAATTACACTAAAGAAAACCTTGCTTTTGTGGTTTGACTCACTGAATATATTTCAAATTTTAATAGATCCCATTTAAATTTCAGCAACTACTTATGCGTTAAGGTCAATTTACACCGCATAATGATAATAGTAGTTTATGCAATGGTCTTATAATAGTGTTTTAATACCTAATTATATGCGGTTGCAAAAATATGCAGTATGGCGGGCAATTTAGATTCTCATTGCACCATGACTGTCAATGTCAATGAGCCCATAAGCGCCAATCAATTAAAAAGTGAAAAGTGTGCTACAAAAAATAAAAAATTTATTTTATGAAGCAGTTGTTTCAAAATCGAAGAAAAATGTTGCACAGTAATGGTATTTTTTTTTATTTTACCTATCCTCGAATATAAAGTACGTGTTAATACAATATATTTTTAATTCGTATTAAGAACATTACGTTGTGAGTGTAGATAAACGAATTTAAATTATCGTTTTACTTCTATTAATTGTTTGAAGATGACAGAGTCAGAATTATGTTTTAAATTGTTTAGTATATACATGTATTGAGAGATTTATGGCAAGTGGGTCAGTATCTCTAAAAGACAAAAAAAAAAGACAAAAGATATTTATTTCAACTGGGCCACCAAGCGGCACTTTTGAATGTCACAATTTAAATTTAAATGGAATACAAGTTGATTCTACCGTGCATTCGGAAAGTAGCTAGTTATGGAGAAGAATGCACAAGAAACTCCATACTTTTTAAATTTACATGGAATAAAAGTTGATTCTACCGTGCATTCGGAAAGAAGCTTGTTATGGAGAAGAATGCACAAGAAACTCCATACTTACTCTTTTAAAAAAAATTGATTCTACCGTGCATTCGGAAAGTAGCTTGTTATGGAGAAGAATGCACAAGAAACTCCATACTTACTCTTTTAAAAAAAAATGATTTTTACAATATTTAGGTACATGAGTACATACATTAATAAATTCACATATGTGAGGACAATGCACCCAGAATAGCACTACACACTATACTATGTAAAGGTATAAAGTATTAAAAGTACTCACACATGTACTGTGCCCCAACTGACGGCGCCCGTTCACGAACATGACGCATGAATCGGCACCACCCAGCTCAACCATCATGAAGGGAACCGAATGATCCAACACACGCGCCACCATCAGAGAGACATTTGAGAGAGCATGACACACTCAACTGCCAGGGCACACACAAGTCAACGAACGACACATAGGTATAGCAAATGGTAGATTTACAGTTGGGTACATAGTACCCACACACGTGCTGTGCAGCTATACAATACTAAAAGAAATCAAGTCTATACAACACAAACATAAACATATCATTTGTTTTTGCGCCCTAGTGGTTGTGGAGCAGGACTAGCATTGAGCCAAGCATTTTTATCAGTGATATAATCCCCCAACTTATAATATGCCTGCCTGCATAGTGTGCGTTTTATACAATTTTTAAATTTCGTCTCATTCAGTTCTAGAATATGGGGAGGAATTTTATTGTAACATTTCGTACAGTACCCCATGAAAGATGAGGCCACTTTTGCCAGTCTGAAACCTGGTTGAACTAATTGGTCCCTATTTCTAGTAATGTAATTATGTCTGTCTCCGTTTTTACTAAAAAGATGTAAATTCTTTCTCACGTACATGATGTTTTCATAAATATATTGACAAGGAACCGTCATGATGTTAATGTCCTTAAACAGTTCCCTTAGAGAATCACGGCGGCGAAGATTGTAAATCGCTCTGATGGCTCGTTTTTGCAGAATAAAAATAGACTCAATGTCTGCAGCCCTTCCCCATAGTAAGATACCGTAAGACATTATACTATGAAAGTAACTAAAATAGACTAGCCTAGCGGTATCCACATCAGTAAATTGACGAATCTTTCTGACAGCATAAGCTGCCGAACTCAGCCGCCCCGCAAGTGATACTAAATGAGGACCCCATTGTAACCTTGAGTCTAGCGTGATCCCCAGGAAAACCGTTTTATCGACGAATTCGAGCTTCTCCTTGTTTAATATAATGTCACAATCAGTACTTTTGACATTTGGCAACGAAAATTTTACGCATTTGGTTTTTTTACCATTTAATACTAAATTATTGGCAGTGAACCAATCCTGAACCTGCCGTAGCGCGTTATTTACGTCGTCAACCTGACAAGTACGTCTATTTACTTTAAAAACTAAAGATGTGTCATCAGCAAATAACACCATATTTAGTTTGCCTTCGAATAAATGGGGTAAATCGTTTATGTATATTAAAAATAAGAAAGGACCTAAAATTGAGCCCTGGGGTACCCCCATTTTCACATTTAACCCCGACGAATTCACACCGTTTATTTGAACTAATTGTTGTCTATCACTCAAATAAGATTTAATCAAACTTAACGCTGATTGACCTAGCCCGTAATGCTCAAGTTTCAGAAGTAATGTTTCATGATTAACGCAATCA